>OY804522.1:8644448-9884448 GCA_963680855.1 Lepeophtheirus nordmannii | reverse complement strand
CAATGCTATATGTTTGAGAAAACTTGACACAAAGGAATCACCTACGACATTTTTGTCTTTTATACATTATGAAGTATTAATGATGTTCTCAAATTGTGACAGTATATGTACATATAGATATTACTATAGGAACAGTCTTTGATATTATATATCAGGTTGAATCTAACTAAATATGTAAAGGGAAAGAAACAAACTTCTTCCAGTTGAATAGAAATATTGAGGAAAGTTTATAGTTGTTATTGGAAATAGTCAAGTTTTTGATGATATAATGAAAATTTATTTATTTAAAGTCTCCCTACACAGGATATAATATATGTACATATATTGATATTAAATAGTTTAAAATATATGTACATATACAGGAATGATTATATTTAAAAAAAAAGAAAAGAATGTATTGCAATGTCATACCGATTATAGACCCATCTCCATTATAAAATTTGAACAAATGTACCATAAATAAACGTTTTATTTGTTTTGTTGGGTGGTACTCGAAAGAAAAAATATAGTCTATATGCATATGTCACGTGTAGCTTTTAATTGTACTCGAAACCTCGATTCTCAAAAGGGAAAGGAAAAATTTGGAAAAACAACAGCTGGTAGCATCCCTTCAGTATTTTCCTTGTTACCCCCTTTTTAATATTGGGTGGTAGAGTTATTATTTAGATATACTAGTCATTGATAAATTCTATCAATATACAAACCCAATCGTTAATACTTGTATAACATTCAAAAATTCAAAAAAAGGGCGCGCAATCCTTTATTTAATATTTTAGATATATATGAAAATCAAAAATAATAACAATACCCTTTTTGAGTTCATAACACGTAGAGTCAGCTGCTTTAAATCAAAAGAGTCAGATGATGAAAAACAGCTGAAGGGAGCATACATAGAATTGTCCTGCATATGTATATATACAAAATGTCAAAAAAATGACTCAAACTAATCCTTTTCAAGGTTAAATGGCCTTTTAGAAAGTTTTTGAGTAGTTTTTTTTTTTTTTTTTTTTTTTTTTTTTGTAAGACAATGTACACGCTTGGATGATTTGAAAATATGAAGAAGAATCAAGAAAGAAAAAACAAACATCAAAAGTATTATTATTTAAAAGTGAGACTTGAGTCTGCATTTTAATGACTTGAAACTTGCTTGACCAGTTTATAAAAAGACGTGGACTTCCCTTGGGACTACAAATAGGCTTTATACTTGACTTGGAATTTGAAAGCAAAGAGTTTTATATAAGTGGCGCTAGACCCGGAGTAAGGGTGATGTTATTTTTTATAAATTGCCCCTCTCCCACATTTGAATTGCTTCACCTTCCTCTTCTTCGAACCTTACCTGTATATTGGTGTCTCGACAGGTTCCCCCATATTAAAAAAATTCAATCTATTTGTATGTATGCCTCATTTTATGTTGGCTCCTCATATCATTTATTTGTATAAAGCGAACTCCTAATATTTTTTATAGATCAAAATCATAAATAATAACAATATTCTTTCCGAGTTTATAACACGTAGAGTCAGCTGCTTTAAATCAGAAGGGTCAACTGATGAATTAAAAAAAAGCTGAAGGGAAAATGCAAAGTATTTTTGTTATTCCCTGTAATAGATGAGATATTCGCAGTTTAACGAAAAATTATAACTAGAGCTTAACAATCAACGTTTAGAGCAGTGGTCCCAAATCCTTGGTTCGTGGATCAATGAGTACCGGGCCTCAAAAGAATTAATTAGTTATTTTTGTACTTAAAAAGGTGGACTCACTACTTCATCTTCAGACTGAAGGAGAAGAAGAAAATATTAAGTATAAATGCAAATTACAAAAGATAATTAATTGTCTGTAATTACCCCCAGATGGGACCATCTCGTTGCAAAGAAACAAGCTCAGGGCTCCCAATGATTTAAAGTTACGGATAGTTTTTGATGTTATAATAATATGTTATATTGTTGGAGCAATGTGTTAGTAAAGTTCTATATGAGGTCACAATGGATTCATGTTTATTGTTATTGTTAATATTTCGACTCCACGATCCGCAGTATAATTCTCAAGCGTTGACCGGTCTACAGTTAGAAAAAGATGGGGACCACTGGTTTAGAGCACTACCTAGGGGCATTACTTATATAAATCAACAGCTGAAAAGCAAATACATCGTTACATAAGATGTGCTGTTCCTAATTTCTTTCGACCTACGTTATTTATTCATGCAGCTTTTCTTTCAGTTCTCAACTTCTATCCTTAACTCTTCTTTGATCCTTGTAGTCATTTGTGTTGATGTATCCTCACTCAATGGAATTTATATACATATTACATAATATTTGGTAGATATTTTTGTAGCATACAGGCATGAAATAAATAAATAAATCTTAATACATACATTCCCAAAATGGAAGAAAGATTTATTGAAGAAAAGAAACATTGCAATTAAATTATTATATCTGAAAGCGATTTATTGACTTGGATATTCAAAAGGGTACACACTTAGATGTATGAAACATAAAAAGGAGGAAAAATAAAATGAATAGTTTCTTTCATACAAGAGTGATTATGATCAATGTAGGCTTCATGATCTAAAGAAATGAATAATAATAATAATAAATAAAAAAACTTGTAAAACATTTTAGATTGTTCATAGTTCAATCCTAAAACATTGCTTAAAAATAGGTCGAAAGGAATTAGCATCAACACATACTATGTAGCGATTTATTTGATTTACAGCTGTTGATTTAAATAAACCATTCCCCTTAGATAGTGTTCTAAACGTTGTTTGATAAATTTTAATTAATTATTAAATAATTAAATAATTTCTTGTTAAACTATGAATATCTCATCTATTACTGCGAATAGCTTTGTGTGCCTTCGCAACCTCGACTCTCAAAAGGGAAAGGAAACATTTGGAAAAACAACTGATAGCTACATTTCCGTATTTTCCATGTTACAAAACTTGTTAATATTGGGCAGAGTTATTATTTAGATATACCATACATTCATAAGTTGTACCAATATACAAATCAAATAGCTAGTACTTGTATAATATTCACAATTCAAAAAAAGGGCGCGCAATCCTAGATTAAATATATATTTTTTTACATCAAAATCATAAATAATAATAATAATAGTAATACCCTTAGCCACAGCTAATTTGTAATCAATCAATTCACACTCAGAACACTAATACAAGGTAAGATAAGTAAGCAATCAACAGCTGACAAGGAAATACATAGAAGTTGTTAATGTCTTTAAAATACCATTGTGACGTGTCAATCCTAGTTGGTAAGTACTACAAACATATTATATAAAAAGAAAGAAGGAAGGAATTATTCAAGATAGGAGCAACGTTGTAGACGAAGGGACTTGAATCATTTAACACATGTTTTAAAAACGCGTTATACCTATGACATCATCAATGGACTCCCAGTAGTATGCATCTCGGATTCAACATGACAATACGAAATTCTAAGACACTACATAATGTTATAAAATAATCAATATTATTTGAACAATTGCGGCCATGATTAAACTGACATAAGTAGATTTTGATGAGGTGTGCAAACTTTTCTCTTACATATTATATCAACACTTTTTTAGCAGCCATGACGTCAAAGACTTTCTTTACCTTAACTAAGTTGTTAATTTAGGTAAATTGATTATAATTAATTAAATAAACATAATCAAATCAAAGGATATGACGAGTAATGAAGAAAAACGGTCAGCATTTCTAAGAAGAGCTTCTGCACCCTTTTTTAGAGAAGATTCTACATACATATTTGTGGTTGAGTAATTGCAAACTTTTTTCATGTGTACATACATACAGTTTTTTTTTATCTGTTCATCACTACTTATAAATATTATACAAGTGAATCTAAATAATATGATGGACTTTGAGTCTACATGCCATAAAATAAATGTTTATTTACCTATGTATCCATTCAATGAATGTGCCAATCCTTTACAAAAATTTTACTCTAGCTTACTCCCTAACGAATATTGAGGGTTCACTCTCTTACCTTTAACAAAGGAACTGATTACATTTCACCGGAAACGTCTAGACTAGTATTCCATCCTCAATCTTTCCACTTTAATCATATACATACATAAGTTCGTTGTAAATGTAATATTATTAGTGTATGTTTTAGTACGTCACAATATACATATGTAATATGTTCTAGTCGAATTGAGTGAATGTCAAAGGACACTTATTTTATTTTTTGATCTGTTGCTCTAGTCAGAATCCAGTTCATAAGATCCTCATCTAATCAGAGAGAAATGCATATCTATACCTCTGACTTTTTAAGAGGAAATAAAGAATGTTTCAGTAAATAGTGGACTTTATTAAATCAGTGGGAACAACGCCTCATGTATAACTATTATGTTTGAGAAATTGAGCTCTTCTTTGGACTTTTTGATATGGAGGATTGAGCAATCTATCTAAATACATGTCTAATTACATAAGTAATGTGGCTCTCAATATCATTCTCGAGACTAATTTTTGAATCCCCTAGTCTCTACTCCTTCAAAGATTTGGTTTATTGTCAACAACTCTAAAAAGACCAAAACAATTATATAATTATATAAATCCTTTTCAAAAAACAAACAAAAAATATAATAACTTTTTTTTTCATGGACTCCATTCCTTAAAGTCTTGGGTATCGTCCTGGTCTCAGGGGAGGTGACCTTGACTACAACCCTTGCATGTACAAAGGCTTTTGCATTACTGAACTTTATTTATAACAAAGAAGTTACATATCAGCATTATCAACATTTTATTAACCCTAGTCACATATGGAGTCTTTTAACTCAAATCCAATTTGTGTTACGAGTCTTTTTAATCCGAGTTGAGTCATAAATTTCAGTTTAATGAGATTGAAATGCCATCCAAGTCCAAGTTCCATGCTTTGGTTCCGTTATCATCATTAATTCTAATATTCGATCCTTTTAAGAGATAAATAATTTCAAAATTTGGCATAAAGGGAGACACTAAGTCCTCTTATTCAAGTCTGAGTCGTTGAAAGTCGAGTTCAAAGCGGAGTCTTTTCTTATCAAGTCTAATCAGTTTTATGAGTTTTGAATTCACAAATTGCTTCAAGGTTTTCAATGGGCTTTTAGGTCTTCTCTGACTAGATTTTATTCCTATGTAGGTTGACAATTTTTAAAGTATTGTGTTAATTATGTCCTTATTTGTATGTAAATTTGCATGCAATATCATGACGCTAATTGCTTAGCCGCAATTACTCACCACCACATGATTCAGTTTAATTATATGCATTAATATTTATAAACAGACATATTGAATAGCTATTGTCTATATTCCATTACAGGGGGCTAAAAGAAAACTGTTATATTCAATATATCTATTGAAGATCAATTCTTTTTATGAACTAGGTACAAAGTATACAGTGTATATAATAATTAAGGCAGTTTCATTAAATCAAACATCTTGTATATTATGTCCTTTTGTGCTCAACGCATGATTGCACCCTGGATAGATCAAAATTTTGATCTACATATTAGTTTTTTGTCACAAAACCCAGAATTTTTCCAAAGCCACAGTCAAATATATCCATCCGTCTACTCCTCTACCATTTGACAAAAAACTAAAATGTTTGTATTTAATATCGTTTTTACACAACTATTGCCATAAAGAGAGAAACAAAGAAAGGAAATGACGTCATTGCAACTCTTGGTCTGCTAAATTCATCCCTTTATTTATCAACGTTATCTTCTTGGTTGTTGTTTTTTTGCCTCATTATATTTAAAGTATCAACGCATTTATTAATATTATTTCATGATTTTTGATGAAATAAATGCAGAAACTTGGATTGCACCCATGTTATGACAAACATTTATGGATATATACAAACTATTTTTGAAATATTTTGACAAGGACACAGTGCTCCATGGACGACAAATATAATTTATTGCTCTATGAGAATAATCAAATATTATTGTCCTATATTCATAAATAATTATGACTATAAAGATACATTCTGTCATATCCACTACCACGTACAGTAATATCTAGGATTGCGAGCATAATTCACGCCTGAGAAGTGCTCGTCATATGAAATCGTTGTAAAATAACTATCAAGATTGTTTCTTAAAACTAATATACTATTATGAGTACATAATAGCGGGAAATTTAAATTTAACTTTCTTAGGATTTCGATATGGATAAATGTTGTTTTTTTAAGTTGGCACGTCTGTTACTGACATCTGTGCCAAATTATACGTCAAAATATTCATTAGTGTTTGAGGTACGCGTCGTCCTTTTGTGAAGAGCTAAAAATATAATTTATCGTTTTTTTTAAAAAAAAACTGAAAGATTATAACTAAAATGCAATTTAAAGAAATGTTGTTGAAAATAAAAGAGTTACAATGAATGTTCCGGACTCTATTCTTTCGAAACTTTGAGAATCCGTAGTATATTTTATAAGATACATAGCCTATTAGTCAAGAAAATCGAACATCTGATTTTAAATTTTGCTAGCAGCTCTAAACTCAGCAGTTATTGTCCTGTAATTATTGACATAATAAAAATTTTAGAACTGTTTTGAAAATTGAAACAAAAGCGTTGGCATCAAAACAGGGCAACTTTCGAGGTGGATAAAATGAATTTTGATGATTAAATAAAGATTTTTTGATTCCCTATATTTTTTGCCCCCACAGTATTATATGAACACGTACTCAATTTCAATGACTGAAGTGTTCATGTAACAAAAAGTTGAACAACAACTATCACATATATGCCCTTTGAGGTTTCAGAGTGAGGTGGGCCACTGGAGAGAGGACACTCTAGATTTATAAGATAAAAGTTGCGATTTGCCAATTAAAAACATTCACTGATCAAGTTGTTTCACAATCTGAAGCTCTGTAGACATTTTTAAATGCTAAAAACTATGAATTGATATGAATGAGTAAGTTTCCCACCACAAGTCATAAGATTAAAAGAAACAACAAAAGTAAAAAACTGCTTTACCCCAGAAATATGGAAAGTGAGCAGGTTCAAAAAGGAAAAGGAATCTGTCCTAGATTGATCCTCATTCGTTCATTCATTTATTAATATATATATATATATATATATATATATATATTTATATATAGACATTGATATCGAATATTTCCTCCACGGAGCCTCCATTCCTTAATCTTCATACAATCTTGTATAAACTAGGGAAAAATTTATTTTACCTCATAGATATAAAGAGAGGCAAGGATTTTATAAATAAATAGTGATCTTAAAAGTTGGAAGCCCTCACAAATCCTTTGATTATAAACTTTTCTAATTAATACTCGAAAATAAATAGGCTCAATACTTTTAAAAACCTATCATTCTAACAAAAAAAAACGAAAAGAAAAGAGGGCTCTTATGATTTTAATGTGTGTAGTTATGCATTATATCTAAGGTTTTCATAATCTGTTTAAAAGTATGTCGTCCCAAATATATGTGTCAACTCAACAAGAAATCCAGTTTATCTGAAATATTTCAAAAAGGAGTTAGAACTGCTATCATATTCTTGAATACATTCCCTTTCGTTTGTATTAATTGAATTAATCATGTTTCGATTGATTAAATAATGGCTCAAATAATTGCAACTTAATTATGGGGAAAAAATACCGGCCACAATCAAGAATAAAAAACATCTGGTGTTTATGACTATGTAATTACTATTACTATGATTGAGCATGATAGTGGATTAAGTTGATTCTTAATAGTTCTACAACAGATGAACAGATGGTTTGAGCCAACTACCACTAAATAAACCTCTGGAGCTATGAAAAAGATGGACGTTCCTTCAGGGACCATATCGGCTCCATGTGCAGTCGTAACATTTATCCGATTGCTCTATTGAATAAACAAAAATCCTTGGTTTCTCAATTAAAAGTGATTTTTTTAAGCAAAAACTGTGCGTGATAAGTCTTAAAATGACTCCGAAATATTTGGCTGTTATATTTATGAAGTAAAAAAACTACTTAAAAGTGGATTTTCTTTTTTTCAATATTTGAAAACAAACTTGCTTTCTTGTTGACTTGACACACATTTTACTTTTTCTACATCCTTTAAAAAATGGTTTTTTTATAAAGTCTTTAATCAAGAGCTGTTCACGAGAGAAGTGAGAAACACAGAGAAGAAAGTATATGGATTTAGATTCGTCCCTGGACTATTACTAAAAGGAGTAACTTCAATTTTTTGACCCAAAGCATCGTAGACAGTCCCTGTTCTCCTTGTATTATATTCACCCCTGACTAAGAGGAATAAAAATCCATCAGTAGATTAAATTAGTGTCACTCTTTAACCAGACACGTGTCTGATTTGTAGATTTAATCCTTTCTTTATTGGTGTATGTATACATAATAACTAGAAACTAAGGTCCTTGCTAAAAAGATGTGAAGATTTAGACCACTTAAATAACTATTAAAACGGTAGACAAACAAATGTGTGTTAGATTTTAAACCTAACGACAAACTATTGCTCTATTGATCTATGTAGAACATCACTATTTTAAGTGACAAATTGTGGATTCCTGGAAAATAATTATCTAATGATGAAATAAATTATCTAGTTGTAGTTGTCTGGAAATAACTCGAGTATATTTACAGTTATTATTTATATATATAACAAAAAAAAAAAGATGAACGGACTCTAATCTCTGTAAATCACCCTCAATAAATAAAAAATAGTATGTTATCATAATGAATCTGGTAGTATCACAGATTTTGTATGGTATATAATATCCTGCTTACTATGATATATGTAATATAAATATGTACATACATACAGTGAGGTTGAGAGTATTATCCAACTCTACCAATTATCTCTCAATGAGATCTGTTAGACATACTTTTTACTACAGGCTATAAGTGAATCCGTAATATGTATGTTTGGGGATAATGTACAACTTTACTTTCTAATTGGAGTTACAAATAGCGAAATGAACCCAAAAAACTGCTAAATGAATGGGAATAAAAATGTATTGGAATATACGTACGACATGTGAGCCTTACTCTACCACTCAAACTAACATTTACATCACATGTACCTATATCCTGATAATGGAGCAAGATTTAGTAAGTTACAGTCAAGAATTAAATCAACACTTGTATATTATTTTAAAGCCAGAAGGAGCCAAAAGTCAGACAATTATATAAGATAATTACCAACTGTTTTGGACTATTCTTTATTCACTAAAGGCATCAATAATTCCTCCGGATTTTTGTATCCCACATCAAACATCAACATTTACAGAGTACTCTTTTGTCAGCTGTCAATTGCTCTTGCCCCATAGTAGTGTTCTGAACGTAAATTTGTTGAGCTCGAATTAGTTTTTGTTAAGCATTTATATATATATATATATATATATATATATATATATATATATATATATATATATTAAAGGAGTCATTGTCTTACACTTGAGAAACATTGACTAGCAAAGATACGAGTTGATTTCAGGCCATTTTTCTTTCTTTGTATGGTGTTATTAGTCGAGAAACACAATGGGTTGGTCTACCCTTTGGTAGGAATATATTCAGTGCTTAAAAAGATATAAATTGAGATCAATCAATACGGGGGAAAACAAGTAGAAAAATCGACGAGAGGCGGTGCAAGTTTGTAAATATACACATATGTACATATAAGTGGAATACAAAATGAAAATGCAAAAAAATAAAATAAAAAAGCAATTAAACTTTATTTCCTGCAATTTACATACATATATACTTATAAGGGACAGAAGGAGAGAGAGGGGGGGGGGAAATGCCTTTTAAACCCTTTTCATTCCCCCTCCTTCAGAGAATTCTTACTCAGAGAAATTACCCGTTCACATAATTCATTATCAAGAAAAGTCACTTAGAGATCTACTATTCAATCGAGGATACACCCTTGATCCCCCCTCCCATTACTCTCTTATAGTTTTTTAGAATGAATTATCTCACAAACAATATGAGGAGAGGTGTTCTACAAAAAAAAAAAAAAAAAAGTTATTATATAACCATCGATTTCTGTTTCATTCTATGTAAATATTAAGCTCTTATGATGACAGTTAATAAATGGACACTCTTTCTTTCTCTCTTTTTATACACTCACTCTTTTCCTTAATATATATATATATACATATATATATGCCTATCTATGGAGATGCGTTAGGACGAAGGGCAATGACCTTGTTCTGTATGAATATAATATAATAATACATGTACCTACAAAGTAAGCCTTAGTTGTTTGTTAATCTTTTAATTCTATGTGAAAGGGATTTTAGCCTACGAGGTTGAGTGATTTATTATTCATAAGTTGCGTTATTTTATACCTACTTCAATTCTTTTAGTTTCCTACTTCACTTTACAGTATTTCGCTTCTTTCTTTCTCTTTCTTTCTTTTTTTTTTTGCAACTATTGATTATATTATTACATATTGTAAAGCGTATATAACTTTCTTTTTACTTTTTATATGGCTTTCACAAACTCCCCCGTATTATGTATGTATACTATTCATATATACAAATTGAAGAGGAGTAGACGAAAATAAAACTCTAATGGACTAACAGAGAGGATGATGCATACTGATAGGAATGAACTGTTAGATTCCATGTTAATGAACGTCCGTCAACATTTCCTAGAATTATATTTACATGCAGGAAAATTGCACAAAAATAAACTTGATTAATTCAAATTAGAAAACAATACATACTTTTTGAATCCCATAAAAAAATATTTAAAAAAAATAAATGAATAAAATTATTATTCAACAATGCACTTTCTTTTGACAATAACGCAACAGGGGTGGTTAGGTGGGCTCCTCTAAAATGATTTGGTCCCCTCCCCCTCAAAAAAACAAACAATCGTTTTTATTTATGCCAGTTAGTGGCAGAGGGGACTGTTTCCTCCAACCATAATTCGAATATGTCCTCTCTTTTAGGTCAAAAGTTATAATAATTTTGTTTTATATCTACATAGGCACCGAAGTACGGGGATCATGTGACCCTTGACTCTCCTCTACTCATTGAAAAAAAACCAATACAATGAAATAAAGTTCCATCAAATTCGTTTTATTTATATGTGACGTCATTTTATAAAACGCCTACCCTCTTATAAATTAGGCTCCAGATCCCCTGTATATATATGTATCCTTTCAAGAAGAGAATTGTTCTCCCCAATTAGCCTTTTAAACTTTCAAATTCCCCTGATTTGGGGCTCGTACTCAAAAATCAAGATTAAACTGATGATTCATCAAAATTTTCCCATTATTAATAATAATAATACTGGTCAACAAATTTGAACTTTCAAAAATCCTAAGGGGTATAAGTATTATTTAGTTTTGCACCTTGATTTCAAATCTGTGTTTTTTTTTTTTGTTTTTGTTTTTTGAGAGTACTAAAGTTTTCAATAAATTGTATCCTACTTTTTTAGCTGTGAAAATTTTCATTCAATTTCGGGCAAAAATTCGCTAGAAATGAATGACTCACGGTAGAGCTACTTAAGTAGTAGTACACAGAAGGATTTTATCTGGTTTCTTAATCTTTCTGTGCGCTACTACTTAAGTAGCTCTACCGTGAGTATTAGATTTATAGTGGATTTTCGCTCAAAATTGGATGAAAATTTACACACTTTGATGGACGATTTCTTCAAAATTAAAGGCTTTTATCGGGCGCTTAACATCTTGTTTGAAAGTTGTGGGTCTAAGACCTTTAATGCAATCCTTATTAATCCATTTCACGTAATACTCAAGGAGTTATTTAAGTACAAAGAATTTGGCCGATTTTTAGGCCTACTCCTGCACCCCATGCCCCTAGGAGTCCTGTTAGGTCAAAACAATGACCGGAAATTGAATTTGCATTAAATATACCATCGGATCATCATTTTTTAAGGCACAAAATGAGTATTCTTCTAGGATTGAAATTGAAGTTGAAGTTGGAAAATGGGCCAACAAAGCTAAAAAAGTAAGGTCCGATTTTTCAAAAACTTTATGACTCTCGAAAATATTTGATATTTCGTGGTATCTCTTGAAACCACTGTTTTTTAGAGGTTTTTTTTCGCGTGGAGCAAAACAGTGCTAAATTAAATGTTGAAAAACTGTGATAATATCTACAAAACATCAACAACTTCTATAGGTTTTTTTGTCAGCTGTTGATTTTGTACTTGACTTTCCCCTTAAAAGTGTTTGAATCTTGTGAATGGTTTGACTCATACCAGCTATTGTTAAGCTGTGTACAATATACTGCCACTAAATAAAAATTGCCAAACGGTTGGGAAGAATTGACGTAACTAAGGGCCATGGCAATTTTGAGTTTTGCTTTGTTTTTGGAAGAAAGGTTGAGAGATAGAACGAAATGTGTTCAGTGTGAAGGCTCTACGCCCTTGAGAAGTAGTAACAAATACATTTTTCTCTCTCTCTCCAAAACCATTACAAAGCAGGCAAATGACGTCCAAAATGGATCTTAAATCAAATATCCCGCCTTTTTTTGTCACACTGAGCAAAAGTAAGAAAGGAACTATCTTTTGTGATCAAACACCGGCGAAAAAGACCTGACTCATAGACTATGTAGAAAGAAAGGTAAAAATATTATCCTTCAGGACTTCATCTGATGAACTATGATGACTCAGCTTGACACTAGACTAACAATTGGTGTACATATGTAAGGATAAAATTTAAAATTGAAATAGGGAGATGCAGGATTTTTTACCCCACCCGTCTGTCTGAAAAGTGTTGAGATTGTTTTTTTATTTACTACATCAACAACAAGAATCTATTGTTTAAACAAAAATAATAATAAAAAGACTCTCCTGTCGATATCTTCTTCAAAAATCTCTATTTACAAAATGATATATAAGTAATATAAACAAATAACACTTTTTTAAAAAAAGCCAAGATGTAAAAAAAGCTGCTACCTAGGGATATGCATGATTCTCAATTATCCTAATACAATAAACGTGTGTGATTCACATATTATAAAAGTGTTGTTGGGGGCGGACCCTCGCTCATGAGAAAAATTCAAAAGCAGTTTCTTACATATATTATTTATACAATGTAAGTATGTGCACAAATATTATGGACTAAATCCAAAAGCAATGACTTCGATAACTACTGATCCTTGAACTCTCAATCCCTCATTTTTTACCCTAAAGTATCCTTGAATGAAAATCAGTGTTTTTTTTTTTTTGTTTTTTTGATGGGGAGTGGATATCCTTTTCTTTGAGTGTTAAACGCTCTACACTCTCAATAATTCAATGATTCCCAATTGAAGAAACTACACGTTCAGAAGAATCATAGTTGAAAGCAAGTGTCTTTTTGTATGTATGTTCTCCGCACACCTATTATGACTTAAGCACACTCTCAGCTGACACATGTTAAATTTCTTATAACCAAAACTATTCAATGATTGATTGTGTGTGTAGGGTGGTGTAGGTATTATATGTATAAATAACCATTAATCCTTATCTCATGCCATGCCAAGACATGTCTTCATCTACGAATAGTAGTAATAACAACAGCAAAGCTGAGGCTAAAAAGGGATCCTCGACGGCCAAGAGGAAAACTTCAAACTCTTCATATGGACGTAGGCCCATGCGACTCCGCGTTGTAATGGCTGGAGGGGAGAAGACTGGGAAGTCCTGTATTATCAAGAGATACTGTGAAAAGAGATTTGTGGCCAAGTATGTTCCAACGATTGGTATCGACTATGGCGCTACAAGGTAAGATATTTCTTTTTTAAAAGTTGCTTAATTAATTATTATTATTATTATTACTATTATTATCTGTCCATAATTTAAGTAGCAATGTATATAAGTCTTTAAATGAAGACTTGGAGGTCATATATGTAGGCCTATCAAATCTATTACAATAGTCGGCATTTTTAAAATAGTTGTATGCTATTTTAAAATGATTATGAGCATAAATTCTTTGAACATGATGAATTTCTGTTAGGATTATTTCTCTCTGCATAGATGCTGTAAATAACAAGGGTAGGCCTTAATTATTTATACTACATTACTATAGAATATTTGACAGTTTGCTTCGTTCTACTTTTCTTTTGCTATCTGAGATTGCTCAAACCTTTCCTGACTCAAAATCATTTTGTGTCTTTTTATTTATTCTTCTTTCGTTGTTGTATCCCTTTTCAAAGACTCAAATTCTTACCATTTAAAAGGGTTTTAGTTTTAACATTCAATATTTACTTAGGTAGCTTATACATTGCAAAGTATTTTTTGTTTTGTTTAGAATCATTTTATGATTCCTCAGAACTCAATTTTTAACGCAGATAAAATTTGTATGTAGGTAAAGTTTTGATATTTATTTTACGTATGATAACAAGTTACATCATAGCCAGGTAAAAAGCAGTAGGTATGTGCTTCCTCATACTTAAGAAATGAATAAAAAAAATTTTATGTAAATACAAAGGAGACATGAAAAAAAAATTTTATGTAAATACAAAGGAGACATGAAAAAAAAAAGATGATTAGACAACTTATCCACAAATCTTTTTTTTTTTTTTTTCTTTTTATCAATATTGTACAAATCATAGGCTTTTTTCAACTTATCAATGAAATATCCGGAAGAAATTTTCCTTTGTCATTGATTTATCCCCCATTTGAAAATCTTTAATATATAGAATGTGACCGTAAGCTGTCAAAAACTTTTTTTGTTTTCCATTTTCAAACGCAAATTGTTAGTGATAGACTTAATCAAAGACAATGGTACTTTTTTTTTGTCAGCTCTGGTTTTTTATAGATCTCTTGCCCCTTAAAAGTGTTTTAAATGTTGATTAATTTAACTCAAATGAGCTTTTTCTACCCTAATAATAATTTCAAGCCCCCCCCCCTTTTTTTTTTTGTAAAGGAAAGGTTGAGAGATATAATGAATATACCCATGCTAAAATTCAACTCCAAATACGTTGAAAAAAGAAGTGAATCCAAGCAGTTTAAAATTGATTTTTTTGTATGTGAGAGTCTTATTTCTTCAAGTTCTTGTATTAATTGAATCGGTAATTTTATTAAACTCCTTGAAATACGAGTCTTTAGCTATGATATGGTCAAGAATATTAAAGTTCACTCAGACATTCAAATTGACTCTTAAATTGCAGTTTAATAAAACTTAAAAGTCGGGCCCAAATTTCCGGTTTTGATCTGAATAAAGGATGATAAAAATGTATCATAGGATCACATTTGAACTGTCTCAAAGCCTAAATATGAGTATTTATATATGAGTATAAATAGGTTCTTTTATTTTTTTCTACAAATAGTAATTACTCGCGTGCTCAGTTTCCCTACTTATTTTATTCATTCTTTTCTTAAATTATAATAAATAAGACTCAATGTCAGTTCATGGAAACAGAATCAGCACTTTATCAATGTAATTTCTTCAAATTTGAATGAAGAGTAGTACTCATTATACAAATAGGGGTGGAAAAATACATTTTTTCCATTCAAATTGAGGTCAGAAAGTGTGTGCGTTCTTCATAACTCGATCTATGAGACATAAATTCGAAATACTAATGTGTAATAATACAAAATATTATATTAGTACAAAAAAAATAGAGATTGGAATTTGACAATGAGTTGATTTTATGAATTAAATGCATTGAAATGAGGTAGATGAGACATGGGTCAATCTTTTTTAAAAGGTTATCTGTCCATCCTTAGGCTAAATAAATAATTGTGATTGAAAGATAAACTAAAAATAGCAACAAATATTGCTGAGTCATTGATCCTTAAAATCCAAAGGAGTATAAGCAAACAATTGTAATAAATTCATACTGCTTCAAAATCAATTTTGAACCTAGAATGAAGGAATTCATATTATATTATTTTAAAATGTGTTATTTTCGACCTATTTGTTCAAAAGTATATTAAAGAATCAACTTTCTTTAAAGTAATTATACGTATTGTATTGTACAAGATACGTGGAATAGATATGTAGAGCTCAAATTTCCCTAATTAATGAAACTTAGTTCACTATCTTTTAAATAACATGTATAAAGAATTACAGCTGGTAGATCCATTAAATAACTACGGAACAATAGGTTTGTACCACAAAACCTATACTAGAACTGTTTGTAAGATACTAATAAGTTGAATATATATGTAATTCAAGTGACATTGAAGAAATTCATGAGATAACTTTACAAATTACATATTATGTTATAATTATGCATCACTCTTGACAATGAAGTTTAGCTGTCTTTAATAAAATCTACTCTAAATAAATCATTTCAAATGCATTTTTAAATCTCACAAGTTTTAATAGTTTGGAATGAACTCAATATAATTAAATTTTGATAGGATCTACGTGGACAAGACAGAGATATCTGTGCACATATTTGACACCTCTGGATCAAACTTATTTACGGATGTGCGAAGTGAGTTTTATAGAGATGCCCATGGGATCCTTATGGTTTTTGATGTAACAAATCGTCAGAGTTTTGATGATCTAAGTGGATATATCAAGGATGTTGCCATTGAACTGGCCAAGGATGGACGAACCATGGATAACACAGTCGTGTTGGGTGAGTGAGTTTTGAGAGAATATACATACAAAATAGAATACTAAGACACTATGTCATGTTATTTTACATTTTAGTTTGTGGTAATAAGAGTGACTTGAAGGAGAGTCGTGTCATTGATGAAATGGAGGCAAAGCTCTGGGCAGAACTGCGTGGTTTTGACTATGCAGAGGCCTCAGCTCTGAATGGCGATGGAATTGCTGAATTATTTCGTTCTTTTTTTACTCTCGTTCTCAAATCTACGGAATCAAGTCGTAAAACACCGGTGGCCATGCGAAAATCAGTAAGTAAAGCCCCCTCAGTCCATCGGCACTCCCTTCCCATCAAGCCGTCTCCCTCTCCGGATCAACTCGTTGTGATTGACAGACTCAAATCTTCCATTGACCCTTGGTGTCAAATGGGCCTGGATCGCTCAAATAAATACTCTCCTGAGGAAATCAACAAGACCTACAGGAAGCTTGCAGTACTCCTCCACCCTGACAAAACGGAGGTAGATGGAGCTGACGAGGCCTTCAAGATCCTGGGATCCGCCAGAAAAGCAATAATGCGAGCAAGTTTCGTCAAGCCTTGACTCCGGACTGCTCCCTATCTACATCCTATTTTTATACAGACTTTTATATTCTCAATGTGTGTACCCTAATTTTATATCCATATATTTTATTAATTATACGATATACACAATTGCATTTCAAAGAAACAAGAGTAGCAGGGAATTCACAAGGTTGCGAGACTAAGACCCACATTCCGAACTTAAAATGACAGACGCTTTCGTGTTGGTTAAATACAGTGTATTTATCAATCGAGATATATGCATACATAAATATATAAAATATGTTAAATTATTGATATGTAGTTAGAGACGGTAAATCTGAGAGAGACATTCAAAGGGTTGTTGTTCCCTTTCTCCTTGTAAGACTAACATTGTGACGACATCAGCTCAAAACATCTCATGGAGAGAAAGACTTGCTTGGTTGGTTGATCGGTCCTGAAAAGAACCTTTCGAGATGCTTGATCCAAACCCGTTGAACCCTTTTTACTTCGAGGAAGTGTACTTTGTCACGGCCTTGGTCCCTTCAGAAACAGCGTGCTTGGCCAGTTCACCCGGTAGAAGGAGTCGCACTGCAGTTTGGATTTCTCTTGAGGTGATGGTGGATCTTTTGTTGTAGTGAGCAAGGCGAGATGACTCAGCAGCTATCCTCTCAAAGATATCGTTGACAAAGGAGTTCATGATGCTCATGGCCTTGGAAGAGACTCCAGTGTCGGGATGGACTTGCTTCAATACCTTGTAAATGTAGATAGCATAAGACTCCTTCCTCTTGTGAGACTTTTTCTTCCCTTCAGTCTTTGTGATATTCTTCTGAGCCTTACCGGCCTTTTTGGCGGCTTTCCCTACGGATCTTGGAGGCATATTCAGTAATGGTGATATTTGACACAAGTCGATTGCGCGATGAAACGTAGATAAATGAAAGGGAGAAGTGTGGGAAGGAAGATATTTATATTAAAAAGAAGGGATTGAGAGTGTGTGGAAGAGAAGGAGAAAAAAAAGAAAATTAAAAGGGGAAATTGCTAAGGCAGAGAAGACACGCTATTTAGTTGGCCTGGTCTGATTATAATTTATAAATATAGATTCAAAGACCCACACAATACAAAAATGAGATTCGTTTACCTGAAATCACAAGGCACCTTTTAAAATACCTCCTTATTTATATTATATATAAATATGAATTTCTGTATTATTTAAAAGTGTATTTAACATGAGTTCAATTATTTCAATCTGAATACTAATTAATTGTTGTAATTGAGACCTTCGACAATTTATATACATTTTTAAATGCAATGAGTGGCTTGACAAACTGCAACCAATTCAATACATCAAATGGAAAAATAAAGTCTCTAATACCATGAATTATTATATAAGAAAATGTAACTTATTATTATATTACAAGTAATTGACAAAATTTATTTTTTTGGATCATTACTTGTCCAAATATTAAAGCTTTTGTGTAATTATGATTTAGTGTCAATTTCGACGAAGAAGTCTTAATCTGAAGGATAAATTGTACTCCATTTTGAGTTTTGTCTAGGGCGCTAGTCCTGGAGTCAGTGGTGTCGGACTCATAGAGGTAACTTTTTGAAAGAAAAATGAGGTTTTGTAATTTAATTATGTAATTGTTACGTTATAAATACACATCAGACGTTATACTTAGGAATGTAAATCATATGCAATTCGGGCGTGTTATAAAAAAAGAAAGAGAAAATCAACCTGGCAACCCTGACAATTTGATGAATGTTGAGAGTGAAGCAGCTTGAGCTGTCATGACGTTTTACTGATCTACAAGCTGCTATTCTCCATTATATATACAACAATAAATAATAAGTTATTATTTATTATTAATAACATAGATGAGAGGCAGAAAATTAACTGAAATTAATGTCAGGAAATTATATATATTCAACTAATAATAATTATACGAGGACTTGAGCCCTTTTTGTTTACATTTTATTTGCTTTATTAAACTTAATGCATGTATTCCTTCATGCGACATCTTTACTATCAGGTAGATGTTCTCCCCTCAGTAATATTGGAAAAATGATAACAGCTTTGGAAAACAAAAAGACCTGTTTGAAGAGCCAACTCCACTTTTTTATCACACGCCCGAATTGCATATGATTTTCATTCCTAGTTATACTTATAGAATTCGGCTCCTCCACTTGCAAATACATTCCGGAGTCATTGGCTCGAATTATTACTGTATGGATCTCACGTTGTGTGCCAATTTAAAGATAAAAAGTATATAGCGCTGATCGAAGAATTTGAATATTACTCCATGTAGAAAATTGTCATGATTATTAATATTTATATAGGGATTCTTGATTTATTCCATCTAAAAATGGATTTGACCCCTCAAAGGGCCCTTAGAACTGTTTAAAAGCCACTGTTACTACTTTAAGTAACTTCCCTATTGAATCATCTATACCCTAAGCCAATGGGTTGTAAGGTATATAACTGGGACTCTGAGGCAAACTAAATATTGCTTCAAGATCCATAAAGTACTCCATCCCTAATTTCCCAAATTACAAACAAGGTCCACAGGTTATTCGAGATGACTACTGGCCTTTGAGGTATATTAAAAACCACGACAGGTATTTCAAAGTACCTAGTATGCAGCGCCGCCCGAATGGAAGTGTAAGGGGGGGGAGGGTAAATTCTATAATTATGACTTCCCAATTTTATTTATAGCATAAATTGTAAAATAATTAGATCAATGAGAGATTTTTAGGACGCTGATGATGACAATATTCCTAGAACCGTCAAATGTATCAATAAAATGAAATCATTTCTTTTGTTACCAATGAAATCAAATCTGGCAATTTTGTTGACAATTAAGTCGATAGATTTATAACCAATAAAATTAATTTGAAAAATCAGCAACGTAGGGTTTACGCCTAATTTAATCTAATGAATCAACAGTTCCGATATGGACAATAATAACCTACGCACATAGTTTTACACCCATATTAATAATATAAAAGTGATGCAGAGTGAAGTATTCGAGTACGGATAGAGTGTCTTCTCTGCCTTAGCAATTTCCCCTTTTAATTTTCTTTTTTTTCTTCTTCTCTTCCACACACTCTCAATCCCTTCTTTTTAATATAAATATCTTCCTTCCCACACTCCTCCCTTTCATTATATTACGTTTCATCGCGCAGTCGACTTGTGTCAAATATCTCCATTACTGAATATGCCTCCAAGATCCGTTGGGAAAGCCGCCAAAAAGGCCGGTAAGGCTCAGAAGAATATCACAAAGACTGAAGGGAAGAAAAAGTCTCACAAGAGGAAGGAGTCTTATGCCATCTACATTTACAAGGTATTAAAGCAAGTCCATCCCGACACTGGAGTCTCTTCCAAGGCCATGAGCATCATGAACTCCTTTGTCAACGATATCTTTGAGAGGATAGCTGCTGAGTCATCTCGCCTTGCTCACTACAACAAAAGATCCACCATCACCTCAAGAGAAATCCAAACTGCAGTGCGACTCCTTCTACCGGGTGAACTGGCCAAGCACGCTGTCTCTGAAGGGACCAAGGCCGTGACAAAGTACACTTCCTCGAAGTAAAAAGGGTTCAACGGGTTTGGATCAAGCATCTCGAAAGGTTCTTTTCAGGACCGATCAACTAACCAAGCAAGTCTTTCTCTCCATGAGATGTTTTGAGCTGATGTCGTCGTCACAATGTTAGTCTTACAAGGAGAAAGGGAACAACAACCCTTTGAATGTCTCTCAGATTTACCGTCTCTAAATACATATCAATAATTTAACATATTTTATATATTTATGTATGCATATATCTCGATTGATAAATACACTGTATTTAACCAACACGAAAGCGTCTCTCATTTTAAGTTCGGAATGTGGGTCTTAGTCTCGCAACCTTGTGAATTCCCTGCTACTCTTGTTTCTTTGAAATGCAATTGTGTATATCGTATAATTAATAAAATATATGGATATAAAATTAGGGTACACACATTGAGAATATAAAAGTCTGTATAAAAATAGGATGTAGATAGGGAGCAGTCTGGAGTCAAGGCTTGACGAAACTTGCTCGCATTATTGCTTTTCTGGCAGATCCCAGGATCTTGAAGGCCTCGTCGGCTCCATCAACCTCCGTTTTGTCAGGGTGGAGGAGTACTGCGAGCTTCCTGTAGGTCTTGTTGATTTCCTCAGGAGAGTATTTATTTGAGTCTGTCAATCACGGTGTCCGGTCAAATTCATCGACTTTTTTCTCCCAATGAATACTTTAGTTTGGTATGGTTTTTCAAATTAACACCGACCAGATGGAAAAACTATTATTTTAATTACATATTTAGGACTTGTATTTCCAAAAATGTACGACAACCAATTTTGAAGCTCTTACAAAAACCGTAAATTATATTTATTTTTAGATTTTGAAGGGTGTTGTTTTTTAATCAAAGTTAATTTAATACAGACCTGTCCTTGCGAATTGAACAAAGCAAAAACAATGATTTAGATTAAGGTTTAATTCTATAAAAGTTAATAATATTTAAAATAATTACCGATAGATGTGAACTTGACGAATGTAAAGAAGCAATCAAATAGAAAACCACAAATTATAACTAAAAGCTAGTTCATCTAACCAGAAGCAGCAATAGGTAGGAATGTAAAAAATATGCAAATGGGATGTGAAAGAGAAAATCAACTTGGTAACTCTGACAATTTGATGAATGTTGGGGAAGCAGTTTGTGCTGTCATGACGTTTTACTGAGCTACAAGCTGTTATTCTCCATTATATATACAAATGAAGACATCAGTAATAAATAAGAACATTATGTATACCATAGGTGAGAGGCAGAAAATTAACTCAAATTAATGTCAGAAAATTATATATCTTTAGCTTACAAGTCGTAAACTAACAATTATTACGAGAACATGAGCCCTTTTCTAACATTGTATTTGCTATCGTAGATGTTTTTCCCTCAGTAGTAATAAAGGAAAAATGATAACAGCTTTGGAAAACAAAAAATACTGTTAAAAGTACCAACTCCACAAAATCTCGCACGCGGCATTTTGCATATTTTTTACATTCCTAGCAATAGGTATACACATATTTACTCTAAGCTGTTGAAAGTATTCATTGGGAGAAAAAAGCAGATGAATTTATCCATTGATGAATTGATATCGATGAATTTTCCTATACCCGTCAATCACAACGAGTTGATCCAGGAAGGGAATGGAGTGCCGATGAACTGTGGAGACTTTACTCACTGATTTCCGTATGGCCACCGGTGTTTTTCACGACTTGTTTTCGTAGATATGAGAACAAAATAATTCAACAATTCCATGACCATTCAGAGCTGAGGCCTCTGAGTAGTGAGAACAAAGAGCATGGGCATTTCTATAAACCTCACTTTGCACATCAGTAAATAAGATAGAATCCTATAGGAGCTGTATGAAGTGTTTATATTTGATTTATATATGTATGCAATAATTTTACAGCATGGAATAAAATCATTATTATTCGATTAAATATTTACATTTTCCATTGTAATATTTACTCCAATGATCATCAAGGCTACCTTCAAAACAAGCCAAATGGGGATAATAAACAATGAGAGCCCTCTGTTTTTGTCATAAGCAATATAAGTAATTATTGAATAATTTCTTTAAATTTATATCCAAAGGATTTTTCCTATTGTATATAAGTTCTATAAATTTGATATGGGTTTGAATTTTCTCATCATGTAAAAATATAACCTTTATTAAGTGATGTGGACATTTTTCTGATCTAGGTACTATTATTTCATTGACTACTATTGACTAACATTTATCTAAGGCCATAAAAATGAATTTTTACATATTTGATAGATACAATCAGTGTGATAAAATTTCCTTCGATAAACGGAATATTTTATGTATAAATATCAAGTAGCAACATCGTTCCATTATTTCCAAATAGGATTTCCAGAGAGTAACAACGATTTCTACTCTCTTTCTCTTAGATTTTCATCTGGTAAGAGTGAGTATTTTAACTTTAAATATTATACATATTATATTATTTAGTTATTAATTTTGTTTGTGTATCCATAGATTCCCGATATTTAATTTTATTTCCTTTCTATCAAAAAAACAAATAAAAATCAATTGATTTAAAGGAAACTTTTCCCCTATTCAAAAAGGTGGCTCCTGACTTTAACAGCCTTATCAATTCCTAATCACGTTTTCAAATTCCATTAACTTAAATGGAAATTTCCAAGGATTGATATGTATATGAAGTACAGGCATATTATAAAGCTCTCCGTTGCTCATATAGATACATATTATATATGTTAAATTGTTGAATCAAGAGTTAATACGAGTGGCAAACTTTCAATTAATCAATTCTTAAAGTCAATTATATATTATTTGATAAAATTATATTATATTTGAATATATATTAAAAAAATGTTCGTTTTTGTTGCATCAACAAAAACAATGTATGTTAATTAATTCAAGACACATTAAAGGTGTGATGTTGATCGGAGCGATTACCTACCTACTACATTCATAAAGTATTTAGTTTCAGAACGTTGTTTTATCCCATTTATAAAGTCTTTAGTTACATCCCTGTAAGTAAAGTTACTATAACAGATGAAGGGTAAAGAGACGAACAAGACGAATACTACTACTAGCCTTGCCTCCACTGAAATCCTTTTGAATGAAGATTCATCCTCAAGTGACTCAGAGTGTTTCTTGTACAACTACGGTGGAATCAAAGTAAGTACTTCTTCAATCGATTCCTTTGTTGTTAGTTCATGGTTTTTTTTCTTATAGGATCAGAGCCTATGGTTCAAGTTCCGTTTGCCCCTTTTAGGTCATATTCGATTTAATCCCATTGTTTCATTTCTTTCCATTCTTTTAATTTGGGTTTTTGTGGCCTCCTGCATTGTAATTGATCCCAAGGAGTTGCCGTTTGAAAAAATAAAGGTTTGGATCGTGGAGAATTTTACATGGCTCTACATTGGAACACAGGATATATGGGCTGTATTCATAGTTATTTTATACTTTAGGTACATATGTGACACCGAAAGCAAGCTATATGCTTACATCTGAGTCAAGTCAACAAGACACCAAGTTTATTTGAAATATTTCCAAAATGAGTGTGAACTGCACTCATATTCTTAAAGACATTCTCTTTCGTTTGTACTAATGGTATATTTTGATTAATTAATTAAATAATGACTCCAATATTTGCAACTTAATTATTGGAAAAAACAACTGCCACTACATGAATCTCTGGGGCTATGAAAAAGATGGACGTTCTTTCAGGGGCATATCAGCTCCATATGCAGCTATAATATTTAGCCGATTGCTCTAATGGATAGAAAATAATCCTTGCATTCTCGATATAAAGTGACATTTTATCAAAAACCGTGCACAATAGGTTTTAAAATGACTCTGAAATATTTGACCGTTATATTTATGAAGTAAAAAAACTTAAAAGTGGATTTTCTCCTTTTCAATATTTGAAAACAAACTTGATTTCTTGTTGACTTGACATATATGTACATGCATAAATGTCTTCACTTACTAACGTATATATACCTTATTTTTTATAGTAAATATTCGAAAATTAAACTTGGCTGTGACGATGAAAAGCCAGAGTTTAATGACGCAACCTGGTTTATGATGCTCTTTGCTTGTGGAATCGGAACAGGACTTTTCTTTTATGGTGTAGCTGAGCCTATATACCACTATACGACTGAAAATCGATACTATGCGGATCGTGCAATGCCGGATAACAGATTGGCTCAAGAGTCTGTGAATATTACACTCTATCATTGGGGTACTATAAGGCCCTATTAAAACCCTTTTGCTATTTCAAATTGATGAGAACACTTTATTTCTAGGGATTCATGCATGGATTGTTTATTGTCTGGTTGGACTCATCCTAGCTTTAGTGTCCTATCGTGAGGGTCTTCCAATGACAATGAAGTCCTGTTTATATCCCTTAATTGGAGAGAAAATATTTGGTTGGATGGGAGATATTATTGATGTCGTCTCAGTTATAACGACTCTCTTTGGTGTGTGTACAAGTTTAGGACTTGGAACTAAGCAGTTGAGTAAGGGTTTTGTCATTGTTAGTGGAATGGACTACCTTGAAGGAAAATTAGCTGAGGTTAAGCTTATGATTACAATAATCTATTATCTATTGTGTTCTTATTAGGTTGTTATCATTTGGGTTATAACAGCTATAGCAACGGTATCCACGTTGTCTGGTGTTGGAATGGGGATTCGTCGTTTATCTGAAGCCTGTTTTCTCTTGGGCGTCTTTTTGATGACGATTGCATTCATTCAGTTGAATCCTCAATTTTTAATGAATCTATTTGTTCAATCCCTGGGTTATTATTTCCAAAATATCATACAAATAGGATTTCATTGTGATGCCTTTGAACAGTCTGGTGCCTCTGGAGGTTTGGAGGATAGGGATCGCCTCTTGCCCGAAATTAATGCTCCTCAACAAGCAGATCTTCATTCATGGATGAATTATTGGACCATGTTTTATTGGGGATGGTGGACTTCATGGTGTTCCTTTGTTGGAATGTTCATTGCAAAAATATCAAAGGGTCGAACCATTAGACAATTCATTAATGGCACACTAACTGCTCCCGTTTTGTATTCATTTTTATGGTTAGTTATCTTTGGAGGAAACGGTAATTATGGAGTGTGTACAACACAATTATTAGTGGATACAGAGGAAAGACCTTTTTGTTTGTTTTATATCATATTCTAGGACTTTTACTGGAGAGAACCTCTGCTGCTAAGGGATATTGTTGCCTCTCAGAGGATCAAGGACAATCTTTTATGGATATTTCTCAAATAGAAACTATCATAGATAAGCATTCACTCTCAAAGAAACCCATTGTACACAATCAGTCCGATTTCCTTTGTTACGGCAATGAAGGATGTGGCCCCTGCTCTTTATCCTTCCTAAAAATGAAAGAGAAGTCAAATGCAACATATGAGGAACTTTTGGATGAGTACAAACTAATGAAAGACGATTTTGTCCGAGCAAGTCCGGATAGAAAGTTCTCCAGGTGAAATACACACCCTTAGAAATTACACCTTAAAATACAGTGAATAATTATAATTAAACCAACGATAGACTCTCATGCACGATCAAAGGGGAAAATGATGTGGAAAAAACATGGTTTGATGTCATGAGAGCCTTTGGGGACATTGGCTATACCTTTTGCATATTATCCCTCCTTGGGATTGTATTGTATTTTGTAACTTCCTCTGATTCGGGATCATTAGTGATGGACTGTTTGTCCTCAAATGGGGATCCTGATCCACCCAAGATACAACGTTTTTTCTGGGCAGTAACGGAAGGAGCCACTGCGACTGCACTCATCCTTGCTGGAGAGGATAGCAAGGGACTTAAAATGCTTCAAAATGCAGGTTTGATATCGGGGCTTCCCTACACACTTGTTGTGTGTTTGCTATGTGTATCCTTGTGGAGGTAGAAAGTTGCTTTTCAGCTCTGAATAATTAATGAATGTATTTTTTAAGGTATGTTAAAATGGTGATGGGGGATCTGGATGTGGCAGGGCCCAAGTTTAAAATCAGTCTCTTTGACCCGTTTTTCACGCATCCCTATCTCAAATGGAATGGACGAGTGTTCAAAAACATGATTTATTTGTTCATTGAAGTTATACTCGAGATTTGCCTGGCTCCTTTGACCATTGGAAGAGTGGCTTCTGTGTAAGATAAACACTTTTGTCAGCACTCTCTATCCTCAAACATCCTTTGATTTCAGATTATATGGTTCATCAAATCCCTTTTTTCATACATTTCTAGCTCAAACCTTCCTTTCCCTAACCATCATTTGTATCGTAACATCATTTTATTTTACTGGCTTCTTGGCCCTTGCAATTTGGTGGTATCTGGTCTTCATTGCATACATGACGATTATTAGAGCAAAGGCGAGGATGACACTACAAGTGACGGAGGGAAATATTTTCGAGGACTTTTTTGCCTCCATGTTCCTATATCCCTGTGTTTCATTACAATTGAGACATCAATTCCTTTCACCAATCCTAGCTCAAAGAGACATGGAAGTCCCTCAAGATGAGTCGGAGAGTCACCATACGGAAATTTCAGTTACGAAAATGTAAAAGGTCTTGACGTTTTACTATATTTGTTCGACCGGGGTGAAGAAAGAATCGCTATGAGGGTGATCGTAGTCTCTTAAAATTTAATTTATGTAAAAATCAATGGCGTATATGAATAAAGTTATTAAATCTGATTTATAATAACCCAGTTGATGTCTTTTACATCATTATATCTGTGATGTACCATAAATAAGCACGGATCAATACACTATTAATATCCGTGGCTACCTAGTTGTCATACGGAGAAAGAAAAAAAATTGTGCCTGACTACAATTTAATAAGAAGGAAATGCTCCCTTATGGAGTTCCCTCATGTAATTAATTCATCCTTCATGTAGGAAGAAGGAACTCCAATTAAATTATTTTTTGTTTTTCAAACTTTTTAAATTGAGTCGTTTCTCAGTCATCGTAATTCATGTTTTTTGTTTTTTTTTTTAACAAAGGGATTTGAGTTAATAACACGGCCTTCCATGCAGATGCACCAGTTTTACAAAAATGATGGCACATAAAAGGACAACTTTTCATTATTATATTTTTTAATAAGTTCCGTTGCTCAAGCCTCTACGAGACATACAATCACTTAATATACTCTCTCACTCCAAATGATTCCTGAACCCTGGTGTAGGGAAACCAAAGGAACGAGTCAAAACATCACAGTATCTAGAGCTGTAAATCCTAAACCTTTTTCGATATGTGATGTTTTTAGTGTGGTTGGCAATCTGTACAGGATATTTTATTTTACAAAACTGTTATCTTTATTCCTTAATTCTTGAGGGGAGAACATGTGGCACGAACCAAGTTTAATGGATTAATACACGTATTAGTATACAAATAATCATAATAAATTATTAATCGATAAAATGCCTAATAGATTGAACTTTGAATCCTTGATAAAATATAATCTTCTGGTAGCTATGAATTTGTGAAAATCTCAATGTCTTCCACAACAAGCTTCTTTGTCCACTCACAACCTCGACTCAAAGAAGGGAAAGGAAAAATTTGGAAAAACAACTGGGAGCATCCCTTCTGTGTTTTCCTTGTTTCCAACTTTTTAATATTAGACAGAGTTATTATTTGGATGTACTAGTCATTGATAAGTTGTACCAATATACAAATCAATACTTATTACTTGTATAATATTCAATAATTCAAAAAAAGGGCGCGCAATCCTTGATTTAACATATTTTTTTTTATCCAAATCATAAATAATACCTTTTTTGAGTTAATAGCACGTAGAGTCAGCTGCTTTAAATCAAAAGAGTCAAAGTATGAAAAAAAAAACAGTTAAAGGGAGAATACAGTGTATTTTTGTTTACCTTAAAAAGCTCGTCGTGAACACGACAAGTTTTTTTAAGATAAACAAAAATACTATCTATTTTCCCAATAAGCTCTATCACATCTGGAGGGGCACCATCTAAGTCACGCAATCCATTGTGATAAAAACATCATTTTTGATGAAAAATTCAATTAGCAATCTAATTAGGCATTTGTACAATTATAAATCAATAATATTTTGTCCTTGTTGTCATATAATAAGAATATCACATGGGTATTTCATTCAACCCTTCCATATAGAGGTAATATTTAATATCCTCCAAAAATTATATCTAAGCTAATAAAAACATACTCACAAATTGCAGATTAAAAACCCAAGTTAACTTTCTTTTAAAACTTTTTTAATGAAAAAATACTCAAAAAAAAAAAAAAACTTATTGAATTAATCTTTTACTCAGGCTGATGAATTTATCCTTTGAAATAAGTTATCGATTTCAATTCTTTTATGTACATACAAGATCATGTAGAAGGTATTAAATACATCATTTCATTGCCACGACGAGCTTTTTGGGATACACAAAAATAAACTGTATTCTCCTTTCAGCTGTTTTTCATCAGTTGATTCTTCTGATGAAAAGCAGCTGACTCTACGTGTTAGGAACTCGTAAAGGGTATTATTATGATTTGGATATAAAAAAAATATATTAAATCAAGGATTGCGCGCCCTGTTTTTGAATTCATGGATCCAATTGGATCTATTTATTTGTACAATGAAATGACTTTTACTACGAATGAATATTTTCTTAATTTGAATTTTGTTTAAGAACTTTGAAAGCTACTAAATCCCCCCCCCCCTCTATTTATTTGGAATTATCTGTGTATGTACATATAAATTATAATTCTTTCAGGGTATATCTCTCAGTATTTTCACACATATAAATAAAGGCATAAGAACAACTTAATTATCATTCTTAATAGTCTTCGACTCAGGGAAGGAAGAAAAAATTGGAGGTGGCTTTTAAATGATCCCTAAAAGCTTAGTAGTGTGAGTGCGTGTGTGGTAGCTATAAGAAAAAAACCAAAAAAAAAAAAAAAACACTGTAAAATTTTTCTAAGCAATAATAAAACCACAATATTATATGAAATCAGGATTTTGATTCATTTAAATAAGTCAAAAAAGTATGTAAGTCGGAGTTATATCTACAAAACCTCTCACACTATTATAATTCTTGTTATTTTTTTATTTTTTTTACAGTGTAAAGTTGTTTTTTTTATCCTTTCTTCCCCTATAAAATCCCTATATCAAATACCTCCCCCCCCCCTCCCCCCAAGTTATCATAAGTCACAGATTTGTAGATATGTTCATATGGAATTCTTTTAGTTTTGTACTGGGAGTAAAATAAGAATGTCGCTCAAGCCAAAAGTTGTCATGGAAATAATTAAACAAGTATCGGATCGTATAGAAGTGAATGAGAGGGACGTTCAAGACTTTTATGAGGTAAGAGGGGCCTTATGAAGGTATATAATTAACAACTAGACTACACCTAAAAAGTGTAAATCTATTTTTAACAAGGGCTCTACCGGGTAAATTCGCCAATGTGGCATGTTATTACAGGGGTTTCCAAGGTTATTTTGAAGAAGTGGGGGGGGGGGAGGATCTGTTACGGACTAACTGGTTATAGATTTTGTAGCGCCTAAATAATCAGCATCAATATCCGTTCCAAAAATCCCTTCATATACCTAGTTTATAATCATCATCTATAAAACTATTTGATGCCTGGTAATTTTTTTAAAAAAGATTTGACTACAATTTCCGCATTAACATTACTAATTGATAAATGTCGACCCATCACAATTCTCCAAAGCAGTTTTTACAAGTTTAAATCAAGTCTTGTATCTCAGTTATGAGTCCAAGTTGAGCTACGAGAGATAGAGGCCCAAGTCAAGTGTTCATTTGAATTAATTTGATTATTTATTGAGTCATCCATATCACTATTAAAACTCAATCATGACCAAGGATAAATGATGTTTGAAAAATATAATTAAAATTTGAAATAATAGGATGTTTAGAGTACGTCTCAAACTGTAGGATTTATTCAAGTTAGAATCAATTAACTTCAAATACAGGGTAGGTTTGAAACTCCAGTTTATGGTACTTATTTTTGTTCAATTTGAGCTCAATTTGTGAGTACAAAAGTCTTTATTTCTAGAAAGAGCTGCACTGAATTTAAAAGGCAATGTGTGAGCCTTCGATATAAATTAGCTATTTTTAAGATACATCCCTCGTTTCTCTACTTATTTAAAAACTTAAATTATGAGGAAAGATTTGATTATGATTTTTTTTTTAAAAACCAAATTGGCCATTTTTTGATTATTTTGACTATTATACCTTTATTTGAAAATTTTACACTTCTGTGACTACGAGTTTAAATAACTTTAATACTCATAGTGCATAGCTATCCCATAAATAAGCTCATATTTATAATTTTAAAAACGATAAATTTCCTATTAAGTTTATTTCATAATCTATAAATATTAAAATCATACACTTTGTGATACATTTCAGGGTATAGACACATATGTATTCTGTGTGTTGTATACAAAAAAGCTAATGGAATTAAGATTTATCACAATGTTATAACCCATAGCATAAATTTACATTGAGTTATTTTGAAAGCAATTGATCTTTGTTTATTTGAATTTAAATTAATTCATGCTCTGCTGTGAACAATTCCTTTTGATTAAATGAAGGATGAAACAAAAACAGCATCTTTGAATGATTGAATAAAGAATGATAAAATATTATAAAATAATTTTGTTAAATCTAATCAATAATATATAAATAAGTGAAGTAAGACTCCTCTTACTATTATTAAATTCATTTTAAATATTTTATATCCTTTTTTTTTAGACTATTAATCAAAATGGGATCAAGGTTCTCTATTTCCTAAGTAAATCTAGAAGCATTGACAAATGATTATTTCTTCAACTTATTTTCCATAATATCTAGAACCTTCTTTTAAATACTATTTTCTTTTTTTCCTTGATAAACATTCAAGTCATACGAACTCATGCGCCCATAAGAAAATTAAAGTAGAGAGAGAGAGCCTTGTCAGATTCAACATCATTCTTGAAATTACACATTTTGAAGGAGTCATAAAGTATCAAATTTTATACGATATAAAAAGCATAATAGTCTACAATAGTTTAGCTATTGTATTCTTTTTAAAGTCTTTGGATGAAGTTTCCTTCACCTAAACCGAAAAAACTTTTCAGAAACGAATCATCTGGCCACGTTTGGATTTTTAATTGTAAATTAAAATGTTTTTATATATGTTGATTTTGCTTTTGTTAAATAAAATATTGGGGATAGTCGATAATTTCTGGCTGATATTACCAATCAATCTAAATTTTTCCAAGTCATTCGAGCTCTAGTTTGTATTCATGAATTATTGCTATCATTTTTAAAATTCCAGGACATTGATATAATGTTTCATGTAAAGGGAGACAGGTGTGATATCTATGAAATTACTCCTAGATACAAGTATATTAGGAATACCTTTATAAATGTATTACCATAAGTCACTATTATTGTAATGCTTTGCTCCTCCTTATCTTTAAATTTTTACTAATTAATGACCTTCAAAATTTGCTTTAACATGAGCAGTAATATTAAAAACAAGACAAAGGAAAGTACATTAATCATGAATATCCAGGACTTATTACCTTCCGATTCACTCGAATCTTTCTACTGTTTATCATCAGTCATCACATTGATCTGATGTTTCATAAAGTATCCATATTATTTTTAAAACCGCATCAAAATCCGCAATTCTAATGACGCTCAAGTAAACCATTATAACATCATATAACATAGATTTGATTCGATTCATAGCACAGAAACAACTGTCACCTTCCTTCCTTCCTTGAAGAAACGTTCATTGATTTCTCTATGCAGATACATGTGATATTTTTTAGTTGAAATTATATCAACCCTGAGTTTAGATTTTAAGTCTGAGCATTTATAATAATTTTAGTGAGAGCATTTAGCCCAGAATTTGAGAAAATCATGAGCCCCTGAGAAAAATGATGGGTCATAGGATCCATGGAACAATTTCTAGAAAATGACAAGATGTGTTAGTTTGATTCTGTGACTAATGAATAATTGATATGGATGGTTTTATTTCAACAAGTGAAATGAACGTCACTTCACCTTCAAATTTGAACAAAAAAGTTTTTAAACAGAATAAATAAACGTGCACTAAAATTTTATCTCACTTAAATCCACCGTTTACCAAGTATGTACAATTTAAAAAAGCTCTTCTGTAGCCTGAATTTCTTTACATTACAATCAATCACTGAAGCTATTGAATTCCATTTTTTAGAGCAGAAAACAACAGCTTAGAATAGATTTCTGGAATTTTCACTTTTTAAAATGGTTACCTACAAAATTTCAGTTGCAATGCTTTCAAAATTACAGAAGAAAATATATCCCTGACAGTCGCAGTAAAAGTTCACCTTGACATGCAAAAGTGCTTCTTTTATGCGTTTATAATCAAAGTTTGTGATGTTTGAATGACGTTTTGTCTGATTTTAATTTTAATAACATCAAATGACAAACATTCTAAATTGGGCTCAACAAACTTGTGTATATGAAAATCGAATGTCATTTATTACCATGTAATGAAAATCAGCATTAAATTTCCACTCTTTCATTATCTTACATTGATAAATTAATATTTAAGCGTGTTTTCAACTTATTATCGAAGGATATTTTTTAACAATCAGTAACGTCAATAGAGTCGAATATTAAAAAAAAAAAAAAAGATTATCTTACTGTAATCTTCATTTTATTTGCTTAATTACTTTGTTATCGTAAATTAGGTGATTAAATGGGGTGATTTTTGACAGTTTTAGATTTTTTGGTAATTCATCAAAGTTGCCAAAAGTGACGGAAAGTTATTTTCCTCTTAATTAATTAATTAATATCAGTGTTCCTGACACACAATGTTTGTAACTTAAGGTATGTGACATCATTGAGTATTATAAAATTAAAAACTAGCCAATGTGTGGCCATACTAGCCATAAATATAATAGCTATTAGATGAAAAAGTCTACTATTTAACTTCTCAGATTCATTTGCTTTACTATTTTAATGAAGAAATTGGATATATTTGTGCTGTTCTGTGGTTATTTCACTAGGATTTCTAAAGCAAATCTCAAAAAGTAAGATAGTTCATGTGTTTTGAAACCACCAAATAATAAGATTCGGTTCAAAATATTCATCTCGGTCGAGCCCTAGTTGATAAATTATGAGTTATTATTTACGTTAGAGTTCTACATAATTTAATTGTTGAATAATTTATTTATATTACTTTAGTTTTTTGTTCCACAATAGGGTATAATAATAATTAATTATGCTTTTAAGTTTTTATGCACACATTAGACAGTTTAACATGCTTAGGTAACTCTAACTTTAAAAATGAAAAGTTATGCCTATAACCCATTTTATACTAATAAATTCAAATTCAAGTCTCACTTAAGTCTCATTAAACTACTACAATTTAAAAGTTGTAAGATTTAGACTTGAATAAGAAGACTAAAGGTTGAAAATACACAAATATCCTTTATTTCTATTACTGAAGTCATTTATGGCCTTATATGATTTATTCGGAGCTTCTACTCAAAACTCGGACTCGAGGTAAAAGGATTCAGGGCTTGAATGACATTAGACTTGACTCAGGCTCCTGAAAAATGACGAGGATCTACCGATCCACTAAATAAGTATTTTTTTAGGCATTCTACGAATACGATAAGGATGATAGTGGAAACATATCAACATGTGAATTGGGACAAGTAATGCGATCCCTGGGAGCAAATCCCACAAGCATAGAAATTGAGGTAAATCAACAATTAAACATTAATTATTTTGTTTTAATATGTTCATTTTTGATTTGATTTGTACTTCTTTAAGGGACTCATTAATGAGTATGATGATGATATGAATGGTAAGGATCAGAAGTCTTCATTTCATGAAAATAATTTCATTTCAATTGGTTATGAATGTTTGTTTATTCATCAAGTGAACTATCAGTGATATATATCTAATGAGTTTATTGCGAATGGAACATTAATTATGTGCATGCATTTATTATATTTTATAATTAATTAGCTTATTGCATTATGAACCATCAAATATTCATGATAACTTTCATGTCAACTGATTGTTCATCAAGATTTTTCATTTCAAGCATATCAATAACTTATTGCGATTGAAAGAACTTTTTACCAGGCATACATACACTTATTATTTCAGTAGTAAAAACAATACTTCACCCTCTAAAAAAGGCCTTGTAGATAAATTAATGATCCTCTAATACAAAATGAGTGAAAATTATAAAAGTAAAAGTCATTGCATTAATTCAAGAAGTCCGCAAACAATATATCTCTACGTTTCCTAATCATAAATAAAACATTGCTGAAAGCCTAACTTAATTAATTCCTAGTATTTTAAGCAAGAGAATGTCAGTTCATAGGATGAAAACTGCCTTTGTCGTCATTGATATATGTAGGTATTTACAGGAACTTACTTTTTAAGGACTCCTTTTTTTGTGATCTTTATTCAACAAATATTTTCTCTTTCTTACACAAAATAATTGCCTGCTTATCCCATAACAAATCACCTGATTTACTTCATACTTCATTTGACAAGTAGTAGATTTGTTCAATAATTCTTATATAAGTCTTTTCTTCCATCAAATATAATTTAGCTATTCATTAATTATTTATACTTTTGTAAATTCCGTAGTTCAATTAGTAATACTTTAAAGAACATATAAAGTCATCAAATCTTGCCTTGCCTCAAGATAGAACAATTTTCTATCATAAACAAATAGCTTTTCTTTTCATGAAACTTCTTACCATATTTTTGAAAGGAAGAACATTTTGTAGATTGAAAATCATATAGTATACAATATTATTTCCAAAACAACTATATCAGCTGTTAATTTTTTACTTTTTTGTTGCCCCTAAAAAGTCCTTTGAATGTTGATTGACCGAACTCAAATTGGCTTTTGTTAAGCTATGGCCAAAATGTTGAAATAAAGTTGAGTTTAAGGAAAAAAAAGAAAAATATCAGTTAGTAGACCTACTTCTTGTTCTCTGTCACGACAAACTTTTTGGGATCAACAAAAATACTATGTTCTCTCCCTTCAGATATTTTTCATACGTTGACTCTTCTGATTTAAAGCAGCTGACCCTACGTAATATGAACTCAAAAAGGGTATTATTATTATTATTTATGATTTTGATGTATAAAAATATTATACATCAAGGATTGCGAGCCTTTTTTTTTTTTTTTGAATTTTTGAATACTATACAAGTATTAACGATTGATTTATATATTGGTTGAATTTATCAATGACTAGTATATCCAAATAAAAACTTTGTCTCATATTAAAAAGTTGGCAAAAAGGAAAATACAGAAGAAAAATACAGTTGTTTTTCCAAATTTTCCTTTCCCTTTTTTGAGTCGAGGTTGTGAGTGACCAAAAAAGCTCGTCGTGGTGTATCGTTGAGCCGAGAACTTGCTACAAATATAAGTAACTATTGAGTGTAATTTAATATTGTCAAATAACAATCTGCAGATTCAATTCAAATGCACCCGACTGTAGACTCGCTCTCTCACCTCAAAAAAATGCCCACCCGTAGCTATGATCAATTCCTTACTGTTATATATATGAGGAATAGTCCCACAGTGGTAAGACTTTGGCTAATTATACCTTATAATTTGGAGTCTTTTTTCTTTCTCTTTTTGCAAAATGAAAGATTGCGAGATACAATCAAGACTGCCATGTGATACATAGGGATATCCCTATGTTACTAAAATTAACAACAACAACAACAACACTGACAGAAGTAGAAGCGAGTCTTAGTTAGTCCAATACATATATCAATTATAATTAGTATTCATTTGATTGATTAAGAGATTCAATTTATTTCGTATCCAGGTACGATTGAATTCCCAGAATTTGTAGTTCTCATGGGTAAAAAGTCAAAAGAGGGTGCTTTTGAGAAGGAACGACTCTATGCTCTGGAAGCGTTTCGTGTTTTAACATCAGGCGTATGCAAAAAGAAGAGAATTCAAGATCGGATACTTCCTATTGCTCATTTGAGGTATAAATAATATATCTGTAAATGTACTTATTTTATAAGCTTTAAATTAGATTGACCTAATTTTATTAGACATAAAGTTATATAAATATATAGAAGATGCAGCTTAAATTATCTTAAAGCAGGGATGAAAGTTTCACTTGATATAAATCCCATTTTTGAATATTCTTTTTACAATGGATGTTGTTCTACGAAAAATCATCTTGGTACTTACCGTAATTGATTTTATATTTCTAAATACCCAGAATATTCATACACAATTCCCTGCCTCAATTCCGAAAAATGATTATTCTTACCGTATTTATTATATTATATTATATTTAGTTATTTTGTAATGAACAAGGATATTTATATTGGCATTAACGAACTACTATTGTTTTACTAAGTCATTAACTTATTAAATATTCTTTCATTCAATTCTTTTTGCTCAAAAGCTACATGCAAATCCTGATGAGAAAGGCTGAGATAAAGAAAGTTATCAATTTTTGTACGTAGAATGAGTCAGGACTACTCATCAGTTTTTTTTTTTACAAATAATAATGTCTAATTAATTGATTTTTCTCGTTTATTTATGTACTTATGACTCTCAAAAATCGCTCAAAATAACTATATATATATATTATATTAATTTATAATATATTGACTATTAATAATTAATTATCCATTATTTATATAATCAGAAGGATTAAATAGGATATTAAAATAAAGAAAGGATTCTGTAATAGCAATGAATATTGTTTATACATGTACATAGATAAATTCCTTTTAATTAATCATAGTTTTAATTAATCATAAATTATGCTCTGAATCAGCCAAATCATAATTAATTAATATATTTCAACAACAAAAAATCCTTTTAAAAAAAAATGTCTAAGAGAGATACAAAATTCAGTGCTAACAATATTAAATACATAAATGGTGACATTAAAAAATGTGACAACACGGCCCTTTGTTCGTGAAATCTTTGAGATCAGTCTTGTTCTGAACTCCGCCCAGGCCTGGTCTTATCAAGGTCTCGTTACTATGACCAAGAGCAAAGCCTTGGCTCCCTAAAGCCCTTGTTTTGATTTTCTTGGTAAGGTTTTCTTGAACATCAAAGTCGTCTGTGAGAATCAATTCATTGACCAGGCTAGAACTGTTTCCATTTTGAAATTAGAATTAAAAAGTCCCAATATCAAAATGTCTAATGAATAAATAAATACAATTTAGTGATGTTAAGACTGAATTTTAGGTCCAATCCTATATTTGTACATACTCAAGGGTGAACAAAGAGGCTATAGCCCACCTGAAAATAACATTTTCGCATTTATGTACGTATATACAAAACACTTCCTAAAAAAAATGATCAATTAAAAAAAATGAGAAATGGTCCTTCCCCGTTGAAAGTTAAGCCTTCGGCCACCACTGCCCATACTGACACGTAAACACTTATGGTTATCAAGAATTTATTTTTAATTAGATTTACTATTCACATTGAGGATACGTGGACTGTATTCTAATATCAAGTAGCAAAGTAACTGCAGTTTTCCCCCTTAAGGAGGAAAATTTGTTGATTATGTAAATTCTATGTACATACATATATATATACAACATATAAACAAACTTTGTATATACCATATATGTATACCTTTACCAAGTTCTTCAAAAACATACTCTCAAGGAGTAAAACAAAACTTTTTATATAGTACATTTCTTTTTATTTATTACAGATCCATATTAAATCTTCTAGAATCCGATGGAGTCTTGGAGGCAAGAACGGTGGAGGAATTAGTCTCAGATTTGGATCAAAATGGAGATGGCTTCATATCTTTTAATGAATTTATGAATCTATTCCTGAATAAATGAAGCTTCCCTTTATATTATATTGTATGCATTTAATCATGTCTAAAAATGACTATCAAAATATACTTTGCCGTAAGGCAAAAAGAAAATTAAAAAGTTGGAAAAAAACTGTGTTTACAATATATTACATAATGTGTATATTATAATATAAGTATACATACTTGTTGTTTCAAGAGACATTTATATGTACATATTTGCTTTTATCTTTACTGCAACCTTAGGAGGAAGGCGTTTATATGCCTTCTTCATACTTAGGCATGAGTTGAAAACACAGAATGAAAGAATTTATTTCTACAAATTACACAAGTATACTTTTTATCACTATTCCTTGTTCATTCTTCCTCAATTTCTATTAGATAAAGATTTCAATTAGCCCTCACATATATGTGCAAATTAAGATTAAATTGTATCAAAACATCCAACGAGTTAATTATTATATATAAGCTATATGATAATTCCCTTGGCACTCCTGAATTTAATAGATTGTGCTTTTTTAAATGCAGGGAATGGTAAAAAGAGGTTTATTTGAGTGGAGTCCAAGTAGGAAAGTTTAAAAGCATCCAATTCTACAGCCAAAATCCATAGTTCAATTTCGTGAACTTGTGTCTAGTCCTGTGAATTCATAGCAGAGGGAGGTTCCTTGTACTCGAAAGTTTGATTCCAAATCGTTTAAATTATTTAGACTTAATGTATGTGTATTTGACCATCCTGGATCTTATGTTTTTTAGGGGAGGGAAGATCTAATGTAAATCGTCGTCTGAGCCTTGTTTCAATTTTTAAACAAAATGAAGTCCACATCTGAGATCCAAGGCCTCATATATTTTAGAATAATAATATTAATATATATTCTATTCTTATGTATAAATGAACATATATAAAGAATATGAAATAAAGGGAAATGAGTTTCCTCTGAATAGAGTATCATTTCCATTCATGGCTCTCTTTACCCTTGAGGAATAGTTTTGATGCCATAATAAAAGATATTTGTGTCCATTGAATGATGTACAGGACCAGTTATTAGATACATAGCAAATATTTGCCGATGGGATTATACTGGGATAGAATAAATACACACTTCCTTCATATGTGTATTTGACTATAATAAACAATGCGTCAACCTCGATAGAACTAGGTATATAGGTGACAAAATGAAATATTGTTCTTATAGTATCTTGTCACAAACTTCTGCTGCCAAACCAAATGCTCAACTTTGATAGTCCTGAAATCTTCCTGAATTCCTTTAATTGAGAAAGTCTCAAAAAACCATTCAACACATTGCCTACGACTTGAGGAATTTAGTACTTAATTCCATCGAAAATTGAGAACATCTCTTGTTTTCCAAATCTTCACTATTCGGTAAACCACTTTGTCATATTTCTCTTGCACATTTTGTATCAATATTGTAAGCATGGCCACTGCTTTGACAATACAGCTCATCGTCAAGTAGCTTTCAAGATATAATAAGCTATTGGCTATGAAATGAATAGTTTTTATGGATGTTTCTAATACAAATAAATTGTATGTATAATTTAATGAATTAGGTTTCATTCCTTTTTTATAAAATTATGTCATTTAGTCAAAAGTCTTCTTTTAGTCACAGATTATGGGTATGATCCAAAAAGTGTTTTATGAAACTGGAGTCATATAGAAATTACGATACATGTCTCTTTCAATTATCCCTGGAGTATACAAAGTACAGAGTTAGCATTGTAAAAAAAAAAATACAAATGTATGTGAGAATCACTTTAAGCTTTTTTTGTTTATTCGTAGCCTCGATTCTCGAAAGGGAAAGGAAAAATTAGGAAAAATAACAACTGGTAGCTACCCTTCTGTACTTTCCTTGTTGCCAACTTTTTTAATATTAGACAGAGTTATTAATTGGATATACAAGTCATTGATAAATTCTACTAATATACTAACCCCATCGATAATACTTGTATAATGTTCAAAAATTCGAAAAAAGGGCCTTCAATCCATAATTATATAAATATCAAAATCATAATAGTAGTACCCTTTTTGAGTTCATTAACATGTAGAGTCAGCTGCTTTCAATCAAAAGAGTCAACCGATGAAAAACAGCTAAAGGGAGAATACAGCTTGCTTTTTCGTTTATTTCAAAAATCTGATCATGTATGTTGTAACTTTTATAAATAATAAATTATTCATTCAACTCTTAAAGCAATTTAGCTATTAATATACATATATTTATTAAAGGAGTTATATCGTACAGGACTGTGAGTAATTATCAGCATTTCCTCTTAAGCTATATTTAAATATTATGCACGTAGATTTAAAGTAATTTACATCAAAATAAATACAAGAGTAAGACAACTCCAGGCTCCGTGCCACTACAATTTTAAGGTGAATTTGTATATACATCCGACGGCCGTAATATAAACATGGCATGTTTGAGCAATGGATAGTTCATTTCAAAGAACTCTGGATGGTTTGACCTACATACAATATCAATCATTAGTCTTCTTTTCAAAAGAAAGAGATTCCGTGGTCACAAACTTTTCTTGTTGTGAAGGAGGGAAAATGACGCAAAAATTTCTTATCGCGGGAAACAAGAACTGTTTCTAGTCACAGAATCACTTCATTGCTCAAAGAAGAATTGTCGAAGTTGTTTCGAGATCATGTGATGTAGAGTTCATTCAAAGTAATTATCAATTTGCAGAAACGCGTTCTGTCATAGTCACAATCGTCAAATGTCCGAATTCTCCTTTACAATATTTTTTCTTTTATTTTTTACTCCTTTTTAGATTTGTGAATAAGCGTTGACTGCTACTCCAGAATGATATTTGTGCCCATGAGTCATTACACGAACAATATGACTAAAGAGTTCCATCCATGCATCCTCCAATTCCTCACTCCAAATACGAGACTCTTGAATTCGAGGTTTTGCTGCCTCTATAAAAAATGTTCCGAGAACACCAAAGTAATCGTAGGGGATGCCAGCATGCTTATGAAACATCCCTAATTTTAAAAGATACGGAGTTGCCTGAAAAAAAAAAGAAATTATTTTTAAAGATTGTAAATCTGGAACTCTCATATCAAATGACAGACTGGATCTCACTTTATCTAAACTCTCTATCCGAGAAATAGTTTTCTCAATGACTTGCATCACTTTGATGGAATGCTCATGAAGGAGCTGCACCATGTTTGTATTATTTGATAATTCATCTAGAGTCACATTTCGGAATGTAGGGAAATAATCCTGGGTCTGAGGATACTCTTGAAAAAGTCGAATAAAAGCCTCTGTCATAAAGGTCCTTTCATTTTCTGTCATTGTTCCAATAGAACCATAGCAAAGTGCTGATTCTAAATCCGAATAAATGACCTTCCATGAAGAGCGTAAAATTTCCACTTGCCTTGGACTAAAAGTTATGATCTCAAGCTCTGGCTCCACTAAAATGAATACAATGAATGTTGTTATAATTCAATCATTTTAAAAAAATAAGATCGTCAAAATATTCCGAGATCTCTTACCCATTTCAGTTTGATCATCAATATTATTTTCTCCTGACATCATGTTCGATTCATTATTGTTGCTAGAAGGTGGAGTCCTTCTCCGAGCGGATCTTCTTTTGGAGGATTTCATACTTTTTCTCTTTTCTTTAAAAGTCTTTGTGTTTTTTTGGTTATCCTCATGGGGGGAAACCTCAACGTCTCCATTACCTCCTCCCTTGGATGGACAGTTCGATAATGTTCCCTCATTTCTTTCGTTGTCATTATGAATAAAGTTTTGAAGAAGTCGTCGAAACATTGTGAGTACAAGCGTTTGATCTGCAAAAAAATAAAAATAAAAGACAACACTGATATAAGTATGTTAAGAAATGAAGTGTCATTCACATTTCAATTTCCTAATTGGGATTAAAATTAATATGATCATATCGAGTGACTTTAAAAAAAAATTTATTGCAGGTTGGTAGGGATTAAACATTATAATTTTACTATTCTATAGGCTATTTTACTCATTGTCTTCATTATTTAAAATGTCTGAGAAGAGTTTATTTCAAAAAGTTTCCCTCAGCTAATTTGATGACAAAGGAATAAACGGATGAAGATATAATCGATATTTAATGTCATTTGAAGCTTAAAATTACTTCTCTGAATTACTTCTCGACCATCTTATTATTTATTTTTCTAAGTTTTGATATCGTTCTGGTCTTGTCTGGTTTTGTTTTGACGACAACGCTTCATAGTAACATGGCCATATATTATATTTAATTAATAAGAATCAGAACATGTTCAAACTATTCTGTTCTTTTTTATGTAACTCAGTAACTATGGCCCCTTGCCCCAATGAACATCCTTGGGATATTTATACCCTCCCCCTCCCCCAATAGGCCCACATTCCAGGAGAGATTCAAGTCCTTGTACAGAATGAAAATTATTATTGATTTATTTATATACATAATATGTATTATGATAGGACAATCAGACATTTAACCAGACATTTAATATTCTCTCAAGAAATGAAATATGTGTTCATAATGAGTATTTCTACAAAGCATAATCATTTACAGGGTAATCAATGAATTATTATTATTATATATACATATATATATATAAATATTTTCATTTATAAATAAAATGAATTTGACAAAAAAATTTCTTCTTTAATAAATATTTAATCAACTATTAAAGATATGTTTGTAGTTGTTAATTAATTATTATTATTCATAAGAAATTATGAGGACATAATTAATTTTTATTTATGTTTCATCATAGGTATTTAGATACAATATATATAAATATATGCATATATTAATATAAATTAATCAAAAGTACATTCATATCTACTCAAAAACGTGGTTTTCTTACTAATTATAAATATAATTAATCAATTCGAGGAATCCATCTTTATTTGCTCGAATGTTCTATATATGCCTTTATTTAAATATAATATTCTATATATATATATGTTTCGTACAAGTTGTAACTTGTACAAGTTACAATCTTCTAAAAAAATATGTCGAATTTAACGTAGGCATGTAGTGGGAGTAATAATTAATTAATGCTCTGATGTAAATTCAATGTAATACAGTGGGACCGGAAATTTTTGAATTAGGTTTCGTGATTTAGTTCCATAATAGTTTACGACATAAACAAACTTAAGACGTCATGATTATCACATCGAGCTTTTATGTCCACTGCAACCTCGATTCACAAAAGGGAAAGGCAACATTTGGAAATACAACTGGTAGCTACTCTTCTGTATTTTCCTTGTTGCCAACTTTTTAATATTGGGTAGAGTTATTATTTAGATATACTATACATTTATAAATTTTATCAATATATCAATCGATCGTTATTACCTGTAAATCACAAATCCAAAAAAGGGCGTGCAATTTAATATATTTTTTATATATCAAAATCATAATAATAAGAATACCCTTTTTGAGTTTATAATACGTAGAGTCAGCTGCTTTAAATCAAAAGAGTCAACTGATCAAAATCCGCTGAAGGGAGAATACATGGTGTTTTTGTGTATCCCGAAAAGCTCGTCGTGATGATTATAGAATTTGGCTCTTTCACTAACAAATCCTTTCTGGCGCCACCTACATACTTAATATCAAATTACATGAAAATTCTAAATTACAAATTGATAAGACGTATTTTGTGGCTCATGGGTAATACAGTATATGTTAAGTGCCCACAGTTAAATTACAGTTGTATTTCCGAGTAATTTGCTCCAATGTGTAACTATATAGTTTCTAATTAAAATGACCCCTGTTGTTGTAGTTAAATTAAATTTTATGAAAGTTAATTATTGTAGCTTGTAGAGTCGTCTGCTAATGCAACTGTACACAGAATATATATATATATATATAGCACAAAGTATGATAGAGAGTGTAATAATGTTTAAATAAATACAAATTTGCTCATAAATTGCCAAGTCCCCAATGTATTTATTTATAGAACATACAAATAAATACAAAGATGTAATTATTTGCATTGTATGTACATTGCAAAAAATGAGGATGAGGGAGCATGACCAATGCCAAATAGTTTGTTCAACATTGACCTAATTTATTGAGTCCTCCGTTGACTAAAAATATTTACTATGAAAGTAAAGATTTTGTCATTAAAAAGTCTACCGACATTTGCAGTGTGACAACTATTAAACGCTGTGTATGTAGTTCCAAGAATGTAAATGTCTTCAAATTTTGATCTCACTCTAGCTGTGTTTTGTTATCTTGAGGATGGAATCATCTTAGCTAAATGCAGTAATCAATGATATCAGTTAGGAACATCATTATAAATCTATCTCTTCGTTCAATAAACACCCGAATATTATTTATAAAAATCATAGATACCTAAGCCTTAATATTATGAATAGTGGGAAACTACTTTCGGGCTTTAAAGATACTTTAAAGCAGCTGACTAAAAATGCTGATTTAAAGCAGCTGACCTTACGTGTTATGAGCTCAAAAAGGGTATTATTATTATTTCTGATTTTGATGCATAAAAAATATATTAAATCAAGGATTGCGCGCCCTTTTTTTGAATTTTGAACATATTACAAGTATTAACAATTGGTTTGTGATTGGTAGAATTTATAAATATATAGTATATCTAAATAATAAATTCTGCATAATATTAACAAGTTGGCAACAAGGAAAATACAGAAGGGTAACTACCATATGTTTTTCCAAATTTTTCCTTTCCCTTTTGTCAGTCGAGGTTGCGAGTGGACAAAAAAGCTCGACGTGGTAAGACACTCCTCCACAAACCCTTCTTTACTCTTATTTCCTTATTAAACAAAAGGTTATAAATGACTAAAGACCAACCTTGAATTTTGATTGATTTATTAAGAACTTGGCTAGAACAGTTAAAGAGTTGGGCTCTATAAGTTAAATTTTGGAGTTATTAGCTTCAAAATATAGGGCTTGTTCGATAAAACTTGAGAAGAATAATGTATATGTTTTTTTTGTACATACAAAAAAAACAAAACAATATACTATATAGAATAAGAATTGCTTTGACATCATAAATAAAAATGAAATATTTTTTTTTTTTTGTTTATTTTTTAAAGTCCCGAAAAGTGTGTGGAAACTCATCATTCCTAGAGCATTTATTACAACTAATATACATATTTAATAATATATTAACTATTGGTTTATTCTTATTATTATCATATACGAATAATCATGATGAATAATTTAAAAATGGCCTCAAACTAAATATGGTTGTCTATTTATGAATTCATATTATATAGTTCGCATTTCATATTCCCCTCCCTCCCCCCCCCCCTATGCCTTGTATACTTCATATTTTAATATTATATTATTAATATCTAGAGTATGTTTGTACATATGCTTGCTTTGTTGCTTTCTTCTTTAAGTAAATACTCTATGGTTCTATAAGTACATACCTAAGTTTATTTACATGCCATGATCATAGTTACTAAATATTCATAGGGTTTTATGTGTGTGTGTGTCTATGTATGTATGTATGTATTTGCATATTATTTGAACGAATATGTGTGTTACACAAAATGTATGGAGTATCTGCGTAGTATCGTGCTGAATATACATCAAAATCAGTTGGACTCGACATATATACATACATACAATCAAGAGTCCTTCAACTAAGAAATCTGACAAGGTCCCCCTTTGATCCACCCAGCAAAAAAAACAACCATATCCATTAGGGTGATTTGCAAACAATATTAGTAATAATAGAAAAAGGTATCATCAATATGTGACGTCATTTATATAAAAAAATCCTATAAATTGATGATATGGTCACGACCATTGTAGTAATCTTTGGACTTTTGTGATTAAAAAAAAACCACTTGGTACCCTTGCTCTTTTTTGAAAGGATGTTCATTAAATTGCTGAATTATTGGAGGAGAAGAAGCATCGATCTTTCAAGGTAAATTTAAAAGATTCTCGCGAGCATTTGTTGTAGATTTTATTCAAAATATATGATATAAATATATTTATAATATTCTTCCTTGCATAATACTGATTTAAATGTTGAAGTTTCGCCTCATGATAGTATTAATATAAGTATCTCCCCCCTAAAATCATCTATATGTCTATATAGGCAGCTCATATTAACAAAGGTATTAATTCGATAGTCAATAGAACCATCAGTTTCTCTCCTGCCTTTTCCTTGCACTCTTCAAAAGTACCATTCCTCTTAAAACCATCTCTAACCCTATTGTTAAAAAGATGTAGAAAAAAGACACAAAATTATGTATATATTGAGTAGTTGGCTACGTCATTCTCCCTAAAATAACAATGACTAGCCAATCAGAATTCAATTAATCCACGTTCAGAACACTAGATCAGTGGTCCCCAACCCCCGGTCCGTAGATAAATCAGTACCGGGCTGCACAATAATTAATTAGTTATTTCTGTTTTATTTATTATCTAAGTCTGGGACTTAAGAAGAAAATATTAGGTATAAATGCAAATTACAAAAGATAATTAATTGTGCGAGGTAGTTGTTAATTATTTTTGGGTTGATAATTCTTAATTGACTTAACTGAGGATTTCACAGGCAACAAGCTACACAATGCCTTCTACATGTTCTCCGCGCATCCCGTTGTAAAAAACCAGCTCAGGGCTCCCATTGATTTAGCGTTACGGACAGTTTTTGATATTGGAGCAATGTGTTAATAAAGTTATACCTTCCTAATGTTATAATATCATTGTACTGTTGGAGCAATGTGCTAATAAAGTTCCATATGAGTACACTGTGGATTCATGTTTATTATTATTCCTATTATTTCAACCCACCGGTCTGCAACAAAATTGTCAAGTGTTGACCGGTCCGCAGTTAGAAAAAGGTTGGGGACCACTGCACTAGATTATAATGTACTCAGTAGTTGTTGATATTTTGATAATAGCATTGTAGTAATACATGATACATCAAGAATTAAAATGTACTTTTTGTGTGGTCTTTTTCTATATAAAGGTTTCATTGTTGCATTGTAAGAATTTTGAAAACCATTCTTAGGAGGAGTAGAAGCATAATTTCTATAGGGACTTTGCATCTTCAAACTTTTAAATGTGAAAAAAAGTACATAATAATTATTTTAAATAACTTTCTAAACACTTTTTGCTATATAGGAGAACAATACAGTTCAAAGGACTTTTAATACGCAGAAGTATAAGACAATTAAAACTTATCAAGGAGCTCTTGTTTGTCATGTATCACATGTATTTGTCACAATATCATTTAATGTGTATTAATGATTACTTTGTAGTTCATCTAAATAAAAGTTTATTCTAACATAATTAATTAATATCAATTTATTCGCCGTATATAGGAGTTCATTTATCATGCTAAGATCCTATTAAATCCCTTCGATTAATAATGGTCGGCCCAATTAATGCCAGTTTAAAAAAAATACACTCACGACGACTATCTCCCTGCTTTTCCTTATTTATCTATATAGAAACTTGTAAAGAAATAAAGCATTATCTTTTAAGCTATAAGAAATTATTAAGTATGCCAAGATAGTTTCTGCTGACTTATAAAATATTGACTTACAAACTTATCAAGAAAACAAATCACTCACTATTGTATCTATAAATCTTTGCTATAAAACAAATTCTTTTTAAATAGTTTCTAATGGTTTTGACGGAATTGGAACATGAGAATCAATTAGGTTATCAAAGGTCTTAGAAGAAGCATGTAAAGAGATCTAAAATAAATTAGATATTATAAGTGGACAATAAAATCATGTCTTTAATGTACATATGTATATAGGTATTTGAGCATTCGTCCTCTTTTCCCTGGACATGTCCTCTTTTTATGAATCTCTTCCCCCCTCCCTTCGAATTTATGCATTTTGTTTTGGCATCCCTACCAACAAATGAACTATTTGGGAATGATCTCTCAACTTCTTAATTATAAAAAGTCAAAAAGAAATATGCAGTGGTTCTTAACCTGGATTCGGCGTGTCAGTTTCAGGGTTTCCTATGATTTGTGACGTCACGCTATGTTTGCCCATTATTATCTGTAGCTGATCACGCCACATCTCTCAATAAATCAATTTTATGCTTGCGAGTAGTAGTCAAAATGCATGTTAGTTGAAACCCTGTATGATATTAGTTCATCATTAAGAATGTAAATAATATGCAAATGGGGTGTGTAAAATAAAAAAAAGAGAAAATCAACCTTGTAACTCTGACAATTTGATGAGTGTTGAGAGGGAAGCAGCTTGAGCTGTCATGACGTTTTACAGAGCTACAAGCTGCTATTCTCCTTTATATATACAAATGAAGACATCATAATAAATAATAACATTATGTTTACCATAGAAGAGAGGCAAAAAATCAACTGAAATTAATGTCAGGAAATTATATATTTTTAACTAATATTTATACGAGGACTTGAGCTCTTTTTGTTTACATTTTATTTGCTTTATTAACCTTAATGCATGTATTCCTACATGCGACATCTTTACTATCAGGTAGATGTTCTCCCCTCAGTAGTAATAAAGGAAAAATAATAACAGCTTTGGAAAACAAAAAGTACTGTTCGAAGAGCCAACTCCACAAAATCTCGCACGCAGCATTTTGCATATTATTTACATTCCTATTCATCATTCATAAATTATCAAGCTCTTTTCCTTTTCCTTTTGACATATTAATTCTTATTGTATGTATATTATATTATCTAATATAAAAGTAACGATAATATCACACAACCTTTCCTTCAATTTTGGTTGAAAACTTTCTTAATGTTAATATCTCTCGAAAAATGACTTTATGGAAAAAAATTTGCTCGAAGTAAAATATTTATACTTCTATCCTATAAAATGTTTCATTTGCTGACATTTTTAATCTGTATTCAGCAATTTTCTTGAGTTATAAAAAAGGTAGAAAAATTGATTATAAATATCATTATTAAATCTTCAATTATTGTTTTTAAAATATGCAAATATCTAAAAACTTAAAGCTTTATTTTGTTAATGAATGAATAACCCTTATTATCAAACTCAAAACTTGAAGGTAATTATTTATTCAGAGCAGAAATTAGTATTTATGAACTTATTTTTCTTAAAAATTTACACAAATAATGAAATTTATAGCAAAAAATCCAAAACTAATGTACCGATTTTAAAATTTGGAAAATTCCCTGTACATTTAAAGTAATATCTACAACTTTGATTTGAATAATATCTTTCTACAACATCAATTTAATTTAATTCATTACTAAAAGTCCAAGAAGAGGTGTCTTGAGCCTGGAGCAAGGTTGTCACAGCTACAGTTATAGTATTATATCGACAGCAAATAATCTGGCTTTCATAGTTACCATATCATTTTTGACGTCATTAAGGGGAGAGGCTTATTTTTACACGACAGATGCACTATTTTTCACATCTCTAGTTATGACATTATTTTCTCTAAATTAAGTTTTGAGGATATGGTCACAGCCAGTGACGTAGCCAGGGAGGGGACGGTGAGGAATAAGGGGGGGGGGGGCTTAATTCAATGAACCTACTTGTATGATATTATTAATCAAATGATGATAAAATATACATATATTTAAATACAATTACAAGAGTTCTGGATGTTTTGGGGATATCATATTGCCTTGTATGCCAATGCCTGGCCCTGAAGAGGTCTTCATCTGGTCCTTCAACAATAGAAACGTTTTTTTTTTCTTTTAGTATAATATAAAATTATGAATGAATTCCTTGAGGGTCATTAAGTCAGTTCTTCTCAACCTTTTTTGACACGTGCCCCTTCTCACACAGTGTTTGAACATTCGGGGAGCGGGGGGGGGGGTAGAGGAGACTCAAAGTTTGAGTCCTTTAAAATAATAATTCAAATTTACTTTCAAACTTTTTTTTTCATACATGGCTAATTTAGTATTTTCACTCAAAAGAGCTGCTGATTCCCCTGCTATAAGGAATGACAGGCTGTAATTTTGTATATATAAATATCTTTATCAAGTGATAAATATTCCCTCTATCTAAAATACACACACACACACACACAACAAAATAATACTAATACTAATAAGCAAGCAAGTAAGCAAGCAAACATTTCTCGAAGATAATCATGAAATATAAAAAAAAAGTCAAGAAAAAGAAATGTTTTAAAAATTTATATATTGTATATTTCCCTTGAGCCTCGTTTTTAACCTAGTTCATTTATATAGTTTTTTGTGTGTGACTTTGGCAAAACTTGCCTTTGCCTTTTGAATGAGGATCTTTACACATTGTACATATATCTTCAAGTTAATTTTCTGCTTAAATTAAAACACTTTATTTAAATGCACTGTTGTAAAGAAGCATTTCAAATCTTGTAAGGGGAAATTATTGATAGCTAAATGATGAATTCATCTTTTAAGATACGCAGAAATGAGTCGGGAATAGGTTCAATACTTTTCCCATGCATATGTATATGTAAACCTGAATATGTGTAAAAATTTAGGGGTTGAGCACGTCTTTATAGAGAAAATATGGATTGTGCTTTCAGGGCCATAGCTCAGATCAAAGACACTCAATTATTTTAGGGTACCTATGGATGCAAAAATAAATGTTAGAAAAATATAGAGTCTCTGGGTCTATTTGTCAGATCTCTTAAAACAAAAAAAAGACTCATTTTTGAGAGGTTGAGAAATCACATCTTTAAATTTTGAACCAAAAATGTGTTTTAAAAAAATCAAATGCATTTTCAAATCCTTAAAGTCATGCTTGGAATCTAGAATCTTGGCAAAATGTACTCAAAGTTTTTTTATGTCGATGCTTGAACAGTTCTTGAATTCTTTTTTGAGACAAGGATAGCTCAAGAAAAAAAGTTATATATATATATTTTTTGTCTCAAATACATACTAAAAAACTTCGACTTACACACAGAAAAGGAAACATTTGTACAAATAAGAAATACAGTAGCTTCATGTGTATCAAGATGTGAAAATTGTTGGAATTGGGATGAGAGTATAAACAACGCTTGGCAAGGCTTAAGAAAGGAAAGGAAAATATCAGTTGGTAATCAATTTGAATTCATATTGTTGTGGGAAGAGTCTGCTACAATTATAAGTAGTGCAATTTCTGATTAATTATTATTAATAAATCAGAAGTTTATTGTCCCTTCTCATGAGATTCAAGACAAACTCAAAGTCCCGTCAGTCCTCTCAGTTTCTATCAGTTACTAAGTATTATGTAATATTGTGACAATCAATCTATCAAATGAAACAGAGCTACCAGATAGTATTAGCAGACTCACTCCCTCACAACAACAAAGAGCAATTCCCTAAGCACATCTACATATCTGCTAATAACTTTTCAATCCTCAAAATAATTAAAAAAATAATAAGGGGCGTACATAGATAAATCGGTAGTAGCTCAAAAAAGCCCTCTGGATGTTAGATGATGATGACTTTCATAATTATTAATTTCTTTCTAGAATTTCTAAATGCATATCCACATGATATTATATATATATATATCCTAACTTTGACATTCCTTTTCTTGAATATTATTCTCTTTGAAAAATTTTGACGAAATATTTAACAACTTTTTAAAGTTACCCAAATTTGTACTTTACTCCTTCTTTTTCCCAGCATTTTTTTCGCTTTAGCTCTTGAAAAAAAGCCCAATATTATCGACAAACAAGTTTTTATTTTTGTATGAGAGGAATATAACATATACATATATACAAAAGATATGTAAGTACTGCCTAGAAAGGAAATAGCTTTAATGCAAAAGGAAGAAATATGTACATATATATATATATATATACAGATGGAAAAAACATACTTAACGATGATAATTCATCTTCTTTGTATCCCTTTCTACATATTAATGAAGGCATATATATATATATATGTATGTATCTAATTGCCCTTTATTTGAACAAATTAACACCTTTCTTTTCTTGGAAAGAACTTCTTTTTTTTTTTTTTTGGTTTTTTTTTGTTATGTTACCTTTTTGCTCACTTTAAGGGGTAAAAAATATGTACAACATAGCCTCTCCTAATTAAGAAACTCTGCCAATTAAGTTATTTTTTTTCCTACCCATCCATGTTTGTAACTACCTACATACTTATATAATGATTATAATTTATTTTTATGAAAAGCCATTTAAAGCAGACTTTAACAAGCTTTTAAATGAGTAATGAAAAATCTTTTGAAATTAGACTATTTCTACGTGATATACATATGTGTCAAGTCAACAAGAAACCAAGTTTATCTGAAATATTTCAAAAGTGAGTGTGAACTGCACTCATATTTTTGAAGACATTCTCTTTCATTTGTATTAATAGTAGTATATTTCGATTTATAAAATAATGATTCCAATATTTGCAACTGTATTATAGGAGAAAAAAAATACTGACCACAATCAAGGATAAAAACATCTGGTATTTCTGACTATGTAGTTATTATTACTATGAATGATAGCGGGTTAAGTTTATTCTTAATAGTTCTTAAACTAATGATGAACTGGTTTAAGCGAACTCCAACTAAATAAATCTCTGGGGCTATGAAAAAGATGGACGTTCTTTCAGGGGTATATCGGCTCCATATGCAGTTATAACATTTAACCGATTGCTCTAATGGATAGACAACAATCCTTGCTTTCTCGATATAAAGTGACATTCTAGCAAAAACCGTGTGCAATAGGTCTTAAAATGACTCTGAAATATTTGACCGTTATATTTATGAAGTAAAAAAACTTAAAAGTGGATTTTCAATGTTTGAAAACAAAGTTGCTTTCTTGTTGGCTTGACACATATACATATGTATTTAGAAAGTATTCAATAGGATATTATAAAAAATATAGCTTAAAGAGAAGATGATGTATGGGGTCAGGAATGAGTCATGGGCTTCACCTGACAAAAGGGGTATGATGTTCAAGGGATGACGTCATATTTGTTTGGCAATTATAATTTGTTATTTCTATTTGAATGTACCTTCACAGTTATATCTTTGACTTCTCCATGCTTTTCATTCACTATATATAGTACCTATATACCAGGGGTGTAGTAGCTGTTTGGTACATCATCAATTTGATGATAAAACTTTTTAGATCCCCCCCCCCTCTCCCTAATTTTTTTTTGAATAGAACAAAAAGCACACACGTTTTAGCTACGTCCCAGTTATATATTAAGAGTACAAATTAGTTCGGTTTGTTTTTTGTACAAAAATGGCTTGCAGCATAATTCACAATAATTTTTCAAGCTAATTCTGCGTTTACTTTGGATCTTTATTGAGTTATGTCTCAAATTCTTTATCCATGAATTTTTTTGGCTCTCCAAATGAAATCTTCAACGATGAAATCCCTATTTTTTAAACGTTTAAACCATTTTTTTACATGATTTATCACTTGGAACATTGTCACCATCAGCTTATACAAAGATTCGATGCAATTCAGCTCCACTTCAATTAAATCAATTAAAGCAGACACATAAAACCATCCGTAAATGCTGCTGCTTAGTAACCACAAAATTTAACATTTTCAACAAAGTCAAAAACAGGTTTATTTGTTTGAAGATCAAAACAATACCAACTGAATATTATTGGCAATTAATTTTTAACCTCTTTGAAACCACCGAAAGCAGCTGCCTTTATGAATGGTTCATAACAGTCAGATCTATCTTTTGAAAACAAACCGAACTAATTTGTATTCTCTATACTCGTGATTCAACTTGTTTTTAAACCCGATACTTTTTTTAATATCCTTGAAAAAAGAGTTTATTTTCATGATTTATGTTTTCATTTTTTTTAATATATATAAGGAGACAAAAGGGGCTTTGTGTTGAATTTAAAGAAGTTTCCGTCTTTAAATACTTTATTCAAGGATGAATATTATTTTAAAAACTTTCAACTGTATGGTAGTAAAAACGTCTCATTTGACCTTCTTTTTTTCCTCCTCAAAAGTATAGATTTCGAATGAGTGTATCAATATACAGGAGCATTATTTTGTGAGGCAAAAATTATTTCGCAGTTTAGAGCTAAAATAATTATTATTTTATGTTAAATACCTATGTTATACATATTTTAATTTCAATAGATGAACAATGGAACTTTTAAGTTCCTTTTTATATTAACCTCACGAATAAATGTTGCCTATAAAAATTTAATTAAATCAATATGACTGCAGAACTTCCTTTAAATGTTCCTTTGAAATTCAATATTATTTATTTATTCTTTTTATATAGATTCACACACATTAAAAGACAATAGGTAAAACTTATATTGCCTACGAAAGAATAAGCTACTTTTTCCGCAGGATTCAAACGTTGTTTATGTATACGAATTCAGGGAGTTTAAGATCATTTGATTCATAAATTTCAGAGATGTGAATCTCTAAACTTGGAAAGATTAAATACATTTTCTCCGAAAAAGGCATTGGAATTAAACTCCTCTCCTACATAAACATCCAAGTCTCACTCAATTTTTATTACATTCTCCTCAAAGTTCGTGTATAAGTTAATTAATTTATTTTCAATTTTAAGCTTATACAATGAAATAGTACTGGGATAGTTTTGAAGATCACAATTTTAAGCATGTGATGAAGCAGGGCTGAAACTAAAACTAATTTTAATCTTTAGAGCAGGGGTGTCAAACATACGGCAAGGAGATTCAATTAGGCCCACAGGATGATTTAAAAGTTGAAAAAATGCATAAAAGACATGCATTACATTTTTTAATTAAATGTAGTTTATGAATTATCCGCTAGGTTAGTCTTTCTTTATCACGTCGAGCTTTTTTGTCCACTCGCAACCTCGACTGACAAAAGGGAAAGGAAAAATTTGGAAAAACATATGGTAGCTACCCTTTTCTATTTTCCTTGTTGCCAACTTGTTAATATTTGGCTGAATTTATTATTTAGATATACTATATATTTATAAATTCTACCAATCACAAACCAATCGTTACTACTTGTAATATATTCAAAATTCGAAAAAAGGGCGCACAATCCTTGATTTAATATATTTTTATGCATCAAATTCAGAAATAATAATAATACCCTTTACGAGTTCATAACACTTAGAGTCAGTTGCTTTAAATCAAAGGAGTCAAATAATGAAAATCAGCTGAAGGGAGAATACAGTGTGTTTTTGTTTATCCCAAAAAGCTCGTCGTGTATAAGTCTCATGTTGTAATCTCATGTAAAGTTCATTATTATAATTTTCGATTTTCTAACTAATTAAAGTTTGTGCAACTTTGTGAAATGTTTTGTAAATGTGTTGTTCAATAAATTTTTTGTTAAATTTAACAATGTCCTTGTTAAAGGGAAAACATGATATTTTGTTTATTTATAGCTAAGTATGCTATAATTTTAATGGTCTGGCCCACAACGTCTACATAGGGGTTGTATGTGGCCTGCAATGTGAAATGAGTTGGTTTAGAGTATCAATACTATGTTTAAAATGGAAAAATGAGGGATCTCTAATTTAGAAAATAGCATTTGCTTTATTTCTTTCATGATTCAGTTAAAATTAAACTTTACTCCCAAAAAGGGGACAGTTTAACAAAGTGCCACTAGTGAGTTTGCAGGAAACAATTGTGTAATTTAAGATAATCATAAGATATTTTAGGAAGAAAACATAGAGTTTATGCTAGTTTTACTCATATATTCGCAACTTATCTAAAAAAAATCCCATTATTGGAAAGATATTTGTACATTTTATATTTTTTTCTTTCAGAAACAACTTAAATTAATTCACGAATACAAGAATCAAAACTGTCATTTAAAAATAAAAAAAGTTGCCAATAATTTGAAACATATTAATGCTTTCTTAAGGATCAATTGTTTGACGATGCTGGTAGCATCCTAGTCCAAAGGTACATATATACTCGTACATCATGTTTGGATGACAACAATTTCATCATTTGACACGAAATGATCATCCATCAAAAACGGTAAAAAAAGCCCCAAAAACTTAATTATTGCATGTACATTAAAAGGTTTAATGATTAATTAATTGGTATTGAATTAAAATTTTGTTGATAGGGATTTTTTCGTTTCTCTAAAGCATTTCCATCTCTTTATTTTTTAGATAAACTACATAGATACACAAAAGGCCTTAAAGGTGCTCAATCTTTGTAACTTAAACTGAAATGTTTTAGTCAAGAACAAAATATCTTCCTTTCTTTAGATCCTATCAAATGACGATACAATTAGTTAATATTAATACAAATTCAAGGAGAGAATAAAGATATATTAATATTTAATTAGAAAACAAGTTGGTTAGTGTAATTACCTACAACAAAGAATTTAACCTCGGACACATATTGAATTATGGTATTCTAAAACACACACACACAATTCAAAAGTACTCTAATTTTCTTTGTTCACAATGAAGGAAATTAAATTGTCTTACATTTTTCCAGCTGGGCCTCAGATGAGGGGACCACTTCTTCAAAATTTACACTGATTACACTGAAAAATTGCTCGATCCCTAACAATGAATTTACAAAACGATGTAATGAGAGGTACTCCGTCACAAAGCTTCATCAATCCTTCAATTTAGATGCGTAAAAAAAAAAGAAGGCTAACCTGTAACAAATATATGGATCAACTACACCTTTTCATAGAAAAAAAAACCAGAGTATGTCCTAGTATGTACAAAATATACGTGCGTTCACATAGATCAAGAAGTCAAGGGGACGTTAGTATAAATTTTATCCACGTAAGTTGAGTATGATGACGCCTCTGATTCTTTACAATGCAGCGCCTCTCCTTACATCGTATGGTAAATCCAACTTAAGTCTAGATCTTTTTCTTTATGGGGAATTTACTGACATTATTAATTAAATCCCCCTCTTAATTGACAGACTAACTGACAAACACAGGTACATCAATAAATCAAGTTCCTTCCTCCAAAATCAATAATAATAATAATGAAAGCATAATTAAATAACTTTTTGGTTTGCACCCATAAATATATATACAACTGTCTATGTAATTACACATGGTGTTCAACCCAAATTCAAATTCTGTTTTTATTTAGCTACCTTGAGTGATAGGTGTACAAATTTTCTTTTTCTTCCTCCCCACATTAGCTCTCATTTGATAATAATAATTTGTTGCAGTTATTGATTCACTAATTGTTGAGTAATTATAATTTAATTTATGTAGATATAATTATGGTGTATCCATAGCTGAGAATAATTAAAATTATTATGGCTCAAAGGGTTACAATCAAGGTTGAGTTGAATTATACTTAACGGTATAAATTTTTATGTGAAATAATCTAATAAAAATATAATTTTTAATAATGTGGGTTGCAAAAAACCAAATTGGTTATAACTGTTTCTTAAATAGACCTATCTAATAGAGTGCTTCCCAATCTTTTTTTCGACATCTGTCACACTTTTCCTTAAGGATTAAAATCTTGGTATTCAGTTTCATTTTCCTTGAGTGGCTTTTTATAAGGAAAAGGAGAGAAACATTCTAATAATGTTGAAGTTATTTGCTACAAAACCCACAAACCAAGTTGGGAATTCCTGCTCTAGTATAAATATTTGATTACTTTTTTTGGATTGAACATGAGTAAACTTTATCAACTATCTTTAAAAAATTATCAAAATTTTAGAGTTATATATAAACTATCTGTCACATGACTTTTTCCCCCTAGTACCAAGTGTGTTTTTTTCTACAAAAGTCCTTTTCTCCTAAATGAAGATTATTTTATCTCAATATCAAAAAAAATAAGTGAATAAAATGGTTATTTCCTTCACAAAGGAAAAAAAAAAGGAACCGCTTGATGTCATTTAAAGCAATTCTTGTTTCTTTCTTGAATCTTTTTTTTTTGTTTCATCTATTTAAAGGTTATAATTTCTAAATATCTTAAATATATAACTTTTGCGCTTCAATTCAGATATTCTTTCCTTTCTAAAAAAGTTTCAAGAGTTTTCAATAGAAAAAAATTACAAGAGGAAAAACATTTTTGGAAACACCTGAGTCATTCAGAGTCGAGAAAAATGGCGTAGTATGCTATCTAATATATATATATATATATATAACTTCAAGCCTTTTTCATTTCTCCTGTATGAAGGAAAGTTCTAGAAATACAATAAAGATCAACTCACATGCTTCCTTCTTCTGATTGTTTCATTCTATAAGCAATTTTATATATTTATTATTCTCACGAGACCTTTAATGTTTCGATAAGAGAAAAGAATTTATATAAACAAATATAAAGAACTCTTCAAATCATCTCTTTCTAAGAAGTTATGTATGTAGTAGTGTCAAAAAATAATACTCAGACCCTTAAGTAAGTAGAAAAATGACATTTATTCCATGACTTTTAAACCCATGAATTTATTTAAAGCCTAAAGAGGGTCAAAATTCGACGGAATAAATATGTCGATAAGGCTAAAACTCTTAGGCTTTCTTTTTTTCTTTAAATGGCCATAATATTAATGTGCGCATGTAATATACATATATGAAACAAAAGAACCTAGGCCTATAAAAAAGGCCTAAGGAATGAAATGAAGGTTGAATGATGATTTTTTTTAGAGGAGATAATCTCCATGAATAATTTCTTTTATAAAGAAAAGTTTTATTTTTGTTAAAGGAAAGGAAACGGAAAAAGTATAAAGATACATATATATATATATATATAAGTTATAATTTGAGATAGGACCCAAGGGCTGAGTTGCTGGAAACTTTGTCTGATTAACTTAGTCCTTTATATTTACACATATATATATATATATATATGTATAAAAGATTTAACGAGTTGTAATGTACATACATAATATAAGAAGATATTACATTTCTTACGAAACTTTAGTTTTTATATGAGAGTGAAAGCACTTGAGAAAAAAAAACCCGAATGCAAAAAAAAAAAAAAAAAATCAAACAACTATTACATAAAAAAAAACTTTGAGCCAAAAGAACAAAAATAAAATAAGAACCAAAAAAAAAAAAAAAAACTTAACAATATTAATGGGCTTTAATATGTTGTCCTACTAAACTCCTTAAATCACTATCATGCCAAGCACAGGCCTCGTTCTTTTTATTACCCATTTTTCACTTTCAGGTAATTTTTATGGGGATGCACATTTAGACTGGACCCAAGACAGTTACAGCAGATTCTTTTTTCTAGTGCATTAATATATGACCAATATATATGTATGTATATATGGCCATTAAATTCACATCAAAATTGTATAATATAATGACAATTATTGAGCCAAAAAAACTAGACTTTTTTGCCAACTTTTCTTAAAGGAATTTGATACAAACTGAGAGAGTCAAAGTAATTTTTTGTAATATATTTATAATACTTTTGTTATAAGTGAATCAACTTTTGATTGTTTTTCGTCTAATTATTTTGGATTCACTTGATGGCCTTGATTCAAATTCAGAGCTCACTCATTGCGAGTGAGAAACAGCTAAGTATAAAGGGATCACATGCAATTGTCTACGCTTCATTTATTCTTCTGAATGATTTTTTTTATAAATACAGGGTCTTGAGTAGTGGGAGAGTTCGCGATCTCACTCAGATGGAGATAACTTTTCCGATCTATAATAATAATGTCTGATGAGTGTGTAGGGATTTAAGTAAGAATCATACAAAATCTCAATGATCAAAAAATAATTTCTGACTCTTTTTAAAATGTTCTCTCAATTGCAACAATTAACGGATCGGTATTCAAACGCAATTTACACAAAAAAAAAAAAAAATAGATTCAATGAATAAGAGACAGTTGTGTTTACATTTTAGAGGATCAAACCTGCTCCAAGTAATTGAGGCAGGAGCAAAAAAAAAAAAAAAAAAGTTCTGCTCCAGCCCTTTGCCTCGTCTCCTCAAATGATTTCAATTGCTTTAAAGCTCTGCTCCTAGAAATATCTAACAGCACCATCTAGTATGTATTGATTTAAATTATAAATTTCTAAAAATAAAATTCGCTAAAGTCTTACTTTAGAATTATTTGACTTGCTCTGGAAGAGAACTTTTAAGGAACTGTTTGAGTTTGAGTTTTTGCTTTATTTTTTGTTTTTTTTTTTCATGATGATTTCATTCCTGATTTTTTTTTTTTTTTTTTTGAGTATTTCACGTGAAAGTAATTAGCTAATAGGTGTTTCTGAGAGAGAGAAAGAGAGAAGCTGTTTTCTTTTTTGCTATTACATAAAGTGTTTCGGAGAGTTGTCATTAAAACGGCCTTTGTTCATGTGTATGTGTGTACATTTGTACATACTTCCATGGTTGTTTTTCTTCAGATGTTTTAATAACGAGGAAAAAAAATAAAAAGATTAAAGAGTGGAGAGAGAAAGTAATTAGTAAAACGGTGTATTTAATAACCATGGTTGAAGCTTTTGAATTTTTTTTTTTTTTTTTTTTCGAACCATATCCATACAAAAGCCATTCCTCTCCTCCCTTCAATTTATCCCCTACATTCCTATATATATATATATATATATATAGTACCCATAGTGATATGAAAAGACATAAATTATTATTATTATTTATTTTTTTTGAAGTATGTACAAACTTTGTAATTTTAAACAAATAAAAATCTTTTGAGCGAAAGAACACAACAACAAAAAAAAAAAGTTTTGCTCTCGAGTAAAGGGTGTATATATATATATATATATATATATATATATATATATATATATATAATATTATATTTATTTATACAGACACACACACACACACAAAACCATAATTAAATGTGGTATTTAAGACAAATATACACTATACAAACATATATATATATATATATATGTTTGCTATATGGGAAGTGAAGCAAAAAATAATAAATAAATAAGTTGGGAAGTGAGAAAAAAGAAAAAGAAAATATGCTACATTTTTCCATAAATTACATAAAATCACCAAAATATTCGCATATTTAAAATAGTGTCCCCATCAACTTCTCAAGACTCAAGCTTTCTTCTAAATGTTAAAAGGCAATGGGTTTTATTTAGAGCTTTGATACGTAGTCCTTGCTCAAAATTCAATGCCTTAGTGCAGGGGCGTACTGGCCTGGCGGTCAACCGGTCAATGACCGGTGCGCCCCTCTGAAATCTTTACTAGGCGCCCCTTCGATTTAGCATAATGCGCCTTTATCGTACAAGATATTTACTCTTTGCCCGGTGGAAATTTTCGCCCCAGTACGCCCCTGCCTTAGTGCTTTGTAAAGGAAGCCTCCCCCGCCGCCAGTCCAGGGATGACGATCATAAGGGCAATTTTTTGGAATGTAAAATAAATAATAATAATACCCCAAATAGGGCCAAAAATATTTCAGTGGGTAAACTGTATGGAAAACCTTTATATATTCAGGGGTGCATTAAACAATACTCAAATGAGTTATATATTATATATGTATTTATAAAAGTCATTCTATTGTTGACAGCATAGTCATGCAATTTTCAATCCCTATTGGGTTTTTTTTTCAAAAACTTGGCCTAATATCATATTAGAGGCTGTCTCGTCAAACTTTTTAGTTTTTGTTTTACGGGACTGGAACGGGTATAGCTTGTCAGTTCTCAAACAATCCTTCCTAGGGGCACTGACATGACGTAGATTAAATATACATGGTTCTTAAGTATTCCCTATGCTACTCCAATTTACGTTATTTTTAATCTTTTACATTTTAAGGGCGTAGGATTTTTATTTGATGCATATTTAGATTTGAAGTCCTCGCATTTGTCTGAACAGGTATCCCCTCTAAGAACCTTCACGACTCCCTGGAAGTTTAAGCATTGAGACTCTGCTGTTACATCTATTGCAATCCTCCTCAACATTCGAGTCATACCATGGTTAATTAAAGACAAGGAGGGGATTTTTATAGTTTTACGTAATAAACATTTATACTCAATTGGTATCTATTAGATTTATACCTATATATTTTTATAAAGAACTATAACAATCAAAGTCCTTTAAGTACCTTTCTTTTACTGACCTTTAAAGCCCATAAAATAATAATTGTTTTTTTTTTGTTAGTATTATTATTTTACCCCTCTTTTAATATAAGTACAAAGGATACTTCATAAATAACCGCCTTTGTAAGCTATAATACATATGTAAACACCAATATATATATATATATATATATATATATACAAAGAGCGTAGCATCTGGTACCCCTATTTATTTCATCATTATGAAAAAAAAAAAAAAGAAAATAATTTGTAAAAGAATGTGAGAGAATTTTAAAAAGAAATTACTCACAAAAAGTATTAAAATATAAAGGAAATTTGTTTAATTAAACATTAAATTCTAAAGTTTTATATATATATATATATATATAATTTACAGTACAATGTCTCATTTAATTAGACTCCTGTCAATGGCAGACTCTGAATATGAAGGCTCACAAAAATAAAGGCCATTCACTATTAATATACATACAATCAGTTTTAAGTATGTATCTGCAAAACAACTTACACATGTCGTGTTTGTACAAACAGAATATGAATCGCTTGTTGGCATATTAAGGCTTTTTTATATATATTTTCTTTTTTTGTCTATGGAGTCACACTCTATTAATCATACTTATAGAATAGAATGTAGGTAAGTATGTAGTCTTGGTACTTGGTTCAAAATCCGTTTTTCCGGGTTTTATTTTGAGTAAATTATCCTTGATTCAAAATTATATCAGTTAAGTCTCATCGAAACCAGTCACTTTATACAAAATTGTGTATGTATCTCGTTATGGAAGTGAATTTATCTCCTTTCAAATCCCAAGTCTTTGCTCATTAAAATATGAGATTAGATCCAAAAGTATTAGATAAAATTTTTGTAAAAAGGATTCGAGTCAATTTGGTTCTCAGGACCAAGTTCAGAGATGTAATAATTACATACATTAATTAGGAAAAAAAACAAAAAAAAAACAAACTCTACATGTATTTAAGGATCTTTCTTGAATCAGTCCAGAATATTATTTGAGCTCAATAGCAACACACTTTAACACTTCTTATTTAGTTAACATGTTATTTTTAAGCTAGCATGCTCAAAAAAAAAAAGAAAAAAAAAAGGACTCTGACCGACCAGAAGTTTCATAGAGAGAAGCTTTCTAAAAAAATGAAAAAAAAAAAAAAAAGAAAGAAAGAAGTGTTGACTTCTCTTTTGAATTCGTTGTATAATTTGTTCATCAAATAATTGAATTTACGAATAATCAAAAGAAAAAGTTTCTTTTGAAGATGAGATATATATATATTTTTTTTTTTTTTTTTTTTTTTGGGGGGGGGGGGGGGAGGTGTATTTTCAAAAGTTTGTGTAATTCCCTTTTTTTAGGTCTATGAGAGACTTTTTACCATTTTCCAGGCACTTTCTTATGCTTATTTTCTGTATACATTTTACCACATTATGTATGGATCTACTTTATCACTTAACAAGCCTCGTTGCTCAACTTTAAAATTCACTCCCAACCTTCAATAAAACTTGTAGTATTCATTATAAAGGGAGAACAAAATAATAAAAAAAAGAGTAGGCAGAATAACAAAGAGTTTAGAAATTATAAATGTTTCATAGTCCACTTGGAATATGTAGACATTTGTAGTGTCTTATAATATTCTTATTCACCTCATTTTTGTAGCATTTATTCCATGATATTTAAGTTTGAAAAATAATGAATCAATTTACAATATAAATTTGTTAAGCTATGAGCATACAACTTTACAAGAGTCCATGAACAAACTTTGAATTGTAAAGTTAAGTAAAGTGAATAAATGAAATTTAATTTCGGTAACTGAAAAATTATATATATTTCTTATTTGACTTTAAAAGAGTAACGAGCCCTACTGTCGAAGGAAGCCTTTTTAAATATACTTTTTCATTCTTAGAAGTTGGTCAAGTTTCATACGTGACGTAATTTGTATGTACAACCATATTTTTTTAATATACGTATAAATAAATATATATGTACATACAATGAAGTGAAAACAAAAAAAAAAAAAAACACCATGAATAATTCCTTTCGACCATCCCTTCACACATAAATAAATACATTATTACCATAAATCAGGACCCCTCTCTATCCATCAGTTGCTAAAAAAAACAAAAAAACAACTAAATTAGAGCAAGAATAATGAACTGAAGACATTTTTATTTATTAATTACATACATCAGGTTTGTTCGTTCTGCATAGGTGATTAAAAGAGCTTTAATTGATGTATTAATGGACAATAAAAGCTCCAAAATAGGGGGTAGACGTCTACTTATAGTAAACAGTTATAAATATTTGTGAGTTATATCAAATTGTAATAAATTATGTAGAGAAAATGCAGTTCCTACAAATGCATTCAATAAATAAATATATATATATAAATTATTTTATTAGAGGGTTTAATTTCATGTGGACATGATTTATACATAAGTATGTAGATTCACAGTCGAGCCTCCAAGTATCAATTGCTCTTAACACTGTCAATATAAAAAAATGACCAAAAATTCCAAATCAGTACAGAATTTCCAACATTCTATACTCAACTGTCGATGTTTTTTTCATATTCGGCCGCTGTTGATGTTTGATGGCGTAAATCAACACAAATTGCAAATCCTCGCTTCTGATTGAACAGTATCTTTGGATAGTTCATTATTCCTTGATACGAATAGTTGGAGCACCCCGGACTCGGAGAGACTCTAGATAATCCCTTGGTTTGAGTTAGAATTCGGAGAGAGGAACCTAGGATCGTGAATCTGATACTGGAGGAATCCATGGGATTGATTGAAGTATCTCACGGCACCAGTTACATTCGATTCCTTCCTGAGCTGGAGTCAGAAGCAACAGTATGAATCCCTGGACTTTTTTCCCCATCTACCCTTGAAGGATGTTTCTCTCTCCAGTTTTTCTTTCTATCTTTGTGCTATCCGAGAGCTCTATGAAAAGGAGTCGCTTTTTTTTATTCAAAATCATGGCACTAATAGAGTGTGGAATCCTGTATATATAACATAGATTGCAATAACTGTTGTCCACGTATTGTTTATTCATCAAGGATATTTTATATTTACATGGATTTTTAGTGGAAGTGTGTTTCCACTAGAGACGTCGGAATTAATTCAATAATAAATTGAAAGTTAAACATATACTCTTCATCTTGAAAAGTTGAGATATTAATAACTTAAAAACCCTACTTTTTGAACTAATTTGGCTAATTTTCCAAATTAAAATTCAATTTAATCCTATAAAGATATTCATTTTGTGAATTAAATAATAATAATCCGCTAGTGTCTTTAATGCAGATTCCATTTCCAGTCTTTGTTTTGACCGTAGGCGACGTAAAAGTCGGCCAAAACGTGTGTACTTAAATAATTCCTTGAATATTACATGAAATGGATTATTAAGGGATGCATTCAAGAGCGTAGACTCACAGCTTTCAAATGAGATGTCTAGAACTCGATAAGAATCATTTACTTAGAAGAAATCGACCATCTAAATATTGTGTAAATTTTCATTCCATTTCGAGCAAAAATCAACTAGAAATCAAAGACTCACGGTAAAGCTACTAAACAAACCAATAGACTGACATTGAGCAATGAAATTATATATATTGGCCTATATTGGTGATAACACTATAGCAATTTTATAAGCCTTTGAACATGTAGTTATTTTTTGTTAGAGAGTATGTTTTTTGTCTATTTAGCACTCCATGTCAATTTTGACATCTTCCAGTGTTTTGGCAACGTGTTTTCCAGTGGTTCTTGTGTCCTAAATTTTCTGTTTTTGTTTGTTTATAGATACTCTATCTACTAACAACAAAAAAGTTAGCCATAATATGGGGATATTCAATTGCCTCTTATTACAGTTTAAACCCGACAACTAATTGTTTCTTATGCATTGTTACTATAGTTGAACGGACTTTTTTTGTAAAGGTAAAATTTTATAAAGATATGGGCGTCTCTGGAGACCCAATGTCACAGATTTGGATGAAATTAGAAGTAGTATTATATATAATTAGATATATCAAATTACTTTATGCTCTATTTTGATGCATTGAGTCGAAGCGTGAGTCTCAACACGATCCTTGATTCCTTTCTTTAAACGCTTATAATAACACTGCTATTATAAAATACCATATGAAAGAACAGATGCCACGTTGTAATGTTTGTTTAAAGGAATTTATTAGCATAACAGATTTCATGCCCTACTGTCACACAAAATAATAATTTTTAAAAGACAAGACCCTTGATATATAATTATAGATTTCTCGATTACCCATCACTCTTACAATATTTTTATTTATGACACACATGACTTGGAAATAACTCTGAAACTTTTATACTTAATATAAAATAAGAAACTTTTTTCGAAAGAAAATGGAACAACATATTTTGTTTCTAAGGATCATATACGTATATGTAAAAAATATTATGCTGCATCATTTCAAAATATGTGATGATAATATTAATATTTGAAGTTCTATACATTAATGTATTAAAGAAATATATAGAAATAATCGCGCAACCTTTTCCTTTAATGAAACATTTCTATGCTCCTTTAGAAGGTAGTTCTTATTTTTCTTTTCTTTTTTAAATTCATGTTATGAATCCTGATATGATATCTTAAATATTGGCAATATTTAAGAATAGGAGTTAACGTGACATTTTCTGTCTTGAAAAAAGATTTTCCATCATTTTTTACCAGCCTGGTGCGTCTTAGCCTGGAGGGCTAGCATGTACCAATGTGACATTCAAGTACTCACCACAGTGGCTTCTCTCCCCTTCTTTTTCTTTCTGCCACTGAGTAGCTGAAGAATAATGCTGACCTGTTAAGAAGACATGATGAGTCACGACCTCTTCGCTTCAATAATGTATAATATAATACACACACCTTCGTCTTTTGAACTTTTCGCATTATTTTCAACGATATTTTGTAAAGAGATTTGCCTGTCTCATAATAATTGAATAGAAATGATTTTTATTGTAATAATTCTCAACTTTCCTTCAGTATAAACGATTAACTTCTTGTTGATATCTGTACTTGCTTCAAATTTTTGTCAAGGAGAATTCATTTATATGTCTTAAATCATAGATGGGCAACCTTTGTTCACTTGTGGGCCAAATTATGTTTTCCAAAACTGACTGCAGGCCAAGAGCCCTAATTATATATTTGCAAAATGCGTATGCATACATAGTTATACTTAATTTATATTATTTTAAAAAAAAATTATATGATAATTATAGATTTCTAAGATCTCCGCAGGCTTGATTAAAATCTTCTGCGGGCCAGATTTGGCTTATTAAATCATTTTAATTAGAATACTTTTATTTACCTATAATCAATAATCCCCCAACCTTCTCTAAGTGATTTTTTTTATCAGTTGATTTCTATCTTAGTTGATAGTCTACTTTAATATTATATTCCGCCTTCAATATATATATTTCTAAGTCAGCCAATGCAGCCAGTTTTTCTTTCCAACTAGTATCTTAATATAATTAATAATGTTGACTGCAATCGATGGCCTATGTTCTTTCCTCTTCTTCCTATTATTATTAATCTTCAAACGTTACCATATTTTTATTAAAGTATTTTCTTTCATTTTTTCTTCTTCGTATTCGTAATATATTATATTACTTAGTAACTTATTAACTTGTTAGTTAATTATAGGTAGATTATAATAGTGCTTTAATAATTTTGTCTTCTTTGATTTCTATATATAGTTACATTTGGATACTTTTAGCACTGAGGAAAATAGGAATTACTTACTGATAAAATAAATATATTATGATTCATAAATATTAATATATGATAAAGGGGACTTACTAACATAACGTCATAGATAGGGATTTTTGTTTTGATTTTTTTAAATTTCAGGATTTCGGGAAAATATCACAGGGATTTTTTCAGAACTATAAAAAAAAACATATCATATTTTTTTGTTTAATACTCGTGAAATATTTAGTAACAACGCAGTTCAAATGAGTTGAATGTACATATTTGTGGCGTAATAAAAACATTGAATACATTTCACTTTGTACATGATTCAACCAGGAGAAATAGTGCTGAATAGGTGTATGTAATAAAGACTCAATACATATAATTGGTGTAGTAAAAAGTAATCCATTATTTCTACTTGAAATATGTATAAGGCTTTATTGTATTTTGCCTCATTCAAGTAATACTCAACGACTTTATATGCAATGTTTAGCTCTAAGACAGTCAAAAAAGTGCTTACATGACGGTTCGACTCGACGAATTTCATTATTTTATGAATATTTTCTACAATTTGATACTGGATTTCTTTTTAATATCCCTAATATTAAATCCTTTAAGGAACTTGTGAAAACAAATACCTTTCCCTATATTCGACCTTCCATCCATCACATATTAAAAAAACTCAATGATTAGTATTTCAGAGCAGTTACTATCCTGTGACGAGTCCCAGCATCACAAAAACTATGTATCTAATTTGAGTTTTACTGAATCGATATTTGGGGGTGAGAATACATAGAGAATCAAGGGCATGGAAAAAGATTATGTGTTAAATTACCTATTTATCGGATACAGAACTGTATTTCTACAAATTCAACAATTCTTATGTATGAGGTGTTCATTTGTATACTCATCTGAGTCATACACATGTTTTTGTATCACACAACCTTTCCTCCTAAAATAAAGGGGGAAATGGCCCGAAATCAGTTGGTGTATAGTTTGCCAATTACTCGTAATTGTGTTACTATTCATTATTAAATATTAGGAAATGTACACAGATTAACAACAGTTATTTTGAGTTCAACCAATCAATGCTTAGAATCCTAATAAGGGGAAAAGAAACAGACAAATCGAAGAATTTACCACAAAATATAAGTGTACATTTTATGTTGAAGGAATAGCAGTGAGTGCTACCATATTAAAGTAACATCACGTGATCCTTTAATATCCCTTGCCATTTCGTGGTAATATTTGAAATATACATGATAGTTACAAAATTAACCGAGTAAGAATTTTAATAAATAAAAAATGGCTCATGGAACAGTTTGAGAACCTACAGTAGTACTGCTACAGGTGCTCCCAATAGAAAAGAAAAAGAAAATGGGGCCACAGAAAATAAATCATTAGTGAGAAAAGGGATTCCTTGAGTGTTAAAACTTGGAATATTTTGGTCAAATAACCATGTCGACAACGTCGTCTCCAAGATGGAGTCATTTTTTGGCTTATTAATTTAATCTGTGACGTTGTGTTAAATAAAAAGCTCAATTTACAAGACCTAAGGAACTAAATCAATTTGGTTGAAAATTTGGTTACAAATACGAAAATTCATATTATATTTTGTAAGTTTTCTTGTTTAAGTTGAGGCAATTTTCCTTTTCTATGAACTGTTTTTAAACCACGAGGCTCTATAGGTAATTTATGCACTCATAAATTATGTTGGAGCCTTACTGACCACCAAATCTTGACCTTTTTAAGTTCAATATTGAAATAAGCAAATTCAATATGGGAATAAACGTAAATATTTTGTTGAAAGCTGACTTTCCAATCAGTCTCAAAAATTACCAATCTTGTTTATGGACGAGACTAACTTTAACCTCCATATTTCAATATCAATGGGTCGTTTACCACGTAGTTGCAGTAGCCTCTAAAGGGGTCAATGTTTATGTTATTGGACTTATTGATCCCTTGGGGCTTGTTCATCATGAGGTGAAACAAGGAAGTTTCAAAAAGGATACAGCAATGAAGTGGGTGCGTGAATGCTTAAGAAAAGCGAAGGATGTATGTATATAGAGGGCCAGTAGTACTTGTAATTGACTATGCTCTGGCCCACTCCAGGATTGAAGATGTTTTTTAGAATGAAGAAGAGTTTTACATTCACAAAATTTACAGACTTGGGCCTTACAGTCTTACTATGATTTATCCAATTTTTTTATTTTCATTAATTAGGAAATTTATTATTATGCTCAATATCCTGAATATTTATTTATTCCCATATTGAACTTGAAAAAGTATTGTACTCTTTTGACATGCAAAAAATTTTATATTAAGATTTCGGTGGGAAAAAATAAAGATATTTCACAACTCAGAAAAATTGAGGGATGAAAAGTGCTTTCTAAATTTGGATATCATAATATCATTGAATCGCAAATTTATATCATAGTATAAAAATCTTAATCAATTTATAACAGAAACTTTTTTTACAATAGAATACAAAGTTAAAAAAAACAAAACTTAAGTTTCTATAACACAAAACCTTTGTTCTTACAAGAGAAAAAAGAATAAAGACTCGAAATTAGACTGTAGTTGGTAATTGTATCTGTTTCTCCAACCGTTGGACAACGACAAAATATTTCAACTTTGTATAAAAACGCACAAAATTCATTCTAGTTTGCCAACAAAAATTTCTCAATGTTTTTTTTTTAAATCACAATAGGTGATGTGATTTAGTGTGTATAAGTTCGCGTTGATCGTATATTTATTTATGTAAATTAATTGCAAAGGTTCCATGAGCAGTATTTGAAACTATCAAGAGCTCCAAAACCTCTTAGCGCATAACGTTCATTTACATCATAATGTATTTTTTCCAGTTGCAATGATTTTTTGAGAAAGTAAACTCTAGACTGTTTGCTGCAGTTAATAATAAATAAACTTGAACAATGAATTGTGAACATTCATATTGAAATTGAATAAACGGTTATTTATATATATATATATATATATATATATATATATATGTATAATAAATCCTTCTTTTGAATATAATAGATTAATAGAGTCTATTTGGCAACTTTAGTAACTTGTAATTACTCAACTTGTAATTTGAAACTCTTTTCATCTACATATTTAAAAGTAGGCCAGGGGTTAAATAGGCATATTTAACAATATAATTGTTGGTTGAAAAGCACTGAAATTCTTCTGATCCTGCATGATACAGGTCAAAACAAAGAAATAAAGTGGATATACCATCATCCTTAATTATTTTAATAAATCAGATAAATCGACTGGGACAAAGGCTTTTAAAAACAGAGAATTTCATTTGTTGTATTTAGATAATTACATTGGTCAACAGTGAGATCTAAGACTCACGGTAGAGCTACTCAAGTAAAAGCGCGCAGAAGGATTTCAGCTGGTGTCTTAATCCTTATTTACATGAAAAACTGAAAATTTACACATTTAGATGAACGTTTTCTCTTTAGTTAAGGATTCTCATCGGGCTCTTGAATGCATTCCTTATTAATTCATTTTATGTAATATTGAAGAAGTTATTTCAGTACAAAGGATTTGGCCGGCTTTTGGGCCAACTCCCTCTCCCTACGCCCCTAGGAGTCCCTTTAGGCCAAAACAAAGAATGAAATTGAAATATGAATTAAAAGCACTAGCGAATTATTATTTTTATTGCATAAAATGAGTATCCTTCTAGACCTAAGTTGAAGTTGGAAAATGGAGATCGTTTTTGAAAGGTTCGATCATTATTATTACATTTAAAATGTGGTAAAAAAAATTAAGTTAGTGTACAGTGCACATATCAATTCTGAAATCTATTTCTCCAATAAACTATTGAAGACGTTATTCGACTCATAAGAAGTCGATTTGTTGTTTGAGATATCAAAAGGCATTACATAGTAGATTATTCAAAAATATTGAAAACTAAACTGTTTTCAATGAGCAAGAGTTTTTATTTTAAGAAAATTTATTTGTCTATGAATCATCTATCTATCAGAAGGACGCTCCTGGTTACTTATAAATGCCCCAATTTTATGTTTTTGTCAATTCTTTGAGTCTTTTTCAGTCATTGAACCGAAATTTCGTTCAGATCTTAGAACAGTGCTTCTCAAACTTTTTATCCCATGGCCCATTAATGAGATTATCAAAGTCATACAACAAATTTTTGGTCCTTTTACTCATATGAGGTACACATTTGCTTTTTATATCGATATATATATATATTTGTGAGGCACACTGATTGAGAACCACTGGCATTTAGCATCTAAAAAAGTTTAAAATCTACTGCCAACAACGTAAGTTTTACAATGTCTGCAGAGCCCCACCCAAAACGATGTCGAATACGAAATCTTTTATTGATATGAAACAAGAGAGAGCTCAAAAAGTTTTAAAAATATAGTTTAAGATACAAACCAACATTTGATTAAATGTTTGTTTGTTTTTAAAAAAAAAAAAAAAAAAAACTCACTTGTATCCCCTTTTTAGCTATATGTATATCTTTTTAGATGGTATTCATGTATGTAAATTCGTTATACACGTATACAAGATATTTCAAAATAAAAGTATATATAGGAACTGTATTTTTTTAATTTATCAAATGTTTATTCCGCGTTATAGGAGCACACATATCAGTTCTTCATTCATACATGTCACAAAAAGTGTTTAAAATCATTCCTTTCTTGAAAAAATAATATTTCTTTAATTTGGTATGTGACAACGTCATTCAACTAAAAGGAAAATCTATTTAGTATTTAATATTTGTCTCCTGTTTTTTTGATCCCTCATTTGTCCCTTATTAGCAGTGATGTAAAAAATAAGCCCCTTCTCTTGATGACGTCAAAAATGATATGATAACTATGAAAGCCAGATTATTTGCTGTCGATATAATACTATGACAGTAGCTGTAACAGCCTTGTTCTAGGCTCAAGACAGCTCTTCCTGGACTTTTAGTAATGAATTAAATTAAATTGATGATGCAGAAAAATACTATTCAGATCAAAGTTGTAGATATTACTTTAAATATACAGGGAATTTTCCAAATTTTAAAATCGGTACATTAGCTTAGGATTTATTGCTATAAATTTCATTATTTGTGTAAATTTTTAAGAAAAATAAGTACATCTCTGCTCAGAATATATAATTATCTTCAAGTTTTGAGTTTGATAATAAGGGTTATTCATTCATTAACTAAATAAAGCTTTAAGTTTTTAGATATTTGCATATTTTAAAAACAATGGTTAAAGAATTAATAATGATATTTATAATTAATTTTTCTACCATTTCTATAACTCAAAAATAGCTGAAAACAGATTAAAAATGTCAGCAAATGAAACATTTTATAGAATAGAAGTATAAATATTTTACTTTGAGCAAAAATTTTTCCATAAAGTCATTTTTAGAGAGATATTAACATTAAGAAAGTTTTCAACCAAAATTGAAGTCGTGTAATATTATCGTAACTTTTATAATATATAATAAGAATTACTATGTCAAAAGGAACAGGAAAACAGCTTGATGATTTATGAATGATGAAAGAATATTATGTAGGGTTTCAACTAACAGGCATTTTGAGAACTACTCGCACGCTTAAAAATCGCCGTTTTTTACATTTCTACTTATTAGTGTAGATAATGAAGTCAAGGGGGTTACAATCAATCAGAAATTTCCAGAGCGAGACACTATGTCAGGGACACGTGTGCACGCTTTAGGCCCAGGCATGGATACAACTAATACAATTACTTTGTAAAATCAGCGTACCATTCAAATACTGATACTGATATTCATTTCATGAACTTATTATTATACAGAATATTTTAATTACGAACGAGTAAATGAGGCTATCGTTTCATTTTGATCCACTAAAATGTCTGTTCTATTACTTAGTTATTTACTCTTATCAATGAGTCATTTTGTATTCAGAAAATGTTGAAATAAACAGAAGTGATAAAGAAATTGAAATATGGGTCAAGTCAACAAGAAAGCAAGTTTGTTTTCAATTAATTGTAAAGGAAAAAATCCACTTTTATGTTTCTTTACTTCATAAATATAACGGCCAAATATTTCTTAGTCATTTTAAGACCAATCACGCACGGTTTTTTGCTAAAATGCCCCACTTAATCGAGAAACCAAGGATTGTTGTCTATCCAAAAGAGCAATTGGGTAAATATTACGACTGCACATGGAGCCGATATGGTCCCTGAAAGAACGTCCATCTTTTTCATAGCCCCAGAGATTTATTTAGTGGCAGTTGGTTTTTTTCTATAATTATTGAGTCATTATTTTATTAATTGAAATATACTATTAATATAAACGAAAGAGAATGTCTTCAGGAATATGATAGCAGTTCTAACTCATTATTCTTAATGTATCTCGCAACCTTTCCTTCTAACAGACAGTCAAAAAAATCAATCAAAAGATATTTTTATCTTTTCAAATATGGAATCATTTTTCACTCAAAAGAGATCATTGTTCCTGTCTGAAGAGCTTATCTGAGTTCAGCCCATCAATGTTTAGAACACAAATAAGTAGAAAAAGCCATAGTTGACAAGAAAAAAGGGTTTTTAATTTTTGTATTAATGGGGTAATTATAGAAATATTTCTTTTCAGCATCCCGGAGGATTAGATTGCTGGAACATTTTTAATCTTCCTCGAGTCCCTCCATGTTTACGTCCAGTAGTTGAGTTATCCTGCTGTTGTCTTATTAGGTTTAAAAATACACCCACTTCAGCCCGATATTCAAAATACCTCATTCTCATTCCAATAGGATATCAAATAAATAAACGATACTGTTTCGAGTTTTTGTCCTGATATCTCCTAAAGTCGAATTATTTCATGTTAAACAGTTAATTTCTTCCAACTATTTAAAAAAAATCGTACAGAAAGGAATTATGTAACATAATTGGCTAACGATCAGTTATTATCAGGCTTTATTTTTTTTTATTTTCAAACGAGAGGTTGAGAGATACAATTAGTATATGTTTTGTTATGAATTTCCCTACAACATCAAAAACTCCCTTGAATTTTGAGATAAATTTTCGATGAAAAATCACCACTTTCATTATATATTAGAGGTGTGAAATTTATTGATTTCAAATTATTTAAATGTCCTTTCTACTAAATTATTTTCATATAGTCAAAAAACAGTTACGTCATTGGCCAACTATGACATAATTTGCATCCTTTACTCACTTTCTATTTGATGTGAAAGGTTTAGAGATGCAATGTAGATTAAAATGTAGCGTATGATATAAATATACTATAATAGGAGTCCGATTCGAAATTTTCTGATACAAAAAGTTTGCTTTATTACCAAGGAGCTCTCAATCCAGTTCATCTAACTTTCGTATAAAAGTTATGTTAGATATATATATATAGACATATATTTCAATTTATATCTTGTATAATACTTTGTTTAGATAAAATATATTTGTGATATTTATTCACACAAATATGTAAAATAAAATCAAAATTCTTTTTTTGATAAGCTTTACAAAGAAGTTAAGCTGGTATTATATACATATATATATAAACTTTTGAGGTAGAGAAGTAGTTTAAAAATTTAAAGTTATTTACATATATATGTATATAACTACAAATGTTTGTTCAGTTTTAAATACACCCTAACCCTCGGTTAAATAATTAATTAATTATAAATTTAGATAAAATGATTGATATTCATAAAGTAAGAATACAAAAAAGCTTTTTAGTGGACTAAACTTTTTTTTTCTAGAAACATGAGGTCAATCAAATTATACCAGGAACCAAAAGGGCCTTCTTATAAAATAAATTGTGCCATGTGATACATTTGTTTTATGACTTTTAAATGCATCATTTATCGGCTTCAAAAAAGCTTAAAATAGGAAAATTTAAAATAAAAAAAAAACAACGTCTGTCAATATTTATATATATTTTCTAAATATGAATTTATGACCTATAGCTTTGCAACTAATCTAGATATATATCCAAAGTTGAAAACAATTAGAATGTTTTATTTAAAAAAAAGTTCTATAAAGTAAAAATATATATTTTTAGTATTAAAACTTAAATTTCAAATAAAAGTACATAAACTGTAAATACGGGCAACCTGTATTAAGCAGCCGGGCAGGGGAAGCTGGTAAAATGATCGATTAAACCAAGTTGCTTTTTAAAAAACTTTGATCTGGAAAATTGACCATAAAAGAATGCATGAACTGTAAAATAACAATAATAATCTGAAATTTCCGATCGTTCAAACTGATTAGCCATGTAAATATGGATGAATCCTCTGTTTTTAAATTTAGCATACGAATATTTCTTCCATTGATACAAACTATTTAAATTTTAATAATGCATTACTAGCTTTTTTTAATTGATATATTTATTCTCCATTAGAGAGAGAGAGAGAGAGAAAGATGGGGGAAAAACATCAATTTATAACATAAATGAACTGCATTAAGCGTACCCCTGCGATCCCTGGCCAGCGGTCAATCAAAATAATGCATACCAATATAGACATATTTACATGTATCTCAATGATCTGAATTATACACGAGTGGACTTGTACAGAAATATGAATAGCATGTACTCATCAGACCATCTCCGCGTGACCGGAGTTAGAACTTAATATCTGAAATAATAATTAATTCTTCTATTCCAAGGACACAACTTCTGAAGTTTGTATTCTGTATTGAAAATCAGTGAACGCTAAAAAAAAGTAACTGTTGATGCAGTTTCATCTATATTGGTATACATTATTTTGATTGACCGCTGGCCGGGGATCGCAGGGGCACGCTTAATGCAGTTCATTTATGTTATAAATGATCTAGGTGGGAAATGTGTATATATCTGCTTAGTGTAATAGCACGCTTAAAGCAGGTGACCGTTAGACCAGGTTTGACCGTATTTTACAAATGATTACTTAAAATATTGCATGTTTCAATGAGCATATATGTTAAAAGGTATCATTTGACCATCTCCAATCTGAGGGGATAGTCTTTTTTTTATCACAGTATTATAACTATGTATTTTCAACCAAACCTCGATAATTTAATAAATAAAATAATATTTAAAGTACTGTGTCTTAAATATTGTTAAAACTATTAATTTTCTGTATGATTTTGATCAAGAATCATACATGTATTTAAAAGTCTTGAAATAAAAAAGTCCATTTTTCTAACTTTTTTTTGAGCTTAGCAACAATTTCCTCCAACTCAAAATAAGGTTCTCTAATAATAAAAACTATTTTTAGAATCTAGAAACATATATTATATCTACAAATCATATGAAATGCATTAGTTTTTTATTTAGATTTCCTTAAGGTATTATTTCTTGTTGGTAGGTAAAACATTAATCTTTAAAAAAAGCAGTCTGCAGATTATAAAATCAGAGATTTCGGGTTATGAATATCGTTTTGTGTTTGTTTTGTTGAGGTAAAAAGAATTATTCTGTTCAACAGTCAAAAATAATTATAGTGACAACAGTCAAAAATCCTAAGGGGTATAAGTATAATAAAAGTTATTCAGTTTTGTACATTCGTTTCAAATCTGTAAATTTTTTTTTCGAGTGTCCATCGGTTTTTGAGAAATGGGTCCCTACTTTTTGAGCTTTTTTGGCCCATTTTCTTACTTCAACTTCAATTTAAGCCTTGAAGGATACTCTTTTTGTGAATTAAAAAATAATAATCCGCTGTGTTTTTAATACAAATTTCATTTCCATTCTTTGTTGTGACCTTTAAGAACTCCTGGAGGCGTAAGTGAAAGGAGTAGACCCAAAAGTCGGTCAAATCCTTTGTACTTAAATTTTACAAAAAAAAATGGATTAATAAGGAATGCATTAAAGAGATGAGACCCACAGCTTTCAAACGAGATGTCAAGCGCTCGATAAAAGCCTTTAACTTTGAAGAAATCGTCCATCAAAGTGTGTAAATTTTCATACAAATGTACAAGAAGTCAAAGACTAAAGAAGAATTTTAGCTATATATAATTACACTGGTGAAAAGTAGAAGGATCACAAAATCAGCTGAAATACTTCTGTGCGCTAACACTTTAGTAGCTCTACCGTGAGTCTTTGATTTTTTGTAGATTTTTGATTGAAATTGAATGAAAATTTACACATTTATATGGAGGATTTCTTCAAAAATTTCTTATAAACCATCGGACTCTCGAAATAAAAAAAAAATTCTACAGATTTGAAATCAGTCTGCAAAACTGAAATACTTTTATTATACCCCTTAGGATTTTTGGCTTTTCAAATTTGTTGATCTAATTGTTATGAGCAAAAGCAAAGTTTCAAATTTTGTTGACCAATGTAATTCCACGAATCACATCTTTGATTGTCTCAAACTTTATCGAAATATAAGCTCATTAGATCATACCTTGTACATCAAAGTATCAAACTTTAAATTTAGCGTATGCAAACTTGTGTAGAAAGGCTCAAATCCAAATGTATTTTAGTTGAGAATGGAGTAAAGAATGAAATAGGATCTAATAGTGACACGTTAGGTGTACGAGTAAAGTATTACTTTTCCTCTAGAGCAAAGGCGTTACTTTTATTGCTTGCTTCTTTTTTTTTCAAATAACGTGCCCAATATAACTGATTTGTATGCAATGCCCTTGTTATGAATGTATGTATATTATCATTATTAGTTTACACATCGAGTGAAAACTCATATGTGCCTTGAAAATACCTTTTAGGAGAGAGAAAGAGAGAGAGCACGTAGGGTATGGCAAATAAGAGTTGAATGATATATACTTTTTCCTTAAAAAAAAAAATTACATTTTCAAGATTTTTTTTCTTTTTTTTTTTTTTTTTTTGATAGGACAGAGAAGAGAAAGTTTGGATATATAATATAAAAGTTTTCCTACTCTTTTTTTTTTTTTTTTTTTCGAGAAAAAGAGAGTTGTACTTACATGCATACATATATATGCCTATATATAGAAGGCACAAAGCAATAACTTATTTAGGCAACATCTTAAATTAAAGCATCAATTTTAAACAAGCAGAGAGAGAGAGAGATACAGTGACAGGAAGAGGAAGAGAGAGCATGTTCTTGAGTTAAAAAAATATGAAGAACAAACATTGACGAACAAAGTCTTTATATAAAATATAATTAAAATACGAAGTTCAGCTTTTTAATGAAATAAACATCCAATAAACAAACTGAATTCTCCTTCTCTCTCTCTCTTTCTCTGCCTAGACTCGTCAATATAATGTTAAATGAATACATTTAATTTTTAAAAACTTTATATTACATATAATATCCTTGGTAGACTTTATTTTTCTGTTGCCATCTGGGGCGGAAAAATCAGAAGCTGTCTCTGACTTTATATTTATTAAGATGGGGCATTTTTTTATTGTAACTGTTGAGACCCTCTACCTTCCCATGTTTGGCTGCCAATCCCCGCCCAAAAAAGTATCATAAATAAATACATATTTTAATATCTTTACTTATTACTTAGGAAGGTCTTAAGGATCTCATTTCTCAAGTTAGGTTCTTAAAATTTCAGACAAGGGGCCAATGAATATGCCCATGATTTTTGTATGAAATAAGTTTTTCCTAGGGTTTTTTTCTGACACACTAAGAGTGTACATAGTGTAACAGTCCACATTAACTAAATTTATAAAAAATTAACTTGGTTCATAGAGTATTTTTGAAGAAAATAAAAGGATAATTGCTGGGGAAAATAGTTCATTAGTTGCTGGAGAGAGGAAAAGGGTTGGGAACCACTGCTATAGAGTGTTGTCATTTGACAAACAGATTTTATAAGGATAAAATCTCTCTTTTTATATATATACATATAAATATGAAATTTAGAAAAAGAGGAAATTATTGTTGTGAATTATTTGGATGTTACAATGAATGTTCCAAGACAAATAAAAAGAGCTTTTCCCGTCTATTAAATATATTTATTTATATCTTCAACCCTAATATCACTTCATTTTACGTTTACATTTATCAAGAAATTAACTATTAATTTTTCAAGGATCCGTCTCGAATTAACCTAAACTCTTGAGCCCTAGTCCATCTGGAACAAAATCAACTATACAAATCTAGTCATTTCATTTCAACTTTCAGTACCTATGTACGTATTAATTTGGTATTTGTATTGTCATTGTATTTTATAACGATTTTTTTTATTGAAGGCATGTGATGACGTTTCCTAAAGATTTTGTTGTTGTTGGCAATTTTTTCATTTTCCAATTTATATGTAAATCTATCACTTATAGGTATGCTCTCAACAAACGCTTTGCTTTTTATTTATTACGTAATTTGTGACGTCAAAGTCTCTAAACGGTTACTATATATTTATAATTTCTTACGTATGTACTATTTTAAGCCTCGTGCGCAATTGGGCATTAAATGCGAGAAGGAATCCATTTGTTATTTACTATTTATTGAGAGGGTGTTAGGAGAGCCCAAGAATAGGCCCCTAATTTAAAAATGACTTTAATAGAATTTAAAAACATTTAAAAAGAGTCAGGGTTCGTCAACAGGGATACTTCATTTTGAGGGGAAGTAACTTTTATATTTTTATTCCACAGATATACACTCAAATGTATTTTTTATGTCAACCATAATACATTTGCTAAAATGGTTTTTAATCAACAATTTGTTACTTATAAATAGAATAACCTCTTCATGGATGTTGTAAAAAAACATAAGCTTCATAACAACATGGTAACACGACAAAATGACACGCTATCAATACACATATATGTACATACATAAATATACTTTTTTATTAATCAATTAATTAATCATTAAAATACATTAATTATTGCAAATATGTACATATATTGAAGTTGGAGTCGTTTGAAATGTTGACTCTACTTATGATATTTATTGACTGACAGACTCCAATTCCTTCTAATTTAGAGTCTACCAAGTATAGTATTTGATTACTTTTTTTTTAATTATACAAAAATAACTTGGGAGTGAAACTTTTATTTAAAAACAAAAACAAAAAAAAAACAACAGATATTCTAATTATCAAAGAGTGTAATTCAATTAAAAGTCTACTAATTAATTTTTCCTTGTTTCATTATTTTTTCCTTCATCATGGTTCACCAATAAAGAGCAGTCGGTGGAATTATATAATAAGGAATGTATTGATCCAAAAAAATGGATGTTCCCTCTCTTAGATGTGGTGTTCTAATCGGAGAAACGGGCCAATTGTCACTGAATAACGTCATTCTCAATGTATATCAACTCTCTTTCTTTGAGGTATGTATAAACATTAAATGTTTATATGAGTGATGAAAACTTTAATTAAACCTGCTTTAAGATAAATGTCAAACTATTTTCGTGCATGAAATAATATATGTAAAGCTTTAATAAACGAATTCAATTTGAAGGCTAAAATATTTTAATATAATTGTAGTTAAAAATGATCCTTATACTATGAGGGGTGCTTAAAATGTGGAATTTTTTTGAAGGGACAATAAAATCAATCAATTTGTTCAATGAAATTGTTAAATTTACATTTAAAAAATATATAGATATATGTATATATTAGGTCTATACCTATCAAATAAATATACATATATGTATATATTTTTTAAATGTAAATTTAACAATTTCATTGAACAAATTGATTGATTTTATAGCCCCTTCAAAAAAGTTCCACATTTTAAGCACCCCTCATAGTATAAGTATCATTAATATATAATCTGATGGCGCCAAGTCTTATGAGTAAGTTGCATGTACCAATGGTTCCTCATCGTACGTCTCCACCAATTCCCAGCGTGGTATGATTTGGTACAAGTAGTTAAAACTTAATGAAACAGTTGACGTTTCACGCTACCAACGGCAATTGACCGATTTGAACAGCGCTGTACGTCAAAATCGCCCAGAATATTCCGATCGGCGTCACCAAGTAATTTTTCTTGATGATAATACATTGAACAATAGCAACCTGGGAATTGGTGGAGACGTACGATGAGAAACCATTGGTACATGCAACTTACTCATAAGACTTGGCGCCATCAGATGACTACTTGTTCGTATCGATGGGTCAACCATTAGAAGAACAGCGCTTCAATTCTCAATCAGAAGCGAAAAAATAGCTCGATGATTGATTTTCAGCCAAAGACGGCCAATTTTTTTGGAGTGACATGCGCAAATTGCCTGAGAGATATTTTGAAGATTAAATTTGTGACCACTTTTTCACAATAAATGTTAGAAATTGAAATATGAAGTCTTATTTCATAGACCTGCTTTATTTCCAATCATTAATTGAGACAAATTTCATGTTCCCTATTGTCCTTATGCCAGCGTATGTACAAATACAATAATAATAAATAAATAAATAATTACACATTGAATGGTATTTGCTATAGAGGGGTAAATTGTGGTACAACAATGGTTTTTGTTCATCCTATTTTCTTTATTTCTTTTCAATTTCTTCCAATGTATTCGATGTACTAAATACAAGTACATATATGTACATATGTATGAATATTGAACAATCCTCCTCATAATATCCTATTCCTTTTGTTCATGCAAAAGAGAAAGGTCATGAAAAAACAAAAAAAGTTTGGAGTGTGTATAAAAGTATTTAGTATTTACAAAATCATCCCAGAATTTCATGGGATCCCGAAATTTAGATCAGGCTGAAGAGAAATGAAAAACCCTTTTGAACATCATCAACCTACAAACAAGTATTTCCTTTAAGCCCAAAATGATACTTTACCCAAGTAGGCAATGCTTTCCAAATGAATACTCTCAGATCCAGCCCCTAACATATCACTATGATTGCTTACCTTTAAGCAACTCAAAAATGAACGGATTGAACGAGAAAAAAGTTGTGGGGATTTAAGACTGTTCCTAATGAGTTTGATCCTTCCAATGCTTTTAGAAAGAAACAAGAGTTTATAAGCATAAAAAACATGAGGAAAAGATTGAATCATTCCGTAGGATCCATAATTTATAAGTGAGCAGGGCACTTACAAAAACATACACAATGTTTTTTTAGGTCAACTATATAATATATGGACCATTTCCTCCTATTAGTGCTCTCAATGTTGATTGCTTGAACTCAAATTATCTCTTGTTCGACTCGTAACAATTTTCTGTAACACTTTCTGTTAATTTCAAGTCCCCCCTCCCCCCCCCCCCCCACACACACACTTTTTTTTTTTTTTGAAGGAAAGCTTATTATGTTCTTATATAGATTTGTAGATAATTTTTGAATATTTAATGAACTAAAACACGATGTGATTCTCAATTATTCTGACACAAAACAAACTCCACTCTGAGGATCCGTACATCCTTTATTTATAAACTCAATGAACATGTGCATAGAGTCTATGAATATCCTACACTTTGAAAACTTTTAAACTTTCTATTAACATGAAAATTTGTATATTAGTGCACTCAATTCTCCAATGATATTTTGCAAAACTGTGAATATTCCTTCTGATAAAATCTAATATTTAATTTATTCAAATATAATTCAACAGTTGGGAATAATGGAGCGTAATTGGAAAAGTACCATATGATTTCATTTGTACTATGTGTCTAAAAAAAAATTTTTTTTTATTAAGTATATTTTCTAAACCTATGTATGTAGATGAAAAAGACACACAGGTGGCCCTAAAAATTAAAATTTTATATCCAATTAAAATACATACAGCGTGTGACATAATTATCGTTACTTTTTCTATTTTATTTTTACGATGACAGTTATTACTTTATTAATTAGGATATTAAATATATTTCATAATATCTTTGATGGGTAATTAATTAAACATTAATTATTCAAAATATCCGCCTTTGGCGATGACAAATTTTTTGAGACGAGGCTAGAAGTTTCGACATGCTCTAGCAATTTGATACAGGGGGATTTTGGCCCATTTTTCGAGATGGCGGCCTTGAGGGCATTGATATATGGATGATGGGTTGTTCCAAGCCTCCTTTCCATTTTGCCTCGGAAATAAAAACCTTCGGGATTGAGAGTGGAAGACGATAGGGGCCATTTCGATTTGTACCAGAATTTTTGAAAATTATCGAGACACCATTTTTGACTTCGGCCACTGGTATGGCATGGGACCCATTCTAATGTCATAAATATCCCTCATTATGATAGTTTTTGTCAATACAAGGCTTCACGACATCCTGTATATATCTACCCGTGTCGACTTTCGGACCATTCATGGGAGGAGGGAGGAAATGGAGAAGCATTGTTATCCCATCGCTGTAAATGACACCAAGGACCATTATCTTGGCCACAAATTTTATTTTGTCTTTGTGACTGGGATGACTTCATTCTTCGTTTTGGCCAAGAAACGATAGTTTTGACGGTTATGGCAAGGGTTTATCCTAAAAAGGTTCTCATCAGAAAAGATTTTGATGATCGACCCATTTCGTTTCGTCAAAAGCCATTGGGATCTCTTAAGATGTTTATATCTCAATACTTGAGAGGAACGAGGCTTTTGGTCCCTGACAAACGATTTGCATCCCAATTGGGTTATATGGTGACAGATGGTCGTATCCAAAACGTCAAGTTCACATCCTATGAATATCATCGATATTGTTGGATCAAAATGGATGACTTCGGCAATGTTTTTTTCGAAAATATCCGATTTAGAACGTCCAGTACCTTGATCACATCTTTGTTACCCTCTTCCCGTATTCGTTTCCGTAATGGGAAGAAAAGGGTTATACTGACGTCGACGATTCAACAAATTTCCCCTATTAAAATTTGCGCGTTTAACGAACCGATTACTCTTCTACCTTTGAACTCCTGCTTCGACATCTTGATTCGAAATGACTCCAAAATCGATCAGAGAGCCCTTTACAGATTTGAAAGGATTTAGTTCATATTTACGATTGTAAACTACAGAGAAAATTGGTCCAATTTTAGACAAAAAGACACATGTTCAAGCTGGACAAGGAATATGAAAAATGATTTAAACCATTAATATAATATAAATACAATAATTTTTTTTTAGAACGATGACTTGTTTTGCTTTTGGTAATCATAAGGGCATAGATAATACAAATCATAATTGATTCGAATGACTAATTATGTTAGTGAAGAGCTAAGGAGTTACAAAATCTTACGTAGGTCTACGTTAGCATACAAATCCATAATTTGGCCTCATTAAAGTATAATTTGAAGAAGTCTTATTTGTGAAGCCATTAAAATGAAGGGAATTGATGGATTTAGGTACAAAAAAATCTAAAGAGTTTTAGATTTAATTTGTTAATAATCTTTAATGAAGATCCCCAATCTTGATTCTAAAGACAGGATTACACACAGGAGAGATCGTCACTTTTTGTTAAGCTTGTGTTAAGTCTCGAGTCTAAGTCGAGTTGAATATCTTTCTACTTCGAGCCTAAGTTGAATCTGAAATTGCAGTTTAATCAAGTCTAAATACGATTCGAGTCTCCGTGCAATGAAGAATAAATTAAGTAACTTCATAATAAATCCTAATTTGCATTTTCTGTACTTATCTTCACACGGCTAATGGCAAATATCTACAAAGGGCCGAGCAAAGACTAAAAGAGCAGAAAAACCATTAGAAACCATTCAACTCCTATTTTGAAGTGTTTTTTTTATTATTATTTTCCTCTAATTTGTAGGTTTTTGTTATTTTTGTACATAGTGAAGTGAGTGATGCATCAATCATGTTTGTACTAACTGACGCACATCCTAGTAAATTCGAAACCACATAGAAACATTCATTGTATATTGTTATATATGTAGGTAAGTAGTGGAATATCTTTTTGATCTGATTTTTTTTTCATTTATACAAATTTGTCAAACATCGATCTCACTCAATATTAAGAATAAAGTCCAAATGTTCTCCCAGAGGCTTCAGAGTTGAAAAAAAAAGAAGCAAAATATTTTAGACATAAGGAACACTTTTTATTAAATGTATCTGTAGAGGGAAAAAGAGCTAAAAACCACTAGCTAACTTTGTTTGATTTCCACAACACACTTGAATAGGATTGGGTTATTATAGCAAAAAAAAAAGTTGACAAACTGTGAATTTGAAGGCTTTGATTTTTTTTTAATAGAGATATACGCATAACTTTAGAGCTACTCAATCAAATAAATAAAAAATACTGCCTCTAAACCCACTGTTAATCTTTTAATATTTATTTATTTATTTACATTAAAGGTTTGGATACATTTGGAAGAAGAAGTTTGTTAGAGATGTGGTGAGTGAGCTCAGCCATGCTCTCCTTTGGTATGATTCTAACCACAACACTGAGAGTTTGAGGTCTCAAAGCTTCTTAAAAATATACAAAAGTCTGTATTTAGTTGACTATAATTATTTCCTCAAGGTCTGAAGTCATAACAATGTCGTGCTGTGTAGTTCAATTGAATTATGAGCGTGGAAATATAAATCCTAAAACTTTACTTCAAAACTTCTACATATGTATATTAGGTATATGTACACGAATACTTCTAGGCAAATACTTTTTAAATATTATTTATATACATACATAAAATGGAAACCACAAAGTTAGAAAGAAATTCATTTTAGTAAAAAATTGAAGCTTTCCCCACATTTTTACAATATAAGGGAATTTAGTTGGATATTGAAGTTCTCCCTTATAAGAAATGGATTCACCACAAGGAACTAAAAAGATTTCTTAATTTGACGAGGTTCAATAACCCGACTTTGACTAAGAGTTGTTACTTTGCCCTTAATAGTTATACAAGACCCTTGAAGTGCTCCATCTCACAAATTGTCAAGAGTTTTGAATTTATACATAAATTAAGTCAAAAATAAAATATTTTCATTCTTTGATTATAAAAAAGTGGAGAAGCAAAGAAAAAGAGGGTAATTTTTGCATTTAGGGTGTTGCTTATTTTATCTCTATTTAAAACTTAAGTCTGTATATGTTCATTCAAGGAAATTGCCTTTCAATAGTTTGGTGTCAAGTTCGTTTTTTCCCATAGTATTCATGCTTTTTTCCGAGTCTTTCCTTGAGAAACTTGATAGAACTTTCCCTAAACTACATATGTATTAATTCATAATGATCTATTAGTGAATAAATAATAGTTCATTAGTTGTGAAATATTAGATAACTAACTACTTTTGGATTCCATTTTCCCCTTCTTTTTGAAGGAGAGGTGTAGGAGCTACAATGTGACATAATTATTGTCTTGAGCAGGATTTGCATTACTGTTTACTCGAAACCTCGACTTAAAAAAAATAAAAATAAAAAATAAGGATAAATTTGATTAAAATAGCTTGTAGCTACATATAGTTTTGACAGTCGAAGGTACATACTTTCAGAACAAGGGTGAAAGCCTTAATGCCCTTTTAAATAAATAGTACGCAGAGTCAGTTGTTTTAAATGAAATTTAAGAATAGCCTTTTTTCATAACGCTCTAATATGGAAGTTTATAAAATATTTTTTCCATAACTTTGATGCATTCGAATACAATGTACAGTCACTTAAAGGTCTCACTTAGTTAATTATAGGTCATTTATTTTCCCATTCTATTCCTAGTTTGTTCAATATCAAAAAATAAATCTTTCATGCAATTTATAATATGCCAAATTATAAAGAAGGGTATTTTTTTTTTCTTTTTTGCAAAAATTTAAATACAAACACGTTAAACCATCAATCAAACTTGTCAACACATGCATGGGATTTATTGATGTACATACATATTTTTGATGAAATTGATTTTTGAGATATTTTTATTTTGAAGCAAGAACATCTTATTTACATTCAGTAATATATATATATACATATATAAATGGTGTTTTTTTTCTTCTTTTTAATATATATAACGGCTACTAACATTTATTTGATCTTGGAAAGATCTATTTTTTTCCTTCTCCTTTATGTTACAAAGAAATAAGGTACTTTTATATATATATATATATATTTTCTGTTAATAATATTAAAGAAATCCTTTTACACAGAGTTCAAAGTACATATTATTATTATATAAGTACTCTCATTTAATATTTTATTACACAATTTCCACTTCTCATACTTCTCACTCATTAAAGTATCCGAGCCTTTTCTTTAAACCTTTGTCCCTATTTTTAAAAGAGACCTTTAAAGTTTCTTCAAATCCCTTTCTTTTAAAAGTAATACGTTTTTTTTTTTATTATTATTATTATTATTTGGGGGGGGGGGAGGGGTTGATTCCCTTTTAACACGACAAAAACAGAGCTGTTTTTTGAAGCCTTACATTTCTCAATAATGTGGGGAGTTAATATAAAAATGCTAAAAGGGACTTTTGACTCCTAAAGGTTCGACCTTGACTCAATATCATAAAAAAAAATGAGCATACATAGGTTGTTTATAAAGGTATTGGGCATATAAAGAATGGCTTTGGTTTATTTGCAGGGAGGGGGGGGGGAATAAATAGTTTTATATTTAAGTACATAATATATAATATATATATATTACGTAATTATCACAATCATTTTTACTGGGAACCTTTTTGATGTCTTTTTTTTTTTTGCAAGTTGTTGAGCTTACGTCATGGGAAAATCTATCTATCAACATATTGAAAGTACAAATTAGTTCGGTTTGTTTTTTGGTTGGTTTTTTTTTTGCTTGTGAATTATACCCATGGATGTCAATCGTACAAAAACCGGTCTTTTGCGTAAATCCCAATGATTTTGAAAGCTCCTCATTTGCATTTGATTTGGATCTTTATTGGGTAATGTATGCAATTAATTATTTGTATTTGATTTTTATTGGCTCTCCAAAGAGAGGCTTGTCCTCAACGATGAAATCACCATTTTTAAAACGTTGAAATCATCCCTTACCTAACGTATTACGACTTGAAACATTAACATTATGTATAAACTTCAACAAGCCTTCAATTCAGCTCCACTTTTCTTCCAATTAAAGCGAAAGCATAGAACCTCCCGCAATTGCTGCTTCGCTACCACAAAATTTGACATATTCAACAAAGTCAAAAACAGGTTTATTTGTTTGAAATTCAAAACAGTATCAAATGAATATTAATAGCAATTGTCTAACCGCTTTGAAACCACCGAAACCATATGGCATTATGAAACATTCATAGCAGTCAAATCCATCATTTGAAAACGAACCGAACTAATTTGTACTTCATATATATATATATATATATATAAGTATATTGATGTATATTTTATCTTCTCTCAAATACCATTTCACTTGAGATGATGATGCCCTTTGAGTTAAATAAACAAGCTGACAGAGACATTAAAAAATCTTTGTCTATGTACATATATGATCACTCTATTTCTGACAATGTATCTACAATACATACATACATCACTGTAATCTGATATATAGATAATAATATGAAAAGTACATACATACATATCTGTGTAGAGTTTATGAATTGAATAATAATAATAATATATGTCTGTATGTATGTACGTACGTGTGTTCATAGATACTTCATCATTACTCACTTTTTCTTCTTAATGCAATGATAGCTTCACTATTATTTCCCTCTCCATATCATCATAAATCTTTTAGAGAGCATTTCATCGCTTTTGTATAATATTTATAATAATGTATGTATGTATGTATGAATCCCTTGGTTTTGACGTCACTTGATTTGTTTTTGATCGTGAACAAAAAATTTCAAATTACTAAGTATTTATTTGTATTAAAGTATGTATCTACATATATATATATATGCATATTTATATGGTCAGTGTCAACATATACTCTCTCAACCTTTCCTTCGGAAAGAAAGGGCCCCTTAATGAACTGAGCACTTTTTACGTTCATAATAGAGAATTGCAAATTAAAGCAAGACTCAAAACTCTACGTACATCAGATAGCAATCTCATTACCAAAAGCTATTTTTAATTCTAAAATGAGACAAATTAAATGCGGACAAAAAATACATGGGATCCCTTGATACCTTGAAAATACCATTGTAGTAATACTAAAAGGTACAATACCAAATAGATTTGGTCAAAAACAACAAACAAACTACCTTTTATATTTTTAGATATGTCAGTATCTACGTCGTCCATTGCACTTCTTCCCACCTGATTTCTTCAACACAGTGCGTACAAGCCCATACAGTAACTGGGTCGCATATGTACTCTTTGAGTATAATATGCTCCTTGTAAATATACATAAAGGGTTCTTATACTGAGATGTAAGTCCTCTCAAGGCTGTGTATGTATACAAAGGACACTTATATACATGCCTAACAGTGCAATTGGCCCAATTCTAAACAAAGGCCATCCCTTCGTTGTTTTGCAAATATATAGGTACTTCAACAAAGAGGCTTTATGAAGCAGTAAAGTGAGACTTTAATCCATATTTAAATAGATATTTTGTACCATAAACAGAAGCTATAAAAAGGGGACTCTAAAAAGGCCGTCAACTATATATTAGAATATATATGTAATTTAAAGGACTTTAATTAAAGGTCATGAAATTTGTATACATTTAAAAAGATATCCTCTACTTTTATTTCTTAACTTTGTTCCTCTCCTTCATTCCAAGGTTCATTTGGAGAGTTGAAGGGAAACTTTACATATGTATGTATACTATTGTTATTAGCGGGAAGAAGTGGTTGGACTCTCAATCAAATTAACATTAATAGCATTAGAAAGGAACTCCAACAACTGAATGGATGTGTGTGTAGATTGATTTAGATGGGCAATCTAGAAAGCAGTTCTTACTTCCTACTTAATGCATACATACATACATAATGCATGTGTACATTTGGATGCTGATTGGTTCGCACCTTTAATTATGAGGAGGTAGTCTGACCACTTACCTAATTTCTGTAGAATTTTTTTTTATTTATGAGGATAAAAATGAGTAGGTCGATAACGAGGATGAATAGTTCAAAACCCTGCGGTCGTCAAATCATGTAATATATCCATTCCCATCACGTATTCACTCACATATTTATTCATTTATTTATTTTACTAAATAAAAAATAAATAAATAAAATAATATAAAAAAAAACACCAAAAATATATATTGTTAAATGAGATGTGCTCGTCAAGAATGAATTTTCTCTAACTAAAGGATACTCATCAAAGTGAGGGAAAGGTTTGTTTAACAAGTAAGCTGTTGCTCAAAGCGCAAAAAAAAAAAAAATGGTGTTTCTTCTTTCTTTTTCTTTCTTTCTCACTCTCTCTCTCTCTTCTTTTTCTCCAAGAGAGGATTTTGCGTCTTTGTCATCTCTAGAGGAACTACTGCATACAGAAATAAATATACCTTGTTTATTTATAAAAATATGCTCTACTCTCCAATAGGAAAACATATACACTGCCTATGTACGGGGTTTAATAATGTGTAAACAATTCCACTCAACATACATCGATTTCTACTTTCATTTCGTGTAAGGAGCAACAAGTACCTACAGAATTAGGTGTGATGCGGGTACACATATTTGCTGATTCTTATCATGTAACAAACATACATGTATCATTTTGACGTGTCAATATGTACAGTTAATGAGTTTATTTCCTATGAGGTCGGCTCTTCTAACAAAATTCCCTACCACCAGAGCCTTTTCAAGTTCAATATGGGAATAAATAAATATTCAGGAAATTTAACATAATACTAAATTTCCTAATTAATGAAAATAAAAAAATTGGATTAAGCATAGTAAGACTGTAAGGCCCAAGTCTGTAAATTTTGTGAATGTAAAACTCTTCATCATTCAAAAAACATCTTCAATCCTGGAGTGGGTCGGAGCATCATCAATAACAAGATCTACTGGCCCTCCATATACAACATCCTTTTCTTTTCTGAAGCATTCACGCACCCACTCACTCCATTGCTGTATCCTTTTTGAAACTTCCTCGTTTCATCTTATGATGAACAAGCCCCAAGGGATCAATAAGTCCAATAACATAAACATTGACCTCTTGAAAGGCTACTACATATGTAGAGCATCTGCTTTCACATGGTGAACGACACAATTATCTTGAAATATGGAGATTAAAGTTAGTCTCGTCCATAAACAAGATTGGTAATTTTTGAGACTGATAGGAAAGTCAGCTTTCAACCAAATATTTACGTGTATTCCCATATTGAACTTGAAAAGGTATAGGGCTATTATTACTGTCTGATCTTTATACTCTGAAGAACAAGGTATGCTGAGTTAAGAGGAAATGCCTCTTAACTCCAAAAACGGCCAAAAACGTAAGCTTGGTTCATTGACAAGCTTTTGTGCACTTTTTAAAAGAGGAATAAATAATAATAACACGGATCAACAGCATTTTTGATCACAGGTTTTAATGCTCTGATCTCCATGATCCCTTCTTTGTATGCTCAAAAACACAAAAATCCAAAATTTGTTTCAATAATTTTTTTTTGTGATCGCAGGACCCTTTTTACTAAATCGTAATTTTCAGAGAATAGACCAATGGTTGAGGACCACCGCATTAGAGTGTTCCGACTTTGGGATAGACTTTTTTTTTACCCTCTCGTCTTTTTTGTTGGAAGAAAATAAGAATAAGAAATACTATTTGTAAGATGAAAAAAAGACATCTCATATTCAAAAGTCTGTAACAATCATCGTTTTAAAACTAAGGGTCAAATGTTGTAAATAAATTGTTGCATGGATTTTAATATACTTAAAGGACCTTAGAATGCATATTGTTACCAAGGATGAATTATACACAAACTCAACTACACTGATAAACAGTAAAAATCCTAAAAGGTATAAGAATAATAAACGCTATTCAGTTTTGCACGCTAATTTGAAATCTGTAATTTTTTTTTTCCAAAGTTCTAAGATTTTCGAGAAGTTGAACCCTATTTTTTATCTTTTTGGCCCATTTTCCAACTTCAACCTTCAATTTAAGCCTAGAAGGATACTCATTTTGTGCATTAAAAAAATAATGATCCGCTAGTGTATTAAATGCAAATTTCATTTGCAGTTTTTGTTTTGATCTAAAAGGGATCCTAGGGGCGTAGGGGGCGGGAGTAGACCCAAAAGTTGGCCAAAACGTTTTGACTTAAATAATTCCTTGAATATTACATGACATTGATTAATAAGGAATTGCATTTAAAAGCTGAAACTCACAGCTTTCAAACGAGATGTCAAACGCCTGATAATAATCCTTAACCAAAAAGAAATCGTTTCGCTAAGTATGTAAATTTTCATTCAATTTCGAGCCAAAATTCACTAAAAGTCAAAGACTCACAGTATAGCTACGTTGTTGTTTTTTTGACCTAAAGGGTCACCCGGGGGCATAGGTGGTTGAAGTAGGTTTAAAAGTCGGCCAAATTCTTTGTACTTAAATAACTTTAAATATTTAAAGACATTTGAATAACTCAAAAGTGATCATTTTTTAACTTCAATATGCCCAAAAAATGGAACACTTTACTCCATTATACATAAATATGAAAGAATATCCCAAAATATTTAGCTAACTTGTTAGATACCATTTAAGTTCATACCTTATTTATTTATCTGTTAGTAGGAGAGGTTGAGAGAGGCATTATTGAAGGAGGAATTGCTCTATTCAAAGATCTAATAATTTCTATAAAGAGAGTAGTACAAATTATGGGTTGACAAACAGAGTATGTACATTGATTTTTTGAGGATAGGCATTTGTGAGATACATAAGTACATATGTACGAATCATTCATTAAAAAAAACGAAACTATTTGACATTGTCATGGATTCAATCCATCAATCAAAGAGGAACAAACAAACAAAATAATATTATGTAGACGACATATAAAATCTGTTGATTCGTCAAATTTGTTTGACTTTTCCCCCCCTCTCTTTATTTCTACAAATCCCTCAAATGTTGAAACAGAGAGAGAGAGAGAGAGAGAGAGAGTCTCTTGAGTCATAATAATAATTATTACTATCATTTGGACAAAAATACAAAGCTTGCTACAAATTATATTATTATTATTATTATAGGAGATAAAAATAGACACACTTTGATAAATGAGGTTTGAGTGATAAATGATCAAGTGACAGGGACAAATGAACCCCTGTTGCTGTCTTTTTTTCCTCCTTCTTTGTTCTTCGTCATCTGCAGAAACAAACTTTAATATATTATGAAAGTAACTATAGAGTAAGTTAGTTAGTTGTTGTTGCTGTTTGTTTTTTAATTTCTCAATTTATATTCAATCATTTTTTTATTTTTTTTTAATATTGTTTTACAAACATTTCTGTAGAGTTTTTGTTCGGATAGAAAGAGGAATAAATTGACGTTTCTCTCTCTATATATAACATATGTATTATATTGTAGTATTATGTTAAATGAACCGTGAATTTGTTTTCTTTAATTCTGATTTTCTTCAGTTAAACAAGCACATCATACTACATCAAAAGAAAATGACAAATAGCTTGATAGTAATAGAAAGCCCTGCTATATATATATATATATATATATATATATATATATATATCCCTCTGGAGATATATAATATGTTTAAATCGTTGTTGATAGCATTAATTTAAAAGCCTTCCTCTTCTTATTCTAAAGGAAAAGAAAGTCAGGGATCCAGAATAGAGCTGAATGTCTATATATATATATATGTACATACGTACCATTTCAAAATGACAAATTGACTCATTATCCTCCTTTGAGAGAGCTTTGGGATTTCAAATTTCAATCCCTTTGTTTGAAATGAATTTGGGTCATTTACTTTCTACAAAAACTTTGAATACATATATGTATACATCAAGTGTGTTCCTTCCCTAAGAGGACAAGCAGTTTTATAATTAATGTTGTACCCAAAATACAAAATAAATGCCTGATTTCTGCTAAATCATTGGGAGCTCTGAGCTTGTTTCTTTGCAACGAGATGGTCCCATCTGAGTATAATGGCAGAAAAAGACACCTGCAGTGTGTTGCTTATGCCCAGTTTACTCCTTTACCTTGTTTTGGTGCCTGGCACTGCAGAAAATCCAGCTTCACACAGAAAGGATGTTGGAAATGGTAACAGAGTTGCAAATAACAAAAGAGCGCAGAGAACATGTAGTAGGCCCGTGAAATCCGATGAGTCAATTAAGAATTACCAACCCAAAAATAATTATTAACAACTACCCTTCACATTTAATTATCTTTTGTAATTTGTATTTATACTTAATACTTTCTTCTTCTCCTACAGTCTGTAGATGAAGTAGTAAGTCCCCAATTATTGGTAAAGAATTCTGATTCGAACGGTCTACCTTTATCAGTCACCACATACGAGGGCGCTCCAAACCTCGATATCAATGAGTTGACGAAAGCGTGTGCAATTGATCTTGCTTCTATATTATATTAGATATAATTAGTTATTACCAATAACTAATTAGTTTTTGTGTGACCAGGAACTGAATTATCCACAGAGAGGCACCAGTCTGCGGCCTGGGGGTTGAGGACCACTGACCTAGATGACAGCGTGTCTGTTAGTCGTGAATAAGGGAGGGAAATTAAAAGCTGTAATTATATAGCTCCTTCATTCCGAGTCAGGTTCTTTTAACCTTTTTTTTTTTAAAAAAAACACTGCTACAAAACGATATAAGAAGTACATTTCCCATGAAATGAGTACTTTATTCCACCTTTCCATTGTAAAAGGTTTGCAAGATAAGCATTTTTTACTCATTTCATATTTCAAAACATATCCATTGAATAGACGTATACTCCACGTGAATTAAAGGAAGAATATGTATAATATATTAACGAACATGACTTTGAAGAGATTGATACAAACTGAGAAAAGTTCATTTTTCTTATTTATAGCCATAGGCGGCTATGAACAGTAATACAAATCTGGAATTCACTACAGTTTTGATTAAAACTCATAGATTAGAGTCTCAATACTCAAACGTAATTTGTTGTAGAGGGATCATTGAGTACTGAAAAGTTCAACTGTTGATACGTCATGCAAACCAGATTCCTCGAAAAAGAAATTCAACCTTTTACCTATCAGACATTTTTATGGCTATACTATTGATATTTCGTTACTTTTCTTCACATAGATAAAAGGTTCAAGAACATTTTGCCTAATGTGCCTTTTGCTCTAAGGACAATTAATCCAAAAAGTATTAAATTAATAATGATTATTATTTTCCATGTTTGATTATAATTCCAGGGTTTTTTTGAATTTTTTTTTAACTAGCTCATACTATAAACTAATTGTAAACACCTTTGGATTCACGTAGCATATCATTCAATCGGACTTAACCCTCTATGTACTTAACAACACGATGATTCATTTTCATTATACTCCAATGAAGAACATAATAAACCATTTATTTTAATGCCGTCATCATATACTTAACATATGTATGTTATACAAAATGTTGAACGAAGGATTCATACTTCCTAAACAAATTATTCAATGGACTCACTATAAAATACAAATTATGTATTAATATCACTGAATGGAAAGAAATGAATGATTTACTAAAAATAGAATAAACCAAGAAAATATAGATTCAAATAATGAACTACTTTTAGTTAAAGCTCACAAAAGAAAAGTATATAAATAAATCAAAAAATGGGGCAATCAATCCTTAGAACCCCGTTTTAGATCAAATTGTATCATTATAAACAGGCCTGAACAAGAAATGTGTAATAATAATTTGAGTTGGGAATAAAAAGTTCTCCCAATGACTCTGAAAACCACACATCTGAAATGACGTCATAAAACATTCTAGCCAACAAAAGGTAATAGTGAAGAGCATCATGAAGGAGGTCAAAAGACAAAGATCAACAAACATACTAAAGCAGAGCTCAAATCATTTTATTCTGAAGGACGTTTTCAAACAGTGCTCATAGACATAGAGGGCCCTTTGCCCTTTTGTCAAGTTCCTGGTCAAACAAAATCTTATAGTTATTTATTGAATTCTGTTGACAGATCGACAAACTGGATAGAGGATATGCTGATGTCTAATATCGAAGCAAGATCGATTGCACACGCTTTCGTCAACTCATTGATATCGAGGTTTGGAGCGCCCTTGTATGTGGTGACTGATAAAGGTAGACCGTTTGAATCAGAATTCTTTACCAAGAATTCCCAACGAGTTCATAGAACGTTAAAAACTTATTTAATAGAACGAAAAGAACCATGGTTACTGGCTCTACCCTTGGTTTTGCTTCGCATTAGACTAGCACCAAATATCAACAATGTATCTCCTTTAACCGCAGTGAATGGCTCTGAAATGACAGCTCCCAATGATATGATAAATTATTCCCCTGAGCCGTCAGAATCAATATCTTATGACAGTTTATCTGAGCTAGCACAAGATCTTCGACCAATAGATTTCCATATGATGTCAGAGGAATGCAATAATGCCAGGAAGAAGATATATATCCCTCAGACACTCGAAGAGTCAGATTATGTATGAATAAGAGTCGACAGGATCGGGAAACCACTAGAGGTACTATAGAGTTATTTCTCAGAATGATCATTTCTACACGGTTGAGCTACCTAATGGCAAAAAGGGTACAGTCTCTATTGAGCGGTTGAAACCTCCAAAAGTTCAATTTAAATTTAAGAGTGAAGATGACTCCTACTATTATTAATGTTATATTATAGTAAATTTCGAAGCTTGTTAGTTTGGCTCTGGAGAAAAGAAAATAGTAATTATATTAATTGTGTTTTGTATGTATTTAAATCGGGGGTTACGTCAATATTTATTATATAAAAACGTGGCAGTTATTAAATAAAATTCAAACGCGTACCTTTCTTTGCACCCACAATTGTTTAAGGAGCTCAAAAAGTGTAATAAAAAGGATTCTAAAAGTCGTGTTCATTCCCTCCTCTACGAAGAATATTGTAGGAGAAACGGATAATTGGATAATTTCTGCATTTATAAAAGTTAAAGAAACAAGACTCCGAAATTAAGCCTTTGATTTAAAAATAAATCTACTTTAAAAAATGAAGAATGTAAAGGAGCTGTAATATTAAACCATTGGTTTCTTCCGTGAAAGATGAGATAACTTCCATCTGAATATTGATAAAATTGGCGGTTATACATACTCAACAATGGATGTAACCAGTGGTGTCCATTCAGCCAAAGCTAAAGTATGGCAAATTCCTGGAATGTATCTGAAATACATATTCATTTTTCCATCAATTTAATTTATTAAGATATAAGATGTACATTAGAGGCCACTCACTTAAATGTCGATACTACTCAGGAACAAGTAAATTTACATAACATAAGAGCAACAAAATCAATAATGCTTAAGTACACAAACTTTATATATGTATATTTTACTAAAGAACTCTTAAATAATAGACCTAAGAGCAGAATAATAATCCTACTTCGAGGAAAAATGTATATATACAAACATAGAAAAATACAATATATTTTCTGTGGAAGAAAGTTTGAAGTTGCGTGAGTTAGCTATCAAAAACATCCGTAGTTATTTTTTAATATTATGTGACTGTAAATTGCAATTACAGAAATTGACTGGAATGCAGAATCCAGTTAATTAAAATTGTTGTTTTCTTTAAAGACATTTCTCTATATGTATGTTTAAGGTTATGTAAAGATACAAATATCACACAATGGGATTACGTAACAAACAAAATAAAGGCCCTTAAAAATCGATCCTCCGTCTGTTTGAATTCATTTTCATAAAACCAATAATAATAAGAATTATTGGAGTTTGCTATGAATTTGTTTTTATTATTGTTGTTCTATGTATACTGGAGATTAATAATGAACACTGTGCATGATGTTTTATCAATATTGTTTTAAGCATGCTTTGTTTAAGTCACTGACTTGAAATATCATGGTCATAAATCTTCTTTTGCTCCTTCTTACAAAAAGACTCCATTTAATCATTTTATATATAAAATATTGGCTTAATATGTTTTATGAATTAGAGAGTCAAACTTAAGGAGCAAATTTAAATTATAATTCATACCAAGAAAGCAGCACAGGATGGATTTTCTTTTTCCTTACAGAGGAGTATGCAGTCAAGGGGATGATTATCCGTTCAGATAATCATTAAAATCACTTTTGTAATGTTTTTTAGAGGCTTCCGTATCTTAAACTCCCACTTTTATCAATCTTTTTAAGCCTTTGTGGACTTTTCCCCACGACAAGTTTCCTGAAAAATGATTCCTTACAACAACAAACAAGAATAGAAAAAATACCGGATTTCACATTATGAAAATTTGAATTTTTATGTAAAGGTTTAATAAAGAACCATAGATTTAGCATTGATGAAATCATAGTGATGAATAAAAATCGACTTAATTTCAAATTAGACTGCTCTTTTTATCTCTGAAGCCTGGGTAGTATGATTCCTTACTGCAAATCTCCCAGCTAAAGTCCTGAGAGGTATATCCCTTATGAGTTCCTACTATCTATACCCTTGAGAGTTTGTATTTAATTCAAATTTAATGAAAAATTCCATTCCTAAACTATAATCTATTAAGTTGTTTGAGCGAGTGGAACTAGAAGCCAGGAGAAGAGGTGGAATATACGTGTCTCAAGTAAGTTCCAAGGTCTAGAATCAAAAAACAAAAGTCGATATGCCTCATTCCAAATGATTACATTTAAAAAATCATATCTTTTTTTCATTTGAAGAACGATTGGTTCTATGAATCAACAGAAACTCCTATGAATTTGTTTGTCAGCTGTCGATTACTCCACTCCTGGGCTTTATTAGTCTTTTGCACTTTGATTCATTAAACTCCAATTGTAAAATCTTGCTAAGCATTGAACATTCACAAAATTAAATCAAGAATAGTCCAAGAGTTGGAGAGAATGACGTAATTGGCTGGCTAACAGTTAATTTCGGACCAATTTCCCTTCTCTTTTTCTCATATAGCATTATATTATCACCAAAGTATATATAATTGGCAAGTCATCAATTAACGACGTTCTAATCCTAAGAAATATGTAATTTATCCCTTTGTTAAATCTAAAATGTTCTCCTTTTTTTTAAGTTAAAAAATTAATTTTACATCTTAAAGATTCATCCAAGGATATTTACTCAAAAACACTAAACAAATTTTTAGAACTCCCTAATAGGAAAATATGAATTATATAATATTCGATTTAAATATGTGCTCACGAAACCTCAACTCCATCATTTATTAATATCAGAATTTACATTTTTTTTCAAAAAAATACGAGGTTTTTACCTTAGATAAACAATTACTTGATGTTTTCACAAAAAAAAACATACTATTTGGTATCCTAGGATTTAAAAAAAAATATTTTAACGTTTAAAATTGTTGTAAACGAACCTCTGTTAATTTTTTATTTACTTGTTTGTATTGAGACTAAAAGTTTTTGAAGTAAAAAATAAGATGGGCATTTTATATATAGCGTATATATATATATATATATTTGAACGATTGTTTTATTTCAGATTTAATAGGTGTGAAGTAAAATGTTTACACAGTTATCACTTGTTACACAAACAACAAATATCTGCGTACACTTTTGATCATTTTTCACACTGAGAAACATGAGTTACGTTTGTTAAAATTGTTTTAAAACATTGATTAAGGTGTATTAATGACTGCTTCAATTATTATTAGACACGTAATCAAATGATTTAATTAATTTATGGTCTGAAATTCTTGGTAAAAAAAAAGGTAGGGTAAGAGCAGTATAAAGCATCTCTGATCCATAATAATTTGCAGGATATGAATAATAGCTCTTTTGGAAACAAATGACAACAGAACTTTAACAAATACGTGTATGCTTAGTTCCCCTTGAGTGTACTTTACATCACATACCGATCAATCCTCATTATATCTCTCAATCTTAGCCTTCGACCCCCTCTCCGAGGCAATGCACATGTGCCAACGTTTTTTGCCCATTTTCAAAACAGTTACACAATTTTGATAAAGTCAATAATAATTACAGAACAATAATTTCTTAGTTTAGATATGCTATTAAAAGTGAAAATCGGATGGTTGGTTTTCTTGAGTAATAGGTTATGTATCTAGGCAAATAAATCACGGATTCGTAAATTTTCATGAGAATACAGTCTGGAATATTCATTTCAACTTTTTTAGTTTCAACAGCATGTTTTTTAATTGCATTTTAGTCGTCATTTTTCAGTAATATTTTAAAGAACAAAAAATTACATTTAGCTGTTCACAAAAGAACGCGTATTTCTCAAACACTAATGAATATTTTGATGTGTACAAAGCAGATGTGGAAGCATCTGCTGCAGTTTTCATGCTTCCCTTTTGAACTGATTATTTTTTCTCTTAGATTTCTGCACTTTTAGTCAAATGTTTAAGAAGGACTCATGATCCAGAGGATGGGACAAGAAATCCTGTTGCCAAATCCTTAGATACACCTCCATATAAAACATTTTTCATTTACCAATTAAAAACAAAAACATTTATCTTTATCGGAATCCACAAAAAATTAAATTCAAATTTCCTGTTCAGAGTAGTATTCTTCTCTTTCAAGAAGATGTTTCCTCCTCACCGATCTAATAAAAAATGAACATAATTTTAAAAAAAAGAACAAAGTACCAACCGTTTTTCTTTTTGTAGTCATAAAATTGTACTCTTTCTCAACAAAAGTCGCGTTCCTATCTTCTGGTAACTAACCAACTACGTTGTTTTTAAATGTATTATTAAAAACGGTAGAGTCAGGGGGGTATTGAAAGGGTAGTTAACCCGGAAATAATTCTGGCGCCTTTTAAAAATCAAATTTGTGGCGTCGTTTATCCCTTTTTCGTTTGGGGAACAAACAGGCTAGAAATTTAGGGCCCAGACTTGGGATACTAGGAGATCCACGTTCAGGAACTAATAAAGAGCAAAATGCAATTGTCCATGTGTCATTGGTATATTGGCAATATCTTCTTTCCAAGGCAGGGATCTATTCCTTGTTTAGAGTGGTGCAATTGGGTATGATATTTTAACATCGAAAGAATATTTTAGTAAATTAATGGAAAACTAAATGTGTAATTCAAATACGTCACTGATTTTGCCATAGCCTAGCTTTGACTAAATTGACACCACTCCTTGCTTAAGTCTCCAAAATTTCATTACATTCTGATATCCATGATTCACCTTCGGGGGGGTTCATATTATTATGAGCACTCAATGTATTATATCCTGGACTCTGACTAAAGCCTCACTTAAATATTTTATATTCTTTTATTTTCCCATAAATATAATAATATGTGGTTAAAGGTTCACGAGTCACTTTTTAAAAGTCCAAATCAAGTTTGGTATCTCTGTTATCAAGCTCCAAGTCGGACGTCATTGAACACGAATTTAAGTAGTGTCACGAGAGGAAGAGAGGTCCAAGTAAAGCCTTTCCCTTCTGATGAGAATCCAAGTCAAGTCAAGTCAATAAGCAGGCATCTGTTCAAAAGTATGTACAGTCTCAATTTGCAGTTAAATGAGAATTTGAGTCCCCAGCTCTGGACATAGCTCTTGAAAATTAGACTATTTGAATATTATATGAAGTTAAGAGATTGAGACGAGACCTTACAAATTTGGTTTGAAGACCAAGACGGATCTTGAGTGCGCCATCACTACTAAATTATAATATTATCTATTCTAATCTATTTCATCCCTTCTTTGTAAGTTTGTTTAATGAACATGTGAAAAAGTTGGGGGTTCAAAGGAGAACAAACCATTGTTTGAAGATTTTAATTATCTCTTATGTTTACATATTTTACCTGCTTCTAAAACATTATGTATATTATTGTAGTCATCTAATAAAGATGAGGCTTTATTAGATTCAATTAAACTCTACAGGGAACTGTCCTTGAATTAAATGAGAGCACAAATCATGTATTATACATATGTAAATAACTATATTATACAATTATGATGTGTGCACATAGGTACATCTGTTTGTAATTATAGAGACAATTGATCATTTTGAAGCAAGTTACTTTTGGAACCTAACTTTTTTTTTCAAAAAAACAAATAATTATATGTACTTAAAGCGTGGTATATATATATATATATATAATATTCAATTTTGTGTCAAATTTTCTGAGTTTATAATAATATTATCTACCTAAATAGCATTGCTTATTCCTCTTAAACTCAAATATTTGGAGATGTATGTATGAAATGTCGTGTCCGGTGTTGCTTCCTTTAATCAACAAATACACATTACACAAAAATGTCTCAAGACACGACTGTTTTAGAGTACAACCTATATTGTTTTCGATTCATATTTGAAGGAGTGATCCCGGCATTATTCTACTAACATGAAAATATTATTTACAGAACCACGTTGTAACGTGGTTTAACATGTCGAACTTGTTTTTCCACTCACAACCTCGACTAACAAAAGGGAAAGGAAAAATTTGGAAAAACAACTGGTAGCTACCCTTCTGTATTTTCCTTGTTGCCAACTTGTTAATATTTGGCAGAATTTATTATTTAGATATACTATATATTTATAAACTTTACCAATATACAAATCAATCACTAATACTTGTAATATATTCAAAATTCAAAAAAAGGGCGCGCAATCCTTGATTTAATATATTTTTTATGCATCAAAATCAGAAATAATAATAATTATCAAAAGAGTCAAATGATGAAAATCAGCTGAAGGGAGAATACATAGAGTATTTTTGATTATCCCAGAAAGTTCGTCGTGCAACACAACCTATTTGGCTGTCAGCTATCGATTTTTTTCCCCTTCTTAATTAATTGCCCTTTAAAAGTCCTCTCAACGTATATAATTCAAATTAGCACTTGTTAGGCTGAGGAAAGATGCATCAGCTATCTTGACGTTGTACTAAATCCGTTTTCTCTGACCCTTTTACAGGGAAAGATATTGGCGACGATCTTTGTGACTAAATAAACTCACAGAAGATTGTATGTACTGTATCAAAGATTCTACGTTCACATGAATAGGCATTTTATTTCTAAGGAAATAAAAATAAATCATATCATCAGAGGATTATACTATATCAAGGATTCACTCGATTATGCATTTTATTGATTAATTATTATTATTCTTTGTAGACGGCATGTATTACTCCAGTAGACATAATTATTGCGTCTCGTTCTCCCCTCAAGAATTAAGGAATAATGATAACATATTTGAAGAATAAAAAATTCCGTACAGATTCCCAACCACTAAAATCATTGCACGCGAAAAAATGCTTAGGATTTTCAGCTCTAGGCATTTTGTCGAGGTGAGAGAGCGTATCTGGAATCACTATCTTGTGCCTCTGTTTCATTTTATCGGCTGATTGCTCTTTGACAATGATGATTAATGCTCAATAACTGATGAACACTGAAAGGATTTAAGTGAATTTGTATTGTCATAAATCCAGGAGAGTGGGCAGACTTTCTTAATGATCAGAAATGGAACTACATATAATTATACATTTTCTCAACGATACAGAGAAGACTGAATTCAAATTGCTCTGAGGGTAATGGTTCCAGCTGATATTTTTCTTTTCTTCCTCAACACTATTTTCAACGTTTCAACATCCATGTCTATGTATACCCCAGTAGTGGTCTGGCTGGATTTTCACAGACCCGAAACAACAATTTCAAGAAAGATGTATTTATTTTTGGGATGCAAGTTCCCTTACATAGTAATAAGGGATTGATCCTACATTGTCGAATTAGTATTAGTATTAAGAATATCCTGAGTAGATTACTACTCAGAATCCTAATAGAAGAACAATGTACAAATAGAGAGGACTATTAAAACATCTGTTAACCTTGAGGGATACTAATAAACAAAGCTTATGTGTAATATAAAAAAAATATACTTCATATATGTTTAGAGAGAAAAATGTTTATTTTCGTACGTTACATATTTTTGTATTTTTACGTATGTTTCAAATATATAAGTAAATTATAATATGTAATAGATCACCAGGCTTAAGAAATAATAAGTTACATATTATCTTCTTTTTTTTTTTTTTGTTAAAAAAATTATATAAAAAACACGACAATCAGAAAAAAATTAAATCAAATCGTACATCATTTTACATATATCACAGGGTAAAAAGTACATAAATACACATACATACATACATATATTAATCAATGCTTAAATTGTTCTTTTTCTTTCTTTCTTTAATTATTTTTTTTTTGAAAAATTGAAGAGATCTAAGAAATATATATATATATTTTTTTTTTGTGTGTGTGTGAATATTTATCGAATATTTTTCTTTCTTTTCTTTTATATGACTTTTGTCATCCATATTTGAATAAATTGCTATTTGTTATGGGTCACATGAGTAAATTTTTCTTTTCTTATTTTAGAAAAATATTGTCAAACAAAAAGAGAGCCAACACTATATAAATGTGAGATACAAAATTGATGCAAAATGAACTCTACAAAAAAAGGCCAGGCAATGAGGAAAAAAAATAAAGAATATAATATATATATATATATTGAACTTCAAATATCATGAAAGGGAAAATTGCATTTGAAATGCACGAAAAAAAACAAAGAAAAACAATTTACAGATTATCAAATAAGTCAAAGCATAGAATGCCCCAATTAAAGAAATATATATATATATAATAAAAAAGTATCTCTGTTACCTACACACTTGGAGCGCTAACATATTATTCCATACACACAATACTTTGTATATAAAAAGCAATGACATCAAAATATGAAAATAATCCTTATTTAAAGTATAAGACTTGTCCGGAACATTACTTTGCGTAGATGAGTATACATATTTTCTGCATACATAATTAATTAATTAATCTTCTGCTGCTCCTCATTTTATCACGATCCTACTACCTGTCTCTAAATATGTATATGTATGTAGCACATATATAATAATACATACATATGTATGTATGTATGTATGAAAATCCTCTACAAACATTTCTGTTACAAAAATAAAATATCACAACATGCACGGGTGGGTAGTGGGGAGAGGGGGGGGGATCTTCTGTTTATAGTTTGTCTCTAAGACAATGGAGCCCCCCATTGTTACTACTACTACTGCTCGACACACTACTTGGAGAGGATTTAGAGCTCTTTCGTCTTCGTTTGGGTGGAGAGTCTCGAGTAGAGATGGAATGAATTGATGATGAAGCGTTGTTGCTCGGAGGAGGTGGAATAATGGAAGAGACAGGAGAGGAGCTTTCCCGTCCTTGATTTCGAATGAATAGAGCTGGATTTTGAACTGCTATGATTTGACCTCCGCTCGTGGACAAAATCTGTAAGAGTAATCAATAGATATTAAGCCCCTTTTTAATAAAGAAATAGCCTTCATTCAAACAAAACATACATTACTAACTAAATTAGTGGATGAGGAACTATTGTGAGCAAGATGATGATGATCTAATCCTCCTTGACTATCATCGTCCGTTTTCTCTCCTTCACTTGAGTTCCCAGAATGGCGTGAATTGAAGCTATAAAAAAATAAAATGGTTAACATAAAGGAGTTGATTGGCTCTTATTTAGTTTTATGTTACATTTTTTCCCCCACTTCTATTCTTCCATAAAAAAAATGAGGATATGAGTCAAAGATAAGGGGGAATGACGGAGCCATGGTATTTGCCCCCTATAATTGAGGCAACCAATAAAAATTTATATATATAGATATAATATATATTTTTTTTTTGCAAAGAAAAGATAATGACAGGGCTATACATACATGGAGAAGGGGGGGGGGGTTTCGACCATTCCTAGGTGAATGTATCTGCACAAAAATAAAAATATGTAGTAACCCATTACGAAGGGATGAGAAGGGAAAAAAAGGTAAGAAAGAAAGAAAGAAATAACTTAAGGAATGCAACAGAGGAGTAATTTCTTTGAGAGTATGTACATATGTAGCATGTAGACGCAATCTTCAAAAAAGTGCATACGTCCTCTATTTACGTATGTAGGTACATTTATAGTACTATTCAACATCATCATTGTGTCTAGACTGCCTTTATCATAAAAAAATATATATATATAAAGATTAAAAAATTGCAGGTGGTTTTGAAGACGGTGGTAGAGGTAGGTCAAATGAGATAATAAACTCCTTTAAGAGTCCCTATAAATCTCTTAATAGATATTTGTCTTCCTTCCTTCTTGCAACATCATCATCCTCAGACACATAAAATTGCATTTAATATAAGGCCAGCAATGTTGACATCATTGCCACCACCTATGTGAGGAAGCAAAGATATCTCCTATATGTATAAGGGAAGTTACATACATACCCTCTCTTCTTTCTTCTCAAAATTAAGTGTCATATAATAACAAGGGGGATCATCCTCAAGGACTCTGCATGGATAATGAAATCCTTTAAAAAAATATCCAAGTAATTCAAAGATATATTCAAATTTATGGGGTTTGCGAAGGGATTCAAAATAAAGACTCTTATTTAATTCATTTTAAAAGGAAAACTCCATTTTTCTCTATGTCCACTTTTTCAAATATATTTAATTTAGTTTTGATTATTTTTCACATAGTGTATATATATATATTTATACATACAAAAGGATTCAAAATTGGCTTGAGAGCTTCTTTCTTCCATGGTTCTTTATACCAATTGGACGAAAGGTGGATTTTTTTATTATTTTATTTTTATTTTTGTATTTAACCGTCCAATAGTTGTTTTTAAAAACGACAGTATATATGTATATATATATATAGAATTACCCTCGTTTCAGTATGTGAATAGCTGAAAACAAGGGAGTATATATATACATACATACGAACTTTTATTTTTTATTTTTTTAAAAAAGAAGAAAAAAAAGAAAAGAAAACCATTCCCTATGTATAGTACGAACCAACGGCCGTATATAATAATATTATAATATTTTTAAGTCGCTTTTAATGTGCATAGCCAATGTGGGATACAATATAAATACAAAATATACCATATATATAATATATATAAACACTACTCCGAACTTACCTAATAAACCTTGAATATTCTTCTTGAGCCTCTTGATGAAAAAGCTGAGCTTGTTTTGACTGAAAAAAATCAGATTGTTGATTTATAGAGTGAAGATGAGACAAGTCCTCTGAGTCATTGGCTTCATGTGAAGCCTTTTGAAGTTCAGACACTTTTTGATTTATTCTACTCACTTCTTCGTCATCCCAAGAGTCCTGAAAAGACAAAGGTACAGACATGGTTAAAATCAGATCAAATGAACAATATGTATAATTGATTAAGCAAAAGAAGAGTATTGCTTTGATGAACATAATTCATTAAGGTGATGATGACCTCCTCTGGGGACGGACATGATGTTCAAGGAAAAGACAGATGTTGATCATCATTTTTGAATCATTTTTTATCATAATGATTATATACATGGTCATTAAGGAGAAGGACGGCCATGTCGGTCGATTCACAGTCTTAATGATTATGTATCATCCTATGTACATATATAAACAAGTTTAATCATATTGAAAAGGTTATCTGGATACTTTTAGTACGATTAGTATCAAAATTTAAACATTAAAAAAAAATGAAATAAGAGCTACTGTACATACGTACAGTAATGCTGCTTGTGATTACGGAAAACATTTGTTTAGAATATAATCAACACTCCTAAATACAGACTGAGAGCTTTAAAAGAGCTCTCACATCAATAGTATGAGTTGATTGGCATTTTTGGAGTCACAAAAGTAAGGAAACTACCTACCAAAGCTAGGATCTTGCACTCACAGCTCGAACACAAGTTACGCTTGAGTTTTATTAAACTGGGGCTTTAAAAGATTTATTATGACTTGTAAAAAGACTTGAGGCTTGAGACCCCCAGTCTAACATCATCCATAATTTTTAAGTATTATTAATAATATTTTAATGTCTTTTTATGCTTTATATAATTGAATTTGATGTAATACTGATGTGATCACTGAATCCAAGAACAGGATTCGTACTCCCCAGAGTACATTGACAAATGTATCTTTCTAAATAATATAAATAAAAATAGTAGCTTATATTGTAAATATACAGTCTAGGGCTAGTAATAATACTCATATATTTCCACTCCACACCCCTGTCTAAAAGTCGAACCAGGCTTCCATATCTTGTACTCGAGTTGTACATCAACTGCGACTTTAAACCATAATCGGACTCTGCATAATTATGCATATGAAAGTAAAAAAGACTCGCCGCCCCTAAACTTGGCGCCAAGTAAACAGCTCAACATACTGTTCCATAATTCATAAACTCACTGTTTATCCTCCAAACAGAAAGCTTAAGTGTATAAAACATTCGCTTAATTAAGTATTGCCCCACTTCAAGGTATTTTTTTTAATACCTTAAACATCAAGGGGGGTAGATAATAATATGTAACAAAAAAAAAAATACTCGAATGAATATAAGGCTCAATTTATTTCATTGCAGAAAAGCATTGAATTATTAGTAAATATTTTTTAAAAGACTAAAAAACATTCTCTATATGCCCCCCATAACCAAAGAAAGAAATGAAAATAACATTTACGAACAAATGAAGGAGCCATCTAACAAATACATACATATCTTTTGAGCATCTATATTTGATGTGCATAAATAAATTCTTATATAATTCGTTAATTTTTTTATTTTTTTTAATTATTCCATTCCCCGAGCCCTTTTATACGTATACATACATACATACACATAATACCAGTAGCGCATTCATTCATTGAATTACGAACCAACTCCCCCCCCCTCCCCCCTCCCTTCCTTTGCTCCTCTTTTCATTTAAATTTAAGTCTCATGATAGAGGGAAATAAAGAATCTGACGTGACACGTAAATAATAAACATAAACGGAGTGAAAAAATAAAACCTTTCAGTGTTGAATTATACACATCGTTGTAGTATATATATATATATACATATTATTGTTTTAGCAGATGAGAGATTTTTTTGTTTTTTTTCAAAAAAAAAAGCTAACAAGCCCCGCATTTTTAATTAAGCTCTCGCATTTCATCCAATAAGTTCTGTTTGTGACGACTACTACTGACTGTGACTGACTATGTAGTAAAAGATTGATAAGCAGATGGTGGGAGAAGACACGACGACTCTCGGTGTGTGCATGTTTTGGGTAGACAAATATGTTACATACACACACACATAGGAAGAAGAAGACCAACTCTTTTTCTTGAACAACAAATGTATGTATTTTTTTTGCATAGTAAATACTCATGTATTATTGTTATTATTATTCTCTGAGAGGAAGCCACAAAAAAAAAACATCAACACAACATGGGAACTCATTTAGGTAGTACATTCATGCATGCATACATATTATACAGTAGTTTAATCCACACACTTACTTTGTGAACAGCATTTGGACACCATCATTACACTGACCACCCCCTTCTCACATGTATGTATGTACATCATATGAGAGAAACTCAAAAGACAGCATCATAAATTGTTTCTTATATAATGATGGGAGGAAAATGTTTACAGTATCAAAGGAGAATTTACGGAGCCTTTTTAATAGTTAATGGCATAAAATACTTGATTTTTGATGAAAAAAATCCCTCTTGCTTGCTTTTGTGTTAACGGGGCACATACCTACATAAATATTCTCCATATATGTATTTAAACTGCTCATTTTCTACACATAATATGTACTGACCAATTTATGTCCTAGAGGTTTTGATATTGTGTTATTTTTTTATACACCTATGTAAAATGTACAAAAGAGGTCGGATAGCTAGCTTGAGCTTTCAATTTATTTTAAACCCATTTGTCATAATATCTCCTCCTAGTACATTGAATAGAATATATATTTTGCTAATAGGGAAATTAGCATTGATGACGACTTGTCTCATACCTACAATTACATTATTTCCTTTAATTTCAATACTTTTTCTTTTTAATTTGTATAAGTATAAATCAACGGAAGAGGTTGAATAATAACCAAAAAGAAATTTTTCACATGTGATCATACTAAATCCATGTTCTGTGTCTTGTGACTAGCAATAGATATATGTGTCAAGTCAGCAAGAAACCAAGTTTATACGAAATATTTCAAAAATGAGTTATAACTGCACTCATATTATTGAAAACATTACCTTTCGTTTGTATTTATAAGTTATTTCGATCAATTAATTGAATAATGACTCCAATAATTGCAACTGTATTATAGGGGGTGAGGGAACCGGCCACAATCAAGGATAAAAAAAATTTGGTATTTCTGACTATGTAGTTACTATCACTATGATAAATGGTGAGTAGGATACCGGATGTAGTTGATTCTTAATAGTTCTACAACAGATGAATTGGTTTTAGCCAACTGCAAACTAAATAAATCTCTGAGGCTATGAAAAAGATGCACGTTTATCCGACTGCTCTATAGGATAGACAACAATCCTTGCTTTCTTGATTAATAGTGATATTTTAGAAAAAAAACCGTGGGCGATAGGTCTTCAAATGACTCCAAAATATTTGGCGTTACATTTATAAAGAAAAAAAAATGTAAAGTGGATTTACTCATTTTCAATATTTGACAAGAAACTTGCTTTCTTGTTGACTTGACATATACAAATATAAATATATATATATATGGATTAAAGAATAAAAAAGCCTTCTGTTGATAAATATCCATAGAAATTGTTATGTTCGACTTCGAGCTATACAACCTCTAATTGTACTTAAGTTGTTTTTTTGTCGCCCTTGAGGTAAGGAAAAAAAATTTAAATAAATAAATAAAGAATCGCCGCCTCACTTCTCAAGGCAAAAATGAAAATATCCCATATTGTGGCTCAAAAAAGAGAGTTCTTGAGATCAAAGGGGCTATGATGTCTATTATAGTGATATTATGTGTGAGTATAAATACGTACTACATAATAAATATATTTTCTGCATAGTATGTTTTCTTCGAATTTTTCTCCTTATTAAATTATGATTATATGTAATTTATTGGAAAAACCATTTGTGTGAAAACAAATATTTTGTTTTTTTGTTCATCAAGGCTACAAAATAAATAAACAAATAAAAAGTCGGCAGGGCATACACAAAGATATACTTGTGAAGAAAATATATATATATATATATTATACAAAATGCCAATTCCGAAGCCTCTTTTTTCCTCCTATTTTTACCTATAGGCTATACTTATATATATATCGCGAGATAGATAGTCTAATAGATACGACATTTGTGCAATTTAAGGTCAAAACGGAATTTACGATACATATATTACTATTTTATTTTATTTTTGCAAAAAATATAAATATTTTTTTATGAGAGAAATCTTTAGGCTTCATCATATATGTTATACTTATATCTATAGACACTTGTCTGTGACTGCATACATTATAATATAATCAACGATCCTTACACAACAACAATAACAACAACATCTATCTCAGACGAACAAGAAAAAAAGAATCAACAACCATTTAATGACGAGAGCACTTCAAACATTAAAAATAAAATAAAAAAAATGAATAAGTCAGACACACATGCATTTAACACAACTCTTGAGAGATGCAAAAAATAAAAGATTCTGTATGTACAGATTATTAAGTGCAAAAAAAAGAGAAGAGAAGAGAAGGAAATAGCACCAAGGGGCTGCTATGCTCGGTGTACATACAACAAGACAAGGAATTTCAAGAAAAAAAAATAAGGGGAAAAAAAGAAAAGAAGTTTCAATCCTCAGGGAGGGAATCATGGAATTAGAGTGCAAATAATGCTGTTAGTTTTACATTTAATATATATACGACCTATATACATATATAGAATGTAGGTAACATACACGTCATGTAAAAAAAAAAAAAAATTGGCACAAGATCGTCGTCTTAACATAAATTAAAATATTTTTTAAGAGTTCAATATAGCTAGCTTGCTATATATTTTGCAATATAATTTCTTCAAGAGTGTGTGTGTGTGTGTGTGTGTGAGGAGAGAACAAGGATACAATATCACAGCTCATCATCTCACGGCGTTATCCTCCTCCTACTTACATAGAAATTTAAACTATAATTTTTTTTGTCAGCTGTGGATTTATTCAATGCATAATAATATCTCTTCCTCTCATTAGTACTCTGAACTACATAGATATTACATGGATTGCACTAAAATATGCTCTTGTTAACAGGCTCTAAACTTTTTTTCTTTCTTTTCTATTATTAAGTTGGAAAGAATTGACTCAAATTACTCACTGATTTGGGTCCTTTTCTTCTCTTTTAAGAGGAAAAGTTTAGAGATACAATAAAGATGATGTCTCACACCGTCAATCCTAGGTATTCATTTCTCATTACGAGCTCCAATTGAATGTTACAAATGTATGTATGTATGGTGTACATTGTGTTGAGTCTCAGTTTTGCTCTGATCTTCTAGACCAGTCTTTAAAGTCGATAATCTTTCTTGAAGCGTTATTAAATCTATCTCAGACTAACAAAAATTGTAATACATAGTTTCATATCGAAAGTCACTCCAAGACTTCGTAGTACAAAACTTATTTCATACATAAGAGGAGTAAGAGGGGTTTCTTCCATCGGTAATTTGGGCAACAGTAGATATGAAATAGTATGACGGTGCCAAAAATTCAACGGTGGAGAGAAGCAATATCTACATATATAACTTTCTAATATCCATCTAGTCTGGACTAGATACGTTTGAGTGGTTTTGCTCTCATTTCAAGACCCTGTTAATAAACTCCACCAAATAACTAAACATTACTCAAAAACAAAATGAACATCCCTCGAATAGGTCAATGGCCCAGAAATGCTGAGCACACCTTGACTCCTTTTATATTTTGCTTTTTCTTTCTCTATAATTAGAGAAAGAACAAATTACGTCGTCAAGAGTTCAAAATAGAGTCACAAGCCAGAGTTTAAGATGAGATCAATCAAGACTGTTTTTTTATGCCAGAATCGATTCATAATTTATATACAGAGTCTCAAACAACTAGTAGTGTAAAGCAATCAAAGTGTAAAGAAACTTAATAACATGTATTGTAAGTGTTGAAAGTGTGTACAATGTACTCTTATATAAACAAATGAATTCATATAATATAATATTATTATTAATTGGAGTAATTGAAGAGGGGCTGGGGCTGTCTATTGATCAAATGAAAGATTAGGATTTGATTACTTAAGCGTTTTCTTTTTAAGTCAGTGCATTTCTTATTTCATGAGAAGTAAAGGACGATGAAATCCTGGTCTTATGAAATATTTTATTTTTAATAATAAAAAAACCGATAATCTTATCAGTGAAATCGGATAACATAGTTTTTTATTATTATTCAAAAATAGAAAATTATGATTCTTCTATTTTTGTTAATTCTGTATTCTTCCTCTCAAACTATTATTCATATTATTCAATGGAAGAGAATGTATGTAGTTGTCGTATTTATTTATATATATATATGTTTGTATATACAATGACAAGAGTCATACGATAGGCTAGGTATTTATTTGCAAAGCAGTCATTTGTAATGGAATGAATGCTCAATAATACTAAGTAGGTAGGTATGAATAAATAGTCATATGACTGTCTTACCTTCATTTTCATTTCAGAATCAGATTCCATTTTGATTTTCTTGGCCTCAATCTCATTTCCATTCGATGATGAACCATTGTTAGTTTTATCAGCAACGGAAGAAATACATCCACCAAATAGTTTAGACGGAAAACCAGTTGAGAATTGGGAGCGGGAATGACCCTTGGAATATTGATAGCCTGAGTCTCGCACAACTTGTCGAGCCAGGGGAAAAAGCTCATCACGTCGAACTAACAAAGCTGGCAACTTTGAACAGAGCTGTGCCGCTGCTTCGTTGACAGAGACCTACATAGAAGGATGGATATATGATGCCCGGATCATTTATTCTTGACTCTTACCTCATGAAGAGTGAGTGGTTTCTGAGGTCTTCTCTTACAATCGAATCGACCATAAATGGCGGAAAATTTTCGAATTTCCTCCATTTTTCTTGGATCATCATCAGACATGGACAGAACGTAGTTTTTGATTTCAAGCTCCTTTGTAATCTTCTTTTTATTCGGAAGCTTGGGTTCGAAAGACGGTGGGAGGGATTTCACAATGAGATCCGCGGTTTGTGATATTTTTTGTATCTGATATTCTGATAGAACGGGATTTTGCGGATGGGGAGATGTGGACTGAGGTGGATAGTCACTAGAGGAGTTTCCATTCTAGATCCATACATAATATGTATGTGAACAGAAACCATTAGTATCAAAGTATTTTCTCATATACATTGACTTCTCGTTACCTGGGAGTTAGTGGGTGAGTTGGAGCCTGAGATTGGAGATGAAACAGGGTTATTATCTCTTGAGCCCGGAGATGACGGTGCAGAATTTTGACTGAGGGAAATACCATTGTTAGAGGAAGTTAAGGGTAGTGATGGAGGGGGTGAGGAGGCTTGTGATGAAGAACTAAGAGAAGGGATGGGAGACTCCACACTAACGGATCTTACTGGAGGAGGTGTAGTAGTAGGAGTAGTGATGACGGGGGGACCAACTCCTCGTAATGGACTTGGAAAAGTACACAGTGATCCAAAGGGCATGGAAAATAAACCTATAAATATATAGAGAACAGTTTGTTAAAATATTCATTTGAGAAGTTTGGGGATTGGGAAGGAGAAATAAATGAGCAACATATTAGTACATGAAGGAGTTAGGATACTCTCCACTCCTCACTATAGGGCAAAGAAATTCAAAGGATCTTGATTTTCAATCATGACAAATGATCCTTTCCCTGTCTTTCTCTCTTTTCATCCTTTTTATTCATGTTGTCCCTTCCTTGGAGCAGAAATTCAGACAACAATAACAATAATCACAAGAGAATCGAAAATGAGGGTAGAGAAAGTCCAGATAGGGAGACTAGCCCCAGCTTACCTCCTCCTCCTCCTCCCTTCCCCACTTGACACATTACTTTAAAAAAAAAATAATAGTATATATATATATATATATATATTTGTATGTATTTCCTACCCTAGTAGTAAAAGTTCCAGACTCTACAGTAAGAAGAATATATATTTATATGTATGTATATGACTATACTCTTCCCAGTAGTCCCGGAAGTAAAGAAGAAAAACACATTGGAAGGAGGTGGGGGAGAAGCCTCACTGAGAATTGAAGAGAAATTATATAAATAAAAAATAGGGAAAGGGTAAGAATTTGACATGCGAACAAAACGCATACATACATACATACAATAAATGGATAGATAGATAGATATGTACAACATACATACATAATATTCCAATCAATAGGGCAGTGTATCCTCAACCGCTCACACATCAAAACCAGAAACCCCCCTCCCCCCCCTTAACGACGAAAAGAAGGAGGAAGAAGATTAAGGGCTCATCCATCAACTAATATTTGTATCATTAATGAATTCATCTTCTCAGTGGCTCTGTGGTGGCTTTACTAACAGCTATCCCTCTCTAATAATTATAGCATAAAGCCCCTATGGGGAAGGAATGGGTCAAAGTATACATAATATATATGTACACATACAGAAGCAATTTCATTAGAGACTCATTCATTAAGAGTAAAATGAAAGTGTTATTAGACATAGTAGGTATATATATATGTTTATACATGTGACATATATATATATATATATCTATACATTGAAAGAGAAAGCTCTTCTTTATAAACAACATACGACCACCCTTTTATTAGACTGCTTTTGAAGAAGAAGCAGAAGTTCTTCAATCACCCCCACCAGCTCCTCTCTCTTTCCTTCTTCGCCCCCCCCCTCTCCCCCCTAACCAAGGGGGAAACATGCAAGTACAAAAAAGAGATTCATTTTGAAGAATAAGGAGAAATAAGACAAGAATTGGTTATTAATTCTATTTTCACATTATTACATTACACTACAGATCTCTCTCTACCTTGTATCTGTATCCCTTGAAGGACCGACCTTTGAGGAGGATTAAATTTCTCTCTCTACATATACATATATATATTTAGGTACACATATATGTATGTATATCCTACTCTCCAAGAGATAGCATGGAAGAAGAAGAACGAAAGGGGAATTCTTTCAGCTGATGATGAAATATCATTAGAGAGAAAGACAAAAAAAAATATAAAAAAAAATACCAAGAAGCATACTTGATGGAAGGGAAAAGGTATTTAAAAGGGTGGAGAAGTAAGATACATACATACATAAACAAACATATATATATACAAACAGACGCATTAACAACAGGGGGTATTGTATGTATATATACACATATACACGGTATATCGTCAATAGATAGGCAATGATTTAGAAGAGAGAGAGAGAGTAAAAGAAAGCACAAAAGGATAATGGAAGTATGTACACAGAGATCCTTTGATGGATCCCTTAAATCAAGGATCATTTACATTAACACAAGTTCATTTAAGTATTTTATATATTGGGCCGAACCGATAGATATATATATATATACATATCAGCAAGTGGATTTAATGGACCGATTTGAGGGTAGTTTTAAATTCATGGGTAATTATAATTATCAATTTCCCCTCCGAAAAAAAAATCAATAATTTTTTCTTTTTTTTAAAAAAAAATATGAAATTAAATATCCATCATCACTAAACTATTGAAAACTTAAAAATGTTGCCAATTACAATAGTTTTTTGTTAGACTCTGATGATTATTATTAATGTACGTAGATAATTACTTTTAACTGTCATAACTTTCCTTATTTTTTGAATATATATGATAATTTATTGTCAAAAAGATAGAGATTTGCATTAAATCCTATGTCTGGGCACAACAAAAATAAAACTGAGTTCGCACAATGGGTGTAACTTCTTAAAGGATCTGCTTTACTATGATAGGTAATGAGGGAAATTATACACAATTGCCGACGTGAGCTTACTTTTACTCCTATCCCTCCAAGTTTCATTTGAAGGTGGGGATAAATCTATTTACCCCCCCCCCCCGGGTAAATCAACGATTTATTTTAGGGTTAAAAATCCCCAAATATAATCCGCATCACTCAAGTTCTATTGCCTATATACATAAGAATCATGCAAGATTTACCTGGATTCTTTATCCATTCCTGTAGGGCTTTTTGAAGCCTTCTGACATGAAGAGGCTTGGCTGACATTCCAACCAGTGCCATGATTTCGAGAAATTCCTCTTCTCCAGCCTCACATAGCTGTTGTACATCGTCTCCACCTGAAAGAATAATAAATAAATGAAATTGTACACGCATTACGATATAATAGGTATTGAATGTGTATACATATGTATTGAATTGAGCTGTTACCTTGAGCAATAAACGTATCATAGTATGATAGGAGATTCGCTCTTTGAAGGACACGATATAATTGGAGCTCGGATTCATTTAGTGTTTGACCCGTAGAGGTAACTGAAAGAGAAATTACAAAGATTGAATGAAAGAGTATTTATTAACCTAGTACATATTTCAATGGATTGAACTTTTGGGATTTCACAGAGGAGGAATGAATATTTCCTCTCACACATATATTTGTCCTAGATTATAGTGCAAATTAATGTCAAACGTAATTTGATACAACAGTTTCTTGAGGGAGTTTGACGGTTAACTCTCACTCACTACTTAAATGATACATTTGATCAAATAAGGTGGCTTTGGCGCCTGTGTATATCATACCTACCTGCAAACATCCCCCCTAAATACATACATAGTTGTTGTCTACTATGCAAACAATTCTTTTTGCGTAGAAAAATCAGAGGGAGAGAGAGAACGATCATCATGGGGCGTATAGCAAACAAACAAAAAAGCAATAATGGAATGGCAAAATACTCCATGTATATGAGCAAAAATGAAGCGAAATAATTTTTTGCTCATCTCACACATAGAGATTTTATTATTATTATTATTTTATTTTCCCCTTGGATAGTGAGGAATAAAATATACAGACAATGCCAGCTACTTACTAATGGTATCTCATCATCACTACTACTACGAACAGCAAGGCAGGAAAGAGTTATACTCTTATATGTATAGTATATCCCTAACAAATTTGGCAAAGTACTCAATTAAACGAAGGAGGAATCAACCAATGAGACAAATGATGACGTCAAAATTCAAAATGGCGTTACATTGACCTACTACTACTAATACTATGGACTGATGAGTGGTGATATAGGCACCACCATTTTCATAAGTGTAGGTATAATATATCCATGCAAACACTACAATCATCCCTGTATAGGTACATAATACATACATAAAGATAAGTAAAATGAGTCCTTCCACGCAATTTTTTAGACTCCTATTGGTCAAACAGCTTTTAATTATGACCTTTATCAAAGAAAAAAATATAATAAAAATGATGGAGGCGTCACAGAATTATAAAAATTAATGCACTCATTATCTGAAGAAAGAGTCTCATGCATGAAAATATGGTATTTTTTGTTGTTCCTGGGTTTATTTATATAAAAAAATCCTTTCCATCAAACATTACCAGCAACTACTTACTGATCTTGATGATGTTGAGTATACCTCTTTCTCAGAACACTAATAAAGCAATACAATAGTTACAATGCAAGATAAAAAAATATGTATATACCTACATATACGTGCAGTTATGGATTTGAGCAAATAAATGTTCTATATATGAATCTGCTGAATCATTATTTTATGAATGAAGTAAGATATATAAAAAAAATAGAAGATATTTTACATACATACATACATTGGTCAAACAAGAGTAGCATCATGGACTTGAAAGCATTTCTAAATAAATGCATGCTCTGAAAAACTCTAAGAGACCCTTCTTCTTCTTCCTTCATTCTTCGCTCAATAGTAGTAGCGTTTCCTTCCTTCCTTCAAACTCAAAATACAGTCTTTATCTCCTCTTCAGAGTCCCTTCAAGAACAAAACTAAAGACGAGAACATGATTTAAAACGTTTGCAATGAGAGTTAACATCTATCTACAAATGCATCGAACCAGTGAGGAGAGAGTACCACCTTTGTACAAACCTAGGTAGGGTTGTATCTATAAAGTTTAATAGTCATTTTATTATTATTATTGAACTATCGCTATGAATATAGTTATGTTATTGAATGTGCATCCGTTCACCCAAGACCCACTTTCATTCTTTGCCATGGGCAGAAGAAGAGGACACACATCCTAAGTGGATTGATTACATATATTTCTTCATTTATGAATTCCAGGAACAAAAAAAAGATGAACAGTTGTACATACATTCTGATTTATCCTTAATGCCAAAGAATTAAAACAAACGTACGTATGTAGAATGATGCAAAAGCGTGCAAAAGTAAGTTACAATATATGTACATACCTATATACGATTCTACTTATCAAATTAAAAAAAGAAAAATAATTTTGAAGAGTTGCATTAAATAGAGAGGTATATATATGTACAATATTAAAATACAAAGTTTGGAAATACGATTCTTCATCATTATGTGCGAGTATATTTATGTTTGAATACATAGGATCATAAGGCTGATGATATAAGTGACTTGGATTTGAAGAGAGAATGAATTGACATTCGAGGAAGAGGACTTTTGACGCTCATCTCTCTACTCTTAAAGGTTTGAATGCATGGAAAAAATAACAACAACAACAATCCAAAGGATTGAATGACAAAGAAAAGCTATTAAAGTGACTTGAATTGAAAGAAGGAATGAATTGTCATCACTTCAAAGAAGATCTTTCAGGCGCTCATCTCTCTCGCTCTTTTTATACGTATATGTATAGGGATTTTAAGATGGAAAAACCAAGAAGGACCGGTTTACAAAGTCAGTGAGTGAATCACTATCCACATCATTACACCATTAATAATAAAGCCCAAAGTCCAAGCCAGTGACAGACTTAAGAAGTAAGGGTATCTTACCAGGAGGCCCACCTAGGACCGGAGAAACTCCAGGACTTGGGAAAGCAAGGGGACTGTTGGATAACATGGAATGATGAAAGTTCAAGGGTGAGGATCCACTTTTACGTTTTGCCGCTCCTCGTGGAGGACGAAGTCCATTGGGATTCATCTTGGATTTTTAGAGAGGCGAATCAGAAACTCGCCCAACTAATTTTGGGTTTTTTTTAACGTTCTAGACCCAATGTGGCACAACTGAAGACGGCGAAGAACACATCATCACGGAGTAGTTTTAAGTGTTTTTAAAACACACTTTAGAATTTAAACACTTTTTTTTTCTTTTTTTTTTGCGAAGACTTTGCAAATAATTTATCGTTTTAGAAACGCTTGGACAGGGGCCATTCTAAATAATTTTCTTTGAAAAAAAAAAAAAGGCCTTTGTCCTTGTTGCAGTACTTTTGAGTACTTTATATATATATATATAAGTGTGTAAATAATAATAATAATACTAATTTATTTGTTGGAAAACACAACAGCCCTTGGATCCCTGGTCAGAGTTTGAGTTGAACTACTTATTATTTTGGCCTGAAAGAGTAATTGAAGAAGAAAAAAAGAAGAAGAGAAGGAAAAAAAAAAGAGAGAGCGAGAGGGGAAGAAGCAGAAGGAGTTCTGCAGATACCCCAGGGAGAAGAGAAAAAAAAGGCAGTCGTTATTTTCGCAGTGCTAGCAAAAATAAATTTACCGGCCGGTATAAAAAGCATGTTACCCGTGGGGAGGTAGGGGGAAAAAGACGCACGGGAACGCCTGCGTGTGGTGGTAGTGGTGGTGGAGTCAGGCGTGTGCTCAACTCTATGGATGGACAATGCAAAATTATATTACATATATCTATATATTCTACAATATACAATATATGTATAGAGAGTAGAGCATAGTACATAATAAATGCTTCGAATTAATTATTTTGTTAAAGTGTGGAATTTGTTGTTGTTTTTTTCTTCTACCATCCATGTTAATTATTTAGTATGTTATTCTTGCCTCCTTCTCGTTCCATTTATTAATAAAATATCTATGTACAGTAGGGAACCGTAAGAAAACAAAGAGTTCCTTAGGGATATATTATTATGAATCAGAATTACATTGAGTGTGTCTTCTCAGGGAGGGGGCTGAAAAGGCATAATGATATCAGTTTGTAGGAAAATAATATATATGTAGAGTCTACGGAGTTCTACATACATACATACCTGGGATGCGTTTGAGGCCTAGGGGCGCTATTGTGGTACTATTATTTGATGAGAGAAATTCCTTACTTTTGCATGTTGATGCGCTAACTATAGCTCTGTCATCAGGTGTTTGTATCTTTTTCCTTCACTTTTCTGGACATGTGCAAATTTAGGGATGAAAGAAAAATGTTTTCTTACGATGCAAATATATATATATATATATATATATTCTTATCTCAGTCTTGTTTGCTTTGTATATGTATTTATCATAGTTACTTCATAATGTATTATGATCTAAAAAGTAAGTATTTCTTCCTTCCATACACTATTTCAGTACACGACTGAGTGATTTAGAACAAACAATTAAAATCATTTCTATGGCATTTTGTATTTATAAAAAAACCAACCACATATTTTAGTTTTTCTTATTGTTTTTGTTTGTTTGTTTAATTTAGTCCACCACGATTAGTGAAAAAGAATGAGTCATTCTCAAGGGCCCTCATTTGGAGGCTCCTAGAGTGCCCCCACAACATACCTATATATATATATATATATATATATATTTAAATATAGATGAATAAATATGGGGCTTTATTTTACAATATATATATATATATATTTATTATGGAGTATCAAAGGCTCCGTCAAAGATTTTTTTTTTTTTTTTGTAACAAAGGAGGTGCAGGTAGTACATAGTATTCCTCTACCTTTTGTTGTTGAGCATGATAAATTGGCCCATATATGTATGTTAAATATTTATCTTTTTGCAAGCTATTCTTCTCTCATAAGGATTCACAAACAATTCCACTGACTCATCCAGCCTTTGATGGAATCCCAATGCAAAAATGAGTTATTTTCTTCAATTTCTACTATTAAATTATCCATTGGTTCATTCATAAAATGAATTCCACTCCAATGTCCCGGAAATTCTGTAGTACAATTAAGGAACATAATAGGTATTTTATAATATCCCAGAGCATAAAATAAAGTCTCTTATAAATATAAATAAAAATAAGTGCTCAGGGTTTGTATGTACATACATCGCAGTGATATTGGTGCACCCTGTATGTAGAGTAGACAGAAGGAAAATTTCTGTTATCTTATTGTTTTTTTCCCTTCCAAAAGACTATTCTAAACATTAGCTTTACAAGGCTGCGTAGGAAGCAATAATTTAATACTCAGACCCAATATCCAAAAAAAAAAAAAAAAAAAAATTGGGGTCCGTTCACCCTATTTGCCCCTCCCCTGATTATAACAGCTATACATATGTTATAGACACTATTTCCAAGTATGTACACACTTCCCACAAATTTGAATATGGGGCCCAAAATTGATAAAGTTGTATCAATGAAACATCATAGATATTATTATTTATAAGTTGATTCTTGATATATCTCTTCGTTTCGATTGATCAAAGACCAAAGCAAGTTATGTACACAATATATGTAAATTAAAAATTTCTTTTTCTCAAAAAACAAACAATCGTTGTTTTTTTTTCTTCCTTTCTTTTGGTCTCGGCTAAGGTGATTTTAACCACAACCAACGACTGGCGTTTATAAATATATTATAAACTTTAATATAAATTTTTTTTTTAAAATGAATTGGGAATTTCTCATTTTTTTCCCTCCTGATTTTGGTTCCATGTGCATTGTTTTTATTCTAGTAATGCATCTCTGCATTTTGAATCTCCTCATAGGATTTAATTAGCTAGAACTTTGATCATAAGGTATGGGTCGTTGTTGTTTTGTTTGTTTGTTTTTTAGCAATGGGGAACGTATTTATTTATTCAAATGGAACAAGATACTCTCAAAAAGTCCTTTCATATTAAATTATATTATTATTATTAAAATTCTGGGTTTTACAATATAGCGATCTTATACATATATGTATTTAGTTTGAATTATCAAGTTTGTCTACAAAATCAACACGACGCTCTATGTTCCATATACATAATTGTTCACAAATGGATTCATTTAATTTAATGGTGGTGAACCATGGTAGGGGAGACAGGAAATAATTTATAAGACTATTGAGTCACTCTAAGTAATAATAAGTATGTATTTATACCTAATAGTGTATATAGGCATATTGTACATAATAATGCCTATGGGACAGGGAAAGAAAAAACACAACAATTGGTATGACATATGAAGTATGTATGTATATAGGCAAATAATAAATAACAAAGCTAAGGCCAAATAATATTAAAGAAAATAAATAAATAAAAAAGATTTTTTCCCTCACGTAGTGACTCCTTCACATGGGAAGATGCCTCGACGACTCTTTCGTGTTGTTTGGTTGATTGGTTGTTTTTTTTTTTAAAGGCAAACCAGATATTAGTATCTAAATACATACATACTTATTCTATATATTCATTTCCACGTTGAGCCACTGCCAATCTATTTGCAATTTGCATTCAAACAAATAAGAATAAAAGCCACATAAATTCAAATCTCGTCATGCTTTTTTTTTCTTATTTTTTTTTTTTTTTGTAAGTCCATTGATTCATAGATACATAGTGTGTGTCTTTTACACCAATGCATACGTCATTTATGAAATATATATATATATATATATCTGAAGAATTGAATAACGAGTCTTTATTCTTGACTCCACATGCAAAAAAAAAAAAAAATCTCTTTCAAGAAATCATTAGTTTAAATAATATGTATTTATGTAAATAGTCACAAATGGATGTGCAATGAATCTACTTAAACTACTCTCAAATCTGGAATGGACCCTCCTTTCAAAGTACCTTAAGGTTCCTGGTTATCCAAAATGCATCCTCTCCTTTAAATTTCTTATGTATATGCTTTGCTACACGAAATATTATCAAATCCATCATTTTTCTTTGTTGGTATTACTTATTTGTTATTTGTCCTACTATTTCTCGCCCAATATGTGATTATCTATATACAAAGTACCAGTCGTATACCAAACAACGAATGTGTGTTTCCCTTCCCTCCAGGATGATGATGAGAATGCATCGAAAATATCCGAGCAACAATAACAACAAAACAAAACAAAAATCGTTAATTTCACATTACGAGATTCGAATTTTAATTAATTTATTTACATATATGTATGTTACTATTCTAGAGCATTTCACGTATTATCAATGGAGCTCTCCTCACAGAGTCTCTGCAGATGAGGAGGGAACTGCCTTAGGGATTGACTTACTCTGGGGGGGGGGGGGAGTAGAAGACTCTGGGTTCGTGTTTTTTTGGGTTTTTTTTTGCATGTTGATTATAATTACTATTGTATTTATTTATATATATATATATATTTGTTGGTTACGTGGCAGGAAGAAAGAAAAAAAGAAAGAGAGAGGAAGAGCTCTGAAGGGGTTACCAACCAACCAACAGCTGGATTCTAAATAAATAAATGGCCCCATTGTTTCAAGCTACATAACATATGTATGTATGCAGATGGGGGGGGGGGGTATTTCATACTTATGTGTTTGTATAAAGGTCACGTCTCAAATTTACAGTAAAGAACAACAACAACAACAAGAAAAAAAAAAGTTTATTTATTCACAAAAATAATAATAATAATAATATTAAATATAATAATTTTGTTCCTTCGTATAAGAGTGTCAGTCCCTTCCCATGGTGCTGACGCCTGGTTCAATCCCTTATAAAACATACAAAGCATGTCCCCTCACTATTTATTTACCTACTTACAACCTACCTTGAGCCCTCTTCCTCTAAACTTATTTCTTTAAATAGTCATAATGACTTAACATTTTATTCTAACCTTACCTGAGAAGAAGTAGAAGAGGAGGAAGAAGAAGAAGAAGGGACGAAACTCCCGTCATCATTAACGTATAAATAAGTGTTTATGTATGTGGTATGTTCCTATATAATATTTGTATTTGGTTGTGTATAAATGCTTGTAATTGAAATTTTAAAAAACCTCCCTTGAAATATCCACCATGTTTGTATTTGTACGTATATTAAATATGTACATACACTTTTTTTTTTTGTAGGTATGTTTGTAGTACACCATAGAATACAACATTTTCTGTTCATCATCCTCGTAGGTATGTTTCTGGCTCTTGGAGCAACTCTTGATTCATTAAAAAAACAAAATAATAAAAATAATAAAAATGGTTTCTAAATACCCCCTCTGTTTGTGTGTAGACATAAACTTAATATATCCTACATAAATACTTTTTGGGGTGCAAAGTCACGGACTCAAAGCGACTCTCTGCATTATATGTATATATACAGAGCCTTTTGAGTTAATTACATCAGTCATACACACACACACACACATGGGAGTCAAAAAGTAAAGGAATGAACAGGGTTTAGCTACAATATGTATATGAAATCCCATGACGTCACATGGGACCCTTTGTCGTAATGATGATATTAATAATAGAATCCGAGTATGTAAAAAGGAAACCTTTAATCCAAGTATATGTATATGTACATATGTGTCAAGTCAACGAGAAACCAAGTTTAGACGAAATATTTCACTCATTTTTTATGAAGACATTCTCTTTTGTTTGTATTAATAGGTTATTTCGATTAATTAATTAAATAGTGACTCTAATAATTGCAACTTCATTGTAGGAAAAAAATACCGGCCAAGAATAAAAAACGTCTGGTATTTCTGACTATTTCTGTAGTTACTATTACTATGAGTGAGATTGATAGTTAATTAAGTTGATTCTTAATAGTTCCATAATAGTTCTTAATAGGGACCATATCGATTCTACGTGCGGTCGACACATTTATCCTATTGATCTACTGGATAGACAGCAATCCTTGGTTGTTTCTCGATTTAATGTTATATTTGAGCAAAAAACGTGCGCAATAGGTTTTAAAATGACTCAGAAATATTTGGCCGTTATATTTATGAGGTAAAAAAACTTAAAAGTGGATTTTCTCCTTTTCAATAATATTTGAAAAGAAACTAACTTTCTTGTTGACTTGACACCTATCTATGTTATAGATGTTAGAAACCATTTTACTATTTATAAATAGAATCTTGGTTCTTAGTGTTAAATCCAAAGATATCTTCTATGTATCTTCCAACCTTTCATCAAAAAAGAAACAGAAAAGAAACCAATTCTTTCCAATTAATTATATTGGAATTATTCTTCATTTAATTATAGAGATTTGTTCAGAGCATAACCACAAGTGATATTTCGAGTTCTGTCAATTAAAGTTGTGCAAAAAGACTCATATGTAAGGAGTAGACAAATCGAGAGCTGACAATAAAGTACAATTGATGTAAATAGTATGTATAACATATTTGGAAAATTTAAAAGGGTAAATACGAGCCTACATATATAATATGTTTATATAATATTTCCTTATCATATCACTAACTTTAAAATAATAAAAAACCCGCTTACATAGATATAAATTAAGGGTAACTTAACCCAAAAAAGGAGATAAACTATGTCCCGTTGGCCTCCAAGTTAGCTCAATGTCGGTTGAGGCTACTTAAGAGGCCAAAATGTAATTTCAAGGCTATATAGGCCAAATTTGAGGTTGTCCATGGGTTTAAAAGTATGAGGAAATGGTCGATTTAGAACTATACTGTTTTGATGTTATAACCAATTATAGTTTATTGACACGCTGTTTAAATACCAAGTATTAAACAACAGTCCGCCACAGTCCGCTGTTTTAAGGCTACTGTCATATAAAAGCAGAATACTGAGGACAAATTTGAGATAAATTAAAATAAACTCTTAAAATTGAAACTTAGTAAATGTTTTGACTACAAGGATTTAAAATATACACGATCTGATCCTTATTCACGACAAACTTTTTGAGATAGACACAAATACACTGTATTTTCCCTTCGGCTATTTTTCATCGGTTGACTCTTTTCCTTTAAGCACGTCGAGCTTTTTTGTCCACTCACAACCTCGACTGACAAAAGGGAAAGGAAAAATTTGGAAAAACAACTGGTAGCTACCCTTGTGTATTTTCCTTGTTGCCAACTTGTTAATATTTGGCATAATTTATTATTTAGATATACTAAATATTTATAAATTCTACCAATCACAAATCAATTGTTAATACTTGTATATCAAAAATTCAAAAAAAGGGCGCGCAATTTAATATATTTTTTATATATCATAATCATAAATAATAATAATACCCTTTACGAGTTCATAATACGTAGAGTCAGCTGCTTTAAATCAAAAGAGTCAAATGATGAAAATCAGCTGAAGGGAGAATACAGTGTATTTTTGTTTATCCCAAAAAGCTCGTCGTGAAGGCAGCTGACTCTACATGTTATGAACTCAGAAAGGGTATTATTATTATTTATCATTTTGATACATAAAAAATATATTAAATCAAGGATTGCGCGCCCTTTTTTTGAATTATTGAATAATAAACAAGTATTAAGGATTGATTTGTTGTATACTGATAAAATTTATGAATGACTAGCGTATCTAAATAATAGCTCTGCCCAATATTAAAAAGTTGGCAACAAAGAATAATACAGAAGGGTAGCTACCAGTTGTTGTTTTTTTCTTCAAATTTTCCCCTTTTGAGAGTCGAGTTAACGAGTGCACAAAAAAACTTGATGTGATTGTACCTCGCAAACACTTTTTCCCTTAAAAAAAGAAGAAAATCAGTTGTTACTATGAAATTGACCAATTCTTCACAAAATACTGGACAATTCCTCATTTAATTGAAGGAATGTCAACGTTCGAAACACTAGTAAGGAGTAGCTTAGAATTAGCTATACATTTTTTATATGTGTGGGATAACACCGTGAGAGGATAATCAAATAAATTGAGTAACAAAAGATCCACAAAATTTGAATGTGAATCACCACAACACATGAATCATTTTTGGTAATGGGCAATTTATTTGTACATAAACTCTGCTTATTTTAATACTAAAAGCCTGAATCATTCTCATTTTCAAAAATGAAGAGGCTTGTTCATAGGAAGGAAGATGCCAATGAAAATATGTGACGTGTTCTTAAAATAAACTTAAGAAACCATATTACATCACAGGAAATTCAAGAGATATACATATTTTTTATTCATTGTATTAAAGAAACATAATTGTTCATTGGTCTGAAGCAAAAGCGTTCAATTCTGTCTCATGTGTCATCATTGGAAGAGGAAATTCAACTTTACTATTTATTCAGCAACATAAATTCAGCAGAGAAAAAGGTAAACCAGAGTGCTGTAACTATAATTGAAAATGTATTGAAGAGCTTTTATAGTATTTTAATTATTCTGAGGTCATTTGATTAAAAGCATCATTAAATGAAAAAAATAACGGTCAAGTCTAAATATTATTCAAAAAACAAATGTGAATTCCATTCATCCCTTTTGTGAGTTGACATACGTCCAAGCAATGTTTTTTGGTGTTTTTTTTTTGTATGCCTCAAGCCTAGAAAAGGTTGAGTGAATTTTTAATATCATACAATAATATAAAATATTATATCAAATCGATTAGGACTCTACGTTCGTTTTCCTGGCCCCCTACGACTAATGATCAATTGCTATTAGACAGATGTTTCTATGTATCATCTTCACCTAAATTTCAAATCATCATAATATCAATGTAGTTAGTTAGTACTGTAAATATGTTCGAAGTAAGTAAGTGTAGTTCAAGACGGAGGGGTTGAAAAAGTGCCCTTCAAATCCAGATCGTATCGCTTAATAGAGCTACACATGATAATAATTTATATTATTATATTTCCGCCAATTTTAGTTGTGTTGTTATTAAATTAATATGTTTCTTTTTCAACCCTTGTGTTCTTATAAAATGATATTATATATATTTTTTTTTATATTTAATTAATAAAAAAGAAAGAAAGAAAAGGTCGGTTGATTATGGAACAGATGTAACCTGTTTATGAGTTTAATTACATTACTACATTCGTTTTTATTATTATTAAAAAATAACAAAAAAAAAATAAAAATAGTGTTGAATGGTAAATTCATTCGTTAGAAAATGTTTTTTTTTGTTTTTTTGTTTTTTGGAGTCCAACCTCTTTCTCTGTCTCTTTGACTCTAGTTGTTTATGTCAGAATAATTTATTCAGTTTCAAGGACTACGTATGTTAGCTAAGGATGTATATGTCCCAAGATTTTGACGTTCCATCGCGTCTTGTTCTCAATTGGAAACCATTTTGGCACCAATACGTCATCCTTAATGAATCCCGTCCATATTGGAGGGTTAAATAACCAATATTTATAAATAAAAAAAATATTTTAATATTCAAAAACCAAACTGGAAGAACTTTACACTCATATAAGCATTAACGTTTTTCAAGGACCAATGATTGAGACGGAATGGATTTTAAGTCCCACATTACGTATAAGAACTGATATCAACGAAGCGTGTCACAATTTTTGCACAAAGATATTTAAAAAATAAATAAAAAATTTCTGGTCTCTTACCTGATCCCTTTGAGTATTTCGGCGTGTCTTTCAATTTTAGGGGTAAAAGAGATCCTAAATGTATAGGAAGGGACTTTCCACGACATTTTGGAGGATTTTCCTCAGTCATGGACCTCAATTTTTTTTTTTTTTTTTGTGTGTGCTACAAAGAAAAGAGAATTTGCCAACACTGCTTGCAGAATAAAAAACAAGACTGGATTGAATCCCCTCAATGTGGGATCAATTCAGTCACTCTAGCAACAACAACAACAACAACAACAACAGCATATGTATATACATTATTCATAAACAACAGCGCTCCTTGACCGTGAGGTACATAGACATAGTAAATACTGAGAGAGTCAATATAGTATGTACATACAATGTACATGAAATTATTAAGTATGTCAGTGTATGACTTGCGCAACTCTTCTACAGGGGTTCGTGTCTACATGTATACATATATGTACTTTGAATCATATCTACATACATACTATAACATATTTAAAGTGTGCTTGCAAATATTTGCAAAATATACATACATATATATATATATATATATATATATATATATATATATATATATATATATATGATATACATATAAAGAAGCATCATCTCTGTAAAGAAAAAGAGTATTTGATTACAATTTTCACCTACTTTTTAGCAAATTATTAAAAGAATTCTTCGTTCTTTGTATTATCATAGTATTATTACTATGTACCTTTGCCTTTGCATACACACACCTGATGAAGAAGAGAAAAGCTGTTGTGTGGGGCAGTCAGTCACTCATTATTGAGGAAGGGGGTTTGCAAAATATGATCATCGTTTGTTATTGTGATGAACTTTGTTTACTCCTATCGTGCTATAGCGCCACAGATGATGGGGAACACTCCTTCATTTTTCTCCATTGAATAGAACATAGCATTGCTGCCCCCAAGAAGCCAAAGTCGGCCCATGAGTCTCGGGACTATGTTACATGTATTTCTTTGTGTATATTATTATCTTTATTTAGAGTGCTTCGTCGTCTAATATAAATAACTAGAGTAATCATCTCGCAAATACTTAGTATACGGACAAATATTTTTGAAACGATTCAAGGCCAGCCCGTAGGCCCGTCATACTTATTTGACTGGGGCCGCTCGCTTACCCACGAAACGCAACACAAACAGTATTTATTAATAGAATCGCAATTTATGTATGTATGTATATTATTCAGAAGAAGACAATAACAACTTTTGTACTCCAGAGAGGAGCTAAATCACATTCCTTCCACGAAATGAACTCTGATTCCAAAGTTTGGAAGCAATACTAACTTGTCAACTTGGATATCTCATCTTTTTTTTCTCATGGAATTCTTCAAGGGCTTGAAGATGCTCCTTCCTTCCTACCTGGATTCCTTGACGTTCCTCTTGTTAATTTGCAATTTCATATTAAAAAAGATCTCTCTTCTAATGCTTTTTTGGCTGTTTGATAAAATATTTGAGAGGGGGGAGCCTTAATATAAAAAATAATAATAACAAAAACAACAATAAACCGTCTCAAGACAAAAGGATTGTGCTTCTTGAAGCCGAAGAAAAGTTTCAAAACTACCTATTTATAGATATGTTAGATATTTATCATAATATCATTGCGTTGGTTACCAAGGAGACCCCATCCCCAAACCTTTTTAAAACATCTCCACTCCTATTATGTATGAGACGGTGGTAATGCTGACAACCTGGAGTGATTCATCATCAGTACTTAGCATAGGGACTTTACAAAGAGTATGAACGCATATACATACACAGAGAGAGAGAGAGAGGGAATTATCCAAGCAAAAACACGTTCCGTGTTCTAAGAATTAAATTATGTACCTCGTGTGTATGTATATATTCTTGAGAAATAGAAATAACCTCCAGGATATGAATGGTTGAAAGATCAAATCCAGAAGGACTTCAATTCAATCCCTGACTATTTATCTTGTGGGTGGTGGGAATTACCCAGAGATTGTCGGCTAAAGATTTTTGTTGAAAAGTAATTAGTTGGATTATATGTAGACTTTGTGTAGAAGTTCATACGAAACGAACTTGATGGATAAAGAATATGTAAACTTATGCAATTCTATATAAATATATGCATTTTCTTTACCAAAGGATTTGATTCCATGTGGGGTTTCCCCCCCCCCCCCATTTTTGAAGTTAATTAATGATTAATTAATTAACTCAATGTGTTTTCTGTACAAGCATTATACATATATTTACATTATATTGATTATGTCAAGTATCTTGAAGGGGATAATTAGTAGATTTTGACAAACTATTAATCATGGAATGGGTATTACATATTTAAAATTTGAAAGAATTGTCCTTAAATACTCTGTATTTTCAAGGATCAATGAGAGTAGGTAAAGGTGGGTATCCACATGTTATTCCAGCATGAATTCCCCATACAAAGTCAGCAAAATAATTCTTAAAATTAGAAGCCGGAAAAAAGATATACAAAATCTCTGGCCCAGCTTTGCAGAAAGTAACTCATAATAAACAAAATGATTCTGTCTCTGTGTCGTGTTTTGAAAAAGGGAGATGTCTAATAGCAAGCAAACAATCAATCAATCTGACAGAACTGGAACCTCTTTTGGCCCTGTGATCTCAATGTCATGGACTACTCTTTGTGATCCATCCTTGAGGGCGATCAAGATTTACGAGTCTTTGGATGTGCTTTCAGAGCCTATTTTTATCTCTGCAGCCTGCGGTCATTTTTGCCACCGGTTGCACAATGTGATTATCTATGATGGCGGTAAGGGCGGTCAATGGTAACCATTAAAAAAATAAAATGCTAGAAACACATTTTACTAAATACTTTTCATTCAAAACCTGATGAAATTTTGATTTTGTAAATACGCAGATTTCATTACTGGAAGGCTAAATTCCCAAAGTATAATAGTTTCACTTGGAGCACTATGTCATTTCATATCATATGGATAAACTTTTTTCAACTCGAATCCTTTTGTCAAAGAAAAGACCTGCCTTATTTTTGAAGGCTTAGGGTGAAAATTTATCTACATACACAACAAGGTTTATTTATATTCATGAAGGGCAAGATAGAAAACCTTTAGGAGACAACCATATTTGACCCAGAGGTGTACAAAGTTGCACACCACATAATATGACAATGGATTATTTTATTTTTTCATCAAAGATTCAAGTTTTGTTATAAATAAAAGTGATTAGAGACTCGAATAGGATGATGCAAGGGTTAGAGTTTGTATGGATCTTGGGATTAACTTTTGTATTTCTGTAGATACATACATATTTATGGGCCTATAAATAGATAAAAGTATAAGTTTTGAGATAATATGTATATACAATTCTAGATAACACATCAATTCAAATGCATATCAGTATCACGTCATTCTTTTTAATACAAACATTCTACATATTATTATTATATTATGTATTATTGCTCATGAATTTGTTTGTCACAACATCTACGATTCTTGTGTTTGTGTCATCAGTTGATTTTTCTACATCTTTTGCCTATGTTTTGATCGTTAATTTATTGAGCTTGAATTAAATCTTGTAAACATGGAACACTGCTATATACACGACGAACTTTTTGTCCACTCGCAACCTCGACTCTCAAAGAGGAAAGAAAAAAGCTGAAAAAACAACTGGTAGCTACCCTTCTGTATTTTCTTTGTTGCCAACTTGTTAATATTTGGCAGAATTTATTATTTAGATATACTATATATGTATAAACTCTACCAATCACAAACCAATCGTTACTATTTGTAATATGTTCAAAATTAAAAAAAAAGGGCGCGCAATCCTTGATTTAATATATTTTTTATGCATCAAAATCATAAATAATAATAATACCCTATTTGAGCTCATAACACGTAGGGTCAGCTGCTTTAAATCATAAGAGTTATAGTATGAAAAACAGCTGAAGGGAGAAATACATAGTATTTTTATTTATCCCAAAAAAAAGTTCGTCGTGCTAGGCGATTCAACAGTAGGAGAGAATGACGTAATAGCCTAGCAAGCTACCAACTACATACATCGGGGATCTTTAGTTTTTAAAAGTTAGCACACAGTGTTACAAACTACAACGTGATGTCATAAGTGTTACTATAACACCAGGCTACCTAGTTTTGAAAATAATTTCGAAAAATGAACCGTGATAATTGAAAACAGAGTCCTCAAGTTTGAGGCAAGCATCTTACAATTCAATGCTAAACAATGGTTCTCAAGATTCAAAGTTGTTTGTCGAGATATTTTGGAGCATATTTCAAATTCATTAATATTTTTCCATGATCGAAAAAGTCCGTAATAAATAAATTGTGTCATCTACAGAGTGTGAGATTGTATAGAAATGACGTGTGAGTCTCACGACAATATGCGTGAGACTTCTTGTACAACGAATGCATTGCTATGCACTGTGATTCAGTTAAAAGTAAAAAGGGATTGGGTTGACATTAATAATTTGTTAATAGACTATAAGTCATGATGTCTATCTATCTAGTCTTTACTTTTTTTTTTCTGTTTACGAAGAAATACCAAAAATAGATGAGAACGCAAAATAACATTATTATTTTTTTTTTACAACTTTTTGCAGGGCGAAAAAACAACATTTTTTGACCAACAATTATAAGCAAATTATTTACATTAATTACATGTTGAAAACAAAACAAGAATATATGATCATAAATCATGTCTACCAACAATCACTTAGCTGTATGTACATATGTACAATAATATGCAAGTATAAAGTTAGAGTAATAGGACCCTCAGAGTGTGACTCACTTTAATCAATCCAGAAGGATGAAAACTCAAAGAATATGTACGAACACATGCATGTATATCAGTATGCCTAAATGGTTGTCAAAGATATTCGTGTAATCAAGTATCATATATAAAAACCATTATACGTACGTGTTATAAACACTCCTTCTCAAAGTGCATCTTTATTTTAGTGCTAAAATACACAAGTATTTGTAAAACAATTACCTACATACAATTTGAAGGGATCTAGCAACTTTGAGGAGTACAATATGGGATTGAGAATCACTCAACCTCTTTTCAAATATAGAGGATAAAAATTACGTGGCTTATAGATACGTAAAGACTCAAAAAAATATGTAAGGGACTCCGACAAGGATTTTGCTTTGAATACAGGAATCTTTATTCCACCATCCTTGGTAGGAAAGACTTACTTACTTTCCTTGATGCACAAATCCATTCTATTATCCCACATCTTATTCATTCTCTCTCTCTCTCTCTCTCTGTGTGTCTTTTTATTTAAAATGTTTTTAAACATTTTTATGACCCATAAAATATTCCATTGACTGGATTGCACGAAGAGAGAAAAGACTCAATTCATCACACCCAAAATCCTGTATAATACATACAAATCACTTAACTGTCTAATTGCATATATGTACATGTGTAATAATAATTTAGCTTTTAAGTCCCTTTTGGCGCCTTTGAAATAATATGGAGGATTGTCCCATTTGATTAGTCCAATTTATGTATACCTACAATTTATATAAGGATATGTTCCTAGCATGCCTTTATAAGTCATATGTATGTATTATATATATATATATATCAATGATTGTAAATTGAGTTTTTATCTCAATTCAAGGCGAGGGATTAGGAGACCTTAAATAAAAATTGTTTAACTCATCCCACGATTCTTTTTGATTCAAAGGGAATGTATATGTTATATATTTATGTCAAATTGAAAAATAGTTATGGACTCTGATTGTATTAGGTGAATTAAATAGGCCCAAATAATATATATATATATATATATATATATATATATATATAGCAGAGCTGAAGATGATTATACTCATGACGTGGACTCGAAGCATAAAACTTTGGACTTGACAAGGACACGATACTGGATTCGGGTAAAGAACAACAACATGTAAACAGCAGAGAAATGGGAATTCGTACTCACAACCATAATTGACACATAGGTCTCAATAAATTGCGACTTTAGACCAGTGGTGTCGGATGGTGCAAATTCTAAAATTAGAGGGTCTCAAGTTGTTTTATAATCTAAACTATTATATAACTAAATCATAAAACCTCATTTTTTTTTTGAAAAAATTGAGAGGCATATGGCTCCTATGGTTCTTTCGGCACTACTGCTTTAGACTCAAGGCGAAAACACTTTCAACTTGACTTGGACTCGAGCTATAAAAAAAATGAATCATGAGCAGTTCTGGTACGAAAATATATCGAGGGATGGATTCGTATGTGGGATTTCATTTACATAAAATTGACTAACCCTGTATTTTATATAATGACTTTATATACATATAGCTAGTTACCTATTTTGATAAAGCCATCATATATTCAACCTACAGCGCGTGAGCAACACAAAAGCAATCTTGAACAAAAATCAAGAAAAAATGACAAATTCTCAATTTTTACTTCATAAATAATAAAAATGTTCCAATATTTTATTGATATTTAAGGGATTCATCAATTATGAGGCTTAAGTATCAAATTTTCTTGGATGAGTTGAGACTTAGACCCAAGGATATTTGATTTATGACACATTATTATTATTATTTGCTTCCGATATTGCTTTTATAAATAAAGTATTCATTTTCTTGAATTATGAGTGGAGTCTTTGCAATCTTCACAGACATCATTAGCCATAAACTAATTAATTGTAGCATAGACTTATTTTTGATGAAAAAATAGCTTTAGTTTTTTTGTTGATGGGCCCTAATTGTATTTTCATTTTCCAGATACGATAAAAAAAGTTCTTCTCATTCAAAAAAACAACAACAACATCTTAAAATTATCATTTCCTTACGAGAGTCCATCGTTACTAGACTCCTCCGGTCCCCTCCTTGATTGATGGATGTGTACACTTATGGTGGTGTGACTTGTTTGCATATCTATCTGTATATCCACTCTACCTTACCAAAAACCTGATTTCATTAATTTTATCATTTTATTTTTAGCATTCAATAAACGTGTGGTGGACTTGGGATTTTTATATTATTGTCGTCTTTGCCTTCAATGTCATCAGAGTATCTATCACCTCCTTTTTTAATTGATATTTATAGTAATGGATGTATCCTACAACGTTCGAATTCAACCTGAAATAGGTACATACATATGTTTGTACCTATGTACATAAGTGTATAGGATGTTTCTTATCATCTCTTCGTTTGCCATGAGGTATAGGTGGATACTTGAATTGAGACAAAAAAAAAAGGGAAGGGGGGGGGTGAGATACCACTTTTATTATTGTTAAATTAGTTCTTGATGTACATATATATTTTAGGAGTACTTAAAATTGCGGCCTCTGTATTTTTGAAACTTTGAACTTCATAGACAACCTCTAATTCCCCCCCCCCCCCGTATGTTTTCAAATTGCATTTTACCTCCCAAATCAGCCTCTACCAATTTTAAAGGACGCCTTATATTTTTCTACTTAAAAAGAAAGCCCAAAATAAAAAAATTGGTTGCCTTGACAATTTTTCAAATTGCGGAACTCTACTGAATTGTATATGTTAAGTAGGGAATCGTTCACTCCTTAGCAAGAGTTAATAGTTATACACAAACTAACAAAACATTTAGAGCCGCAAGATAGCGCAGACCCAAATCTGAGACCTAGTAAACAAACAAATAAGTAAACACAGACCACCAATAAGGGACAAGAGTACAGTATATGTAGACCAATCTGCAGTCGACATAATGTACATGAGGATTGTTGATGTACGGGTATAAGCGAGTCCAAATAGTTGAACACAGTGTGTGCTATTTCACTAACATACAAATGTAGACTCCATTCATTTCTCACCTGTCGATCTACCTTATTATTAATAATCAGAAACGTTAATTTGTTAAACTCCAATATGAGTTTTGGTAAGGTGGTGAACATTTTTATGCTCTTAAATGAAGAATAGTCATTCATTTCTTGCAAAATTGTCAAACTACATACTACGAACTAATTTTGGGCCCTTTTATTTTTTCTCTTTCTTTATTTAAGGATAGGTTGAGAGATTAATAAAGAGGATACCATGAATGAGACCCTACTCTAGATTTTACAATTAATACAAGCATAATAGGTATAGTGTTAGAATATGATTCTAGCGCAAACCAAGTCATCATTTAGGAACTTAATAAATATCAACATGATACAACATGTCGACCCCTTTTGCCCCTTTGATATTCTGAATGAAAAAAACAATGCATTGAGAGAGTCTAGACATCAAAATATACATATGTATTATTTAATATGAATGAAGAAACCTTTTTTTGTGTGTGGAATGCGTTTTATTTGGGAGAGTCGTCCTTAAATAGTTCTATAGTAGAATTCCGAAGGAATAATGGACTTTATCTATCTTTAAATCAGACAAATTAAATACATTAATGCAATACTACTAATGATGGAAAAATGCGAATAATAGGAATGAAATAATTTTTTTGTACCCATCCTGGATCCTTTTTAATAATAACGTATTGGCATTGGAGTTGCCATTAAATGTCTACGTACATTGTTCATAATTATAATCTCATGTGCATACATATATATATACATAGTATGTTCCTGAGAACCCTTTTCTTTTCTTTTTTGATCCTGTCCTTGATGGTTGATGTGTGACTTTTATACACTACTAGCTAATAGCTAGTAGTGTAAGTATTAATTTCTGCAGATGAAGAAGCAATGAATGTCTCTCTCAGAAGTCTTCATATCAAGGTCATTTGAATGTTGTGTATGTGTGTGTTGTTTTAGTCCATATTTGTACGTATATATATATGTAAATTATAGCTCTTTTAATAGAGAAACGTGAGCTTTGAAGGGATTCCATGTAAGGAAATACTTACTATTAATAAATATATATATATATATATATATATTCGTTTTCTTGAAGGGACAGATGACACCTTTTACTCTCCTCTCAGTTCTCCTCTCCCAAGTACAACAAAAAATTAATGAAAAAAGTCTTCTTCTTCTTCGTCTATGAATCCCTCTAGGAGTTAGTTGTCGGAAATGAAATGCATTCCGGTCCCTATTCCACAGAATATATGTACAAATGTAATAAGTAAGTACTTACCATGTCATATGAAGTGAACAAACAGACATTCAATCCCAAATGGACTTATAGATACCGCATACAATCATCATACTTTGTGTAAAAAGACAAACAAGTAAACAGAGAGACAACCTATAAATTCTACCTATGTATGTCAAGCATAAAAGACATCATTATTTGGTTTGTACTCTTCAAAACATACTTCATATATATTATGTACATTCGTAGATATAAAGTCAATACTTTGTGACTTTATGACTCTCTATTTCTAGGTTGTGCTGTTTTCAAGTCTGAATCGAGTATAAAGTTTACATTTAATGTGAGTGTTTTTGAAAGTTCAAGTCAAAGACTTGCCACGTAGCTCTGATTGAGTCAGCCATCCTCAATGCCATTTTAAATTCAATGTTTTTGTAAGTCTTAAGAGACTGATTCAAGTCTGAATCTTTGAGAGCCTAGAGCCGTGTCTAAAGACTTTAGAAGTAGCAAACTTAATTGGAGTGTACCTATAGGTAGATATGTAAATATATCAACCTTTGCATACAAAAAGAAAAGAGAAGGCTCCGGATAATTTGATTATATAGTTGGCCAATTACACATTGCCCCCATCTGTTGAGCTATTTTCTATGTGATAAAATATATTTTATCAGCTTCATGAGGAATAATTTGAGTTCAACACATCAATACTTCAAACGTTGGACGTTGTGGGGATACCGTTGTTGGGAGAAAGAGCCCTCAGCTCTAATTGCTCTCAAATATTAATATTCTTAATATTCAAGTCTGAATCTTTTCATTTCAAGGTCTAGTCGAGTCAAAAATTTGTAATTAAACGAGTCCCCAGCTCGGATCCTATATATGAATTAGTCCTACTTAATTAATTATTAATATTTAAGACACTATTCAAAGTTTTTGAATGTATGTACAGGGTCTCTCTCTCATCTTCTTAATAACATCCTTCAAAATATTCATTCCCCTTTTGTATGTATATACATGATATTTTTTGTTCATCTCCATTTGAATTTTATTGACACTAAAAATATAATATCTTTGAAAGGATTTCAATGCCATCTCATGAAGACGAAATAAGTGCACATGTTTTTTGACAACTTCCTATATTATATATATATATTTATATAACATTGAGAAGGATTTTCTATGTGTAATGAATGAAACAGGATCCAAGGAATGATTGTTTCTGCTAATTAAATAAAGAAGATTTCACTGAAGTGAGCCAAATTATATTACAACATACAATCATTTTCAACTCGTCGTTTTCTTAGAGGGGGAACAAGTACTTAAACTAATTTATTCAATGAGCAGAAGTGTTGCAAATTTATTTTATAACTTCAATTACGTTTTGAGGTAACTATGTTATTAGATGAAGAATTCAGAAATAGAGTGTGAAAAAAAAAGTTATAAATAGGGATAAGTATGCTTAAAATTTAATTATGAACTAATAAGTAATATCTATGAACGCGGTTTAAAAAAACAAAAGCAAAATTGGGCTTTTTCAAAATAGATTCCTTGTACTAGAAGAAATTATATTGGAGAAACTTCAATGGGGAAGCAAATTTCTTAAATTTGCTGTCTAATCATTTTTGTGAATTAATTTTATATCCTAACTTCTAACTCTTAACAAGTTCTTCATTCAAAAATTGATATTGTCATTAATTAATTTGAGCATTCATAACTGTTTTTTGACCATTTGATGATAAATGTAACATTAAGTATACTTTTGAGTTTCTTTAATATTATTTTTTGCTATTTTTTCCAACACCTCTAGTTAATTAATTATGAGATTTCATAAAAATAACTTTACTTCACTATTATGATATTTATTATAATATCCAACCTGACTTGGACTCTTTGCTTAGAAGCCCCTTCAGAAACTCAATAGTCTAGATAATAAGTCAACTCCTAAGCAATTTTGAACAAAAATCGGTACAAAAAAATTAAAAATTCCCTTTTAATTTTTTTTTACTCCAATATATAATATTATTGATATATGGCAGTCAATTAAAGACTTTATATTCAAATTTCTGGGATGGGCGTCTCTATGAAATTTTATACGCATAAATAAAAGAAAAAATACGAGTTGAGGTCTGCCAAATAGAACTGACATTTTTTTGCATTTTCTCAACTCTGCGCCAAGGAATTAAGTTAACATCTGCTAGGAATTGAAGAGTTATAAGTCAGCAACTCTTTGTAAAATATGACCCCTACACACAAGTGTGTTGATGCCATTAGTTTTGCAATTAATTTGCAAAGAACCTTCATTTGCCTCTAATATAACCTTTTAATTCGAATCATTATTCAGATTCTATTTCTTAAATTGAGACTTGGAATTTATTTTATCTTTAAGTGTAATTAGCGTCACCTTTATAGAACTAATCAAAATAGTTTATTAATAGAAGTGGAAGATGATGAATAGATTGGAAGAGAACAAATGATATATATTTAGACTCATTTGAGTTTGAAGAGTAACGTCCTTACTTGCTTTATGCCCACGGGCTACTTATCAAAATAATTTGATATCTTTTTGAAAAGTTTCTATAAACCCCGTTTGTTTCCTCTTAATACACTTCATGTCGTAAATAAAAAAAGATTATCCAGAGTCTGTTGAGCCTTCCCTTCTCCCACAGTCCCTTTTTCATATGGATCAACGACAGTTAATAAGATCCATGAGAGAAGTTTCACCGTTGCAACCGAATAGATATATTCTAATAGAGTAAAAAGCATTAAATTTGATGAAATGTAGTCTAATATGCATGTGCAACATGTCACGTATTTTTATCCCTCAATAACTCCAGTCCTTCAAAATACTTATACATTCGTAGAAGAGCATAATTTTGAAATGCAGTTACAAATTTAACAAAAAGAAAAGAAAAGAAATTAAAATAAAAAGAGGATGACTCAGAATTTTAATTATAAAAAAAATTCTCGTTAAACATTGTATTTAATTTGATCATACATATTCAGGACATGTTTTGTACAAGGAAGTAATAATAACCAAAAAAAAAAAAAATAATAATAAAAAAAAAAACATTTGTCTCTTTAAAAATCGTTGGAATTTAAATACCAAAAAATTAAAATATATATTATATAAAAAAAGTTATTCTATTCATTATGGGTGTTATTTAAATTCCTTCCAGGGAGGGGAAGGGGTTAAATCCCCTCCCTCCCCCCCCCACCCTATCATCCAAGGCTTTCCACACCTTAAAGGAATATTAATTTCCTACATAAATGTAATAAATTCCCTACCCAGGGGCTTTTATCTCTCTTAGGGGACAGATGGAACTCTCTCAGTGTGTGTTTTATATATATATATATATACATGTATATATATTTTAAAAGTAATTATGGAACTTTGTATTTGCTTTGTCTTTTGTTTCAGGACTTCATGGATATGTGAGTGTAGAGAATGTACTTCATGATATACGAACGTATAAGTAAGGAATAAACATAAAAGAAGTTCTAAAAACTATTCAGATCTCTAATAACTATTACGATTATATTATTAATCATGAAATTATCACAGTACATATGTAATTAATTCATTGCGTTATATCTAAAGCCAAATTGGCAGTAAACAGTGCCAATTGAATGATATTCAATTCAAACGAGTATTGAAAATTTGTACTTCGATATTCCTTTGGAATTTTAATTAAATAGAAAGTTTTATTATGCAAATCCGATATGAATTTTGTAAGAAGATTATTTTAATTTGGAGAAAAAAACCGATGAATCAACCGATTTCTTTTTTTTTCCTCATATGACTCCTTCAAAAAGCAAGTAAAAATAATCATACAATAACCCAAATGTGGTCATCGTATAACTTTATTCATTTATCTCTATAATAAAGCAGCTTATCTGTCATGGTGTGGAGACATTCTATAACTATTATTTTATTGATGGACATACTTGAAATTTTATGTAATTTTTTTGTTTTTTTTTATATTAAATGATCAAATGTTTGTTTGTTTTTGAATCATGGCAATTATTATTATAAGTTTATTAAGTAATGAAATAAGTTCATTACTTTTTTACTTTTTAATAAAGGGGGGTAAAAAATCGGCAAACTCTGGCTGATTACCCATCACTGTCAAACTGCCCATAATATTAATCAACCCATTTAATCGGCTCACCAACATTATATTACACTACTTATTACATTTGTTCGTGGACTATAGATCCCTTGATCGCCCCAAAAGTACGTGGAATACTCATCTACAAATTCTAATTTGTAATTCCCAAGGATTCGTTACGAACTCTTGAGTATGAGCGTGTTCATATTTTACATATGAATGTATAACCATTTTCTTTTTTCATTTTTCATTTCCATAAAATGAAAAATGGTGTCAAATTTGCTACGCCTGCTCTTCATATCAATTTAAAAGTCAAGTATATATTTCAAAGAGTTAGATTGATGACATCCCATGTATGTACATTTGTACATTTTATAATAAAATGTATAGCACAGAAATGATTTCTTTTACTCTGAAATGCCTTATAAGATTCCTAGATCTAATTCTTATTGATCCCTTTTTCCTAATAAGAATTTCAACTTATATCATATACATATAATATACTGCATAAACAAGACCGGTTCTACAAAGTAGTAAGAGGGGACAATGCTCCCTCCATACTCAAGTTTTTAAAGTTAAAAATTTTAAGTTTAAGAACCTCAAATCTCTGTGTGTATTTGATTCATTAATTAACAGTGTAATTTTTTAAAACTACCTGGTAATCAAAGGTACTCAGAGCAGGGGGTCATTTCAAAGTCATAAAAAGTTGTGTGATTAATGATTAGTTATCGTGTCATTCATAGGTGGCGTCATTTTTATAAAACAGCCCCGCTGCTTATGAATTGATTCCTTCTAAATATATTGTACGACTCATGACCATATCCTGAAACTCATGTAACATTTGTATATTACGAAAAGTATGGGGAAACTATGAAATATTATGACAAGGGATATCTTCAAGAGCGCAATCTATTGGGGATTGTAGTAAAAAATACCTTACCTTCGATCAGGATAGGAGCAACATTTTGGGGGATCTAGTTAATTTGATCTTGGTTATGACAACAAGGCCAAGACCATACCACAACCTTCAATCACATTGCTATACTCTACACATTTAAATATCCAAAATGAGATGCTTTTATTTAATGGTGGACATGGTACAAGGATAGACTAAGAAAAAATATATTGCTTGCTCTGTATGATTTTCTTTAATTATATTATTTGAGAAATTATACCATACAAAGAAGATCAATGTTATTTATGTTTTTGATTATACTGGATGACACATACCTTCATTTACTTTTCATTATGATTTTTCAATTTTGACTCTGAGTGAATGCAACGTTGTTATGATGAGAGGCAAGCCTATGTCACGTTAAGCTCTTTACTAATATAATCTTATAGTTTTTATGTATGTTGGGCACCTACGTTGAACATCTTTAAGGGTAGAGTAGCTGAAAAAGTAAGATCCGCTTCTCCATGTTGAGACTTGTATACAAAGATAACAGCCCTTAATTTGAATAAAAACTTAATCATAGGGGATATCACGGATCTAAATAGATATCTTGAAAGTTGCAATTTGGCAATTTATGTACAAATATATTTGTTGGAATGGTGAGATGTTGGCTTAGAGGCTAGAGGTGAGGTGGGCTCACAAACAACTCATAAGACCCTTTATTCTTTAAACTTATTCATTACAAAAATAGAGAAAAAAGTTTTACTTAAGACGGACACCTTCGTGGATGAGGGTCTTAACTATGTAATCCATTCGTACTCAAATTCTTAATTTGCCATGTGACAAGTTTCAAGATGACTGCATATAATAGACCCATGATATCTCAATTTTTTTCTTTCCAAGATATGATCTATGTCATGATTATTTAATTTTTTTTTTAAATGGACCTATTTACAACCGACGATTAACTATTTCCCGTACGTCCTTTATTTGTCAATATAGCTATAAGTTTAGGGTTGGATTTAATGACTTATTGACGATGAACACTTGGTAGATCCTACATGCATAGGATGTGTACATACTATGAAGAAAAAAAATATTATGTGGGCAGTAGTTAATGACATTTTTTAACGATGTGACACGTATGAATGTATGTATACATATAGGAGAAATTGATTCGCAATACATTATTTTTCTCCTACCCACTTATTCATAATTTATAAAGTGCATAATATAGAAGCTTCGTGTCGTAACTTACTAAATTATCTTATAAAATGATAATAATTAAAAATGTGAGTATATATATATATATATATATATATATATATATATATATATATATCAGTGAGTATATAAATGAATGATTCTGCGAAATCCAAAAAATTGTTCCATCTTTAACTATTAATGGAAAATATTGAAATTAATTCCGTATCTACATAGTGAATAATTTTAATTAAGACGATGATAGTTTTTGAATAAATTGAAGGTTTTGTAGGGAGTATAGAACATATAAATACTTTATTTTTATAATATAATATTATTATACAAAGGAATGTTTTATATTCACGTAATTAACTTTACCATAATTTAAATAAAACGTTGAAATCTAAATGTAAAAAGGACTTCTTTCTTTTTTTGATTTATTTAGTTAATTATTAATATCATAATGTTTATTTAATAAATAAAAAATATACTCAGTCTTTAGACTTTTTGGTCCCTGTCGTTTTTTTGGACTTAGATTTCTTAGTTCCTCCTCCGGACTTAGATGGGCCTAAGTAAGGCCATTTTTCAATCTTTACTTCATTGGTGGAACAAGTAAACTCCTCATACTTTTCAAGAATGTTTTCATCCATTTGTCTCTTGAACGAACTTTTCCAAACATTCACCGTGCCTGCCACTCCAGATAAAAGGGCTTCTCCAGTAGGATTAAATTGATTAAGACTAGCAATGCGATTGTCCGAAGGAATTGACATTTGAAACTCTATTGATCCTTTGTCTGGATCAATCAAATCAATTGAACGAGCTTCACCCTCTACATAATCCTCAAATTTAGGATCTGGGTATCGACCAACAACGATTAAATCTACAAGTGGATGCCATGTTGCAATCATGGGAGTGAGATGCTGAAACTGTCGATGTGGATGAGGAATGATATTTTGACAGGTCCATTGAGGGCCCGTGTACACTCTTAGTTCGGAATGTTGATCTGTTGTGAGTATTCTCGTGCCATCAACGCAGCTAAATACAGCAGAGTTGACGGGTTTGTTGTGAATTATTTGGGCCAATGGCTCCTTTTCTTTAACATTGCGGATATCCCATATTTTGAGGGATTTATCAATTGATGTAGATACCATTAGCCAAGGCTCTCGAGGACTGAATCGAATATCATGGATTTTACCCTTATGAAGCTTCTTTTCCCAAACAGTGTCCTCTCCTTCACTCGTCATGAGAGTCATGGTGCCTTTGTTGTTTCCACATACGAGGAGTTTGTTATGAAATGAGACATCAAAGGCTGTATACCATCGTTCGTAGGAATCAGTGGATTGAAACAATTTAATATTCGTGTTCTCCTTTGCAGAGAGATTTTTAAGAGCCATTGTACCATCAATGGAGCAAGTGTAGACCCAATCATGGCGAGTGGGATGGAATTTAATGTTTTGAATGGATCCTCCAGGTCCAATTCCATCCACATAAGCATTAAAATCTTTGTCATGCTCGTAGTTCCAAAGGAGAATGCTTCCCCATTTGTTTCCTACTGCAAAGAGAGATTTTTGAGTGGGATGCCATGTGATGGCCGTGATTCTCCTTTCAAAGGGGCTAGATGACTTGTACACGACATAGCTCTTTAGATTTTCCACGACTTTAGAGCGGGCTTTTTCCTCGAGTGACTCTGAGACACGATGGTGAAGAATGCCATTGTTTGCATTGTTGATGGTTGTGAGTATGTTTCGACTTTCTTTGTTCCTATCTATTTAGTTAAAGAAAAGAAAAGCATTGATTCAATTAGTATCATGATCATTGAGTAAGGTTGAGGAATATTTCAATACCAAGAGGAATATGAGGCATTGCTTATTTAATAGACAAATTTAATTTGACAAATTATTTTTTGAAATAATTTCAACATTGACTTACTGTTTGATGTTCTGTCTTTAAGAATGGATGCAAGTTTGCTTCTAAATCCAGGTTCTATATTATCCCCTTTCAATCGAGAGTTGCTGAGACTCCGACGAACAGCCTTGGACGGAACAAAGTCTTCATCCTCGTCTTCATTCTTATTCTCCAAGTAGTTTATTCGTTTTTTGATCGTTCGTCGGACCATTTGATGGAGTGATGAGTATTTCGCGGAATAATAGTGTAATGCTCTTTCAATTTTTTGGTGATAGTAAAAAGCTTGTTTTTAGCTCATAGTAATATAGTATTACTATTTGGTGTTTCAAGATATCCCTACAAAAATATGTTACATAATATTTGTTATTATGAAATATCCTTATTCTTGCACGTGAGAGAGCAGCACCTTCTATTAAAAAAGAACGTAACATTTCATTTATGAGCTCTTCTCTCAACCTCTCTCTTTTATGATATTTTATTTATTTTATAGTTTTTTGAACTTAGCTTGGCCTGGTGACGAACAATTTCCTTTTTATTCACAGAGCCTTTGTACCACAGTAGGTACTAACTAATTTCCTTGTAATTTTGAACAAATTTTTTTCTTGTTCACAAACTAAAGGAATATTCTAATGCAAAAAGAACCAAGGACATTTGATTTCAAAAAACCCCAAATACTTTTTTGTTGCTCTGTGTTACCCACATTTCAATGAATATAAAACAAGGGGAAATTCTCCCACAAAAATGCTCTTCCATACATTCTTTAGAAAAAATTTATTTAAATGTTTGAATCTAAAAATCTAAAGACACTAGTAAAATTCACCAGTCAAAAAAGAGGCCTCCTCAAGACATCGTTTTTAGGTTTTGTCAGCAATATAATTACATTGAACTCTAATAATTTTAATTTTAGTAAATTAAAGATATGCGATAAATTAAGATCTTAGCTTCTCATGTTTTTTTAATGACATTTCATATTTATTACGTAATAAACACTTTGTTTTTTGAATGTATCATTCGTTTATTCTGACATATCAACAGCTTTTTATTAATTAATTATTAAAAATATATCTTATAATAACAATTCCTCAATTTTTCTTTTTAAAAAAACAAAAAAAGACATTAAAAAAACTCTTAATTGACGAAGAGTCTCTTGAAGTTTTATGTTTTTATTCTAGACTACGTAGAACTACTTCTCATGCAATGACTCTATTTTTTATTTTTTTCGTCAGAATAACTAAAATAACAGACTCTTCAAAAATGTTTAGCCTCTCAACCAATTTCTTCCTCAGCTCCACAGTGTCACGACACCCATCAGATGAACCATCATCACTTGAGTCTCCCCCCCGGACTATAGGGGAAATAAGCCTATCAAATATGCATCATATAATTTTTATATAAACTAATTACGTCTTTGATCGTTGGAGATAGACGGGATTTTCTTCGTAATTGGTCCTCCGAGATCCTTCACCTCCCCCCTTTATCAAATATTAAATCTCATTTAACTCTTTTTTTTTTTTTTTTTTCATCCCATTTTACAAAAGGGAGTAGTTTTCAAAAGGATTGCAAGATTTTAAAAGATAAAATAAAACTATACTTTCATGTACTCGTAAACAAATGAGATCCTAATTTACTTTGTTCCTTCAATTGTATGTATATGCTTGAATATATGTAAACTCCAAAGGAATGCATTACATATATATTATACATATTATGCATACATTTATTTAGATATATGTAATATGTAGAATATAACCTTTTCCAGTGGATCCTTCTCTCTTCCTCCCTTCAACTGATTCAGTATCTCTTCGTTTCAAATTAAAAGACCTTAACATTTATTCACTCTCATGCATACATAGTTTTTACACTTTAATTTAGGAACTACTAGGTGGGAGAATAGAAAGATACAAGTCCAAATGCCAAGTTGACTGCGAGTGATTCCATTACATATTATGTACTTACAATACGAATTATGTAGTATTTACACACACACACACTGATTCATTCGCTTTTATAATAACAATAATAATGAATAAATAATAAGTAATGATGATGTATTGAAATGTGAAGATACGTTTATATGGAAGAGAGACTACACGTACATAGAACTTATACATCATACATCCTTTCCACAATCTTTGAACATACCAACCAGAGCACAATCCTATTCATTCAACAACATTTTTTTATATATGTACATATAAATAGTAAATTCGAATTCAAAGTATTTTTGCATTCATGATTCAGGGAGTAGCATGTGATTTGTTACATAATATGACCTACTTATTCGAAATGATAAAATACGGTTCTTCTAGGACAATTTGCGGGAAGGTATCCAAACTAACAAAAAAAAAACCAAAAAACTAAATAATTTAACTCTACCTTCGTTATTATATTTCAAAGTCATCACTAATAGTTATTTATAATTCCCATTCATTAAGTTATTTGCCACAAATTGACAACTGACTACTGAGTGGTCATTCATTTCATAAAAATGCTTCCATATGAAAAATAAGCACTTCAAAACGCGAACAGGCCCATTTAGTTTGTACTTATAAAGGGAAAGTGGACTTAATGAATTATTGCTCGTGTATATATACTGTTCATAATTCCTTAGTCAATACTTATTCATTTTGCAATCTTTAAAGTAATGAATAACAATTCAGAAGGATTTAGGTACGTATGGATCATTCAGGATTTTGCTTTGCAAGAGATTTGATATCAATAATAATTAATTAATTAATCGAACTAATGATATGTTGATTGGAACATGGAAAGTAAAGTTAGGCATCGTATTTTAGTAGTCCGAAATAAATGATTTTGAGTAGTCATGACTAATGCTCCACAAATTAAAAGTTTTGGCAAATTGTCTGCGTATGATCAAATATTAAGACTTCAACAGAACATCCATGCAATAATAATAATAATAAATTTATTTCGTCTATTATTATATATAGTATATAAAATATATTGGAACCATTCTTTTAATTGTATTTATAATATATAAAAAAACCAACACGTAACTTATATATAAATATATATACAGACACGTAGTAACAGGGGCTAAATGATTTTGTAATAATAATAATAATTAATCAATTAATTAGAATAATGTTGTCGTAGTATGATTGATAGCAATGAAAGAGGAGTGAAAGTTCAACTGTATGGATGATGATGGTGATGATATGAATGCGCTTATTTGGAGCTATGCTACCGTCCAATGGTTGTGTGGCCATTGAAATAGTTAGCAGCTTGTGAAGTAGGTGGTGGTGGCGGACAAGAGGACAGGGGTTTCTTGTAGAGTTCAAAGGCAGAGCCACGATATTCTCTGTTTGACAAGTCCAGACCATCACCTCCATTCCGCTTGGGCGAGGAGCCTGAGTTATTAGCATTGGAATTGTTGCTATTCGGAATGTTGTAATAGTATTGATGCTGCTGCCGACTCAGTCCGTTCATCATACCCATGCTGGCATTATTATTCACGTTGTTGGCATTATTATTATTATTACTATTACCCCCATTAACGTTGTTATTATTCGTATTTACACCGTTTCCATTCGTTGTCGTTCCATAATAGTCCCGATCCAGAGAAGATCCATGACCAGAGTCAAACCCTGTATTATTGGAGTCTCCATCATCGTAGCCAGTGGAGGAGGACTGTCTATTATTATAATTATTTGAGTAAGGACCTGAATTCATATAATTTCCTTCGATGCTTGGAGGTTGGGACTGTGTCCTTGGATAGCTCTTAGGCTTCGGCGGAGGGATGGGCTTGTAGGAAGCGGTTTTAGGGGGAGGAACTGGCTTGTAGTCTGCGTATCTATTATTTTTTTTAAGATTCAGAATGGATTATTAGTCATCATGTTTTAAGTTATATATGGTCATTAATAAAGAACTTTACCTATATTTAGAGTCGTAACCGTTTGACTTATTAGAGGAGGATACAGGAGGCTGCTGTTGCTGACTATTTCCATTGTACTTGGGTGCAACGTCGTAGCCATTGCTGTATTGACGTCGATATGTGGAATTTGGATCCTGTGATATAGCTCGCGTATGTCTCGAGGATTCATGAGGATGATGAAGACTACTCGTGCTTTTTTGAGTCACCATTTCATTATCGAGTGACTTGTAGGTATCGTAGATCGTTCCTCCATTATGATCATATGCAGACTGGAAGGAAGGAGGAAAATGTTGGAACATATTTGCTATGCTGGAATAAATTTAATAATTACCATTTTCATATCTCTAATATGCATATTTCTATCAAGAGAGGAACTTTCTTCCGTTGGCCTTCGACTCGGCTTTTTAAGCCTGTCAATTTTGGGAGGTAATTCCGGACCACCTATGTTGTTCATGCCATGTTTAACATTGGCATTGGAAGGATTTTGTGGAGAGGATGAAGAGGTAGAGGAGGATGAATGATTTGGATGAGGAGGTAAAGGAAGATCGTCAATGGACTCGTTGACTTGAGTCCTACGGAATCCTCCATAGAGATCCCTTTTGCTTACAGTATTGGAATTCAGCTCATGTTGCTTCATAGTGCCGTTGTTACTCTTGACTTGAGAATCAATAGCACAGTTAATGGGAGCGTTGTAATTAGGTATTCCTCCATTAGTATTAGTATTAGCATTAGCGTTATTGTTATTGCTGTTGTTGTTGTTGCCGCTGCTATTAGCACTATTGATGGTCCCCACAAGAGGATGATGATCCGATGATTCCTTGTTGCTACTCACAAGATTGGAATCGGAATTACTCCTCGTTAGGCGACCATCTTCACCATCATGAGGTACTTCAGGAACAGCTCGATTCACCTTAGGGGTTTCTGGGTCACCACAGAATTCTCCGTCCGATTCGGGAGAGGATGTATAGGATAAACGGGAGGTCATGGGAAACAGGAAATCGTCAGAGAATGATTCATCAGGCTAAGATGATGTATGAATAACAGCACAAGAACAAAACGACGGAACATGAAACATAAAAAACACATGTGATTAGAAAGAATCAATATAATGTTACTCGACAATTTTTAGAGTTGATCTCTCCCTTTGATTGTATCCTTGAGGCACAAAAAAGGAAAATAACAACACGGATATTACTAAGACAATTAAAATAATTATAATAATTAATGACTTCATAAATAATTATACATATTAAAATACATATATAATAGAGACGATGGTTTTGTTTTAAACAATTTTGAACAAGGATAAAAGGATGTTAGTGTACTTCCCCCGCCCTCAACAAATGTTGTTACACATACATACAATGAATATAAATAAATAATGAAATATATAATAAAAACTATGAATTATAGTTATAATCAATTATACAAGACACTCCCTCCTCCTACTATAAATATCTCTCAGACTCTTTAGATTCATACTCGGGGGATAGGGTGATATTTATCTTTGGAGTTGGAGACGGAGGAGAGGAGCCTATATTGCTTTTTAAAGCAGCTGGATGGGACTTGGATAAAACAGAGTAAACATATGAATCATTGTTAAAGCCTTCCAATCGATTAGTAATGAAATCATAGTAAGACTCTTTGGATTTTAAGGGATAAGGTCGGGGTGGAGGAATGGGGTAGTAAGGACTGCGATGAAGAGTATTGGTCTTTAAATTCAATTGATCCACGGGCGGATGCCCCAATGGGATTAAAAACAGATCAGAGCAGAATTCTAAGGGCTTTTAGGGGGATAGAAAAAAAAGAGAGATAAATATGCATTATTATAAATTGATTCATTTCTCTTTTCATTATAAGTCATTATAATTATTGGAGTTCTGAATAGTTTTTTTAATTACCTTTGTTTCTGACATCCAGATCGGTGCTGTCTGCTGTTTATCGATTAAATCCGTGAGTTTGGTGTACCAATTATCATTTGAGAGATTCAACGTTCCAGTAAAGACATGTCCCCAAAGTTTCTCCAATTTTTGGCACTGCTCAAATAATTTCTTTGAAGACAGATGTGCTTTCCTAGATAAAAATATATGTATGATATAATGTCGAAATAAGAAAAAGAGAGAAGTAGTCGTCTTACTTTGGAACTCCTGTTCGACAGTCTTTGATGGTTTGTTTAGAGTCAGCTCGAACAAATATAACAATGGGATAGAACTGCGCATAATTCAGCTTATCAACTGCATTCGGCGTAACGTCTAATAGAGCATGTTTTCTCCGATCCATTATTTCCCGAATTCCACTAAGACGAACAATTCCAGACTTGTTCTTTGAAACATCATCTGAGGAATCCTCTACAAATTATTAAAAATATTATTTACTTTCATTTATGAGTACCAAGGCAGACTATCATCTCTACTTACGAGGACAGGCAAATTTAGAAGGATAGTCGCGTAAAAGTCTCTCACGAGCAAGATCTGCCACAGGTCCAAAAATAACAACAGGTCTAGGAAAACCGGGGTGTCTTAGAGACACTCTTTCATAAGCAGGAAACTTGGACATGCTCTCAGACCATACCAAATCTTCCCAATGGTCCTATGAGTTTAGGGAAATATATTATTAGGGATATTTTAAATGACCACACGGATAGTTTAAGTTAGTTGAATAAATAAAAAAGTAAGACAAGTATCCTTCAGGATGAATTCCTCATCAAATATGATTTTATTACAAGTGTATGTTGCATTTCTAAAGATATACATATAAATATTTTTACTACTTCAAGATACCTGAAGAACACGTTGTATCCAGTTAGTTAGTTAAAAAGGCAAAAGAAAGAAAAAGAAAAAAAGAAACCGTTCCGAAAAAAGAAGGAAAAGAAAACCAAATTAAAATTCATGCCAAAAGATGTCTATCAGGGCTCTTAAAAATCATTTCATAGCATTATTAAAATTAAAGGCTTTAAATGATACCCTGACCTCCTCAATATGTACTTAACAACACAACTTCTTTCCTAGAAGACAGAGGAGATAAAACAACAACTTCTCAAATGCTTTCAATGTATAATCATTATGTATATTAAAGTAATAGAAAACATATAAACAAAACGTAATCTTTAGTCCAAGAATTAGTGTTTTTTTTTTTTTTTTTTTAAATAACCACACAAGTCTTTAACATGCGGGAGCAGGAGCAGCAGTTGAATTAAACATGTACATTAACATATCAAAAATAAAATAAAAAGAGAAAATCTTTGATAGGACTTGAAATGGGGAGATTACACATACATACATATATTTAATTCTTTTTTTATTATTTTCATCTAGGCAGATATGTGACCTTATCGTTCTCTTTCATCTTTATAAATGTATGTATGCTTAAATATTGTAAAAGGAAGAGAGGGGATGGAGAGAGGAAGCTGGATCTCAAATACTAACAGAATACATATCCAGAGTCAAATCTGCTTTTTATTAATGTAATTAAATAAACAAATTTATGGAGCTAGCTCTTTTAAAATATAAAAAAGAAAAACATGATTGTATGTATATAATTTTTCAATTCGATTCCATCTACAGTTAAAAACTATAAACTAAATAAAAGACACAAAAAAGCAACCACAAACAATTTTCTTTTTAATCAATCAATCAATCTCTCTCACACACGCACATTAAAAAAAAAAAACCAACTCTCGCTCATTTATAAGCCGTATATAATTACTGTATATACTCGACTCAGAACAATGATGTCCGATAAACATTTCCGACTTTTTCTCTGCAGAATACGATCAGCAGAGAATCCTCTTTTACATCTCAATTCATGATGCGTATTTGTCTCCATAAGAACAGCAGGAGACTCTCGAGTGCTACTCCAGAGCGTCTCTTTAATTCGCTATTTTGTGGTGTGTGAATCAGTTGTATGGAATTGTGTATGTAGGGCATACTTTAAGTTGAAGTCTTACCTTTCCAAGTGATTTACTCCTTCGATGGGATTTCTCTCTCTTTCTCCGAAAAAATGAGCCTCCACCATTTCCTTTGGCTTGCTCAGATTGATTCTGCTCCTTTTTGGCAGCGTTGAACTGTTGAGTTGCTATTTCCTCAGCTCGTCCCTTGTTGGGTATGACACCCTTTTGAACTTGTTGCTCTGATGAGGAGGAACGGCTCAGTCCAGACATGAATGGATCTGAGGAAATAATATAATATGTATAGTATGAGAACTGGGCTCATTATAATTAGTAAGCAAATAAAGAAACAAAAGAACTTTCATATCTCAAGGACATGTAATTATAAGCTCAAAAAAACAAAACAAATAAGAACTGAATAATTAGCAGTATCATCAACTACCCCCCCTTAAGCAAAGCCATCATCCAATTAAAAAGTAATAATAATAATAAAAGAATCCACAAGGAAACTTACCCATTTTAAAAACTTGCCATGCTCCGACCACACCATTATGCAGAGTATCAACCACATGAAAAACATCCGATTTCCGAAAAGACATTTCATTCTTCTCAGGGATTTCATAGTTGAAATGAGCCTTGATGTAAAAGGAGTCTCCTCGTTGAAGACTCACAATGGAATCGTACTCTTCCTTTCGATACTGTGCAATGAGGTCAATCGTATCTTGAAGAGAAAGTAGGAACAAAACAGCCTCTTCACGGGTCACTCCCTTCATATCCATATCGTTGACTTTAAGGATTTTATCACCGGGTTGAAGGCCTTTCTGAGAGGCAGGGGAGCCGGGCTGTACAGCAGTTACAAAGATCCCTACATCGTTGCCCCCAGTTAAACGGATACCAACACTACCAGCCTTTTGGAAACTGATGTAGCGAGGATATGGGCTGTAAAATAATAATCAAGAGTGAGAAGGAGGTCAGTCAGAGCTTAAAAGTGTGATGTCTTACAGATTATTGGCATTGGTGCCGTTGTTGTTGTTCACATTGACATTATTACTATTACTGGTAATTGGGGGCCGCTCGGAGAGAGCCGTTTTATCTTCGTCAATGCGAGTACGATGAAGAGATGTCCCATACTCAACGACTAGAAATAAAAAGTTTGTGATTTTTAGATGATTATATGGAATTATTCAAGGGGAATAATGAGCATATTAATTACGCTCTGCTCCGAATATGTTAACTCATGGAGTACAGTCTACATAAATATACTAGACACAAATAATAATAATAAGAAATGATAGCAATAAATCAACGACAAGAATGGTTATTAGGTATAATTATATATATATATACATATATATATATATATATTATTGATAAATGACAAACACGTAGTTCGTTTCCACCCAGTGCGATATGAGCCTATATCTACTACCAGTGCATCCCAAATAAATGATATTCGCAATTTACCTGGTCTCTGATAATGATAGTAATGAACATTATTATCATTCTTAGTAGTACTATAATGATTAATATTACGAGTTCGTGTTTTATAATAAACTGAAGACACTGGGGTTTCATTTATGAGAGGAGATGAAGAAGAATACACCAGGTTAGAACTATCTGTAGACTCTAAATGAGGGAAAATAAGTAGGAAGAGGTCAATCTTTTAAAAAGCGTCAGTCTCATATGAATGTATATATTCTTTTTTTTTTAATGAAGTTAAAAAGACAAAGGTACTATTATTAGGAATGGAGTCAAATCAAAGGATGTCTTACCGTCGTCTGTAGGAGGAGGTCGAGGTGGAAGGCCTGACCCGTTACTGAAGTGATGAGTCTCTTGACTAGCTCTAAGAAGATTATTTTTCTCATCTTGCTGATAGACTGTACTACGAGATGGGGGCTGAACATATAAATTCTGAGCAGGGTAGGTATTTTTGGGAGGCTCTGGCTCGGGGAGTTGATGATTTGTATTATTGTAGAAATCCCCTTTGACAGGGTATCCACCATTCGCAAGATTTGCTATGTTTTTCTTTTGCGTTGAGGTAAGAGGATCTCCTCGCTTGAGGATCAAGTCTAATTTGTCTTTAGTGGACTCAACAAGTTTCCTTGCTTCTTTCAAGCTCAGACCCTCAAGAGGAGTTGAATTAATTTTATGGACATAGTCACCCTCCCTGAGGGTTCCGTCCTTGTCTGCAGAGGATCCAGAAATGATTTCCTTGACGTAAATCCGACAACCCAGAATCACGCCAAAGTCCTCCTTCTTTCCTCGACGACTCAAGGAAACTCGAAGACTTTGGGATTCGTTGGAACTTGTGTTAGGGGGTAAAACGACGCGGCGTTTCACGACTAGGTGGACCGTTTGACCTGAGTCACGGAGGACTTGAACAGCAGTAGCATAGTCAACATTTTCTAAGGAAATATTATTTGCACTAATCACGCGATCGTTTATCCTGTAATCATAATATAAAACTCGGTCAATAATCTAATAAATTAGTTGCATACATCAATTTATTATATGTACATTTATTAGCCAGGAATGAAATTTAAAAATAAAAAAATTATGTCGTTTTGGTTTCACCTTTCACGTGGATCTTATATATATATATATATATATATATACATGTCTTATGTACATATTTATAAACAGAAACAAATTGTAAAAAAAGAAAAAGTGAAATTGGATTCAAGTAGGTACACATGCAATGTATGTACTTATATAAAGGGTGATGGAAGTGACAATTGATCACCCTGTACATATATTATTGTATATATGTATGAAATATTTACTCAACTATCAATTTTGATGATTTTTTTTTGTTCGTTTCAAATATTAAAACTTGAAGGAATGTTCTATTATGACATTCCATCAATTTTTGTCAGATTTCAGAAATGTATGTACTTATAAAATAGGAAGAAAACAAAAAATCTTACAAGAGTTTCCCTTCCGCTGGACCGGATTTTAGAACATCAGAAATAGCAATACTAGCATCTCCATTGGTAAAATGAGGATTATCTCGGCCTCCACTCACGGCTATACCAAATCCGTAACCAGGAACTCGAGATAATATCACTTGATGATATTCCCAAACGATCCGCTCTCCACCCTAAAAAGTAAAATAAAAATACGAACTATAAAAAACAGTTAAATAAAAATAATGAACTGTATGTAATTAAGATCATTCATTAATAGTGCCTTAGTGGTGCAATGAGTAAAATAATTATAATTAATCCCATTTATACCTCCTCTAATTAGGCGGGTAAACTTGTTGCTGCAAAGATTTCAGTTTAAAAAAATAAAATAAGTCAAAATTATAAGTATGTGTGCGCCCATGATGTTTAAGGAACTTGCAAATTCCGTTAATCAACAACAGACCCATAAACATAGTACCACATAGAGAGTCATACTAATGAAGTATGTAGTAGATTCTAAAGCCATGACATAATCATAATCAAGACTCTAAAAAATAATTTCCTAATAAGGTTTATAATAACCTTATACATACATAGATACGCATCAGCCTTTTGCAAAAAAATAATAATAAAAAAAAAAACACTTAAGATGTGAAGAAGTAAGCGTGCAAACCCAGAGAGTAACTACTTTTCATTCTATTGCATTAAAACCCCCCCATTTGAGGGCTCGCAGTCCTCCATGGTAGAGTATTACTATTAGGGTATGCCACATATCCTTGTTCTTAATTGAAGAGCATCATTCCTTCTCCTTTGTTCCGTCACAGAGCTATTTTATGTATACTACAATATACATAATTTATGTATAATAATAATAATAATAATAATTAATAAACCGACTGCAGTAAGTTAGATTCTACATGAAGTACAATTTTCACCTCTCACGTCTTCATATGACTTTCATTCTGCAGAGTAGGGTATGTTTATTTATTCATCTATCACACATATGTATAAGAGATCATCAACCACATTCCCCCCCCCCCTCTCTCTCTCTTCTCGATGATAAAAAACCAATTTTGTGGTTTTAGAAACGTCGTTCATCATCAAATTTTTCTAATAAAAAGACAATAATTTATACATATGCGTTATTGACTCCAAACAAAATGGATTTTATAGTGAATATGTATGTATGTATGTACAAATAAAATAATCCTATTCGGTTAAGTTCTCTCTCTCTCTCTCCTGTTCTTCTTTAACAAACTATGTAGGTACATATTATTCAGTGAAGAGAAGTAGTAGATCTACATTAAAACCGTTACCTGCCAAAAAAGGTAGTAGTTGTAGTACTAGACTAATAGTATTTTATATACATTTAAGATAACTATTTATTTATATATGTATATGTACATTATACTCAAACAATTTGCATCACTCCTGTGAAGGTTGGCAAAAAAAACCAACCATTAATGAAAAGATCCCTGAAGGGAAAATCTTTGAGTGTGAATAATTCAATTTCTTTCTCATCCACCTCCTCCTCCTCCTCCTCCCAACCAACAAATCAAAAGGGGGAGGAGAGAATACGTCCTACACGACCCACCACCACCACCACCACTCAAATGTATGTAAATTACTTACAATAACAGATTCAGATTGAGTAAGTAAATACACTAATTACATGATGGCATACTCAAAAAGAGGCAATTATAACCCATCAAAAGGGTCAGATAGCTCCTCCTTAGTTATGTCTTATAACTTATGGTCATGATGATTTTATGTATGTATGCATGTACTAGGTATTCCGTATTTGATTAAAAGGATACTATTATGTGTCCAAGAGAGAGAGAGAGAAAGTTGTGGAGAGCGCTTTTAGAACCTTCCATCTCACATACATACATACATATTTTGTGTAAAGCATATAGGTTATTATGGACATAAAACTGTCGCCCTGAGGTTCAGGATGAGAAAGAAATTATTCCAGGATTAAATCATTTCAGGATGATGTGTTCATCATCACCATTTAAAAAAATAAATAAAAAATGGAATACAGAATTAATGAGTGGATTTGACGACTCTTCTTCATATATGTATATATCATCTTATGTACATACATAATGTGAAATATATAAATCATTTGTTTTGTTTTTTGGATTAATGACTGGAATGGGGTGGCAAGATTGTGTACAAAGATGATAGCAAGTCATAACTAGTCATTTAGAGTCAAAAACAGAAAATAAGATGTTTGAACTAACTAGTTTTTAAATGACATTTTAAATGCGCGTGGTGTAGTGATGTTTTTTAGGAATTATAAGGAGTGACCTCAATATTAATAAATTAGAATATGAGAGAGGGGAATGATTCACACCCCAAGGGGAAGGGGGAACGGAGGGAGGGAGGGTGGTGTCAAATAACACTTCTCTTCAATGTGCAAAATATGTATTTAGGTATAATATAAATATAAAATATACATAAATCCTAAGAGCGGGACGACTACTATATGTACAATAATAATAATAATAATCATACTAATAAAATTACGTTTCTCAAACCTGCAACTCCGTTTCACACAACTTCATAGTATCCCTGATGAACCCGGATTGTAGTCCACTCAAATGCTCTCTTTTACTACTACTACTGCTGCTGCTGCTACCACAACCATCACGACGACTACCACCACGAGAACAACAGTTCAAATCCGTCATTGAAGACAAGGAACGACACAATAATATTCAAGTGACTTAAATTGACACAGAAAACACTCAACTCATAAGACTTGCTCTCTCTCTATATATATGTATATTATTGAAGCATCTAAAAGACAGGAGGAACCAGAAACCTTAACTGAATTGGCTTGAAGAAATAAAAATCTTTAGAATAATAATATTTAAAAGAAGAAGCTTTGAATATCGGTTAATGGCGCGTTCGCGTTCGGAGGGTGGAACAACGGGCGGGCAGGTCCCTAGTCACTCACGCAAAAAGAGTGCTCTTTCCAACTTCGTTTTCTTCTCGTAGCACACTACCCTTGCACCTACATACTACCACCATCCTCACCATAAAACAGGTTATAATAATAACATGATGATGACCACTACTACACTACATACATCGTTACTACTACAGTCAATGAGTATATTACGACCACCACATTGCAGGAAGACGAAAAAAAAAAAAAAATCAAAGTGTAAGAAAATTCGTTTTTTTTTTTTTTACCTAAAGTACATACTATAAATGATTCAAAGTTACCACTCCTCCTCCACCTTCCTTCTTCCTCAGTCATATGAACCATGACGCTTTATGGTACACCAAGGCGTAGCCATGACTTATTCCAAATGAGGCAATGAGCACCAAACAATAAATCAGGGATTCCAAGACCCAGAATATATGTACATGTAGTATATGACCATAAATGATAACAAATCATTAAGACAAAAGGGGGGGGGGGAGGGAGATCAAGAAGAAACGCTTTTCTTAAGGTTAGAAAAAGAGAGAATCATTTGCTTATCGTGTACATAAGTCATATAGACCGTAGAGTATTTGTATACAAGATACCTACTACAAGAGGGACTGGATATCTGCCTACTTGCTTGAATGATTCACGTGCTCAGTCAAGCTTGAAGGAAGGAAGATCTCCATGCCTCCATCAGTAGGGAATATATGTACAGTAATTCCTCACATTGCGAGACACAGGGGTAGAAAGTATTTTGGACTATATACATAGACTACTACCAGTCTCCTGATAGAGAGCAAGACTATTTAAATGAGTAGCTCCAAAAAGAACATGATCTACTAGACCAGAACTATTCAAAAATGAAAATATAACGTATTGTTTGTGAGGCCCCAGGGCAATTTATTTTAACAAAATAAAAAGAGGAGACTTTTCATTAGAAGTAAATTATTGTATCCTTCCTCGTAAAATTTGTTACCCCCCCCCCCCTCTCACCATATAAAAGACACTCAGACATTGTTGATGTGATAACCATTAATGTAATTAACTTATGATTATACATCGATGCAGAATCAATTTACAATCTGTTCGAGGTACAAGGCATTACTGTACATACATATTAATGCCTCTATGAAAAGGAATGCCATTATTAAAATTATTGTAAGATAATCAGTACAAAAAGAAACAGGACACTTGATTGGCCATTACATCATTCCAAGGAAATATGTTACTATGCACTGAAAGAACCGTTCTTGCATTGAATGAATGGTGCACACATACATACATAAGTAGAGTCAAATTACATGGATTGATATCCATTATTTAAAACACCACTTGTAAGAAACATGAGTTACGTCTCGCTCAGCCTTTTAAAATATACCAAAAGGGATATTTATTCATACATATAGCCAGAGTACTTAGAAACAACACTTTCCAGTTAAACCAGATATTCTTATTATATGTATTTTAGTTCATTTATGGTAGGAGGAAAAAATGCAAGAGAAATTACTGCAGGCTTTTCTTCTTTGTATGTTACGTAGAGAGAAAAGATTCCAATCTATTAGCATAAATGTACATCTCAATATATTTACAATACAATATTATCTAAAGGAAGAAAAAAAAAAGCAAAAAAATGTCAGAGAGGAACCGTTTGATGTACATACATACATACATACTATGAGATGACTTCATTTGCTTAATAGTTTATCTAAATCTGTACGGAATAGGCACTTTTTTTTCCCCACAAAGATATACACACGGGTTTTTTTATAACATTTTTTTTATAAAAAGATTTTTAACGAGATCTAAAAAAATAAAAACCACGTAAAATCTAGAGATAGGAATTTCACCTACCTATGTACACATGTAGATCCTGGTTAGGTAGAAATTTTCAATTAAATAAAATTAATTGCATTATTTAACCTGGTTGTAGTGATGCAAGCTAATGAAACCCTTTGGAAAGAGTAAGAAAAGGAGGGGGCCCCCCCTTCTGAGAGGTTCCTATTATAGGTATACATACAATCACCATTCAATTTTAGGAGTCTTAGATGAATCGGGTATCGGGCAAACGAATTGATTAATATTCTATTACAAAATCAAGGATTTTTTTAAATAAACAATTTCTTTTTCCCCCTAAGAAATGGGAACTAAAGTTTTTAGTTACTTAACCATTGAAAACAGCACAGCCATTTACGAGAGTACCTGTACACTTAATTAATATTTATGATCCTGATTACAATCAATGCAATTTAAGGAATGCATGTGATATCACTAGTTTGAACAGTCATTAATTGTTAAAAAACTAAAAAAAAGTGCATACAATTCCAAGTGTGACCACACAGACCATCAATAAAGTAAAACTGAGTCCATGGCTTAAAAATAATTATCAGAAAAAAAAAAAAATTATAGGATTATTAAAATCTTGGAAAATGATTCATTTGCTTTCCTGTGGCGATGAGGAAAATTATGTTGTACACATATTTTTTTTTTTTTTTTCACTAGCATCCAAAATGTTAATTTGAAAAGAACACAACCAATTAATCGGTCTCCCCAAAAATCCATTTATATATACATTTAAGTATTACAATGTCCATCAGAAATTTCAAAACTGACTGCCTTATTAATTAATGGAGTATATAAATTTTCATATTCTCAAGTAGTAACTTTTTGTTCATCAATTCTGCTCATATGCAACAATTAATTAGAGAAAATGACTGCTATGCAGTAAATATTATGGGGCTATCTATAGGCCTAGTTTTATAAAGTTAGTAAGATCTGTGATGTTATTATTCATAATCAGTTATATGAAGTTAATTAATTATTCTTAAAATTTATTGTTAAACCCTTTTAGATATAAATTTATTAAAAATAGAGTTCTTTAGAACATCACAGAACAATTCAAAGGAAGATGGTGCATGTCTCGAATATGAAGAAAAAAACAGTCCAATAACGACACTATATATATATACATATTGTGCAACCTTCAGATCGTTCAATAAAAACGGACGTCTGAACCTGGCCCAAGATAATGGTAGAATTTTTGAGATTCTTCATGTGCAATGTAGAGGGGACGGATATTATTAATATTTTTTTAAAAAACATATTTAAAAAATTCACAACACACACACACACATCACGGCTAGAAATTTCTTCTTACGGCCCAAAACTATTCTTTTAATAGATTGAGTTTTTCAAATTAAATAAGTTATTTGACCACAAGCGTTTCTATTAGAAAATTGCCTATAGAAGGAAATATAATATTGTATTTCGCAACCATTTCTCAAAAGAAAAAAAAAAAAAGAGACAGTTTTATCTATTTCCCACAAAGGTTTCTTAAAAGGATATGGTTATTATGCCAAAGGAGTGACAAAGTAAATAAGTTAAGTTCCAATTCCGCAAAGAAACGTCTCCACAACTCTATTTTTATTTTTATTATATTTCGGCCAGGGTTTAAAAATATTGACTTCGAACTCAACCTACTATTATGAGATAAAAGAAGTTGAATCAATAGCTGAACAGATAATATATATATATATATATATAAATTATTAACTAATGAATGAGTTAATTCAAATAACCATAACTCAAAATGTTCAAAGGCAAATTTGCCAACACTTCAATAGTCAATCATATATATATATATATATATATATTGTACATACCTACTTACAAAAGATAAATGCATCATCCTTCACGCATAAGTTCATTCCTTTAACTCGCTACTTCACTATAAATAAAGTAACTAGATATGTATATCCATATCAATAAATGAATTATTTATTTATACCAGTGCACAAACACTGATCCTTTAATAGTTGACTTTTAAAAAAAATAATACCTAGAGCATTTATCATGCCTATAAAAACATGAGTATGTCATAATTTATTGGCTCATGTACCAAGGTATCTACATAGGTAGTTAATACTCTAATTAAAGCACCAACCAGGACAGTAATGATGGATTATTTTCGTCATAACTGTAACAAATTACAACAGGCACGACATATCAATTAAGGGAGAACTCTTCTCATTCATGTAACGTTAATTACGATAATAACAATAAGCAAAAAATCGTGATTATGAAAAAATAAAATACAAACTGAAATAGAAGGCGTCTTCCTTGTGGAATTTGATATGTTTAAGATCTCAATTGAAATAATAAAGAGGGAGTGTGATCCTCTTTTGCTCTATGAAAAGCTAAAGTACTTGACCCCAAGACTATGTAGGCACATTTCTTGATAGACTCAAGACGACTGGACTAAGTAAGAACATACAAATACGAATTTGAAGGCATTAGGGATCAGAATTGTCTCAGAATAGATACCAATTGAGCAGCAAATACTCTAAGAAATACAATTCAACTTGACACATTTTATCCCCTATGCGAACGATTCTGAGTTTTTGCATAGGGTCTAACCAATATTTTTTTAAATCTTAAGTTAAAGTAAGGTTAATTTTGATGAAATTGCATGAATGCCAAATTCGTTATTCCTGAGTGCAAACATTTTATATGCAATAAAGGGAAAAAAACAACGACCTCTCCAATTTAAAATCTCAATTTCTTCAGTATAACCACATATTTATATATGATATATTAATTGACATTTGATTTAAGATGACTCAACGTTCTTTTTTCCCGGAAACCAATCAGTACTAATTTTGTCAAATCAAAATATTTAGTACTCGAGTCTATGTACATAAAATGTGCACTCAAATCGAATCATTTTATTATAGATTTTGAACACAAAATGGACATGAATACAACTATTCTATAGATACATATGTAGGTATATTATGAATGTACTTTGATGTAAAGTAAACCTTTACAATGGATCAATGGACATTTAAAAATAGTACTTAACGTATCGGAACCGTTATGTGAGAGCGGTTTTTTACATTTTTTACTTTACAAAAAAAAAAAAAAAAGTATATATGAATAAATATGAAAACAAAAAACTATATATGTATATATATATATATATGAAATGATTGAGCATTAATTAATAGACTCCCATAATTTATTAATTGCCATTACATACGATAATAGCTCCGTTTGAATTCACCTCCTTATCCCCCCTCCCCTCCCCTTCACCTATTAATTAAAAACCATTGTGAAGTAGCAGTAGCATACATCAATAAATAAAAGAAAATGAAACATACATAAATAATATCAAATATAATTTATTTGATTTGAAATGCTTCGAATAAATGGGATGAACGTAGTTGTAGAAAAAAATAATAATACATTCTAATGTCAGCCAGAGGGTATTTATTCGGAGCAAGGAATGTTTCATACTATATATTTGTTATTATTCATTGAAAAATGAATACATTGTTTGAATAGACTCTTGTGAATGCGTATCTACATAAAAATTTATGCATAATATTTAAAACACAACAAAGAAATATGTAAGTAAGGCAATCTCATTATACAACCGGAACAAAAGAGTCAATAGAGACAACTCACTGAACCTTTCAATCATAGTCCATTATTATATAAATAGCACAAAACAACAAGTATATTTATACGATATATGTTCATATAAAAAAATGTATATTTTTAATTCTATGAGGTCAACCCAACAGATGAGCTTCATACAAATAAATATATAATTTATGAGACCTTTCCCTCAGCGATAAATTAAAAAAAACAACAAAAAAGAAAAATGAATGGAAATGAAAAGAAGAAGAAGGAGGGTTATAGAGGGAAGCACAGTATGTACATAAGATATTTCTTAGAAAGAGAGCGACATCTATTGATGAAAAAGTATACCTTGGAATCAAGGAATTTTTTTTTTTTTTAAAGACGAAAAAATGAAAATGAAATAGCAGAAAATAATGAACAAAAAGTCAAAAAAATCGTGCCATAGTATACGTAGGTACATTATATATATATATATGAACAGGAAATTAAGACGAAGACGTACGTACGTACGTACATAAAGCATGACTATCTTATGACCTCTTTTGGAGGTATGCGGGGAAATAGAGAGACAATTATCGCATGAAGAATGATTTAACACACACAATATAAGTATATATATATATATATGTTATATGTATTTCTTTAAACACACACACATATAGAGACAAAACAAAACAAAAATCAAAAAAATCTATTGCCATTTCCAAAAGGAAGTGAAAGTGAGCAAGTTAAGTTATAAGTTATAACTAACTAATTATGTCAACATCTTAATAATAAGTGTTTAAAGTAATAATTAAGAGTTAACGAAGAAGAGTTATATATATATATATATACATTGTATGTATTTAACTAATATGGTGTAAACAGTAAGGCCTTTGAGTACGAGCAATATCCACGAGGAAAGAGTAGTCCTACTATAAATTATTATTATTATTATTATTTATTTAAGAATCAATCTATCGATAGATTGTCAGTACGGACAAGTATATCAGAGCTGGGAAGAACTAAGTAGTATTCAAGTGAAATCTAAACTGGGACTTCAAATTGAAGGGGATTTAGACATACATAAGACTTGACTCAGACACGACTAAAATGACTCGTATAAAAGCTTTGTCCTCGTCGTCTAAAGGTGAGAGATTGATGATCATTCTATAAGGAAGAATAACATCAAGTTATGTATGGTAGGCAAGAAAACGTGCTCTCTCAATCACACAAACCCCTCATAATCATGACCCCGACTTTGTTGTTAGTCTACTCAAGGTATTTATTTAGTCAAAAGAAAAAGCTATATGGTGTTGGTTCTTCGCAACCGTGTCTCCTAGTCAAAGATGTCATTCTGTAAGAGTGACTCCCTCCCCCTACTCATGTCTTTGTAATAATCTCTTTAAAGACACACAATTACTACACTAGCAATTATAATTGAATGTAGATCCTTAACGGTCTACATCGCATGATAAATGAATGAACACACCAACAGTACTTTTTTTCATTGTGTCTACTTATAGGCAGATTTAAGCATATGAAAATGAAGAGACAATGGGTATTGCGTGGGTGATGAAATGAAGAAAAAGAAGAAGGAAACTGCTACTACTCAACTGCTATAAGCTACAAGATACAAGAAGCAATGTAACCGCATATACATACATACAACAACAGAGAGATGAAGAATAGTAGAGAAACTTATTATCATTTGTCAAGAACACACACACAAAAGAAGAAGTTATTAGATGGATAGGATATAAGTGTATGTACCTAAATAGATATATGTATACCCAATGAACCAATAGAGATGATTTCAATTACCCATAAGTATAAATATATACCTATGATCTTCAGAGAGCAACATTTTCATTTTTTTTTTAGGTAAAAAAAAAAAAAACCATTAGAAGAGGGAAAACAAGCCGAAAGGAAAATACAAAAAAAAAAAACAACATTATTATTATTATTATTATTCTTGTTTTTATCGCATATTTCTTCTAAACGTTTTCATAAATATTATTAACAATAAAAATGATGATTTGGAGAGGGAGAGAGGGGAAAAACAAGAGGAGTCCTTCCTTAGTATGTATGTATGTATGTATGTAGAATGATTCCACCACACCACTACGCAATTATCTGCATACACCCACACCACATGCACAAGGGGATCATCCCCTCTACATACCCTCCTCCAAATGTAATATATATATATATATATACATAGGGCGTTTCTTCTTTTTTTCCCCTCTTGATTATAATTGAATACTATTATTGGTAGATAATTTTAATCAGAATACGAAGGGTTAAGTAAAATATAAAAATAAGATGGAGCGCATCGATAGTAGCAGTAACAAGAGAGACAACACAATCGATATTACTATGGTCTTATGTGATATTTAGAGCAGTTCAAAATCGATGGAAGTATCACACCCACCCTGGATTGTTATTATTCCATTGCTCGCAAACTGTGGACCAAACATTTTAAAAAAGTGATTGATGATAGATATTTCTTCTTTCCCTCAGTGAGAGACAGACAAAAATTCACAAAATTATACTTTACTACATACATGCAGTATCATAATTCAAGAAATCAATTATCAGGACACTATGTGTACAAAATCAAGGGGAATTGTTGATGATTGTGAAAAAAAATACAAAGATCATTTGAAGGAGAATTCAGAGTTTACTCTAATTCACAAGACTTGATATGAGAATCCTCGTTATTAAGAGTTCATGTAAATAGACTCAAGTTTTTTGATGAGAGATACAAAATAAAATAAATCTTGAATTGATTTCAAATTCCTTCCAAAATACCGATGTGCAACACATCTTTTATTTTTATTTGAGATAGTTGAATTAAATTGTATGTATGTAGTAGGTATATATTTTATTAACATTATATTAACATAACCAAGTTAGTAAAAAAAAAAAAAAAAGAATGAAGAAAAATAACCTCTCAAATGAAAGAAAATTCCGCCTACACACACACACACACGCTATTGAATAATTTATTTATAATCATCGTATATGTTAGAAAAAGAGAAGAAGGAAGAATCTGGTGGAAGAATCTCTCAAAGAGAGAGAGAGAAAGAGAGAGGTATTCATTTTCTTGACTATTTTTGTTTCTTTTTTTGGTCGTATATATATATACGGTAAAAAAAACAAAACCCAAGAAGGAATTAAAATTACACACTCATACAAAAAGAGAGAAATAAATAAATAAATACATAATATGTACATTGACCCAAAATAAAAATGGCCTCTCTATCACACTCATATATATATATATATATATATTATGGAATCTCATAATTGCATTCCAATATGTTATTATATTATATTATATATGTATGTATGAGTGTAGCAATGGGTAGAGGGGGCATCATGACATCTAGCGGAGGAAAATGTCTACAATGTATGTATGTACATAGAGTAAATACGTCTATTAACTACTACGTGACTACTACAACTTGTTTCTATAATAAATTGCTTTGCTACTACTTTTTTTTATATGTATTTTTTTTCTTGTGTGTGTGCAAAAGTATACACACATAAATGATATATCAGATCTTATTATTATTATTATATATATATATATATATATATATATATATATATATATATATATATATATATTTGGCAAATCTTTTTTTTTCTTCTTTTTTCACTGATATTTTGACGGGTGTTATAAGCTATTTATGATTATTTTTAACTTTTACTATATGTATGGCTATTATTCGTGATTGGTTTTGCTACAATATCCACACAAATATATATATAGGTGTAGCAAATCATTTGGCAATGGAGTCACAATTGAGGGGGGAGGAGGAGGAAGAGAAGAAGATCCACATGACCCCTTAACGACGAATGCTCATAAAAGATGACCATTGGGTCTTTTTTTTTTTTCTCTAACTAACAATGGGATGTTTTTCATTATTATTAATCTTATAGTTGAAAAAACCATCCTCCGCCTCTCTTTCTCTCTCCCCTTGGGTATTGTTTTAATAGGTAATTAAAAGGTTGAGCGTATAAACGCATATATATATATATATATATATGTATGTATGTATATAAACACAAAACCATCGTTTCGTTTTTAAACGAGAGAGAAAGAGAGAAATAAGAAAAAAAGAAAAAAAAAGAGAAAATTCTTCATTTTATTTTTCTTACATGTTTCCTTTTGAGTCAAAGTTATGAAGTCAACTTATATATATATAACATTACATTGTTTGTGTGATCGTCGTCTACATCAATGGAGATACCTTTCCCCTTCATTTTTTGTTATTATTATTTTTTTTATCAAGCATTTATAATCAAATCACAGAATAGGATCACACAAATAAATTAATTCTAAGGTTACGTTAAAAATAAGGGAAAATAATAATAACAAAAAGAGACTTTCTATGAAGGAGGCCATTTATGTACATACATACTAAATGTACTCAACTAAACTTGCAAAAAAACAAAAACAACAACAACAACCTCGAATGATGATAATTATAATGGGTAATAAATGGCACTCGCAATGAAGAAGAGGGCTCCAAGGCAGATAGAGAGAGAGGATGGTGCCTGCTTGCTTGCTTGCTATCTTGCTATACATAGCTCATGATTTATGATTACCTTGCAGGAATGATTATTGCTCTTAGGGGGCGGCTTTGGAGGGGGTCCATGAAGATATTGGTTATATGAGGCAGCCCGTGGAGGGATTTCTGCTCCAGGGGCACGACTACTCCTTTCAGGACTCAATGTCCTCGAGTCCCCTCCTGGTCGATTCCCAATACTCTCAACGAGTCGTGAGGAAAGGAGACGTAGAGAGGAATCTCCAACACCGCCGCCACGAGTGGAGCTACGACTACGTCTCTCCATCATGCCACTTTTTTTTTTTTTTTGGACAAAAAAATCAGCCTCGGCTCACATCCATATGTAGTAGGCACATGAAGGAAGGAATTATTATTATTATTATTATGGGTGGATTTGACAAGACACTAGTAGGGGGGGATACACGGAGCACAGTATACACACAACACAACACGGCACGGGAAAATGAATATAATGACTGACTATGTTAGATATTATACACAATTTTTCTGGAGTTTTTTGGGGTGGGCGCGCGGGCGCATGAAGGGAACGTAGAGATGTATGTATGTATGTATGTTCTATGTAGATGTATCATCATCAAGAGGTGGAATGCAGGTTAAAGAAAGAAGAAATAAAAGAAGAAGAAAAATAAGAAATAAAAAAAGTCGAAAACACCAAGGGAAGGGAATAATAATTGTATATATATATATATATAAACCGTATGCTGTAATATTTTGAATACATATTATAAGTAAAAAAAAAAAAAAAAAAAAAAAAAAAACACGAAGAGGAAAGATATATTATGTATGGATATAAAAAACTTAAGATATATGAAAAAATAAAGAAAAAAAAAATATCTTAAGAGATACTTGCTGCTGCGTTAGAACCACATATAAGCAAATATCGTCGTGATGAATATGTAATAAGAGAAGAGGTGAAGCACAAAATAAAATAACAAAAAATAACAAGAAAACAGCTCAAAAACCCTGTTCTGTCAATGGTCCTCCCCCCTCTTTACATATATGTACATCATATAAATACTCTACATATATAATAAGAAGGGTCTCGGCCAGTAGCAAATATGTACATACATGGGTACCCACCACCCCAAGGCTCCCATAAGAACTATATATATATATATATATATACATAATCCCAAATAAGGTGCTAGGAATTGAAGTCCATACCATTTTATTTTAGGTATACTAATAATAATAATTATTATTACTATTAGTATGAGAGTTAGAGATCCTGTCTGTCAAATCCCTTTTTGAATTAATGAGTTGACAAGTAAGGTAAAAATAGTATATGTACAAAAAAAAACCAAAAAAAAAAAAAAACACCTTTTATATTCTATTAATCCCCACAACATTGAATTAGTACCATTAATAAATGATTAAGAAAAGGACTCAGGTGTTGTGTTGCTCCACTCAAAAGGGGACTAAGTGGCTCTTAATTCTTCTCTTCCTCCTCCTCCTCCTCCTCCCTAAATATCTATTTAAATAAATATACAACTAACTAACTAACTCCTTTCTTTCAACACCTCCATTCAAAGAAGAGATTCTGAATAAAGGAATCCTCTATCTTTTTTTTTTGTAAGAAGGGTCACTTTGTGTGTGTATTGTATTATGTGTACAGAGAATAAATAAATAAATAACTAAATAATATATTGGTAGGTAAGTAGGTAGGTACATACTTCCTTCCATACTCTGGAATATGAATATAAACATAGATACAATGTATGTATGTACTTATACGTATATCTTGTACTTTGTATAACTTTCTCAAAAAGAATAATAATAATAGTACTAGTAATAGTAGTAGGCAGCAATGCGTACACTCTCCAAAACACACACCTCTCTCTCAAGCATCCCCTCAAAAATAAAATTATAAATAAAATAAAATAGAAAAGAGGTAACAGCAATTTCAGCACCTAATCAAAAGTTGGATATCAAAAATGTATGTATACCCATTGTTGTTGTTTTGACTATGACTATTTTATTTATTTGCAAATTTGACTAATATGTAGGTAATATGATGTTTTGAATATCGCGGTTGTTTGATTGATTGATTGATTATTAATATTATTATTATTTTTACTTTGTACTAATCCATTTAAATTCCTTTCCCTTTTCAAATACATATATATATATGTATGTAGGAATGTCATTATCAATACTAAAGGATATACATATTGGTCCAAAGTATGATTATCAAACACAATTCCATTCATGTTATTGGTCCTTAGAAAAACACATTAAATTTTTGAATGTTCTATACATCATTTAATAGTATACATAGTATCTTTTATGCGCGAGAATCGTTTGCCATTAATATTTAATTAAATTATTTACTACTTTTATAAACAAACATTAAATGCTTATATCTACGTCAATAAAACAGATATATACATTAATGATGACTTCCTTTAGGAAATATTGTTCCATGGAACGGCTTTTGCGTTCAATTTGCAAAGGACTGGACGACGTCAAAATTTTAGGATCGATATATCCCAATCAATAACCAATTATTTATTGTACTAACATATGTATGTAGGTATTAATGTCACGATGCAGGAGAATCATTTTGGAGCGATATAATTTGGTCCATAAAAACAACAAAAAAACAAAAAAACAACGAGATCCCATTAAAAAAATCAGTCTCATCAAGAACTTCCATTTGAACACACATTTTAATAAACTGTTGATAACATCAATCATGATTTCATACAAGGAAACATCATAGGAAGTGACACTATGTCGAAAAAATAGGGTTTTTTATAAAAAAAATATAGTTTACATAACAGTCCAAGTTCGATTAAATAACAAACCACAATTTGAAACCCAAACGTGACCGACACACCCATCTAAATTGACAAATGTCCAGCATTTTTTCATAGTGGGCCAAATTATAAATTATTTCAAGTATCTTCACCGGGTCACAAAGGTACATCATACATGTTAAGTTTAATTTTTTTTTAAATACAACAGAACAAACATACAAACAAACAAAAAGTTGATAGTTTTGATGAAATACAACTCACAATCACAAAATTAAATCAATTTGATTTATTGCATCGCCTTCCATATACGTATGATAGTTTAAATATCTGTTATTTAAATGACAAATAACTCAATAAAATTTTGTTGTAGCAGTTTTTTATCATCTTAATACAGGAATATAACTGTTTTAGAGAATATGCAAAATAATTTTCGAGATAAATTGACAATTTTATCAAATTCAATGATACTAAGAGCGCAGTTCCCTGTGAAATTCAAGAATATTAATCTCTATGATAATTTTTTCAAGTAGATTGAAACACAACTTCTTACAATTATTGTAACATTACTTCGTATTATTAAGAAATATAATTTTTTTAAGTTCAAAGGGAAACTCTTATCGTCTTCTTTTAAATAAGGTTACACTCAGGGAAGTATTAGATATATATTATTTGTAGTACTTTTTAGGTCATCATTAAGTTATTTAAGTAAATGTAAATAAAGACTTATGTGCAACATATGAAATTATAATTTGAGTGACCAGTGAGGCATATTAAATAATTAAGTGGGTTGCATATGTATGTATGTTTGTCATCCCCCCTAACCAATTTAATATGAAATGGGAGAAGTAGACACACACGGTTCATCATCATTCATGGAACAACTTTGACTGCGTGGCGTGACTTAACAAAAAAATAATAATAAAGATAGCAAAGACACTATTTTTAAAAATTTAAAGGGAAGGATCCATTCAACACTTCCTCCTTATTTGTGCAGAAATGTTGCAAGAGCGTCTTCTTTTGCAAAATTGTATTTGCAAATCCTACCTATCATCATATTATTTATATTAGTTGTTTGTTGTTGGTATACGCACGTCAACCCGTAATAATGGATTCCACAAAAGGATAAATCACACACACTGAATATCCTCAACAATTTGACATCTCATGCATAGGATTATAAATGCATACATATATGGGAATACCTAAGATATGTAGGTATTGCTAATTAAATAACTGGAGACGTAAATGAAAATCATGAGGTCACTAGGTGTATGTATATAGTATATGCATGCACAGCTTGATAAATGGATTAAAACACCTTTGGATATTTAGTAACATATCTACATAGACTCACGTCTCAAATTGAGATATTTATTTTTTTACGCACTTATGTTGTGACATTTTCTATTGAAACTATGAGATTGAAATTAGGAGCAATATAATTGATAATTGCAATTGAATGGTTGTAAATTTATTTATAGTAGGAATGTTTGTTCTCAGTGCGGTTCTTCTGGTTTATAGTTTATATCGAATGTTATCCAAGATATTATGTACTATACATAGGTTAGACCATGGAAGCAATTTCAACCAGTTTCAAATATATGTATTTATACACACATAAATGAATCAAAATATTATATTTATATAGTAAAAGAGAATACGTTGAGTCTCATGGAATGAATTAAAATGATACAGAATCGATCCTTAAGTATTATCAGACCTGTCAAGATTGTGTCAAATTGATTACCAACATCAATACAACTCCTTTGCAAAATCAACAACGTTGCATTCCCAATAATACGTAATTTATTTTCTAGATACGCAGTTAAGATACAAATAGTATTTTCATTAACCAATTTTAGATCGATACCAATAATTCAAAGGTAAGTGATAGTGATGGATTAACGAAGCAGTGGTTGTGTCTTTTTGGGTATCATTCATGTGTAGATAGCTGTCAATATATATATATATATATATATATATATATATATATATTTATCGCCCTAGTCTTTCCATACTTGCGTTCAAGAGCTGGGTATCTATGAAAATATACATACATATGCTATTGAGGAGTCGAGACTATCTCACTCCAGGTCTGTTACCTATGTACATATATATAGAAAAACCATGGATTTGAAACATCTGATTATCTCTTTCATATTTTCATATTGTTGTTATCCATGCTTGAGAAGAGGCATTTTTCTTCATTACGTAATCCATGAGGGAACAAAAAGAAGAAGGTTCTGGCTTTAAAAGAGGGGTACTACTAATGATGTCAAAAGGGAAAAGAAATATCTTGGACCACCTACTCCACACAAGTAGAAAATAATACAAACATACAACCATAGAAAATAAAAAAAATAAAACTCAAGTTGGGATTTAAAAAAAATATAAAATAATTGAGAATGTCTTTTCCGCCAGAGGATGAAATGTGACGTCTTGATGATTTCAAAGTGGAATACATACTTATATAATATGTATGTAAATATCAAAAAGGGATGAGCCCCTTCATCACTTCAACATCAAATCAAAAATACCAAATTATACAATAATAATAATAATGATTTAATAAAGATGAGAGAGTAATTAAGGTTTAATTACTACTCGTTGCATGGAAATGCACGACTTTAACCTATGGATAAGTAAGTCAAAAAAATTATATCTATCTAGATACAATATATGTATGTGTGTGCAACAATTTGTATCGACTCCATCATAATTAAGCAGGCTTATGGCTCTCTATGTACATAGGTACATAGGTATGCGTATAAAAAATAATCTCTTTTGCCTGACCCATTTTGAAGGGTATTTCCATAGGTATCCAAATAATAAATACAATGTAAATATGTACATATATAAATAGATAGATAGATATATTGTGACCTTTAGCCCAAGGTCAGGGTTATTTTCCTACTAATTATGTTATCTTTTATTCTATTTTTTTTCCTTCTCTTTTCTTATGAGGATGTTCAAAATAAAGATTTCCTTTCATATAATATTAGAGGGTACATGAGACTCTTATAATAACCGCAAATAAGCCCCCTGATATGATGATATTCATCACATTATTATTTGAGAAGAAGGAACGTACAAAAAAATTACAAATACGGAGGAGACATAGCTATCTTCATACACACGATTTTCTTTTCAGCTCCTACTCCATCAAGGAGAAGTCAACTACCTCAAACTTCATATCTAGTTCAAAGTACATACAGTACATACACTCCTCAAAATACGACCATTTATAAACACAACTACAAATGCCATTTTATCAAGAAAACAAAAGTTATTTAAACTTCTTTTTGAGTTTGAATATGTCATGATATCATTCTCAATGACTTCTCTATTGTTGTTGGTATATCTAAAGCTTAGGGGGTAAAAATCCTCAATATGAACCATGGCCCTCTTCAAAAAGAACAACAATCTAAAGAGCTCTTAAAAGTATACAATAATTTGAGGGTCTGCGATTGATAAGGGATATAACCCAAAAAAAAAAAAAAATAATGTCTATAGAAAAAAGAAGTTAAAAAGTTTTGGTAAGTTTAAACGAGTATATCCTCAAACACACATTCTTACAAATCTGAAAATCTTCCCTCGAGATACAGAGCATCATCATGAAGGAACTGTGCTCGTATGGGGAGGGACAACTGTTCTGATATGTAGTATCTATAAATACACTGAAGAGTAGAAGGATTGTAATGCCTCTGCAATGCAGAGAATTCCATCACATACCATGGGTCACAACATTCCCAAGTCATTCATCAAATACCATGACCTACCTCATTATTTTAACCAAGTTTGTAGTATGTACTTATATATATATATATATATATATATATATATGTATATACACATAGATTTCTCATCTTTAAATAAGAAAGTAGTGACTAAGGAATCCATCCATTCATCCATGGATACAATATAGGTATGTGGGTAAACAACCATAGTTGATGGGGGAGAGAGGAAAATAAAAACCCGTCCGATGATTTTATTTTTCAGTTCTTTCTTTCTTTTTTTCTTTTGCAGCAGACACAATTCAATTAAAGTAAATAGTTTGCTTAGTGGTGTGTAAAATATGATGGAGTTGCATGCAAAGCTCCAATTATGGAGGAAAGAAGGAAGGTTTTGCGTCCCATTCAATACAAAAATACATAGGTAAATATGTAGTGCCCCATCTTCTATGGCCCCTCACTCACTCACTCACTTCAATAAAGTGATGAAAGTATAGTTATCTTATGAGCATGTATGTAGTTCACTCTTTATGGTGGCACGGTGATGGTAGCGTAGTACTAATACTAATGAAAAAATGTGAAAAAATCTGTAGAGTGCCAAAAAAACACACACACAAATAACCCATTCCTTATTTGTATATTTGAACCTTTCTTTGTCTATACATAGAAGGGATGTATGTACACTATAATCACATCAAGGTTGCAGTGGTCCATACAAATGAAACTTGTAATGAACTTAAAAATCCATTACATTCCCTTGTTGTCGCTCCTTGAAAAACGTTCCAAATTTTAAAGCGTCCTCTACAAGGCATAATTATTACTTAGACTCTGTATGTACGTAAGAGTACTACTCGGGATTTTGTATGTAAATCACTGTAAGTTGTTTATAATATCGCATCATTCTCTCAACACCTTATTTAATTATTATTATTATTATCAGCTCCTTTAATACAAAAGATTTAATTGACGCTATCATTTCATCATGATCTATTAAGTATTGATTATTTATTTAGAAGTGATTGACTTCCTTGACACTTGAATTATATAATGAATGAATGAACTACATACAGAGCATCAATAGGATATGAGTGTTGTTTACAAAGACTCACACTCTCATCTACTGACTATGAATGATGAATTAATTATGTGTAATTGTCATGAGAAAAGTCAATAATTAGAGTATTAATAGATATGGACTCTTTTACCATGGATATCAATATATACACAGACCTATTAAACCCTTCATTAAAATGCTTCGTCTCAAGTTGAAACATGTACGTACGAAATCTCAACTTGTACTAATGTACATTGTAATTATAAAATTACCAAAAGAAAACAAAGCAAAACAAGAATCTCCTTGAGTCATGTAAACTCAATTTTCTTTCGAATGACTGTATGTATAACTATAGGTATCCCCGAGGTTAATTATATATACCATAGGTACATACAGAAATTATTGTACCTATGAACACTTTTCCTCGTCGTTCATTCACAACAAATCACAAGTTCATCACGATCTTCATAAATAAAATACCTTAGAAATGGATTACACACTGCCAAAAACATATATGTACATACAAGTAAGAATCTTTACAAGATAAACACTGCAAAAATAGGAAGAGGAATTCTACCAACCAAACAACCAACCAACAATTTACATAATTCCAACAATCAAATGAATAATATCAATATATAAATTATAAAATTATAAATCATTTTCAAGCTCAAATCACAAAGAGGGAAATCACGCACGAAAAGAAACAATTACTCGTATCCTTTGTTCTTTTTGGTACCATGATTGCATTGGAAGTACCTAGAGCAGGGATGTCAAATATATGGCCCGTGAGCCAGAACCAGCCCATAAGGAGGTTCAATCAGACTCGCAGGATAATTCGAAAGTAAAAGACATGGATTACATTTTTTAATTAAAAGTAATGTATGAATTATCCTCTAGGGGCGCATGACAGTCTTTCTTTATAAGTCTCATGTTGTAATCTCATGTAAAGTTCATTATTATAATTTTCGATTTTCTAATTACTTAAAGTTTGGTCAATTTTGTGAAATGTTTTGTAAAAGTGTTGTTCAATAAACTTTTAGATAAATTTAACAATGTCCTTGTTCTTCTTTAAATCAAAACAAAGGTTATTTATGGGTAAGTATGCTATAATTTTAATGGTCCGGCCCATGACGTCTACCCAGGGGTCGTATATGGCCTGCGATGTGAAATGACTTTGACACCCCTGACCTAGAGAGCCATTTTGTATGTAGTTTGAAAAAAATTGGGAGACGGAATGATATAGAAGAGATCCCCAACCTTTCACAGAAACAAATATCAAGTCCAAGTTTCTCAGTGTTGCTCTCAAATCAAGCCCGAGTGTATTTGCAAACATCCCTTCTAGTTGATGGTCATATCCTATCCGACATTCGCAGGTTAGGATCACAGCATGATAAGACAAAAAGACATCAGAGTTCAACTGGGTTGAACATTTCTCTCTCTCTCTCTTCTAACTTCTTTTCTTCCCCTACCTACCTAGTGTCATGTTGTTGAAACAACGACTAATGACAATAAAAACAACAATACCACCTGCCAGTCTTTGGAATTGAGTCGGATAATTATAATAGTAATAATATGCACTATGTATACATATATGTACACAGAGACAGAGAGATCATGTTTAACACAAAAAAACAAAAAAAAAAAATCCTTATCAGTTATCATTGTATCAAACAGTCATTTCTCTCTCTTTGTGGATGTATGTATGTACTCTCATACAATGCCATGTACTTACACATTTTATATTAGGGAGATTTTAAATTTCTTGTTGGCTCTACCCCTTTAACTGCTTTTATTTTCTACTCTACAGCTCCACTGGTCAGTGCACTGAGACTCAACTTTCCACATTGTCACATTGTTTCCTTATTTTTTTTATCAACTCTCTGTTATCCATCTAATAGAGGTCTTCAACCCACCAGTTGAGAAACACTCCTATAAATCAATATTCCAATTCATTAAATTCCGTTAATAATTTTGCTTCTTATGTTGCTTACTTTAGATGTGCATACATACATACATACATAGATACATTCAAAAAGCAAAGAAAACCATTATTTACTTTGCAAATATATGTGTAGATTTAGATCGACCCCTTTAAAAATGTAGATCGTGATTACTTTAATTAATTAAAATAATAGCGAGAAAAAAAATGACTTGACAAATAAGGAAATATATATATATATATATATATACATATATTTATTTAAAGTGTTTCTTCACACTAAGAGGTTTTGAACTAAAACAAACAACACTGTCTTCTTCTCTATTTCCGTTGAAACTTGCTCAAAGAAGTGCTATTTGTTTGATTGTTTGAAGTGTATATTAATAAATGTACATAGTTATATTCCACTGCCTGGAGATACAAACATATATATATATATATATATATATATGTACATACAGGGTGACGATGCAGAAAATGAGTTAAAAAGAGTATAAGAATGTGGGTTCACCCCACTTCTTCTTCTTACTTTCCTTCCTTCCTTCTTTCCTATGTTGTTATTGATGATGATGATGATGATAGTTGTAGTAGATCAACATCTGCCTATTTCATCTACATAATAGTAATAAATATGTGCTTGGTAGTAGAAACCAAGTTTGAAAAAGAGAAATGAAGTCAAACCACCAAGCGCCCCTGTCATTCCTCCCCCTCTCATGACCTCAATTGCAATAAAGGGGGTTGTTTTTAATCGTTTGTATGTGTGTATATATATATATATATATAAAGAGGAAAATACTTGTATCCCTCACACATCTACCAACAATGTATAAACAAGGAACAAACCAATTCCTGAGTAAACATATATATATATATATATATATATACATGAATTATGTATATATTTGAATATTTAAATAAACCTCCATGCCTCAATAACATTTATTCTTGTAAACATAACTAAATATGTTTACAAAAATAAGCACATAAGCACAAGTTGTTTTGACAGATCATATAATTAATTATTATAAACTACCTTCTCTCTCTCTCTCTCTCTCTCCTTTTATAATTTATACCTCGAATCACATCCAGGCAACCTATGTATAAATATTTACCTACTAGATTTTAAATAACATAAATAATAGTTCAACAGTCTGGGAAAAATGACGTAATTATGGTCAATTGTTTTTGGGAATCTTCTTTTTCATTAGGTTTTTTTTAAAGGAAAGGTTGAGAGAGACTCATAGGCATAGAGTTGTAAGAAAAACATGAAGGAGTCAAAGAGATTTCCATAGACAATTTGTCACAATGCTAGGAATAAGGGCAATAGATAAATTATAATACTCCGTGTTCCTTACGGATTCAATCAGTCAGAATGTCTCTATAATCAGGTTTCACTTCAAAACCCATTAAAAAAAACCTACAACTTCTACGGACTGCTGAAATCAAAAATAACTGTGACATCATGGCCATTGAGCATTCCTTGAACCTTTAATAAGATGAAATCATTTGCTCAGTCTTGCGCATACCTTGTTCCTTCCTTAGATGTTTTTCTGTCTCTAAAATGGGTTCAACCAAGGAAATATAATAAAAAGAAGAGATTTCGTGATAGTAAACTCCTTCAAAGTTCCGTACTTCCTATATTTTTCTTTGATATTTCGTAGTGAATAAATCTTACATACAACAACTATTGAATAAAAGTGATTATTACAATCATTATTGATTACTGCTCTTTATATTGATAAATAAGACAAAGAGCTGACTTGTGTAATTTAAATGCTCCTCATCGGTACATAAACATTCATCATGAGTGGGCATGTACAACATGGATAGAAAAAGAATACCCACTAAAAAAATAGCTATAAAAAGAAATTAATTAATTCGTTCACTCGGTCTTTTGTGAACGAAGCAAGAAGATTATCTCACTAAGCCGACAAAAAGTATCATAATACGCTGTTAGTAATAAAAATAATACTTAGGTTGTATGTATTAGAGAATGAATGTATACAAAAGTATAAGAAAATAATAATAATTATACTTACATATTATTATGTATATACATACATATATGTCTTTGTGTAAATTTGCAGTAATTCCACGTGACTAGAGGATAGAGCACATTTCATTCATAAAATACATATAAGTAGCTTAGTCGATCATATCTTTTCACTTTTTGTGGGAGGTTATGTGTATGAAATGTACGCACACAAAAGCTAGCAAGGATGCTTACCTTACATAAAAAAATGAGTCTGGATAATAGACATTTGTATTCTCTCCATCTAATCATTATCTTCCACTACTATTTAATAAATTATACTCAAGTAATTAATCCTACGGGAGGTGCAGCAAATTGCACTGAAAGGTCGCCCGGTTTCAATTAAAGAAAAAAAATATGATAAAGATAATTATACTTGAAAGGTAAATCGTAAATCAAATGAAGACTCTAAATCAGATGTATGCAATCTGAGGCCCACATATCACTCAAACTATGACTTCATACAGGTCAGTGGACCTTGAATGAATTTCTAAGTGAGGGGGGGGGGGGGTAATTTTACTATAATACCAAAACTATTACATATATATGTATATAGATCACTAAACCTCAACTTTTCAAAAAAGTTGGGACCAAGGGATCTTGACCCCACCACCAATTACATATAAGTAAAGGTGTGCATTTACTTTAATAAACTATGATAAGGAAAAAATATCGAATTTGTACAGTGATACCTCGAAAATATCACCAGATATACTGCACTGACCGTTCTTGTTAAATTTCATTTTATGATCTTTATTTTTTATGTAATCAGTGGATTTTAGTAAGATGTCCATCAAATGAATAACCGCGAAACTCGGACAAAACGGAGTATTGCTGTATGTAAATATATTAATTTTAAAAACCCATACCCTCCATTTATTTTAAACCCTTCAAATGTTTAAACATAAGCAACATAGTGTGTCAAATTTATCATTTATCATTTAGGGTTGGCCAGCAAAAACAGAGTCAAAATACATCATTATTATATCATTTATTTTTATTTTGTTAGTATTTATTTGAAACTATGTATATATATATATATATACAAGTTGACCAACATATTAAATATTATTTTTTGGCCATGGTTAGGGTCATATTTGAGTTATAAATTTGATACAAACTCAATTATTATTAATATAATAGCCCTACAAAAATAGTGCAAACAGTCGGTGGGTATTTCAACCCATCTACAAGAAATACAAATGAACAGCCCATAATTTAGCTTTCATGTCTACAAACGAATGGATCGTGTACTACTATGTATTTATCTATTTATGAAGTAATAAACAAAAAAGTACATAGGAAATTTGTTTTATTTTTATTCATGATTGCATTTCTGTTGACGAATCATGCAGATACTATCCGAATAATAACATTTTATTAGACATACCAAAAGATGCATTAGGTATTTCATCATTCATATCACTTTCAAGCACAAAGGAACTGACCTTCAAATTATATATTGCAATTCTAGTTTTTATTCTACATACACCTAAACTTAATCCATTCTCCTGCTAGCTTGAATACACACATATATATATATATATATATTATTTGATTCAAAACAATACTTACAAACAAAGAAGGGATATTATACTATGTAAAAAAAAGCAATGAAACTTCATACTCTACAATTAACAAAGGCCTCTATGTTTTCTTGTTTACTTGAAGACTCTCAGAACCACACAATTAACCGAGACCAAAAAAGAGTGTAGATGAAAATATTGCACACTAAAAAATTACTCATCATATCTCATTACACATTACTCCATTGAAAAGAGTACTATATTAGTTATAGTATAGAAGCAAAAGTAGTAACAAATTCAAATTACGATGTAGTGAATAACTTCAAACTGAAAAATGACATGAACAAAAATGCTCAAATCCATGTTTTAAATCGATATCTTCTTCATACTCTTCATTACTACATACACACAATCAACAATTTAAAAACAATATGGATTTTGCAAAGTAATTGTATGGCCTACTCATAAAATCAGAGCCCTTTCAACTCAATTCATTATCAATTATATACATTGTGTCAGGACCAATATTTATAAGAATTATTGGACTTAATCGACAGAGAAATTGAAGTTTTAAATTTGAAATAGTTTTTCAAGGAACAAAAGTGGGTACACGACACAGAACAAAAAACGATTTTGAGTTCAATATAACATATAATATTTAGTACGGATACAACCCTATATCAAATACATATCTGAAGCATTATTTCAATTGAACATGAATTGAAAATACATACCTATTTTTTCAATGAATATTATTATTGTTATTATTATTAATCATAATAGTATCAATGGGATAGTGACAATGTGAGTTGCAAGTGTATGTATCTAAGTAGATAATTACAGCTATAAATATCGTTCGATAAATGAAGAACCAGTTTTGATCTTATTTGAGTTTCATGAATGAAGAAGAGTTGATAATATGTGTTACCATACACATAATAATATATTATTGATATAAAAGACGATGAGGAGGAGGAGGGACTACGAACGATGTCAAGATGGATTTTTAATATATATGTACATAATATTAAATAATAAGAAATGATAACATTAATGGACTTTCATACTAATACATATTATCTACTCCATCCAATTGAAAGTTGTAGCCCTCCTCATCAACTCCTCCTTTGGAGCGGAATTATTATCATTTTGATTGATAAATATTCAAACATAATAGATAGATAGGTATTTCTATTAATACACAACACATTTATCAAATAGAAAACTCAAGATATTTCTCCCATGTATGTAAATAGAGGGGGCGTCGTGAATGACATTCCACGGTGTGGACAGAGCTAAAGCTTTTAAAAAGATACTAATCGTTTCTATAATAACGGCAAATTATGGTTCATCATTAAATATCTACTTCTTTAAACCGGTGTGAGTCTCATGAGAGGTGAGTGATACGGCAGAACAAATATCCTTCCGTACTTTTGTTGTATCCTCATCATACATATATTGGCCCGTCAACAGAAAAGTAAGAAAAATAAATGATTTCCCATATTCTGGATATCATTTTCATTCTTCAATCAATAAATAAGAACCTTTCTGATTAATCCTTAGGAGGCATCACAAATTGTACAACTTAAGGGTCACCAAAGTTCAAGAAAGAAATATGAGATGATTGCAATTGAAAGATCAAATAAAGACAAATAAAGCTTCATACATACATCAAATGAAGGCTCTAAAACGACTACGCCCAATATTCAAGCGTTGTTATGTTTATCAATTATTCTTATTAACTATTCGGAGGCCTTGCATAAATTCCTAATCGACGAATTGGAATTTGATATAATCCATGTAAAAGGTCAAATTGAAGCCGATTTCATGAATCAAAAAAAGGCTTCATACCTGTGTTATATATATATGTATATTACATAAATTTTGTAGCTAGCCTAGCTATTGACTAGAGGGCTAAGCTTTAGATAAACTGCTGTAGACTATACCTAGTCTAATATTCATGGATATATCAACTCATTCCAAAAATGTAAATATAAAGACCCAAAATTGACCATAATATACCAAAGAATTTTTTTTTTTTTTTTTTTTTTTTTTTTGGGGGGGGGGGGGCTTATTTATGAAGGAAAAAAAGGTGAATTTTTCATTCTTTTGATTTTTATTCATTCTTGAAATAGTGGCACTGCAAAATAAACGTGCTATTTTTAACAAAAGTATAATCGACAGTTTTCTTCATTATTCTTAGAGATGAAACGAAAAATCTAGACATGTTGAGTTTAGGGAAGAAAGAAAAATATTAGTTGGTACGACTACCTTGATGATGATTTTGAATTCAGTCTTCTCCGTATCGTTGAAGCAAAAGCTTACAAAAGTTATAAGCCCATCAATTTCTGATTGGTAAGAAATCAAGGCAAAGAAAGTTTGCCCCTTTCCCCGGACTTCTGAAAATTCAAATTCCCTCTCAGTTTATATTAGTTATTGAGTATTATTTGATATGGTCAAATAAAATCAGCTGATAAAATACAAAGGTACCAGATAGTTTGTAATTGTGGGCATGCTCTCTCACCTCAACAAGATGCTCATCACAAAAATGATCTCTGCAATATTAAACAGCTGACCGTGTGGATTAGATAGGTTGATGATACCTAGTAATGTAAAAATATGCAAATGGGGTATGTAAGATAAAAAAAAAGAGAAAATCAAACTGGTAACTCTGACAATTTGATGAATGTTGAGAGGGAAGCAACTTGAGCTGTCATGACGTTTTACGTTTTAAATCAATAATAAATAACATTATGTATACCATAGATGAAAGGCAAAAAATTAACCGAAAAATTAATGTCAGAAAATTATATATCTTTAGCTTACAAGTCGTAAACTAATAATTATTACGAGAACAAGAGCCCTTTTCTAACATTGTATTTGCTATTGTAGATGTTCTCCTCTCAGTAACAGCATTGGAAAACAAAAAGTACTGTTAAAAGTGTCAACTCCACAAAATATCACACGCAGCATTTTGCATATTTTTTACATTCCTAATGATACCTTATAGCAGTGCTTCCCAAACTTTTTTACGACATGGCACATTAACCCATTGTGGGGGGCCATTGAATATTTATCTTTTTACAAGTAGAAATGTAATAAGATGTAACATACCTTAGTATAGATTTGCTATTCAAATCCGTATATAAAATTTTTTAGGAGTGCTAGAGAGCACATCTGAAAAAGCTTTGAGGCGAACTGATTGAGAACGATTACCTTTACAGGCACATGATAAGTTCAATGGATTGCATATACATTACCATTTCTATATATTTTCTGAATAAATCGTGATTTTTATCAAGACATTATCTAACGAAACAACTTAAATCTTAGAAAATACTAATAAACATTGATACTATGATGAAGCTGCATCTACGTTACGATCTAAAATAAAGTCATTGGACAAAAAAATAAATAAATGTTTGTATTAACACAGTTAAGAATATGCTCTAAACTTAGCCATCAGTAATATGATAAAAAATAACCCGAGTCTCTCTGAAACTATAGAAACATCTTATGGAATATGCAAATTCGCTAAAAAGTCACTTAAAAGAAACACTACATTAGACGCTATCAGGGACTCTTCGGCAAACAATTCAAAGACTGAGTTCATCCTTTTTGTCCTACCAGAGTGTTTGTTAGCTCTAGGTGAAATTTTAAAAACATTTTCAGAAATGTATGATGAATTAATGGAACTTTATATATGGGGGTAAAAATAGCAAATTGAAAGAAAGAATTTGACGAATAATGTCAGTAATGTCGACTTTTTTTTGCTCCTGCCTTAGCAAAAGTCTCTTGATCCAAATTCAAAATAACTCTACTTTCACGATATTTCAGCAACAAAGGGACAAGAATCGGCAGGTCAAGTGTTAGCTTTCAAAATAGAATCCCAAAGCAGTGAAATATACGACATCTTTATTACACACCTTATCTGTATGTTAAATTTATTGTTCAAATTATCGATTTTAAAATGCTTTGCAAAAATTCCTGAGTAAAGTAGGGTACGAAAAAGTGCTGTAGGCAAAAAAAAAAATCTTTCTTTTTTTCCAAATTTAATCAGATTTAAATTATTTTGCTTTGTACGAAATATAAACCGATGAATTTGGCAAAGTGCTTCAACTCTGCGTTAAATCTTTTTTGTCTCATTTATCATGATTAGTGGTATTTGGGACTTAATATTTTGGCCATTTAAGAAAATTATAACTTAAATATCTATCTCTGTCCAAACTATGGTTACACCACTGAATTTATAGACACGTATGAAATTCTCAAAATGTCTATGTTCTTCTTCTTCTTCATATAGGGAATCCCAAGGAATCGCGTTTCTTATTTATTGGATAATAAATCATATATAACTAACTAAAAATAAGAATCGACATCAATGCGTAAATCAAATATATGTATGTATATGAGTACGGCCTCAAAATCATAAATTCATTCAACAACAACTTTAAAAATGCCATTTAATGATTATATATTATGTTAATGCACATTTTGTTTAATTTACAACATTAAGCCTTGAAGAAAATGTATTTATAGGTATATATTTATATATTAAATCATGACTGGAAGAGGAGGCTGCCTCTAATATCCCCCTTTACAAGGAAATATAAATATAACAAATCAATTCTCATTCAATTATTATAATTTCCTTGTAACAGCAAAACATACTTCCGCTTCATAAATAAATAAATAGGAAACTTCATTAGTAGGGCCTTGTTTTTTATGGATGAATAAAAAAATAAAATAAAAGTCTATTCAAATGAATTAATAAAGGATGCAGCAAATATGTATACATAAATATATATATACAGAATTAGTCAGTCTTCTTCATATGTAAGACTTCAAAACTACTAAATTGATGGAGACAATTTTTGGTATTTGACCCTCTTGGGACACTTCATTGATCATGAGTTACTTTTTTTTCTATCTCAAAATCTAGAAAGTCTTTAAATTCAACTTTTGTTTTATTTGATGCTCTACTCATGGCGTTTCTGTAAAAAACGTATTTTATATAAAAATCATGAATAAGAAATGAATAAAATCATTTACATATGTAGGTACCTATATGTATGTATATAAGTTTTTTGGACAGGAATTCATGCCAAAAAAGAGACATAGTTATAAAATAAAAATTGACTTGTTAGTAAGCTACTGATTTTTTCGCTGTAATGGTCTATATGGGCTAAATTTCTGCTTAAAACATATTTTTTACAGAAACTTCAAATTTGTACAAAAACTGAATTTACAGATTATCTGGCTCGGAAAAAAAAAAATGTTGTTTACATGCTATATGAAACGTCAGGGTTTCACGTTAAAACAAAGAAAGATGAAGGGTTCTATCATCAAATAATAGTTGTGAAGTCGATAGTCGTCTCTTACAGTATGGGCAACTGATTCTTCTGCCCAGAGCGACAAAATTTATTTTCAATTTTTTTTTTTTACAAAAACACCAAGAGTAAAAAATATAGTTGTTCAGAAACTAAATTTACAGACAGTCCAAAGACGAACACGAGCTTGGGGTGAAAAGGTATATTATTCTATTTGCATAATAATAAGTTATTGAAAATTTAATTTATTCATCTAATATAATTAGCCAGCGGGTTCAGTATATATATAAGGATATAGCGTATTCTCAATAATTTGTGAACTTGGTTGAAAATTAATAAACATACGGATCAAAAACAGTTACTTTAATTCATGATGACGAAATATGTACATATGCTTAATAAATGGATCATCCCCAGTGAAGCATATGCACAATTCTATTTGATGAACGTATACAAATTCTACATAATATAAAGTAACATCTGTAGTAGATACGCGTATGGGGAAACCATGAAAGGCTTTGATATTGATGATGACGTTGCAAGCAAATAAAGAAAACACACACAAAAACACAATTATGTACATACATATAACCGACCTTGTGCTTTCGTCTAGATGAAGCTCTACTTCGAGCTGTGGAACGGACACTGCGTCGACTTGAACCATGATAGGATCGCTTAGAACGACGACTTGAAGAAGATGTTTTTAATTTATGCTTTTGAATAATGTCCTCTCCTGTGAGCCATCTCCAAATCGTGCCCATGATGGACTTAATATTATACACCACCTACTCTATGTATGTTATTAAATCACTCTGTACATAAGGATACTTGATCATAAAATGAGATTATTTTTTACCAAGAGGTTTCTGCAAAAGGCAGAGGAGGTGGAGTGGAGTGGAGATGTGATGAAGTACCTTGACTAACTAACAAACTACAAACTCCCACCTGAACTATGTACAACATATGTAATTATAACTATAGGCAGATCTAACGAATTTAATAGCTTTATGTATTATTCCGAACAAGAGGGTTTAAAGTTACAGAAAAGAAGAGAAAGAAAAAAGCTTTTTATCAGGAGGAAAGAGAACAAATTGACCTCGATTCTACAAAATACAGATAAAAATAAAATAGTACATCAATCCTACCTGTTCCTCAACCGGCTCCTCCAGTAGCTCATCCCCTGCGCCATAGTAGGATGATGGATTTGTAGAGGCGGATCTTGAAGAGTCCATTCGAAGAGGAGGCCCTCCTCGGGCATGTTGATGCTCAGAGAGTAGTGCCTCCTCTTCAGAGTTTAAATTCGGAGGTGGAGGAAGGAAACTATAAGGGGTGGATGAGGCACTCCGGACAACAGAATATTGTGAGGGAAGATTCAAATCCATGTCGCTGGAAAAAAGAAAAGAAAGACAAAGTATAATTAATTATATGTATATAATTAGGAAATTCTAAGGAAATGGCATCCCCCCTTTGTATTAAATCAACTCTAATTAAGCGTGTATCACAAAGATATTTTTATATAAACATATGTAAGTAGGTACCTACCTACAAAGTATAAATGAACCGTGTGAACTTGTGAACCATAATACCAACATTATAATATTAAAAAAAAAGAAAGTATCTCAGATTAAGTGACTAGACACTTTATTTGCAAATTTTGATATTAACACCCAGCACATCATTTGGAATTTTTAAATATTCATTAGTTCTAGGAAAGTAGTTTGACTTTTGACAGCCCAGGGGGGGGGGGGAAACGATGCCCTTTGGAACCCCCTCACTCAATCATGCATTTTATTTGAGGAAACTACATGAGAGACTGAATACATCATTGATGCCAAAGATTATCATTTTGTAAGAAAGAAAAATAACTATGACTAAAACACTTGGATCATTCACATTTTAAAAGTATTCACAACCTCGCATTTCAATATTTTGATATTTAAGAATATTTTTAAATTGCGTACAATCTACGGATGTAAAGGAAGTATTCGATACATTACTAATATAGACGTTATTTCTTCTTCTGTTTCAAGGAGTGTTGGCTCCCGTACAAGGATTTGATGGATGTTTTAGTACATAATGAGGCATACAAAATATTTTGATGATGATGACGATTAAATATTATTATTATTATTAATATTAGTATTAATACTAATACTAATAATAGTTACATAATTATGATTAAGAGGAAGGAAGACTTGCGAGAGTATATGACTCCTTTTTATTCTTAACTTAAATGTATATATGTATGAGTTCGGGAAGAGTAAGATCCATCTCCTTAATTGAGACGACAACAACAACAACAGCAGCAGGATTTAAAATACTATGTATGTATCTATTCCTTCCTCAGATATATTTATGCAAGTAATGATGATAATCCCTCAATGAAATTAAACCAAAATATGATTATCCACACATTACTTACATACATACGTACATACATATAGAATTTAAGGGCGAGTCATTTTTTCAATTTAACAATGAGAGAGGACCCAATGTGGGTATTAGCTAGGAAGGCAGACAGGCTATAGGGAGATAGATATATGTACAGATGAGGATTATCTTAGTCTTCTAATCGTTGACTCTGGTATGTTAAGTCCCCTTCTTTACACAAGATGCTCCTTCCTTAGAAAAAGTACATACTTATATATATATATACAAACATAATAATTTATTTTATCACGTAAAAACAAAGTTGGGGGTCAGTAATAATATTTCTTTTCCCCACTTATGTTTTGAATTCCAATGGAAAAACGGATAACAATAAGGAATGTAGCTTTGATAGAGCTCCCAAAACCTTAATGCACTGGAGTATACTTGACATATACTAATTTTAGGCAATGAACTAGCTAAATCACGCAACATGTTGTAGTAAACAACATCATTTTTGAAGGTAAAGTAATATTAATTTTGCATGTACGTACAAACGAAAAATATTTTTTTTTTGTTGTTGTTGTTTGCTCTCATAAAAGAGCAACATGACGATGTACTTTAATCATAATTTCCATTTTATAGTATATACATACATATAGTATGTGAATATCTGTTTGAGAACCACGCTCTTGAAACAATTGCATTCAAAGCAAATCATTGATGAAGAGAGATGCAATAGTAAGGACTAATAGTCAATGCCGCCTTGGTACGGTGGTATAAGAGAAGAGCTCCTTCTCAATAATCAAATATGAGCCACCTGCAAATTCACAGATAAATATATCACAATGAAAGAGATATATGTATTTGTTTGGTGAGAATACACCAAAACAGGTAGGATTCATTTGTCATGTATGTATATTTTTTCCGCATTTCCTGTTCCAACTCCATTCACAAACATGTATGTATAGTGCTGAAATACAATTAAATGTAGGGACATAGATATATATATATATATATAGCTATGTTAGTTAGTATACATATAACATAGGTGCATAGACTACATGATTTGACAAATATCACCATTCCATGAGCAATCAACTAGAAAGAAAGAGCCCATGAATCTAACGGAAACTCGTATGCTGTCTGTTTTTCCACATAAGCAAAAAAAATATAGCAATTTAATGAGAAAGATGTTGGTGAGATAAGAGGTCGAGGGTAAAGAAGAGAGAGAGAGAGAGAGATAGGTAGAGACTAGGTACAATGATCTCACAATAACAATTTTCATCTCATTTTGACATGCTTGAGAAGTGTGTGTGTGTGTGAGTGTGAGAGAGGGCTTCAACCCACATTAAACCAACCAACAACAATCTTGGTAAAACCACACTTTGCAATTTTATATTTATTTTCAAATTACAAAAAAAAAAAAAAAAAAAAAAATCAAACATTTACCATCATCATAATCAATATTAATACAAATGACATAAAGAGGAGGCGCGGCCTACACTCATAACTCCTTCAAAAAATACTCTAGAAAAATGCATTATCCTTACACTGATCGACATGCTCTAAGTGCATTTGTAGTAGAGGAGGACTCTGACACTTCAACAATTGATAGTATGTTCTCCAAACTACGATGAAAACCATCCCCAACCATATTCAGAGATGATGATCAGGCGGCACACATATACAAAACAACAACCAACAAAAAAAAGGTCACTTCACAAACTCCTCCTGATATGAACCATATCACAGACACAGATTCACACTAAGCAAATTGGATGGATGTGGTATTAATGATTATTTATTTGACAAAACTTCCCACTCTTTTACAACCATCAACTTTGAGCGCTACACACGAAATAAACCACAACACAAAATCTGTCCATGAACACACCACAGACACACACACACACACCATCGCACGCTTACCTCCTATTCTATTTTAAAAGAATAATAGTAACGATATATTATTATTATTATTATAAGTTTATAACTAAGAGAGTGGAAGACACATCCATCCATGATGGAGCCTTCTTCTTCTTCTTCTTCTCTCTATTTCTCATCTACTATACAACAAACCAGTTTACTACACTTTTTTTTTTCTTCTTCTTCTTCTTCTTCAAAGGCAACCAATTATACTATAAAATCACTCATTTATTTGTCAATTTGACTTTGATGATGAAGGTAGAATGAATATATTTAATTGATAGAGGTATGAATAATTATACATAAATATGGACAAATGCCCTTGGGAACGAATTACAAGAGGGATTACCTTTTTCCCCTTCTTCATAAACAATATATTTATGTACATGTATGTAACCCAAAGCTACTTGCATCTGCTAGTAAGTAGAAATAATAATAAAAAGGACTAATGGGTCACAGGGACAGGATGCACAGAAGTAAAAAAAACAACAGCCAATATTGTGTAGAGAGGAAATGGGAACATCTGCATCAGTGTGTGCGATTGTACACAATATGTACATATGATATATATATGTATTAGAAGGACCCTTTGAGTAGAGTATGTATATTTACATAGTACATATGACACGTCAATACAAAAGCAGGCATAAATGATTTTACCATTAAAATAAATCTGGACAACATATATTTGTACTCTTCAATTTTGAAAATGCAGCAAATTCGGTTTCAATGAAATAAAAATACATAATATGATGCCACATGGGAGACAAATAAAGTAACCATTAGAAATCAATTGAAGGATATAGATAACAAGATATATATATATATATAGCCATCCCAGAATATATTTTGAACATAAAGCCCATACGTGACCGGAGTAACATGTCCATGAAGTAGTATAAAAATACATAGAGTGGAAATGAATTTTTGTACAAGATTGCTTTTAGTGTTGACGTATTTTATATGGTTACATCCATAAATCAGTGTGGAATAAAGATAGACCAAGAGTAATAATCTCTTAATCCTGAGACAATAATGGTATTAGAAATGACGTTAGCATCATGGATAAAAAAAGAAATATATTCTCAGTCTCTTTTGTATGCACCATCATGCTTTTTTTATATGTATACCAAGAATAAGCCGTGAATCTCTTTTAAGAACCCTATTAACAAGGAACAGCAAGTCTTTAACTAATTAAATATTGATTTAAAACCACCTCAGGTAAGAAGTATGAAATAATGACAAAATAAAAGTAACAAAAAAAAAAAAAAAATCAACCTGAATGACTCATTAGAAGTGAGGAAAACGTATTGACTGCACGTATATACATATATATATGTACATGGTCTCATAGACCTAAAGAGATAATGGAGCAAACAAGAGGGAAAGAAAGTACCTATGCACAGCATACAAAGATAGAGAAATGGCATGAAGAAAAGTCGTAATATTTGCATAGGTAAATATCTATGCTTATTTATTTAGGTTCAAAGGTCAATTCAATCCAGGTTAGTTTTCTTTACATTATGTTTATGTTGACGATGAAATTTGCTTCTTTTTTCTCTTTAATTCCCCCTCCTCTTCCTTAGGAGTGAGTCCAAAAAGGATTTACCTTACTTACTTACAATTTCATGCATGTTAAGAATGATTCTATGTATGTATATAATTCATACAATGTTGTGCCTTCCGTAATAAATCACCGCAAATCCATTCAGGATACTCTGAATTGTGGAAACATTATTATTATTATTTTTATGATGTGAAGGGTTAAGGGGTTAATGAAGTTCCCCCCCCCCCCACCTTTAAGTATCCTTTATAATTATATGATTAGACCACAAAGGCAATTATTTGTTTAATGTTTGTAAAAGTACATGCGTATATTACATATTTATGTAGATACACAAATAAGCAAAAATAAAGGAACTATGCATGAAAGTCAACTCTAAATATGTTAGAGGCATTTCTTCATATCAAAAGGGGCCTCTTCCCTTTGTACAATGGAGCAATTAACACAAAATAATTAAATATTGGATAATTTTCTATTTGTGTGTGTGTGTGAATATTTAAAAAGGAATAAGAGAAGAGGTTTGTCGTCGTTCACTGCCAAGTTTTCAAGCATGATACACGTCAAGTCAGATAAAATATTTGCAAGCACAGTAATACCTTCAACTACGAGCCTCATTCTCCAAAAATGTTTCCATAAAAAACCCCCATTGAAAGTGAATGCTTGTTTCTTAAAGTCACAAATTGCTAAATGATTCCTACATGAGTGATCTATTATCTATGGTAATGGCTATCGTTGAGTCAGAGGCAAAAAATCCCTCCAAGGTACACTTCAGTCATTGTAGAAAATGAAAAATGTAGCCCTTAAGACCTTCCGACTCTAACAGGAACCGTTTGAAATGTAAATTGGGGGAGAATTATTTTTACTGATATCAGGTTATTTAGTTCATATCTGCTTTTAAAAACAAGATTCCCAATGTTTGGAGGTATCAATTTGTTATCAAAATTTCATTTGTGCAAAAATGCAGAAAGTACCTTCTAACTCGAGCACAATAATATGCTCTTTTTGGAGAAACAGAGGCAAATTTTATTAGGCTTCCCTCATAATCCAAATTGAAAAAGGAACAGTTCATGCAGTGATGTGTCGACTTGTTAAAAAACGATAAATTAGAAAAAGAAAGAGAAACAAATTAAGGAGCCAATTTAATAATTAATACACAATATACATATTTAGTGTATACTAGAGCTAGACTGATGAATCAGTCCAATTTCAACTTTTTAAGGATAATTGGTACTCCGGCATTCTATGCCAATTACAATATATTCACAATTTTAACAAGAGAAAATAATGTAGATACAAAAAAAATAAAAAATCTTAGACCTTGCACCCTTCAACAATGAGTCATTATTAATTGTTGAGGAAAATTAAACTGACTCATATACAACTTTGAGTCAAATAGGACTATTTTTAAATTTAAAAATCGATTCAACATTAAAGGGGTCGAATCATAAAATTAAAAAAAAACTCAAGTCGAGTCACTGCCACACAACATAACTTGATGTCCATAACACAAATATTTATATCTACAGACGTATAATAATATCTGAAATATCATCAATATTTTTTTTTACCCATAGGCTTATTTAAAGTAATTTAGCTTGACTCATGCCACAGCCACACTCATGAGGGCCTGGCCTCTCCCTCCTTCTATTATTTTTTTTGCTCTTTTTTCCAAAAATGCTATGAGTAAGCACATATTATTATGAACGTTCATCATAGGATAAGTATTTCTCGTGGTGAGAAATGAGCCATTTGTCTAAGAGGAATTCCACATTTCACATTATGTATGTACAATGTATATTATATATATATATATATATTTATAAAAGACCTACTCCTAACGTAGCTACATACATACGGATAAAAAACAATTCAACGGACATGACAAATCACATAATGTTCTAATTGATATGGACTCCTTTTCTTCATAGCTTCAGCTTCTTCTTCTCCGAGTCTCCACCCTGAAGGAAGTCATCCATTACAGTAATAATAATAATAACAATAATAACATTAATAGTAAAACCTGGACAAAACAAATAAATAAATTACCACTAACAAAATTTCTTGGAAAACCAACTGTAAAAGAGTTACATACGTTCAACAAACAATGATACGTTTTGCAAATATATTATATGTATATAAATATAATATATAAAAACGAAGAAAAAAAAAGCTTCATTAGAAAATCCATGATTCTATGAATATACTTATATATATATACTATATACGTAAACATCATCATGTGACGATGAGCTCCTCAACAAATCACTTTTACCTCGCATTCCTTCATCATCACTACATGCATACTATGTATGTACCACACCAATCAGACCACAAAATTTTTTATTGATCCTTCAAGATGTAAAACAAAAACCAAAAGACTATATATGTATATGTATACATGCTATATACAACAATGTATTAGAAGGTAAGAAATAATGAAGAGAAAATAATAAAGAGGGAACAACTGCACTCGAGGCTGCAAAAAGTACAAAAAAAAACAAGAAGTGAAAATAGGTTAGTGTGCTCTTATTTAAAGACTAAAAACAAAGACGACGCACATATCTACATATTAAATACATAGATATCATATGTACATGATATTATCAGTAGATATATTATGCATCTATGTGAATAAAAGTGTCCCATGGTGATCACATAATGTATGTATGTATGTATAACTTATAAGTATCATTCCTACACACTTTGATCCTCTTGGCCCCTTTTATTAAGTGCATTCTTCATAATGGCATCTATGCATACATACCTAGGTGTGTAACAAGTGATTTCTAAGTAGATATGTAAAAGTAATAGACCCAATGGTCGGTCTCAAATATACATAGATCCAAATACCATACAACATAATGATAACATTTTTCATAGTATGTATGTAAATGAACACTTATTATGAATATATGTATAAAGTATGCTAATTATACAAGTAAGACACTGCAATTAGTGTTTTTCTTTTTTTTTTTTTTTCATATTGCTATAGAAACGTTTGAGAGACTTTTCAATGTGATTTTTTTAGGAGGTTAATTTTACTTAATTGTTACATAACAATGTTCCTTACGTCACTCAACCTTTCCTTTAAAAAAGGCAAGAGGAACGACTCAAAGTTAACTATATAGTAGTTAACCAATTATCTACGTCATTGTTTGTACTAAGGACATTCACAGTCCAACGAGGGAGATTGCAAATCAGCAGCAAACAAAAAAATACAAAGGAATTGTTGATATTTTGGGGATAGCATTGTGTTATAGAAAATATGGGTACATATACATATAGGTATGTAATGGGAATTTTACCTCTCATTAGAAGAGGAAATGTGGGGATAATAAAATCCTCTTTTCTTAAAGAATTTTCCAGGAGGATCATCTACTGCTCTTCAGTTTTTCACATACTTCTAAAGCAGAAAGAGACTCAAGAACCTCAAAATACTACTTTTTATTTTTGACTCGAGCAATTCTCACCCCTTTACTCAAAATTCAACTCATTCACATGAGTACAACGTCTAATGCCCTTCTCATATTGAATAAGTAAATAAAACAGATGTATTTAATAATAGATGACAATGCATGCATACTTTGAACTCCCAAAAAAATAGGGTGATAATAGGAATGAATGAAGATACGATTCAAGATTCTAAATTTTGAGTAAATTTTTGACACAAAATGTAGGAGTCAATTCCAACGTCAGAAGAATTGATTTCCCAGAACTATTACAAATCACCATTTATATCATGAATCACTAAAGGAATTTCATCGTCTCTGTACAACCACAAGGGGGCTTTTCAAACTCGTGGGGACGAAAATATTTTCCAAACTCATGCATTTTTATTTAAAAAAGTGTATTCCTTTTGTAAGAAGATTGGGGGTGGAGATGTTCAAATGCTACCTTAAAAAAAAGTTTTAAAAGTTTTAGAAAAAGTAGTCTTTAGATATGATAGCTTTTGTTTATCTGTAGGCTGAATATGAGTCGATTTCAGTTCACGAGGGTAAAAAGAATCTTATTTTTTCGGAATCACCTAAGCCCCAAGTTCAAATAAAGAACGACCAGTAAAATTCAGAACGGTCTTCAATGAACAACAAATGTCCAAAATTCCCTTATAACCCAGAAGCGATGGCTAACCCTCATAGGAAAATAACGAACATGCCGCCAAAACATTTACGGTATAGAAAGAGATGAAGAGAAACTCATATGCAAATCCAAAGACGATTATCATACATGGGTATAATAATAATATTTGCAAGGAATTAAAGGATAGACAATAGATTAATGTATGTATGTATGTTCAGAATAAAGAGATTAAACCTGTACTACATATGAACAAAAAAAATAGACATTAACGTATGCTTCATGAAGTAAAAAAACAAGCAAAGAAACAAAACACGCTTCCATTCTCTTAATTCATTTGTAAGAGCATTCACAATGCACTTACGGATGCTATAGTACGTAATATTTAATAGTTGATTTATTACGATTCAGATGATAATGGCATGTAATTTAATTTTTTTGCACCTTCAAAACGTATTAGAAAGAAAGGTCTCAATACTTCAAAATGAATGGGAACATGTGAGAAAGGCATTTATACATATATAAAGGAACCATATCAATGAAAAGGTAGTTAAGATTTGTAATCAATAACACATATATATGGAAAGGATAAGATTGAAGGGGGAAGAAAAAAAGAAGAAGATCAATGATGTACATATAATTGATCATACTTCATAATGACAGGGTTGCCTCGTCTAACAAGACAGAAGAAAAGGCATACAAAAGTTATTAATTCTTAAAATATCTACATATACGTTTTTTGTTCTTAACAAAAGATCTTTGGTTATGACAGATGTTAGATCAGTGGGAAATAAGAGAAGAAAAAAAACACAACAACTTTCAGATAATTCAAAAGTGAATTACACTTATTAGATATAAACATATGTATACATCTATGTATTATAAAATATGACGTGTGTTTTCAAAAAGTAAACGTTAGATGGCAGTCTACACATTGGTTTAATGTCAATGAGCGCCCTCTATTGATAAAAAAAGCTCTTACCGATATTTCCTTGAAAGACTCACTACGGAACTTTCCCGACTGTGACAGCTTCTAATACTTTGAGACTCGGGCATTGAATCTGGAAGATAATAATAATAAAAAAAGAAGATGATTATGAGTAACAGGGAAATAATATAATATATTATAGATTAACATATGACTCAACATATTCCTATATAAAATGACATAACGCTTTGCAGCCATCTATATGTCATTTCACAAACTTCTTAAGTTATGTGTGTATTTATTGTATAGCTGCTTAAGTCATATTACACATATCCTTTTATGAAGCAATATTAATTGCATCATGGAGTCAGGGACAGACAACACACTAATGGGAAATTAAATACATACAAACAAAACACAGCCTCTCTGAATGAATAATTATAAGTGCAATTAAATGGAGCCTGAAATGGGCAAAATGACCCATTAACTCACTCAGTTATAGTCCAAACATGGACTGAATATTTTTTATCTCTTTATATGGACATACGCTCATATGTAATATAGTATACCTACAAAAGTAATAACAACTACTATAAAAAGATCTAAAAGTAATGAATCCCCACAAGCCACAAGAACCCAAATCCACATAAACCATGACCCAAATAATGAAGTAAAAATGCACCATTTGAAGAGGGAAAGAGAGAGATTAATTACCTTATTTGTTGCATGAATGGGGAGGCATGATTTGTTGGCAGCATGAAGCAACAACAATGGAAAAAAAATGAAAAGGAAAAAAAGATCGTTATTTTTGTGGTTACTTTAGTACAACCACCAATTCAATTTTTCTTGCATGCTCCTGGTAGGTACGTATCAACTTTACGAGAACAAAGGCAAGCTAATGTTTTCATATTGGTTAAGTTTGTACGTATGTACAATCAAGTTTCCACAAAAATGTTGCACCACACTGTATGAGTGTAGACAAGTCAATCGTCGACCAAAAAAAAAACAAACGTAGAAATATTAAATAATATCATATTGATATGATAAATCACTGGGTCACCATTCTTTCATTTATGTATACCAGGTAATACAGTGTGCATAACAAAACGAAATCTGAACAAATATTAGTACAACAATGTTTGATCATACATATATCTCAAGAACAATAAGATAGAAACTTAAAATTTTAATTAATTATTCATCATATAAATTTATTCAATATAATTCCCATTAGTTCCCACATTAGCCTCATAACGGGTTCTAAAGACAGCTCAAGTCTTCCTGATGTAGCCTTAATTCATTTTGTCCCAGGCTGTAATAATAGAAACTTACAGTTCATCCTCATTCCTGCAGGAGGTCGGACAGGCTCTTCCTTCTACACAAAACCTTCATATGCTGTAATGCAATGGATTCAGATCTGGTGATGGGGATTCAGTCCAAAAATCACATAAATTGGACTTGTCTTTTTATGGGAAGAGTTTGAATGAACAGAGCAAAATTGTTCCGTTTTGTTTGTTCCATGGTTTTGATCAAACAAAACATTCAAAAAATTACTCGAAAATTTCCTTCAAAAATCTAATAACTTTGGTAGAAATTTCAAACTTGTAACTCTACTCCCCCTCTTCCTCTACATAGTAAACCCAGATTTAGGTTACGTACACTCTAAATACGGTAAAAAATGGAGATAAAAAGTAGTATTAATAAAGGGGCCCCTAGGAGAATATCCATATTAATAGGGGTGCAGAGGGATACTTTGAACCTTCTGATAATGCCTTGATTTAAAATTAAAATTTATAATTTAACGTTATGTCCTTTGAACAAAAGATTTTGCCTCTTCAAAGCTTTACTACAAATGCAAACCCTCCCCCGACTCTCTCGGTTTATAGCTACACACATATGTACGTATAATATACTTAAATAGATAAATTCCAAGATAAACGATGATGACAACATCGTACAACAGATTTATCTCTTGAAAAACAAAACAAAACATAAATAAAAGGCACAACACATATTATGTATTTTTTACCCCCCCCCCCTAAATATAAGGACTCATAATAATAGATATTAAGATTTGTTTCACATGCAATCTTAACAAATGGATATTAGTGGTGGTTGTTTCTTCTAAGATAATAATGATAATAATAAGAAAGAAAATAAAAGACCAAAACGATATCAATGGAATGTAAAGAATGTTTCAAAAGGTAAAATGGGAAATAAGGTTTGACTTCAACTACCTAAAAGAAGACACTACACAAAATCAATCCCAAGAGAGAGACAAACATCACAAACATACACACACACACACAAACACACAAGAATACATTGAATGCTTACAAATGGAGGCAGCTCTGCGTTGACGGTCATAGTCGATGCTACTGTTACACTTCCTAATTTGCCCATAAGTACGGTAATTATCACTTCGATTGAGTAAACTCATACGGACTGAAAATATATACATACATATATAAGGAGATTATGAATGATACATATATATTTATATATACATAATAAAATTCCAACACGTTACATAGATAGGTTCAAATATTTAAAACAATTGCTTTGAAAGAGGTCTAGCAACGAGAAGGTAGCTATGAGAGAGAGAGAGAGAGAAATAAAAAAAGATAGCACACCTGTCATTTAAATTACTTGTCAACTTGTATAAATAATAATAATAATAAAAATTATGCTACAAAAGAGCTCTCAAATTGATTGCTATACCTACATATGGTGTACATATTAGAATGTTCCCAAATAACCAAACTAAGAATATTTGGCCTAGAACATAACTTGTAGGTATTTTGCCTACCTAGTCTATGATTCGAACAAAAAAACCTTATGTTTCAAATGTTCTACGTATCTCCTTCTGTTTTAACAGTTCATTACTTTTATTTGTCCTCTTTAATTCTTAATTTTCTATATTAGGAAGTTATATTTTTTTTTTGGATAACTTGAAAGATTACAAATGATATTTTAATATGAAAGTGAAATTTTCATATTTGTGATGTGTTTTTTGAAGACTTTCAATTCACAACGCAATTACCAAAAAAAAAAAAAAATTAGAGGGGCATTAAATGTACTTTTTTATTCAAGGGATTCAAACAGGGGTGTCAAACATACGGCCCACAGGCCAGAACTGGCCCGCAAGGAGGTTCAATCAGGCCTGCAGGATAATTTGAAAGTGGAAAAAATTCATAAAAGACAAAGATTATTTTTTTTACTTCAATGTAATTCATGAATTATCTGCTGGTGAGTCTTTCTTTATAAATCTCATATAAAGTTCATTATTATAATTTTTGATTTTCTAATTACTTAAAGTTTGGTCAATTTCGTGAAATGTTTTGTAAAAGTGTTGCTCATTAAATTTTTAGTTAAATTTAACAATGTCCTTGTTCTTCTTTAAATCAAAACAAAGGGAAGACATGTTATATTTGTAAGTATATTATATTTTTAATGGTCCGGACCACGACGTCTACCTATGGGTCGTATGTGGCCCGCAATGTGAAATGGGTTTGATTCCCCTGGATTAAAAGGTAGAATAATAAGTCGTGTTTCAGCCAATACAAAATCAAAAGTTTGGCTATTGTGGTACACCCTAATACAGTCGGGTGTTATGTGGGGCAATTAGCATATCAAAAATTATTTTTCCTAATTTACTTCAATTTTTTTTTAACGACACTTCACTGCAGAACCTCCCCTCCTTAAACTTGCACAGGTCCTTTAACGAAGGAAAACTTTAAAATAGAGCGAATTTCGGCGTTAGTGAACTCCATGTTTACATGTTTATAACTATTGAACACAGCATCCAAGCTAATCATGCATGCAGAGTTTCAGAAAGTGTAATTTTTTCCTCGATCCTGACCTTTCTTAAATAGAAAAGGTTCCTCAAAATGGTGGCTGATTCCCCCCTTGAATAAAGTAAATTATCATTCATATCAATTAACAAGTTATTTGTATACATATATTTCAACAAGCTGTCACATGAAATGGCTATTTAAAGGATTAATTACCTAGGGGCAAAGGCGTACGGAAAGAAAAAATGACTGTTCAAAATTTGCCCAAATATGTAAGAGATAATTTAGGTTTATCGATGTTCTTTAAAATTACTTTAAAAGTTCCTCAATTTCGATAAGTTTGGAAAAGTAACGAAAGTTCCTCGCGATCCAGGATCGCAGGATCGAAGTTTTCTGAAACTCTGCATGCATGCTGTTGTTTTGTAGGTCAAGAGTCCTTTTACTTGAAAATTAAAAATACATTTGATCATCCTAATCCCTTTTTCCATATTTTACATTTAAGTGTTGGACATTCCTAGCATTTAAATAGACACTAAGCCTGCTCACCACAAAGTAGCAGGTGATTTGTTTTACTCACAGCATAAATCACTTGTTGACCCCTTCCCAAACATAGTTATGTAGATATGTATGTTCATTAATAGCAAAATATAGTTAAGTACTTTAAAAGTCAGTGCTTTTATATCTGTTATAGCTATTATTATATAGTTAAATGGACACAACCAAATACATCTCTAAATATTTATATATATATGTATATATCTTTTTTTTCCCTCTATTTTTATCTTAGTCCATTAAATGATGATGAACTACTACTGATATGCACCTGCCTTACTTAGAAACCAAAATAAAAACAACAATATCGATAGGAGATTAGTAACCTTATATCCACTAATTTATTTTATTTTATTTTATTTTATTTAAAAAGATTTATTTTCAATCTTCTGGACGCTTCTTCTATAGTAGGTAGGTACATTAAACGTTTTTGTTAGAGGAAATCTCTTGTTTCTTGAAGTAAGAACCGTTTTTGTTTTTCTCACTCTCTTTAATGTACCTACAAAGTATTGTATTTCAAGGATATCACTCTCGCTACAACAAAATAGGTCAAATTGGATATGTAAAATAAATACTCTAGGCTTGTTTAAGATTCTACAATCGTGTCTGAAAGTATGGATTCCTCACTCATATATTTTTAATAAAATTGCGGGTCAAGGCGAAGCTAAATGTACCGATACAGCATGAATTTAAGTACTAAGATAAATAAGTATGTAGAAATGAATTGTGTATCATTAGCATAGTTGGTACTTAATGCTTTGTCATGATAAATGTATAATTGCAAATCTTGCAATGATGAGTGTATTAAATACAAATATGAGCTAATCATACATACAAATGATTGATTTGCATTTTTACTGAGCATGAAGTTGTTCTTATCTCATTTTGTTATTTGTATATTTTTTACTTTTAACGTACGTAACACATGGATAAAAACCAGTCAACATCATCATGGCCAGGATCATAGTTTGACTTTTTGGAGCTCAGGCAATATCTAACATGCTCTTCCAACCGTAGCTGGTTTGAGTTCAAATGTACTCTAGTGCTATATTTTTATGTATTCCAAGGTATCAACACGCTTGATCTACTCAAACATTTTTTTACTCATCTTTTCTCTATGCCCCATTCAAAAACATACACTACTCAAAATATGAATATTAGACCCTAAAGCAGGGGTCAAACAAGTAATTTATGTTGTGGAACTATTTAAATTCTAAGAAGGTACAAGCCTTTTTTTAAAATAGGCCTACATTGAGAATGGTCATATCTGAGGTAACAAAATCGGCAGAAATAGTAATAATAATTTTTTTTTAAATATGGTTTAAATATGACTTTTTCTGACTCCTGGTCTAAAGTGAATCAATATATTTATTACATTCATCAATCATCTGAGTAAAAAAATAGTTGATTTCTAAAATTTCCTGTTAAAGCTAAATTTGAAGTTTTTTGTTTGTTTTTTGAGAAAAAATTGACTAAGATGTCCACACTCTTCGAACAAGACTCAATGAACAAACTTGGAACAATGGAGATATGCTGAAGTAAAAGCATCCTTCCCACATAGGCTTCAGGGGAATAAATAAATGTTATATAATTGAAAGTTGATCAAAAATGTACGAATTAAACACGAAGAGAAATAATTCATATTATATAACAACATAAAATGCCCAAGAAGAAGAAGAAGCTAGGAATAATAATAATAATAATAATAAAAATAAAAACTTGCATGTCTTAACACATTAAAGTTTCAGTTTTTTTGATGACTATACTTTAAAAAAAGTAAAAAAAAATACCGAAAATAATTTATCGTAGATGTAATTTATATATGTACTAAACCACAGAGTGAGAGAAAAATAACGAAATGCTAATTTATTTACAAATTGAGAGTGAGGGTTTTTAAGAAGACATAGAAAGGTTTACAGGAATTAAAAAAATTGAAACCTTATATTTCAAGATATACTTAGTTCATTGCACTTTCAGCATTTCAATTACATATTGTGAAAAAAAAATTTTTTTTTTTTACAAAATTTAAACAATAAAATTAACACATTACAATAATTCATCCATCTGTATTCCTTACATCCCCCAAAGTTACTTCCTCCTTCCAAAAAGAAAGAAGAAACAATGACCCAAAATCAGTTGGCAACTAAGTTCACCTTCCCTTCGCAACTCTTGGACTGTTGTTCTTCAGTTAATACAAGAAAACTGTTATACATAGATAATTCAATATCAATGAATCAACGTTTAGAATCTCAATCATGAAGGGAAGAGGCAGCTGATTAAATAATAAAAGTGATAATCTTCATGTTAATAGTAAGATATGAGTGTAAGAAATAACTGAAGAGTAATCAAAGTAACATAAGTTACTCAGTTACTGAAAAAAGTATGATGATAACCAAAGTAATTAGGTAGAAAATGTCAAAAACCGTCAAAATGACGGCTGTGGAAGTTCTATGTAGATATGTAGTGTTGACTCGAATACAAGGACACAGTCGGAAGCAATATCTATGTACATCTAAACACTCCATCATCCATGAGTCACAATCCTAAACAATCAGAACACAAAGAAGAAGTTCTATTTATATGTACATTTATTAATATTTCTTAATGTACATTTAATGTGACTATAAAGGCGAATGCATGCAGAGACCGTCAAACCCCTCTTTTCGAAGAACACCTAAAAGCATGACCCATAACTAACAACCTCACAATACGAGACATCATATAATAATATGTATAATTGAGTATATAGGAACAAAATATGTACAATATAAAAACTTGATTTCTTCTTTCTATTCTAATTTTACGCATCATAAAAATTACAACGATTTAAAATGAGGTTAGGTAAGGGAAAAAAAAAAGAACTCAACTTCCCAACAGTCGTTGGGAACATAACATCATGATATCATATTCAATAACTATAATGAGTTAGTAGAAATGTACATATTTAATAGGGCAGCATCATCTGTCAAAAGATTGCTCTAGAAAACAATGAAATCTTTCGGCCTTCAAAGGAAAGAAGATGAATCTAATTCTCATTCAGAGCGCCTACATATATGTAATATATAGGTACATCTATGTACATTCAATTTGATTCGAGGAATACCTAGATAAGTAATGACGTACATATATGAGAAAATTGTCATGCTATGTTAAAATATATATATATATATATATATATATATATATATATATATAGGTAGTTGACCCAAAAAATTATTTCCTGATTCTTTTGACAAAAATACATAGAATCAGTATTTTTTTACTGATGTCAGCAAAAAAAAAAAAAAAAAAGAAAAAAAGAAGCGAAACGAAACGAAAATACATTCCATAGAGGAAATTATTTATATGTACTATAATTTATACAGAGTGGTACCTGGAGAGTATATCAACACACATGTATGAAAACATCTGTAAAAGACTATATTCGTCATAATCGAATATACATATTATATTTATATATAAACGCATCATTATTTCCTCAAAACATTGAATCGACATAATCACAATAGCAAAAAAAAGCTGATAATAATGATAGGTAAAGGATGTGAGAATTGCAATTACTACAATATATTTAATCTGGTTCTAAGAGTACTTATATTCCATGACCTCTGAGCGTCACTAAAGAAATTATCTAAGATAAGTATAGACAAGAAGCCGTTTTTGACTCTCTGCAAAAGAAAAAAAAACAACCAACTATCTGCAAATAGGGAAGCCAAGTTCTGCCAATTACGATTAATTGATCGATCTCTAATTTATGTTTTGAACGATACGTTCAGTATTTTTAAATTTCCCCCACTACAAGTCGTGTCTAAGTTGTACTCAATTTTCATAGAAATGTATGTACCATATGTACATAGAAGCTACCTCCTTTTCTCTCACCTCAAGAGATTTTCCATCCATCATCCTATCCTCATAAGAATTAGTATGTAGGCATGTATGTACATACACCAACTCATAGACATCTATCAAATAATGTGACATAAAGATGAATATGTCATGAAGAATAAAAATACATAGACACTCAACAAAGGACTGGACCCCTCACTATAACTCTTCATGGATTTATGACTTTGCCTTAAATAACCTATATACCGGCAAATATATAAAGGAAAAAAGCAATCTATGTATAAGAAGAGTAAGGAATTTGGGTCAAAACGGGTCATTGAAAAACAATTGATAAATCATCAATTATAAACGTTAGAATTAAATAATAGGTGGAATAGGGTGGGGGATGGACCTGTGACAACTGAATCAAGAAAAAAAAAATCTCTCTATCTCTCTGAAAAACTGACTTTTCAAAAAAATAAATCGTAAATCAACTCATGTTGATGTCAAAGTTTGAAATAAAATAAAAACAACGTGGAAAACATATAAGGAAGCCAAGAAATGAAATTAAAAAAAGAAACAAAAAACGTCTGGAATATAAGTCTTTTAATAATCATTTTGAGACAATAATGCTTTCTTGTCAAGAGAGAGAGAGAGAGAGAGAAAGAGAGAAATGCAACTCCTTTCTAATTTTTTGCACATTTGTTGTACACATCAATATGTAGTATCTATGTACATAAATAAATACACAATCTTATAAAAAAGTAAACATCTGCAAAAATGATCTAAGACAAATAGTTGGAAAAAGAATTTTGAATATATATAATATATTCACGTGTCTTATAATAAAATAAAGGAACTAATAAACCATTCATCTTATAAAAATTCACCTTTTATGACGACGACCAAGATAAGTCAAAACTATAAAACATTAAAAATATTGTAAAATATATTGCAAAGCGGAACCATAAAAACTAATTGATACCAAATAGTAATAATAATAATAACGAATCTAATGCAGAGCGCACTAATCATTCTTACAAAGAAGACTAAGGGAAAGTCAAAAGGTTATGCAATGAATATAAAAAGATGTTTGTTCAGGGATTGGCGACACAACACGTTATAAGAACCATCATTTAAAAAAAAAAGAAGTATACACTAAGTTTAATCCATTAGTCACCAGATTGAGTCGTAGGTTGCCAACTCCAGCCTTGGAGATGTAAGAAAATATATTATTCCAAGACCCCGCTGATTAATCACATATTAACATGGATAATCTTATGTATCTAAATATGCAGTGGATGCAAAAAGGCGCACTTTTTTAAATTATTGAATAGATCACGTCGTTATCCCGCCAAAACACAAATACACACTGTATTCAGCTATTGATGTTTTGAACTACTTCATTAGTGCTCTGAACGAGGTTCAATATAACTCAAATTAGCAGTTCTAAAGGTAATAACAATTTCCCACAGCTATTGAAGAAGAGTTCCCCATTTGAAAAGAATGAAGATGTAAACCAACATATTTGGAGGCTTTTTCTCATTTCCCTTTTGAGAGGTTGAGTGATGTAATGAAGATAACGTCATAAGACGGGAATGTCAGAAAACAAGTACTACTCAATTGATTTTTCGTTTCCTCCTCATCAATCTTCACTCTCCTACCTCCACAAAGTTTCCATCTATAATTGCAAGAATTCATCCCAACATAAAAATGAAGACCTCAAACATTTAAAACCACAAATTTACGACCATATTCGGATCCACGGCACTCATTTATAGAGAGAAGAAGAACTCAGCATAGCAAATATGCTAAAGGTGAATGCATCGAATATCATACTAACAGTTTATTACACAACTATTTACACAAACTACAAATTGAGTTCTTGTCATGACATCCATTTTTTATTGCTATATTTTTTTTTGGGATGATCTCGTAAAGCATGTTTAACATATTTCAAAACATTCTCAATGAAATAAAAGGAGTTTGATAACTACATATATATATATATATATACAATAATATATGAATACTATTTCAATTGCTAATTTTGTAGTAATTAGGAAAAGTTTTGTGGATGAAAATTAATAATTATGAATTAATATAAAGAAGTAAATACTTTTACTTCCAAAAAGAGAATACTTGGAGCAAGTGTTGGTTTTAGGGTGTTTGCTACTATTTAGAAACTAATAATTTAAAAAAAGAAAAAGAAAAAATGTAGAAGAATATTTAGAACATTGACAAAACTCGTTTCTTGATTTTATAAAAAAGTCCCGAGGCAGGGCAAAAAAGAGAACGGTTGCCTACTCTACATATACAAATAAATTAGACAATTTTCCTCATTTTAATTTTACAATTTCCATTAAAATGGAGAGAAATCTAATCGTATGAAATACGAGCACATAAAATGTCTACTTTCTAAAATGTCGAGAAGCACCCTAACTAAAGGTCAGTTCACTGATCGGAGCAAAAAGCCGCTTTATTTATTTTTGCTCTTTTGATGTGATTTTTTTTATGGGCTGCAATTAAAACTAACAGAAAAGAACAAAAAGCGGCTTTTTGCTCCTCTCATCGGTGAACGGACCTTCCTTCATCTTGACGAAGATTTTGAGCTGATGCCAGAAAATGGTTAGAAAAATAGGAATAGGAACCACGTGTCATTTTGGCCACCAAAGTCAACTGAATAGTCTATTCAGGGCAAAGATATACCCAAGATCAGGGAGATACGTTCCTTTTGCTCCCCTCTGGCGCAGCTAGTCACAACAACATTGTCCAGCAAGAAAAGACCTTGGCTCAAGCTTCAAGGAATTCTAAATATGTAGAAGGATCAAATTAGATTGAATTGCTTCCACTACAGATCCATGGGAAGGGACAATAATAATATGTATAATATTTACTCTTCTGCTTACAATCCTCGAAAATATCAAAAATTATATAATTGAATATTCGAAGCTTTTCTATGAGAAAAAAATTGTTGCTTCATCACAAAAAAATAAAAAGTAGCTGAATATTCATTCAGCAACTTTTGCAAGATATGTGGCATATGTATGTATGTACCTACTACTAAAATAAAATGAGAAATTACATAAATCTGCAGTTTATTTCATAGAGATTATTCTGAATGCCAGAAAAGACGAACTTAAATAAATGACTACATTACACAAACTTATCTATATACAATGTATGAAAAAAAAAAACAAAAAAAAAACACACACACTTAGTAATTAGAAAGTTGGAGTAAATCGTTATGATCACCACCACCATCACTTGCTTCTCCTCATCCTAATTTGATGCACATCCAATAATTAGATATCACAAAACCTCTTCCCTTCCCCTTCGCCATGCTTTAATCAAAATCCTTTTCATTTCATGACTGATTTTTAAACTAACTCTCCACGTATGTATGGAGTTGAGTCAAATATGAAATATGAAATAAAGGAGCATTATTAAGTATAGGAACAAAAGTTGTTTTTTTTTCAAATGCACATACATCATACACTAAGGATGAATGATACGTCATTAACCACTTGTCAATGACATCAAATGTTTGTTTAGTAGTATTTTTGAACTGATTTAAAAATTATGAGAACTTAAATTAATTAGTTCATTGTTCAATTAAGCAAGATGGAAGCGTGACGTGTAGCCTGGTGGTAGCAGTAACACGTTTTGTGAACAAAAGCAGTTGATTGAAATTATTTGCATGTACATACATTGTACGTATATTATTTGACAATGTAGCGCAATGTAAAATAAAATAAAATATATACGTATTTCTTAATAATAGACATATATATATATAGTATATATAAAGGTAAGCTATGTTTGTATATGTGTATTTTAAAATAAGAAGAATAACAACACTAATAAATAAACATAGTTATAATTGTTATTTTGCCAGAAATTTAACATTTTAGAATATTTTTAAGTATTATATATATATATATATATATATATATATTTAGCCCTAAAAATACATTTTACATAAAAAACAACAACAAAAAAAACAACAACAATGCTCTTATTGACATCCACACATCCATCCGCTCTCTCAATGAATATATTAAATGCATAGTTTGAATAAATTCATTGGCATAAAGTATACATACATACATACATACAAAGGTAGTAGAACAAAATAAAAAACAAACAAAATTCTTTGATACAGCATAATAGTATGAACAATCCCCTGGAGTCAAACAAAATATGTGTATAAAAAGAAAAGAAAAAAAAAAATACGCAATTAGCATGTATGTACATAACTAAAATAAAACTCGATTATGCATGTACATATATTCATATAAAGTATGTATTTACATAGTCCATTCATCAAAAAATAGCTAATTAAGTAGATGCTGACGTCTAACTAATGACACGTGATGAGAAACATAGCAATGCTCACATATTAAATATATATATACATGAAGCACATAGCTTCATAGAGGAAGATTGATTTACTCCTTTTCTCTATAAAACATTCTTTGAGCTTTTTTCTTCTCTAATTATTATTTTTAAATGAAGGAATTTGTTGTCCATGTGTATGTATTTTTTTCTATGTATGGAAATTCATGAAATAATAAGAAGAAAAAAAAGTAACGAATAACAATTTATGTATGAATGAAAAAGAGGGAAAAAAGTTATCTTTTCAATATATGTACAGTCAAACATCAATATAAAGCGCTGGTTGGGATACAAAAAATGATTGTATCTAATTGCCCCTTAGAACGATTTCGTTATATATGTTATATATGTACAGAATTTGAGGACTAAAAATCCATTGCACCCAACTGATACTTGCACTTCATCTACATGTATGTACATATATATGTATAGTTATCATACCAAGGCGGTATATATCCACAAACATACGGAATGAAGAATTGTCTAACCTACTACAACCAACTGATTCTTAATTTTATTCCCCCCCCCCCTCTCTCTCTCTCTCTTTTTTCTCTCGTATAGTTGCAAGATACAATAAAGATAACGAAAGATAAAGATAAAAAACATGTCCGAAATGAATAAATAATTATTTCTCATGTGCAAATTGTGTAATTAGTAGTATAGTATAATATGTACAGTTTGTTCATTCCTAAACGATTGACTTCTTTTTTCTTTCTTTTTTGTCTTCCTCAACATATTTGATATTATGTAGGACCTTGGTGGATTGGATTGTGGGAATAAAAAGTAGAAAAAGAAGAGGAGGAGAAAGGATTAGAAATTTGAAGATTTAAAAAAAAATATATATATATATATATTTTGAGGTTGGACACGTAGTTTTGAACAGTCGATTAAGATAATGGATGTCTTCACACAATAACAACCAAAAAGAAAAAGATTACAAAACAAAATAAATGGAACTACATACATACATACATACATACATAGATGTGTAGATAAACATATGTACTTCTATAAATCAATAGAACACACAAGATCTCATAGACTTGTGAGCTATAGCTTATGATACTAATACAAAGCTCCTGGACTCTACATAGATATAATAATAAACACTTGATAATAAAAAGTAATCCAAGACGTTTTTTAATTACAACTATACTTTGTATACACATTTGTATGTACATATAATATGTATATTCATCCACTTTTTTAGAGCCCTAATTAAAACAGATTTAAAATATATATATATATAACAAAGTGGACACGTGTTTCTCCGAGTATATAGTTTTCCATTTAATGACTCTGAACTCTTCACTGTTGCTGTTCACCACCGCTTCTTACTTTTTGTTCCTGTTGTCGTCGATTAGCAGGATCTTCGAGCCATTATTTCACAAATATTTTATTCATATAAACTTTGTTTCAAATCCCTTGTATCAATCTGACGACGCGACTAATTGATCACTCACTTTTTTTCAATTCATTATGAAGCTACTGAGCACACATTACTATTTAATATCAATTAATCAAATACTATTAAATACAAGAGCAACGACCTTTAATCAATGTATTGCGCCAACGGATTTCTCTACCCTTTTGAAATGATTTTATCTATGGATGATGGATTCACATTAAATTATCTGCACACAAAATAATAGACACATTAATTAACTTCTGAAATAGACTCAAAGGAGTATCACATTGTAACAAATGTGGTTTGTCAACACGAAAGTAAGAACAGATAATTTTTCTTACAAAAACAGTTTGAATTACATTTGCATTCTTTGACAAATTAATTAAAATTCCAGGTCAGGTAAATAATAATTCAATGGCTTCTAATTAAATGATCACATCGGAGTCAAATGAAGCTTTATAAATCAAACAAAGGCTCTAGACCAGCATTTTCTTCGTCGTCTTCTTCTTCTTTTTAAATAGAAAAAATAAAAATAATACTATTATGAGATATTCAAAACCCTAAGGGATTTTTGTTCTAATAGATTGTTTTTTATGCTAACGCACCACAAATGTGGATCAAGTTCACGCCAATATTAACAAAATGTCCCTTTCTCAAATATACAATATCATTAGAGTAAATATGTATTTCACTTGAAAAAATATGAAATAACTCAAAACTATAATAGATATAAATGAGATTAAAAAAAAAAAAAAAAAAAAAAAAAAAAAGTGGTTTAATCATTGTTAAAGCACAAGGGAGAAAAGCCAAGAGAGTTTACTACTCCGCCTACAAGCATTTACTAAAGGATATATATATATATATACTTAAGTAGGTCAAAACTTTTTTCAAAAAAAAATAAAAAATTGAGACACATTTATATTCATGAACTGTATGTACATTACACTACAGACATTGTACAATCTACGCTCACGACAACACAAAGAGATCCTAAATATGTAAAACCAAAAATTCAATCATCCAAAAAAGACTTACATCTACATAATATGAAAACATCTGAGACAACCCACGAAAAGAGTTGTTGATAAAAATAATCATAATTTTAGTTATTAGTCATAATTAGTTCACATTTTTAAAATATACGTTTAGTTAAAGATGTAACCTATTTTAAGATGCACAACTTATTTGCTGATTTGTGCAATTAACTAGGCAATTATGCGGAACCAGACGTTAGTGGCCCAAGACATGATATATCTATCTATCTAGATACATAATATATATATATATATATAGATTGTACACTGTTGAACGTACATTCAAACAAATTTTACAAAATTCCTAATAGAATAGTAATAACAATTTGTCAACGAATAGGAAATGAAAAATGGGGTCAGTCAGTCTATTGAATTTATCTAAAATATGTACGACTTGTCTTCATTTGACTTTACTTTTCCTTATTCTTTTTACAAATACAAACTTGGGGGTAATGATTATAAGTATATAGGTATAAATATTAGTGTTGTCATTCGGTTTAAAATTTTTGGACCGGTTTAAGACCATTATATATATGTATATTATTTTAATTGATCTAATTCCGCCTCTGGACCAGTCTTGAGAACAAGATCGATATCATGTAAAACTTCAGTTTGAACCGATATTTTAATCAACTATTGATTATATTAATTATAATTTCAAATGAACTTTCATTGTTTCAATGACGTCATATGAAGTTACTCATTTTGGTGCAAAACCGAATTAATCACGGTCTACGGTTTGACAACGAATAAATTTCGATGCATGGTCTGAGACCCATTTCCCAATAAAATATCGATCTAGACCCGGAGCAAGACAGTCTCAACCTAAACAAAATACAGCAAAATGATTCTTATTTTATGAACAAAAACAGCATGCACCTCGGAGCAAAGTACCTAATTTATTCATTTTAATAGTGAGATTACAATAGTCGTGAGATATTGATATTATGAGTATAACATAATTTTCAAATCTGGAAAAGCACAGACAAGGCATACTGTTGAACACGAACCTTTGAAGGACTAGGAAAAATACATGCACACGTTGGACAATCTAATCTAATGTTCAAAAATACATTTTGATATATACAAATTGACCTCATTATCTGCTTTGTTAGCACCTCACTCCAGATTCGTGGTCAAGACCACATTAACTGGAGAGAAAAAGAAGAAGTCTAGTTGCTTTGACTTGGATCTTCTAGATCAATAATTTAAAAGGGGGATAGACGGACCTTGAGAACAACATCACTACCTCACTCCGTATATCGATGAATATTGAGGATTATGAAAATAGCATCGGTATATATGTATAATATAAACCGTGGATCCAGAAAATAAAATAAACAGATTCATTAACACAACGTAAATGTTTTGACTTGGCTATTGACAATATTGACAGGTTAGTCTCGAAAAAATAACCTAAGACCGGACAAGGAAGAATTCGGTCTCGAACAGTGTCTCAACACTAACTTATGTATATTATAATATATATACTAGAAGGGTGCAGAAGAAGAAAAACAATAAGAATTCATCATTCCCCAAAATGTCTAAGGGAGTAGAAATATTTGTTTCACAAAGAATTTTTCAATAGCTTTAATTGAAAGTCAATATACAAAGTACATACATAGATAGATAGGAAATGTCAACCCCGAAGGGGTTAGGGGAAGAAATTCAATAACTAAATATGTACACAACAGTCTTTTTATCTCCCTCAGATAATTATGTACATATATGTAAATGTTCCAAAAGTAGTGGTGGAACTTTTTACATAAAATCAAATATCACATAGTATGTATGACCATAAATGGCCAAAAGTCAAACAACGATTGATTATATTATTATTAATATTATTGACTATGAATCCTACATGTGAATACATAACTATATATATATATATGTACCTACGTTTAACATGAAGTTATTCTTGGAAAAAACAAAATTAACCATACTACATTACTGACATGTATATATACATATTAACGATAACTATAATAGCAATTTCTTTCCCAAGGAATCATCAAAATGTTTCACATTAAATTGCGTGAGAATGGTTGTAGTATTTTCTCATTACAAATATACATATACATATATAAGTATTCTTTAATAGCGTCCAATAGTAGTGTGTGTGTTAGTCAGTTAGTTATTGGCAAAAGTACACGTCTTTGTTCCAACTCAGAACGTAGGTATATGGAATTTCAATATGTATGTACAAATGTATGACTTTAGTAAGATAATTCTTGTATCATTAACACCTACTACCTTTAAACGGCAGAGAACAACAATAAAAATAAACCTTTGAGGGATTATAATAGGTAAATTAATCTACTTAGTCAAGGAGTTATGTATCTACATATATATATATACATAGATAAGTAGGTAGATACATATGTACTTTGACTGAGCAAAGTGTTTTTTAATCATCCTCCTTCATTGTCAAAAATACAACAATAAAATAATATATTTGTAATGTTCGTGTTTAAGCACTTATGGCAAGGGGGTTTTAGAGGCCAAAAACCATTCTAAAAGTTACAGGTACATACTAAACACCAAACAGGGCAAGAAAGACATACTTTTGTGGTAAACCCCTTGGCTCAAAGGTATGTACATATTTCCAAATATCAAAGAACATAATGAAATAACGTTCTAATTCAAAGTCAAAAATTATTACTTAATTACAACGAAAAAGATTATTATTACCCATGATGCCAAAAAAGAAAAAGAAGAAAAGACACACATCAGAACAGATAATTGATATTAATAAAAACCAAGCACAGAGCCAAAGAATTTCAAAAATGAGCTATGGAGGAGAATTGAGTCGGGATCCACCATCATTTGACCCTCTATAAAAACATCAGACATTAATTAACAAATACGATGATCCCTGAGGGTGAGTAGTATACATACATACATGTATAAATGCATACAGCATCAAAATATCAATCAAAAAAAGTAAGGAAGGGATTATGGTACGTAAAATAATATATATGTATGTACATATATGCATATATATTATGACCAAGTATATAATTTAATTAAAAAATATTATCTTGTTATCCAGAGGCAGTTTTGATGGAGTAAAAAATAACAGTAATCGACAACGCCCACGCAAGATTGCTAAGGGAGAGAGATAGAAATACATATAATCATGTATGTGTATGCATCACTCAACCTAGTCAAAACTTATAAAGTTATGTTTGTTCATAACTCGATTTAATTGACAGTTATGCAAAAAGAGGCCTATTATTCCGGGATTTTTTAAATTTATTTATTTAAAAGAGCATGTAATGTGATTGATGTTTCCTAATTAAAAAAGCATTAGGGATATTAAAAAGTAAAAACTATACTAAAAAGGATGTAGTTAAGAGAGAAGGGATGATGCTTTTTAAATCTCATGTGGGCGTCACCCCTGTTTATTCTTAGATGGGGCATTACATTTATTTGTTTTTGTACAAAATATAGTAATAAATTAAAATATATACATACAGAAATGGTTCGATTTAAGTTGTGTCATCATTAGTGCAATTAGAGACCTGGGATTTTGCAAGCCTTTCAAAACATAATAATGAAGCAAAAATCGGTCAAGGTAATTATGATTAATACAAAATACTAGACACCAGTAGTAGTAGTAGTAGTAGTGGTGGTAGAAGCATATGAGGCAACCACCATTCCAACTTTCATATTTAGGTAACTATAACCATACCCTTACACCATATTAGATAGATATTTTATAACTATGGCTGTACGTTATTAGCATTTCCTTTTAATTGTTTTTAACCTGCATGATATTTAAATAATAAATATGTCTAGGTAGATATACCTACATATCATTAGACTTTGCTCCAACTCGCTCTACAAATTCATGTCCATGTATGTACACAAATCAATATTTGTACAACATAAATGACTCTACAAGAAACATTGTTTGTTTATTTCATTTTTTAACAAATCATTTAATATGTATAAATATACATACATATATATATATATATATAGAAAGAGAAAGAGTCTTGGTGATAGCGCTCATAAAACGAAGAATAAACAATAGAGCATGGATATCTCTCCTTTCTTTTGAACTAACATAAATAACATGTAGGTACTGCTTAAAAAAGGTACATTAATTTTTGATAAGGTGTAATTATTATTAGTATGCACACGAGGGTGGGTCGCGAAAACCAAAAAGTTTAAAAATTGTAAGAATTAAATATGCTAGTTATATTTCATTGTTATGCATTTAAATAGGCCCTTGTATGTGTGTACATACCAAATTTCAAATGGATTGAAAAACGTTTTTAGCTGTTAATCTTGTATTGAAATTTCAATTTCTTATATTCTACCTCATTTTTTTAATAAATCGAGTTGAAATTGTATTTACATGATGAATTGCATGTTTGCTTAAAACTACATATTATTTCAAAAGAATGGATGACAGAATTCCTATGATATTTAAATTTCTTTCGATTATTTGTTACCGAAATAAATAGTAAAGTTATAAAAACAATTAGCATAGACATACAAATATTACAACAATTCTTTTGGTGTATATCAAAATAAGAGCCTGAGATACAAGAACAGTTAACCTTTCAGCAAAAGTGAAAAGTAAGAACCTACAATCAACAGTTTAAAATTTTGCAATAGTAAAGGTATTGTTTTACAGGGGCTGCAACCCATTTTAGAAAGTGGGGTAGTCAGTAACCAGAAATAAACGTTCAGGGTGGTCCATGTAAATAAACCTCAAACTCTTTAGGATTAAACAAATATTAATTCATTTTAAATTTATTGCCCATTTTGAAAAAGTTGGGGGTCGTTTTAAAATATGGGTGTTTCATAGTGCTATCAGAATCAAGAGATTCAATACTTACAGATATTGCATTTCCTTAACGTAGATTTTACGTTAGTGGCTATTTAAAAATAACTCCTACAAAGTATTTGTCAAATATGAAGAAAACATAAAGGCTAAAAATTTCCTTTTTGACAAAAGCGACGAGTGGCACTTTTTTTGCTCCAAGTTTACAATGTAATGAAATGCAGAGACTTTTGGAGAGTATAATAAAAAGGATTTAATAACATATGTATAACAACATAGGTATTCTCTCATAAACGCAGTAAATGATTTTTTTGTTGTTTTTTTTGTTCAAAGGGATTAAAAAAATCTATTTTTTTTTTCCTTCCAGGTAATGGTCGTAAAAACTGATTATATGAATGAATGTATTTTTTAATGGAAGGTACATAGTTTTTTTTTTTTTTTTTTTTTGTACATTTTTTGACCGGATATTCTTATAAGGGAGCAAAAAAAATAAAAATATCTACGATCCCTTACACAAACTATTGAAGGTGATGGAATGAACGGATAGCAAGAAAACATAAATTCTTAAGCTATACATTCAGAAAGAAAGAAAGATGCACACTTACGAATCCTCTGGTTACAAAGTGTGTGAACAAGTTTTTTGTACGTTTATCATTCTTTTTGTTTTAAAGAGAGAATTACTTTAATTACGAGTCATTTTGTGTGTGTGTGTGTTTCTTTTTTACTTTTTTATACATTTTACAATCTTTTTTAGCTTGCAGAAAATCATTAAGTATTAAAAAAAAAAAAAAAAAACATAAGCACAGTGATTTTTCGACTCTCATAAAATAAAATAGCTTATTGTAATGAGCAGAGGGGTATTATAAGGCTCTCTACCGATCATTAAATGCAACTATGTCTGTGCGTTGAGGCTATAAGTAACATCCTCAACGGAAATACCTAGTCAAAAACCTAGTCTATTAAACAAAAAACCATTTCAACAATATCAGACCTGTGGTGTCGAGGAGAAGAGACGTTAGAAAGTGAGGACTCCTTTGCTCCAAAACAGAGCAAAGCTCACGAAAAGCATTAAATCCTTTACGAGAAAATATCCGTGCAAATATCTCTCCACGGATATCCAAATCCAACTCTGCAAGGATATGTCCTTCTTCACTATAGCTCACTATCCCTTTGGAGACCAGTTCACTTACAACCATCACAAAATTCGGATCACGGGAAAGGGATCCCTTGTGACGCTCCAGCAAATTTGATACACTCCAACTCATAATTTTTTAAATCTTTTAAAAATATACGAACACAAGAAAAAATAAAAATAAAAAACAGTTATAAGAATGACGACAAGAGGCACACACTATCGGGGGACATCTTAACACAACTACTAGAACTACTACTACTACTAATCGAAAAATCAAAAAGAAATATGTGAAAAAAAAAACTTCTTAACTCGAGCGGGTCTGCTTTTCATTCTTCTTCTTCTTTCCTTTTTTTTTTCATGTCTTCCTTCCTTCCCACCCCATGTAAGTAGTTGTAGTTGTTGTCGTTCGTGTAGTAGTAGTAGTAGTTGTTGTAGACTCCCTTAGCCCCCCCCCTCCCAAATTGATGCACATGATGCTAAGGGTGGACATCCATGACGTCATATGCAACCACTTTTTTTTTTCAAAATCAATGATGACATCACATAATTAACACATATAAATATATGTACTGGACTTACCTCAGCATGAGAAGGTTGAGTGACAAATATTTTTTATCTAATTGACCAATCCCCTGCAGTTTGCCTTTATGAACAGTCATGAAACCAGAAAGCCTAACTGTAATTATACGATGGATCCTTTATAAATCCAAATAACAGAGTTCCCAAGGAGAGAGAAAAAAAAATCCTCACGTCTTCCTTCTCCAGCATGTATCAACATCAATTTTAATGTGTCAGACAAAACCGTTAAGTTACCACTATTCAAATGAAATGATATTGATCGTGAACATTTATGTAAATATATATATATATTTTTTTGAAAATATTTTTCAACCAACATTTGACAAAAGATAATTATATATAATTACAAAAAATTCAATAAGATTATTTCTATTATTAAATATTATGTTATGAAAACGATTCCTACCTACTACCTCAAGTATTTTCCATTATTCAACAAAAAGGTATGTTTTTTCATAAGAATAATAATAAATTGTGACCTTCAAAATCTTATAATCATGGACATTTAAATATTTATAAATGTACACACACACACACACATGAAAATATAAAAACTTTTCAATCAAAGTGTGTATTAAAAAGGAAAATAAAAAAAAGTATTTTTAAATATTAATTGGATATCATGTTTTGTATGTACATATTTAATAGATTTTTTATTTTTTTATTTGACATTTCCAATACCCTTTTAGGGGGAAAAAAATATATGTATTCCATAATATTCATAGTATTCCAGGCTATTAAATTTTATTTTTCTTTAAATAAATGCTTGAATGTGAAGTTTCATGATTCCTGAGACATAACATTTTCCTTATTATTATATCTCGCAACCTCCTTTCAGAAAGAAAAAGAGGAAGAAAAGGGCTTCAAATCAATTGGCGGTTGGCTAATTAGATTGTAAATGTAGACAGGGGCAAAATGTTCAAATAGTGTTGATTTTAAGGAAAGAATGGAAAAATATCAGTTGGTACTTCTACCTAGATGCTCAATTTGAATTCAGTTTTCTCAGTAAAGAAAGTAAGTCCATTCTCCTGGATGTCTGACAATTCAAATTCACTTCAATCCTTTCAGTATCCAATAGTTAATGAGTATTATTTAATATTGTCAAATAGCAATCAGCAGATAAAATGCAGATGTACCAGATATTAATTTCGGGCACGCTCTCTCACCTCAACAAAAAGCCCATCCCTAATTGTAATTATTGTTTTTTTTAATATTCGAGAATTTATTCAAGTAATCTTAACAACCCCTAGCTCAAATTCAAAAGACCAATGAAGAGCAAGAAACGTAGAAAATTCAACATCAGGTATTTTGTTAGTTGGAAATTTTTTCATCTTGGGAAAAAGGAGAGGAAGCTAAGGTTTTGTGACTTTAAAAAATTTATGTAATATGCGTGTTTTGCAAATCTATTAAAGTATTTGTTTATTTTTATAAATGAGATATTATACGACACAAATCTTCATATAGAAAGATACATTGAGTGTTTAGAATCACATATCAAACAAGACAAGACTCAATCTATGCATGTATATATGGGTAATGTCAATAAGAAATGAGTGTGGAAGGGATTTTGTCAAAAAAAAAAGTGTATAACATAGCACTATTCTTCGTTAATTGCTCGTTAACAATTTCTATTATTAAATTTTTTCCATTAATCCTCTGTAAAATACGCAAATTGAGGTTAAATATTATAAAAATATCCAGCAAAATTATATTTAAGCCATAGTAATTGGCATTCCTACATTTAATGGGAGGCGTTTCCTTAAATGTGCAGAGTAATAGCAATATTTTTTTTGACTTAAATATAGTGGGACCATTGAAAATCTTCAAATCCACCGAATAAAGAATCCATCGTTTGATTTCTTGAATTCGTTTCCTTGTTATTTTATTTAGAATGAATTTATTATAAATCAGTCCTCAAACTTTTTTGCAGCTCACGAGAACCCCTGGTGTAATAACTAGACATGGGCAACATTTTGAAAAGTGTTGAGTTTTATGGAAGAAAAGAAAAATATCAGTTGGTACCACTACATTGATATTCAATTTTAACTCTGTCATTTCTGTATTGTTGAAGTGACAACTTGCTATAAATACAAGTAAATCAATTTCTCATTAATTATTAATAAATCATGCTGAAGAAAGTATGTTCATTCCCTTGGTTTTATGACAAATTATACTCCCTTCAATCTTCTTAGTTTCCAAAAGTTAATGAGTTATTATTTAATATTTTCAAATAACAATCAGCCGATAAATAGCAGAGGTACCAGATAGTAATTGTGGACACTCTCGCTCTCTCTAACCTCAACAAAATGTCCATCCCTAGCAATGACATCATACTAGTAGGCTACGATCATAGTATGAAAATATATTTTGTATTCTTCATTGGCTATTGATCTCTCTTGTATTAGATTATATTCCTGTATTCTGAAAATCCACATTCATAGTCCGAATGTTGATCACTAACAAAATTCAAATTATTTTTTGTTAAGATGAGAATTTTTTAATAATTACGAGACGTTAACATTGAGGGAGTAAGCTATCCTGGAACATGGATACATAATAATCAAAGTGATAGACCCTTGTTTTTTTCCGATTTAGGTAACTAATGAATAACTGCTGTGTATTTGAATGATGTCTCAGTGGGACCAACATATAAAGTACTTAAATCAGTTAATATCTCTCTGCATATTAAACATATATCAGATCTTCTTATTTATTAAAAGTTAATACATTATTATACATTTATATAATGGAGTCAAAAAATTAACAACTACTTTTGCAAGAATTGTTCTTCAATTGAGACTATGTACATACTACGCTGGTTCCTAATTCATCCAGAACAAAATTCATGTAAAAATAGGGTCATTTCATGAGAATGTCTCTCTTTGACATCAGGTTGTACTCAATACAGACTGTATTTTAGTCTTTTATTTTCATGTTAAAAACCATTTGATGAAATTTTGTTAAGATTGAATGGAGATATATTTAATAAATTTAATAAATATTTCAACTCTATGCCCCCAACTTGTCGTCGCTTGGATTTATTATGCAATCTTTGGTGTGAGTGAAAACACTTCATAGTTCAACAATTGGAAAGAATGACGTAGTTAACTCACTACTTGATAATTTCGGGTCATTTGTTTTCATATTTTTCTTGGAAAAGGAATGGATGAGAGAAGCAATGAAGTTTCCAATGTCATTTCTCGAACGAGTGACTAAATGTAGATCGCATAGGAACACAAACAGTTTCAATATATGTATCACATCCAATATATCATATAGAGAGAGTAGGGACTCAAAAGTACAAATATATGTTCAATGAGCAGCAACGCCGGAATGGGCCAAATTCTATAATTATGACGTCTCAAGCTTAAACTATTAAATAATTAAATCATAAAACATCATTTTTCAAAACTGACAATGAAAAATAGGAGTTTTTCTCCTTTTTTACATCTCAAAAGGATCTCTTAGAACAAATGAGGTACCAGAAGGGCATCCTCAAAACATTAACAAATCCTGACCATTGTATTTTTTGGTCAATGCAGTCGAATTTATACTCGCCTGGCCCCTCATTAGTATTCTGAACTTTATTTATTGGTTCAACTCAAATTTACTGTTGTGAGCAGACTGTAAAGAGTCACATACTATTAAATGAAAAAGAATCCAATTGCTGGAAAGAGTGACGAGATTGATCGACTTCCAGGGTGAGATTGAGTATTTTTTTTCTTTCACTGCTTGGAGGAAAACCTGAGATATCCAAAGACAATTGACCTGTAAGGCATCGTTTTTTTTTAATCAGGAGTTAATTTCTACACTCATTAGTGTCCGAAATAATATCCATGGATTTGAACAATTCCCTACCCATAAATAGATAGAAAAATAATATTAAAACAGTTGGATAGAGTGACGCAATCGTGTGTGAGCCCTGTTTACACACTGTATTCCTTATTAAAACTTAGTTTCTCTGCACCATCTAGCGAGTATGAAAGGTTCGAATATTTGTTCATTCCCTATTGGCTATTAGGGTATTGTATGACGGTACGAGCGATGTTTACATAGACTCAATAGCATCATCACTGCGCCATCTTTAGGCTATTAAAAACAACAAGAACAAAAAAACATCTTATTATTCGTATAACATCTTTTTAAAATCTGTACGGAAAAGAGTCAGACAAAGTCTAGTTTATGTACATAGATGATAAAAGTATGTTCATTTCTACGGCGTTACTCCAATATACATAATAAATTAGCTGTCAATTTTTTCTCTCCTTGTTCCCACATTAATGTTCTGATCTTTATAGAGCTCGAATGGGTTTGTCTGGTAAAAAGTTACCTAGAATTGCATACACAAATGAAGAATAATTCCATATTATGTGGAAAGAATTGACTAACAACTGATCCTGAGCCCCTTTCCTCTCTCTCTCTTCATTTTTAGCAAATGAAAAGTTGCGAGGTACAATAAAGAGAGGGACAGATACTCCATCCAGTTTGCCATGGAGCCATGTAATAGGAAGTAAGTCATTCGATGTAAAAATCTTTGAGGATAGATATAATATTGAGATGAGGGAATCCCTCAAATCATTCATATTAAGAGCACAATAATTGATTTACAATTATCTCTGGAGTTGACGGATGGAGTTTGTGTCTTTGTTTGATGAAGGAAGGAAGGGAAGTGAGGATTTAATAGACTTGTTAGATTTATATATATATATATATATATATACATTTATAGATACAAATGTACAAACTACTTCTTTAATAGTCCACTTTAATTGGCATTAAATATTAGGAATTACATATACAACATGTACAACACACTAAAAGTATTAAGTACTATGTGTTGTTATTAATAAGTTATGTACATATATTGGGGGTGAGGAGATGGATTAGTACATTTTCATGGACCTTTAATTTTAATACAATTTGATCAATTTGCATCAAGACTCTAGTTGTATCTTTGAGTAATGAAGTGTAAGAGATGAGTGCCATTAATTCAAAACTATAAAGAAAAAAACAAAAAAAAAATATAATATTATTATGCATTGAACTACTGAAATACACGAACTAGTTTGAATTTTGTACTCTGATGAGTGGGGAGGAGGGGGAAACAGAAGCACATTCAAGAGTCAAATATCAAGACTAAATAGAGTCCTCTGTTTTTTTGTTTGTTGCTCCTTACAAGTACATCACTCAACACATTACACATAACACTGTAGAGTCTCGAGTATGAATAGCGCCACTCACAAGAAGGATGATGAAGAGGAGTCGAAAGAGTCCTTTGAAGACATCATCCATGACACTGGAGGCTTTGGCTTTTACCAAAAAAGATTTCTTTTCTTCATACTCAACATCTACTACATAGTGCTACCCCTCTCATGGCTGAATGAGATATTCATTCTCAACACACCTGAGCATTGGTGTAAACATCCATCCACTGAGGGACTTAGTCCCTCAGAGCTCTTACTCTGGAAAGAGTGTTATCTATTGAAGACGAGTGACGGAAAAGGATTCGATCCCTGTTATATAGCCGTACCCCTGTACCTTGATAGGCAAACATTTTGGAATCATTCTTGTGAGTCAAATAAATGAGTTCCGTCTTGTCCTTTTTCCATTTTTTTTCTTCTTTTTTTTTTTTTTTTTGCAGTAAAGTTCAAAAATGGAGAGTGTTCTCATTCTGGGTTTATGGTAAAGTGTGAGCTAGGGATGGCTTTTGATCAAACGAACTTTGTTAGAACCATACCAACAGACTATGGCTGGGTTTGTGAAAAGAAAGGAAATGTTCCTCTGGCTTTTCTTGCTGGAGTCATTGGATCCATTGTAGGAACGTCTCTCTATAATTATTTAGGGGATGTCATTGGGAGAAAGAGGATGACGGCCATCTCTGTAGTGAATGCCCTTGTGTTCTCCATTCTCAAGACTCTATCTGCAAAGCACTTGTATGTCTACATGATGTTCAAAGCTCTTGCATCTGCTGCATATTCCTCTTCATATCAGCTTCCTTTCGCCATCATTATGGAAATTTCGACCCCCAAAACAAGGAGCTACGGTATTGCGTGTACATCCGTAGCTTGGTAAATATAATTAACCATGTAGATATTTAAAGGGTAAAAGAAAAAAGATTAAATTTAGGACTCTTGGAGCTTCTCTTTTACCTGCATACGCCTGGCTCCTTAGTGGAGATTGGTTTATTCTCTCTATAACCTCACCTCTTCCACTTATATTCATTTTTTGCGTCTGGAATTGGATTCCAGAGAGTCCGAGATGGTTACTTACAAAGAAGGGAGACTACGAGGAGGCAGGAAGGATTCTCCTTCAAATGTCACGATCCAATAACGTATCTCCCCCTCTCGATGAAAAGGCTTTTAACAAAAGACTCAAAAAGTTTTCTGAGAGTAATAAAGAAAAAATCAACAATTTCATCAAAGAATACTCTAATCTCATTTTAACGCCTGGACTCCGCGTTAAAACACTCTGCCTCACGCTAGCCTCCGTAGCAAACTTTTATATCTACTACCAAATCATGATCAACATTCAATTTAATCGAATCAATGTCTTCCTCATGTTTTTTGCACTCTCTATCGTAGAAGGACCAGGGTATCTTCTAGGTCAATTCTTTTTAGAGCTCTTTGGAAGACGATGGACCCATGTGGGTTTTCAAATCATAAATGTCACAATTATGTTTACCATCATAGCCGTTCAAAACACAGCAGAGGATCCAAGTATCATCATGTCAATTCTCTGTATTCTAGCCAAACTCAATTCCTGTGCAGGTTACATTGTCTTCGAAGTTCAATCCATTGAGATATATCCTACTCCTTTGAGGACCACAGGGATTGGATTTACGTGTCTCATTGCTCTCATAGTTGGACTATCAGGGCCACACGTTGTTTATTTGGGAGGATCTGCTCCATATATTGTCATGGGAGTACTTTCCTTTATTGCAAGTATTGCTTGTATCTTTATTCCGGAAACAAAGGGGGTAATCCTTCCGGAAACCCTGGAGCAGGCATCTCATTATGAAATGACCTGACAAGTTCGATCCAAAGATTTCGAATAGACTTTTCAACTATGCAAACAATTGAGTCATTTTCCTTCTGACAAGATCATGGGGGGGACTAACTGTCAATTTAATGCGTAGATAATATATCAAAGACATAAATCCCTTCCTTCCTAATTGGTTATTATTAGTATATATATTATTTATTTATTGATGAATTAAAGGCCCTTCCAATACGCAACTTGATTGATCCACACTCAATTCAAATTAGAAATAGGTTTGATTTGATTGGTTGTTTCTATCATTTTATTCAGCTAGTTTTAATTTCCCGAGATATTTCCTATTTTAATCAATATATACATATATATATATATATATATATGTCTATTTTTCATTAGTATTCAAAGAGATTGTTTTGAACTGGGCATCCAAGTAATAAATATATACACTTAAAGCATTATGCCTGCGTGATTGTATGTGTATGCATGTATTTGAATAAACATTGAGCATTTATTATACTCATTCCATAGTTTATTTGTAAAGTGAAGAAAATAAACATGGGTACGTTGTACAATACATAATTGAAGGATTCCATGATTTCCTTCCTCATGGGATGCTGAAATGATCCAAGGTAAACATGATATTCATTTTCTTTACATACCTAGTCTCTGTGTGTTTGTGGTGGATAATATTGTATTTGCATATTATGTATGTATTTAAATTATTATCACTTATTATTATCATTGTTATTTTGACTCAAAACAATGGTTCCAAGGATTATAAATAGTAAATAAGGACTACCATTGTCAAGATATATCAGGAATTAAAAAATCTTTATTTAATCATCAAAATTCATTTCCTCCCCCCCTCAAAAGTACAATGCACAAAATTTTTATGAAGTCAATAATTACGGAACAATAACTGCTGAGTTTAGCTATGATATTAGAATTAGAAAGTAATTGGTTGGTTTTCTTGAAACATGGGCTATGTATCTCGAGAAATAAACCACGAATTATCAAAATTTCAAATGAAACCAGTCTGGAATATATTCATTGTAACTTTTTTGGTTGACACAACATTTTTCACAATTGCATTTGTGTCATCATCTTTCAGACATTTGTAAAAACAAAAAGTTCGATTTTAGCTCTTTTACAAAAGGACGTGATTCTCAAACACCAATGAATATTTTGACGAGTAATTTGGCAAATTCAAACTTCCCGGTATTTTTTTCTCATAGTAGTATCTACTTGCAGTTGAATCTTTATAAACTGATGCTCGAGGAAAGATGTGTGAAGCGCTATTTTTTCTCTAATTCAGGGGCTAAATTTTAAGTGTATCAGACTGGAACTTTAATGGGAGATATGATTATAATAATATTTAATCAATTAACTGATTCTTCTCTAGGAAAACATACTGGCAAGTCGATGCTCTGAAAAAAACAACCAAGAAACACCTCTTGAGAAATGAATGTGTAGTGCTCCAAATATTATATGAAGTCACTCTTTGAGCACTCTTTACTTGAAAAAAGAAGACAAAAAAGCAAAAAAAAAGTTGGTAGGAAATTAAGACCCTGTCTTTTACAATAGCTTAGGGTCTGAGCAAACGAATCAAACGTCCATATCTCCAAAAAGGTGTAGATATATTGGGCCTTAGTAAACAATTTAAAAAAAAAAGAAACAAGGCTCACAGCTTATTACTACATTATGGTTAACAAATCAATGACTCATGCTCCAATTCGAGCCGAGAGATCAACAGCTCATAAAAAAAAAATGCAAGAGCTGTTGTTGTTGAAGGAATTAGGACGACGAGCTTTTTGGGATAAACAAAAACACACTGTATTCTCCCTTCAGCTGTTTTTCATCAGTTGACTCTTTGGATTATAAGCAGTTGACTCTACGTGTTATGAACTCAAAGGGAGTGTTTTTATTATTTTTGATTTTCATAAAAATACATAAAATAAAGTATTGCATGTCCTTTTTTGGAATATTTCAATATTTGAACGATTGATTTGTATATTGATAGAATTTATCAATGACTAGTATATCTAAATAATAACTCTGCCCAAAATTAAAAAGTTGGCAACAAGGAAAATACAGAATACCATTTGTTTTTCCAAATTTTTCCTTTCCCTTTTGAGAGTCGAGATTGCGAGCGACCAAAAAAGCTCGTCATGCAGGAGGGACAATTTTAAGAGGTTTTTATTAATTTTAATGATTCAATTGTTCAAAAATTGCAATTTTATTGTCACTCACGATGAGTGAGATAATACACTCACAAAGATAATATTTAATTAATGGATAGTTAACCAACTACGTCATTCTTTCCAACTGTAGGCATTGGCAGTAGAATATGGCCACAGTTGAGTATGAATAACTATAAATTAAGGGAGTGAAAAACAGTTTGACAAAAAAATACGGGTATTTAGGAGTAGATTTATCTATATGACCCTATAAGGAAGTTTCAAGCTTTACATTTGGAAACTCATAGTAAGAAAATTAGTTTAACGGTTCCCCCACACCAACAAAATGTATTTTCGCATTTCGTAAGCTTTGAATTTGACGACAACTATTTTCACTATTTTTTGCCCTTGACGTGGATTGATTGAAATCAAAATATTGTGGCAAAGATACAAAAACAGCTGACAATAATAAGACTTGTACATTTCACACCAAGTATGAACTTATATATATATATATATATAGGTATAGTCATACTATGAAGTTGAATAAACTGATGTTGAATTTATATATACCTTTTTTGGAGTCATTGTATGTTAATGAGACGATTGTACATGGACGTTAATATCCGATTAGTATTCACGCTAATAAATCATGTTTAAAGTATTTATGTACGTACGTATATATTGACGTAGTTGGAGGCATATCAAAATAAATATTATTCAAAACCATATACAGATAAATCAGTAAAGGTATAGACCGACCATTTAGTGCCCGATTCAATAAACATGGAGGAGTCATCATGGAGATTATAAAAAGAAGTGAGACTCCAAGGAGTCAATATAATCTTGAAGGAGACTCTGGCCCAAACAAAAAAACCCGAATAAATTAGTGGGTTTTATATATATATATATATATATATACTCACTTGTTTAAGTCTTATATTTTAAATTTATTTTTTAGTTATAGCTTTTTAACAAAAATTTATTTGTTAAAAAATATTTTTACATAATGTAAAACGGATACATATGCTGTCTATTTTTGTATAAATATGAACGGTGATGGGATTGAGAAGTATCCTAAGAAAAGCTCTGGAAACTAAATATATATTGAAAATTATACGTATATTATCTAAAAAAACAATCAGGATAATGGAAACACCAACGATCGTCTATTCAAACAATATTTCAGCATGTGTACAATCAATGTTTTATTTTCGAATCCTTTTTTTTTTTTTGTTTTTTCGTGGTCTTCGAAGGAGTTACCTACAAACTTGTGAAGTATTTATGTACTCCTGTTTTTGTATGGTCATCCTGATTGGTTCAGTAATTTACTAATCATTTAATAAATATAAGTAAAGAATTCGAAATTAAAATTTTAAAAGTTGATAAGAAAATGGAACAAACAACGTTTTTGTGAATTTTTTTTGACTTGAGTGGAAACTTTTAACTCAAAGATATTCAAAGTTAAGAATTAGAGTATATGAAATTAATTCCTTGCTTCTTGGCTATTTTTATTTGGACCTGATAGCCTTGGGGGATCTCAAAGGTATAAAAAAATAAAGTAAAGCTTCCTAAATAATTTTATGAAGATTGGATTTCCAATGCAGGGATTTCCAATAAGGGGATCACGGTCTCTATTCTGAACACAAATCACCTTGTTATGAATCTATGATGAGCCAAGGAAATATACAAAAAAAAAACCAATTTAAAAGTGTGTTTTATTGTGACGTCATCATTTTGGAGACATAGTCAACCACAGTTTATAAAAATGATAACCCTTACTTCTACAAGGTAGGGCAGCATAACGTGGACTGTTAATTAATGTTTATTTTCTCATTACTAAGAAAAGATTATTTTTTAATATTCTGTTTCTGCTGTCCTTTTTACATAACCAAACTATACGAATAATTGAGTCATTTCCTCATTATGAATGAGGAACAAGCAAAAAGGCAGCGCATCTCAAATCTCCTAGATGCATGAGTTGATGTGATTAAGATTACGTACATTGTTAAGTGTTCTAGGAGACTGGTTTTTAAGTGATCCAAGATGAAATAAAAATGGAGAAGACCTCTCCAGGATGTCAGAAAGTGGAGGGCATAATTTAAAGAGGGACACGAAGTTTTGTTAAGTTTGGAGAAGAATGTAAAGTAGGATACTTCTACTAAGTCGATGAATCGCCTCGCCAACGACTTTTCTGTGGCTCCTAGGACCATCAGGAGGGCTATAGAGCACAACTTGGGATTAGTTTCTATCACAAGGGCATGAAAGCCAAGAGGCTCGAGAGGTGAATACCTTGAAATAGTTTTATTTTATTTTCAAAGCCATTTGATAAAATTTCCTCACGATTTTTTTTCCCACGAAATGTGAACATTTTGTTTTGTGAATTTATATATCAACAACGTTACATTTGGTTCATTATGCAATCATTGACGTCAATCAAAATGTTATATGTATTTTGTACAAATATTTCACATTCAGGTATGCACTGTGAACCCCCTAGGGTCGGACCTTTAAAATTCAAAACCCTTGCTACAATTTAAGGAATATCTTGGATTTGTGAATGTTTATTGTACATATTTTCTATACCAATGGTCCCTTCCAGGAATCTGAGACTAACTCATCATCCAAAAGTAAAGCCAGATGTCAATGTTTTTTGTATAAGGCATTGTCATGGAATTGTATTATACTATAAATATTTATCATGTAGAAATCTGATTTATAAATACATATGAACATAAATGATAGCCACAAATGTATCAATATGTTTGATACTAATTAATTAATTTTTACCACATTTATATAAAGTGATTTTGGCAGTGCTTCATAGTACAGCTGTTTCTACTTCATATAAGTTTATAGCAATGTAATTACATAAGTGAAATAAGAAATATAAGTGAATAAAAATATAATTGTAAATATCACTGCACCTATATATTTTTCTCAAGCTTTTTTGTGGTAAATTCAATATTATTTGAACATATTATTAATTATTATATATATTGTTTCTAAAAAGGATTCATATTTCCGCATTTCAAATAATGGAAGTTCAATTATAATAAGTTATGTAGATGAAGAGGCAACGCCGGTATCACTTAAAACATCAGCAGATGTTTGTCCTCAATCTATATGTTACGTTCTACATATATTCAAATCCACTTCAAGGAAGGATATATTTACTTATTATCTTCAAACACAGCCATACACACCTATTTAGAAGGACTCAGCCTGATATATGTATATTATGTAATGAGACTAAAAAGAAGCCTTTTATAATTGAAATAAATCCCTTTAAATCTTCTCTGGATACGCCATATATTTCTCCTTTGTAAAAGAAAAAAAAGGAAATTAGAACATATCACGATATAATCGTTACTCTAATAGCCAACCTTTCCTCCCGTTTTGAAGAGTTGATTTTGCGGTCCAATTCTTCACAGCTAAATAAGAACTAATTCAAAATAAGGGGCGTGATTAAAGTTGAATGTGTCCTAGGACTGAATTCCTTCCCAGTTTTTTTCTCCTAAAGGGATGGGTTTTTTGTTGAGGTGAAAGAGCGTGCCTGCAATTACTATCTGGTACCTCTGCATTTATCTGCTGATTGTTATTTGACAGTATATTTAATAAAACACAATAGAAACTTAAAATTGTAGCAAGTTCCCACCACAACGATACTAAGAAAATACTGCATTCAAATGGATCATCCAGGTAGTTCTACCAACTGATATTTTTCTTCTCTTCCTTAGACTCAACGCTATCTCAACGTTTTGTCCACGTCCACCTATAAGTTATAGCTAGGGATAGGCATTTTATTGAGGTGAGAGACTGAGCCCGCAATTACTATCTATTTGTACCTTTGTATTTTATTGGGTGATTGTTCTTTGACAATATTAAATAATACTCTACAACTAAATAAATCTAAGAGGATTGAAGTGAATTTGAATAGTCAGACATCCAGGAGAATGGACTAACTTTCTTTACTGAGAAAACTGAATTCAAATTGATCATCAAGGTAGGGGAACCAACTGATATTTGTCTTTCCTTCCTTAAACTCGACACTATTTTAATATTTTGCACATATCTAGGTATGCGAGTGTATGCTCCTCAAACGATGCTTCATCCATGACATCACATTTGTTTTTGAACAATATTTAGCTACTAATTTACCTATAGCATTTGAATACAGCAATTCCTCGAATAATCTGAGAAATTGATTCTACTGGAATATTTAATTCCGAACAAGACCCCCTTATTCATCCCTAATCAGTAATTACATAACGTATATAACCTCTTGCCTCTGGCTTAATATTTTTCTTTTGATTTAATTAAAGGAACAGAGATGGGCGCCATCTATCTATGATAAATGATGAATTATCTGTGTGGTATTTTAAAGAATGTATTAAACCTTTAATTGTATGATTTTTTTATATACATCAATCATAAATTACTGCTTTAGGTAAACATGGTGATTAATATTGAATCGAATAATGGCATATATATATATATTTGTAGACGTCTATCTGTCTGCTGCGTTTTACTTCTCTAGTAGAGAATGGCTGGAGCTGATTTTGGGACACTGCACACAACATAAGCTATTTTTTTATCTGTTTTAAGCACTAGGGTGTTTTTGGAGCGTCTTAAAATTCAGTTTTTTTTTTTATTTTATACTGTACCTTTTTTATGCAAAAAACTTGGACATATTATAGCATGCGTTCCCTCTCGGAACTTTGAGATATCTATGTAGCTCGAAAAATGAAGCCCTCAATTACTAATAAATAAAATAAATAATCTATATAGTCTTTTTGGGCAAAAATTTTACAACAAAATAGAGCCAGATACAGGGTTTCATCTTCAAACAAAATTGTACTAAGGTTGCAAACAACACAGTCTACTGATTTTTTATCCTCAAACGCCATAGCATTTATACGGCCAAGGTTTTTCCTCAAAAACAACTTTTGCAAAAACACTAAAGTATAACATAAAGCAATATATGTATATAAGTTCTTTGAAATTTATTTTTTCAACACTATGACGGTAGACGAGTGAAGCTACAAAGTTTATAAAATAAGTACAATATATAAGATAAAATAAATAAGAATTGGGGAGGGGGGGGGGGCATTCTTTCTCTCTCATTATGAAAGAGAGATTCAATATTGGTTGAATAGTATCTCATACAAGACGAGCTTTTTGGGATAAAAAAAATACAATTTATTCTCCTTTCAGCTGATTTTCATCATTTGACTCTTTTGATTTAAAGCAGCTGACTCTACATGTTATGAACTCAAGAAGGGTATTAATATTATTTATGATTTATATATATATATATATGTATACATTAAATCTAGAATTCGCGCCCTTTTTTTGAATTTGTGAATATTATATAAGTATTAAAGATTGATTTGTATATTGGTAGAATGTATCAATGACTAGTATATCTAAATAATAACTCTCCTCAATATTAATGTTGGCCACAAGGAAAATACAGAGGGGTAGCTACCAGTTGTTTTTCCAAATTATTCATTTCCTTTTTGTGAGTCGAGGTTGCGAGTGGACAAAAATATGAACTTTGATTGTTTATTCTTCCAAAATGACTAACATTTATGTTGATGATGTGCAACACAAAATACTTTAAATAAACTAACCTTATATATCATGTAGATATACATATATCACCAAAAAAATAAAATACTAACACTTCTGACAAATTCCCAAGTAAATATTATCTATTTACTTAGTAAAATATTGAAATTACATATATATGTGTACATTTCAGATTCCCAGATTGAATTTTCATTTATTTTTCCGTTAAAAAAACACTTTAAATCATGTCATAAATCTTACAAAAAATATAAATATAATTTATTTATAAGTTTTTTTCTTTATTTATTTTTTGAAGGGAATTGAAAACTTAATTTCTTTTGTAGGATAAATGTTATAAATAATAACAATAATAACTTGCATAGAAGCTAATGATTCTCTCTCTTTCTATCTAAAGTTGATGATTTATGAATACATATCATTATATTTTTATAAAAAAAAACATGATAAATGAAGTGACATGAAGAGAAAATAGACATATTTATGTAGTATATATATATATATATATAACAAAGTTGAATATCAATTGATTCAATTACAATTTTTAAAATATATTTTACAAATACATACATATAAATGAACGCTTAAGGATTATCTGATTTTAAACTAAATCATTAAATACTTATATATATATATATAAGATATGTACATATATATTTCAATTAATCATTCTAACTGTAAGGCAGTGCGTAGTAAATAAATATAATTTTGAATATTTTAAAATGAAAAACAAGATAATTATTAATAAATATATAATTATATATAGGTTGCGTGAAAGCACAAATTGTTCCGTTTATATTATTATTGGTTAACGTACATCTGAATTGTGACTCGATCAAAATGCAATGCCTATCTCTTAAAGAAATAAATAATTCTTTTATATTTTATTGGTCAGCCATTAATATTCTCCTTCTTTTGTCCATTATTGTTCTTTTCAGCGTTGGTTGAGCTCAAATTAGCTCTTGTTAAAGTGTAAGCCCTATATACACAATTTGCTACAATTAAATGAAGAATTGGCCTACTAGCAAATAGATTTAGGATCTTTTGTCTTTCTAATCTTTGAAGAAAAGTCCAAGAAATGGAATGAAGGTTCTTGTAGATATAGAGTGGTCCTTACAACAACAATTTTTTCATTTGCAACATTACATAGCAGAAATGTTTTTGCTATGTCTGAAAAGAATAGCAAAAAGAGAGAGGCTTACTTGAGACGTTTACATTCAGCTCTGTCACAGCAAGATAATTACATACATACATTGAAACCTAATATAGTTTATATGTGTAAATATGCAAAAAAACAAAAAAAAGCAATTGTGTGTTACTTAGTCTAATTAGTTAGATATTTTATAGAGTTAAAGGAACATACTAATATGCATAGTTCTTAAAAATAAATGGTCAATTACTTTGACGTTTTACGTTTGTGTGAGATGAGAATTAAAGATTAAAGATTTCAAAATAAAAATACTTATAACCTTAATATGTTATATTTTTGTAACATTGATTTTCTTATTGAAATAGCAGATTTTCTTTCTGACAGTTTTGATCCATTAATTATAGATGATTCTAAATAAATAGTATATTTATCTGAATTAAATATCATTTATTTGACAAAAAGTGACTTCTTACATTTGATACTCACTATCAAGTCTTTATATATATATATATGAATATATTTTTTTTAAAACAACAAGGATAAAACTAAAATAACATTCAAAATGTGTTGGCAAATGAATTAGTTTGTTTTGACATTTCAAATTTAAGTATTACATCAATTTATATATTTTCTGTCTACGTTTCAAAAATGAAAAAGTAGCATTCATGACTGAATATACAAATATAAAAATAAGAAGGAGATAAGTGACATTGAAAAAGGTCATTTCCCCCCTTAAACTAGGGAATTTTTTTTAGCTTTACTTAGATATTTAGATTGTTGAAGTTATTTCGTTTAATTCATCAAATAAAATGAACCAAAGGCATCTATCAAATTTATCTACAGATATCGAAGTGTAGATCTAGACCAAAAAATTTGGAGAAGGAGAAAAAATAAAAGTTTTAATTTAATACAAATTTATACTTCTTAATAAATGTTTAAACATTTTTAAAGGACTTTTAAAATTTTGTCTCCGCTTAAATCCGGGTGCATTTTAAAATACGCGGGGTCCAATAAAGATATGCTTGATCTTTTACTTGCTTAACTAATAGTTTTTGATATTATATTATTTTAAATCAGGGGTTATTGTTTAGTCCTAGGTTCGATAAGTAGTTTATGCTCCAGGTAAAACAATTTGAGTCATGAAAAATCGTTGTAATAAATGGAAAAATAACTTGAATCCTCCAGTGAAAATCATTAGTGGGCCATTTCTGATTTAGACGGATTGGGCGAGGTCGTTATGTGATATATTTTTTAATAGAAAAGACAAAATTAACAATAAATTTGTTAAAAAGAAAATTTATATTTTAAATTAGTCCTTATTCCGAATTTTAAGGAATTTATTTTTACGCTTAATGCTCCTTAAAAACCAACACTGATCCTTATAGTTGCATAAATCATAACTAGGCAAAGTCCCCTAAATCTCAATTTCCTCATAACAGGTGCTTTTACAACTGGAAATAAATATAAACTCTTATAAATTAAATATGCATTGATTCAGGAAATAAAAAAACCCCACCATAGATATCATAATTGAAAAATGAACAGATGCTCTTTTCATCAAAATGTTTATCAAACTTAAATACTAATTATCCAAGTCCTTATCCATTTCATCTACAAATCATATATATTTGCATATTATAATGAAATAACGAATAAATATTTACAAAATTATCTGATTTAAACATATTATGTTAAATATAATAAAAGGAATATATTAATATCACGGAAGGATAAAGAAAATAAATCTCTCAACCTGTCAAAAGGACATGACCACAATTATTACAATATTTTTTTTTTTATGTACTATAAAGTTTTTCATTTTTTATTAGTCCTTTATTTGATTCACGGGCGGTTTTCTCTCTCTCTCTCTCTCTTTTCTTTTAGCGTATAAAAACCATAAAAAATAATATTTTATTATTATTTTCCTTCATACTATGTATAAAATATAACAAAAAAAAAAAAAAAATAAGAAGAATAACAAACCATAGAGTAATTTTATTTGTCGAAGCAGAAGTTTATTTTCAGAAATGTAATAATTTTATGGAAAAAATCGGTAATATATGAGAACATTATGTTTATATAAATAAATAAATATATATATATATATATATATATATATATATACATACATTATAAACTCAAAATCTATGGTCAGCATTTTTGTATATGTATGGAACACTCATGGCTTGACTCTCCAAGAAGACTAACGATCCATATTTACTCTAACATACAATATACTATGTATATACATATATCAGTGTTTTGGTGTGAAGCATGTCACTCGAAACTTTGATACAACTAAGAGTTAGAGGTATGTAGACCATGTCAAGCAGGAGTAGTAAAGAATTTTTTTTTTTTTTTTTGCCCTAGATCTTGTCGATACGATCAAAACTGATCTGAAAAACACACATCACAAATATACATACAAGAGATAGGACGCAATCTACAGGCCGTTACAAATTCTAGTAGAGCACTGATGGTTCAGTTCGGTACTCCTCTCTCATTGATATAACTGATAAGTATGGTTGCCTTTTGTTTTCCACTGATTAATCCAAATGTATTCATTCTAGAGTGCTAATTGTCAGACAATATTATTGACTAATGACGATTTTAGTTAAAGAATTTAGTCACAACCATCTCATGGTGTAGGGCTCTGATTTGATGCTAATTTAAGAGTGCAGTTCAAAATGATTTAGAGTATATTAAAAAATTTAAAAATACACTGAATTAATTTTTACGCAATTCGTCAGTCAATATGAAAAATCGTCAAAATGACAACTGTGGCATTTTTAGAGTATTAGAATGTATTATTTTTATAAAAATTGGAGGTCCAATATGTCTTGAATTGATGTTGTAAAAGTAAATAAGTAAAGATTATTCCCTTTATGGGTATGTTTTCAAACGCGTCATTCAAATTCAGGATGACAAAATGTCAAACGTATAGGACGAATACATTCTTTTGTCTTAAAATATAAGACTACTCCTGAGCCGTAGGGCAGCACAGGGAGCCAACCCATTCCTAGACGCTACATATGACGTTTAAGCAAAGGCACTAATGACTTAATAATCTACCTCGATAAGTAAAGCCTTCATAGAATTACGATTAGAGTTAATCATCCTAATTACCTAATACACCCGATAAGATATGAGAAGACGAAATGGATTAGTGGAAAACATGAGTAAATCCAAATACACATAATATATAATCCCATTTGGGTGTTTGCTATCATCATATCGAACATACATACATATATGCATACGTAATCAGATGAACCTAAAGGAGAGGGGGAGGACTTTGTTCATTGTATTCGTAAATATCCATAATATACATATATATTTAAAAAGGGGTTGGAGAATCTATACATAATTAATTTCTTTAACACACTATTACATTATTTTTTTTTATTAGGGAAATTGTCTAGATACTACCAAAGATTTTGGGATTATTAATCAAATAATCATAGGGTGTTTAATATAAATGGAGAAACCAGTTTGGTCACAATTACACTCAATATGTTCGTATAAAATACAAATATAGAGGGTAGGAAACAATTACTGAGCCAAATAGCCAAGTAAATCTTGGCATTTACTTTTTATGGAGTGACTAACACCTATTCCCCCCCCCTCTCTTTATGGGGTGTGGTATTGAAGAAACCAAAATATACATATAATCACTAAAACAAAGATGCGAATGCGTTATATTGTTCAAATTTATAAGCAGTTTGAATCGAGAAGGGATTTTCTGTGAGACAAATGGTCAAATATTCACAATCTCCATCCCCCGTCCCCATTAATTGAATCTCTTGAAAATCATTTAATTGTTTTATGTAATGGAAACCATGCAACTATAGAAATTTCAACCTAAAGAACACTTTAATTGACACCGCAGATTAGATATTAATATCATAATTATTATTGAACAAAATCTACAAATTAAAAAAAATAATATCTATTATGAAACTTTTCCTAATAATGGCTTTAAAGGTGAAATAATCTAACTGTTGTACATATGTGCACTTAGATCAACATTCAGAATGAGAACATTAGGTAAAAAAAAACAAAACAATTAATAGACTCCATTGGATAATTTTAGTTTTCGAGATCCAAGGACACTAATTGAAACAAGTTATTCATTCCATTTGTGAGTTAATAATATACTTTTTTGAGGCTTATAAAAAGCAGAAAAAAAAAGATAAATTACATATGATTCATACATATAAGAAGTCAAAAGTAAAAGCCATTACATGAAAGGCCATTCATAAGCACTTTTTGAGAGTTAGGAGTGAAACTGCATAATTTTCTTTAATGTGTAAAGGGGTACTTTTATTGGGGTTGAGTGTATTTAATGTCCATATTTATGCAAAAAATGTGAGTAAGTACTTCTATTCATCATGATTCAAGTAATTAAATATACTAAATTTCTGAAAGAGATACTTATTGTCTAGTTCAGTGGTTCCCAACCCCTGGGTCGAGGACCGGTTCGTTGATCAATCAATACCGGGCCGTACAAGAACTAATTAGTTATTTCTGTATTATACTTCCCAACCTTAAAAGACCCACGAGCGACCAAGAAATTGATACGTGACTTATTTGTCAACAGACCATCTGAATCCAGAAAGTCCGTGCAAGAAGAAGACCAATTGCTGGAGATTGCAAATGACGACGCCCTTAAAACAGTGTTCGAGACAATAAATCTGCCGGGGTTTTGGAGTAAAGAACACCCAGAAATCGCTAACACAGCTCTGAAAGCCCTTTTGCCATTTCCAACATCCTATCTGTGTGAAGCGGAGTTTTCTGGAGTGACAGGCAACAAAACAAGGCAAAGAAGTAGACTGGACTTAATCAACAGACTGCAGATATCTTTGTTTTTAAAAACTTCTCAGACACCTCAGATTTTTAAAGTTAAGGTGAACAGTAGCTTTTTTTTTTGGGTAGATGACTACCATATCTTTAAATTTGAAACAAGTGAAAACGTCTGACAAGGGTCAAATTTGTTCCTTTTATTTCATCATCAATATATCAACTATGTATATAGGTACCTCCAACATGGCGTTCCTTTCGCTTTATCTGCGACGGTATGGACAACCCTCTATAGCCTATATTGTAGGACTACTCCTAAACACGTAGTAGAAGAAAGGAAATACAGAGATGCTCACTAATTAATACCAGAGGCACTCATAGCTCATAGTTATATATTTAATTTGTAGAGCTTATTAATAGTACATATTATGTACAAGCTATGGGGTCCATCATTTGCAATTAGATAAGCAAATAGATTAGGAGCAAAGGATATTATAACTTTATGTTCTTAAATAAATCAAAAAGATTATCATCAGCATTTAAAGTCTGATGCAATATTTAAAATGATAACTATGGACGGAAAAGTGGAAGACTCATACTGAAAAAACATGAGTTTGTACATACATTTATATGATGTACAAATATATATATATATATATATATATATGTACAATACAAAATATGATTCAATTGGAAGAAGAAAAACAAATAGAGCGATTCAATTAACGTCATTTATGTATGATTATTATGAGAGTTAAATAATGACAGATGTGTGTGTGTGTGTCTTAATTTGCTCCTAATTCCTTTCTTTTTCATTGTATGAATGATAAATAAGGGAAGTTTGCCCGATATTTCTATAGCTGGAGAGAAAGAGATACAAAGAGAAAAAGAGACAGTCTTCGAATTGTATAATCGTACTATGTTTATATACAGTCAATACCCTTTCTAACGAGAGAGAAGGGAATTCATTTCTACATATTTCATTAATTGGAAAAGTATCTCGTAAGATATAATTTTAGTATTTTGGCGATTGAGAGGTTGAGAGATTTCGGAAAAAGCGTTCATTTTCACAGATAGAAAAAAGGTACTTCACAGAAAAATGAAATGATCAAAATATTTAATATTTTTATCTAAAACGCGTTGAAAGTTCACCACAACAACTTGTTGTGGAACCAAATACAAAATTTAAGTAATGGGAAAGAGGCTTTTTAAACTCTCTCGTTTGGTAGTAAACTTTGTAAAAAACGATCTCCCTGGAAAAAAAATCGACTGTTTACGTCTATACAATTTATACGAATCCGTGCTTTTTGAAATAAGGGGAATTTGTGCAATCATTGTATCATTTTCAAAATACAACTTTAAAATGTTTTTTGTTCACAAAGTCTCTTCATTTTGTAAAGGAGAATTGTCGAGGTTTGAAGATCATTACATGGATAATTCTTAAAAATTAAATTACTAATCAATCAACAACTTACTCTAGGCTCCGATATTAGTCATTAGGCATATTGATCATGAAAATATTCCAATAATAATTAATTGACATAAAAAAATCGATTCAACTCACATTTAACACTGTGAGACGTCTCTTATTTTGAAACAAAAACCGTTTGATGCTGCTATATAACGACTTTTAAAAAATATACTTTTGAAAATATGTCTGGTATTTTCTAAAATGCCTGAGTAGTTTTTTTTATTGCAAAATATTAAAATATAGGCAGTATTTTAAAAAAAAAATATGACTGAAACTGTAGCTATCATTATACAATTTACAAAATTGGGTTATATTAATTCAGAGTAAATGACTCGATGGTTTACAACTAAAGTAGGTTCTTTACTCTAGCCTCTCCAAATGTTTTATATGTCTTAGATTCGACAATTTAATAAATGCTGTAATATATACAGTTTACTATGAAATCAAAAAATTAATATTAACTATAGACAACTTTGGTTCTGCCCCAATAAGTTCAATTTGAGTTCAACTTTTTGTTCCATTCTTGGCAATTTCTGTAAAAACGTATTAGATACAAAAAAAAAAAAAACTGTGTCATAATTGCTAGAAATTATTATTTAGGAAACTTTTTTGTGTGGAGGGATTCACGCTCAAATTTAGCCAGATACAGGGCTTCATCCTATAATAAAAGTCATCTAATTTATAGACTTTCACTACATCGACCACGGATTTTCCATTTTTCCCATCTCTCAGGTAATTTCTAGATGCCAAACCAAAAAAATTTGCGTTCTTTGGCCACAAACCAATCATCGAGCCATTTTTTGGCTTCTGCGTGAGAATTGCTGCCCTGCTCTTTTAATGCGTGACCCATAGAAGCGAACAAGTGATAATCTGATGGCACCAAGTCTGGTGAGTAAACCACATGCACCAATGGTTCCCAATCGTACGTCTCCACCATTGTCATCAAGAAAAGTTAAAGGTTACGCCGATCAGAATATTCTGGGCGTTTTTGGCGTATAGGGCTCTTCAAGTCGGCCAATTGTGTTTGGTAGCGTGCACTGTCAATTGATTCACTGGGTTTTAGCTACTCGTACCAAATCATATCACACTGATCCCAGAATACACTCAGCAATGCCATGCAGCCGAAGCAATCTGGTGTAGTCTATGTTTTTGGGTTTTTCAAACCACCTAAAGCACTGTGCTCCACTTAGAACATCGTAAGCTTCCAGAAGCATTTAATGTGCTTCAGAAGCGTATTTATTCAAATGAACACAGAAAATCAAGGAAGTCCCCAAATCATACATTGAAGGCACAAAATTTGACATTTTTAAGAACGTGCAAAAATGCTTTGTTGATTGAAACTTCACAAACAATGAACTGAATATTGTTGCCAGACTTGGGATGGTTTAAAAATACTTCTAGTCACATCATCTGTTGCCTAATAGCTGAAAGTCTCATTTCGTATGTATGGACCTAAAATGTTTGAAAAATAGAATTCATTTCAGTGGGTTCATCTGGCATAATATCAATTTGTCTCCTGTTCTTCTGTTTCCCTTATAATTTCTTTTATGTTTACTTATCACATATATGTACACATACATACATATTATTTGTAAAAACATAGCCGAGACAAAAAGAGGATAGAGAACAGAGGGAGAAGAAATCGTTCGAAACTAAGCATTTATTTTTATTGACATAACTAATTATTATTATTATTATTATCATTATTATCTCCGTAAATTGAGTCCAATCTAAAATACTTCATCCCTTTTTCATTCTATGTACATTTAACCAATTATTAATTAAAGTCATGCAGCGCCATTTGTAATGAAAACGTTAAATAGTATTAATAATATATATAATTCTGCAAAAAGAAGGAATAAAAACTTAGATTAAATTACATCTAATTAAAGATGAACAACGGACAGAAAACGAAGGAAGAGAAAAAAAAACTAAAAAAAAAACTAGCAATAAAATTGATGTAATTAAAAGAAAAGGGTAAAAAGAAAAAAAAACTACGTACAAAGTGAATCACACTCAAAAATTAGACTTTCATTATAACTCATTTGAATGTCATTTTTGTTCACTACTAGTCAAAGATTTCATTTATGTACGTACCATATAAATAAGGGGGGGGGGGGAAAGAATAAACTTTTATATGAAAGAAAAATAAAATTAATTTAATAATTATATTTCAAATAAATGATGTTAAAAGAGAGAAAAAAAAGTTTCCATTTTTGTATAATTAAGTGCTAATTCTTCTCATTGAATTACGAAAAAAAAGATGTAGGAATCTTGATTGACTCTCTCAACCTTTTCTCTTTACAAACTGAAAAATACTTCGAAATGAACAAATAAATTGGGCGTTTAGATACCCAGTTATTTTTTTAATTACTTTCTATTTATTAGTAACAATATGTTTACTCTTGAAAAAGATTTCAATAGTTTGAGCTTAACAAATCAACGTTTAGAACAAAATGTGTACAAATTTTTTTGATTATTTTTCAAGGATTTTGTTTTAATTCTTATCATCTACATATATATGTAATTATGAAAAAAGTGTAGTTTAGAAGAGTAGACGGGAGTATACATATGTAAACATAGAAAGAGTGCTCAAAAATGAGGGATTCCCGGCGTGTAAGGAAATGGTTCGAAGTGTACATACAACTTGGAGAAGATTTGGAAAGATTGAATATGTTGTTGAAGACGATATATTTATGATGGAAAGGCTTGCAAACCATTCTCAAACTCTGGATTCAGAGGTATAGCTTGACATTTGGAGTCAAGGACCTGATGCCCAAGTGTACATAAAAACAGTTAAAAAAATTTAGTGTAAAACTTACGATTGACACAGAAAATGTCTCACAACTTAATCAATGAAAGGGATATTGTAATCATTGAAATCGGTCGAGAGGATCCGAAACTAGTTATGTCAAAACTATTTATATATAATAAATGTTAAGATTTTATTCAGAGGATTATCTCGAATAACTCTCCTTGAAGAGTCAAGAGCAATTCATCTGACTACAGGGACTTAAGAAAGAAACTTTTCATATTTTGTTGCTTCTATCAGAAAGCAGCTTTTAATAAATTCATTTGAGGAGATCTCTACGAAAACGGTGAAAGAAGAAGTCAGTCTCCATAAAAAGTGTATTTTTTTCAATACAAAGGTTGTGAATATTTAGGCATTTGTAACTCATTTAGAGCTCAATCAATGTTTGTCTATTTAAAAGTTGCCTCCACTGCGACAACTAAAAAAAAATGATGGGTATTTTGGAGTGACAGCCCATTGCTGGATGGGCTTTTTATCATACTACTAGAAATTGCCTTAATAATATTGTTGAAAACAATATGGTAACCATGACACTGCGTATCTAATATATGTATATTGAGGTAATAGGAAGAAGTATCATGGATAAAGAAATTGTGTTTGTCATTAAAAAAAAGTACCAATATAGCAGCATGCTACCAACTGACAAGATTTAGAAGTGATACCTGCTCGTTGGGAATCCCTCCTTTTCGACAGCTCTTAATATAATAACACATCAAGTCATTTGCAGATCTTAAGTGCATTGTACAAATAAAAAAAAATTATAAAAAATCACTAAAAAAATGTTCATCTTTTGATTGGTTTAATTGGACCTTTTTGATTTCGGTCCATAGTACTTTGACGTCATTTTATGCAGATCATTAAGGGATGGTAATCAGATCCCTTTACTTACTCTGCATTGGTGCTATCTGATGAGATTAGTATAGATAAATAAATACATATAAATAAATTAAGTGTATTAATTTCATTTAACAAGGATTAATTATATCTCATTCAACTCTCATAGACAATTGGCCTCATGGGATGCTGAAGGAGGAGAGAAAGAGAAAAAAGAAAAAGACTCTTCAATGAAATTATTGTATCATGTTATCATCATTACGTATTCATCTCACATGAGAAGCTTAAATACTCTCTCTCTCTTCTCCTCCTTTTTCTCTCTCTTTCTTTCTTTATCCGAATAAATATTATATTTATATCCCTCAATAACTTTGCCTACTTTTGTTTACTTTTTTCATTTAAGCTAACTTGGTAAAGGAAAATTGATTGATCCGTGAAATAATAATATTGATATCAAGAATATTATATCATTTCTATTTGAAGAGAATCAATTTTACATACACATATTGTTATATATTGAATAGTTCCCCTTACTCTGTGGTATATTTTTTTCAAATCAACTTTGACAAAATTCAATTTGAATATAAATGTACATAGGTATAAATGTATATGCAGCCTTCCACTCCATTAAACGTGGACTAACACTAACAAACATTAGGAAAAGGAAGAAAGGACAAGTGTTTAATTAAGTAGAGGTTTTAGAAAGCTCCTGTTTTTTTTTTGTTTTTGTTTTTTTTATTACCTATTATAAGAATTTTATGTATGGCTTTATTTGAGTCTGAGGATGAAGTTGATAATTATTGGCTCATTATGATCTTAGGTCTCATTATTGTACATTACTCATTTACTTTCATTGGTTGGACATTAGTTGTTCTAGTTTTAGAGGGGTGAGTACTGCTGTAAAGTGTTTGGACCCCATATTGGAATGTAAAAATAAAGAGTCTGGTCTTGAATGATTTAGAAGATTATCAATTACAATGTATGTTGTTTTTATCCAGATCCTCTTGGGCTGGAGCCATAGGGGCCAATGGACATTTGCCCTCCCTCACTTTCTGAAAAAGTGGTTTTCAGAATTCAGAGGGCTAATTGCATTGATGAAGGGGGCATGCATGAAATAAAATAAAATAAAATTAGCCTCTTTTATTCCTCTAGTGCTCGTTTCAGAATATACTTTTAAAAAAGATATTCCTGGCCTTTTAAAGCAAAAAGTTGGGTAAATATATCTACATAGCACTAGTATTGAGCCCAACATTATCGCAGTGCTTCTCCATAAAAGTTATCCCTAGGGGGGGGGGGGCATTAGTGAGATAACCAAATTCATAGGGAGCACCATTGAAGAAAAAAAAACTTTTTTTTTCTTGTTCTTTTTATGGTAGAAAAATATCAATTCCTTGTTTCCTTCTTTTAAACTAAAACATTTTGCACGGAGTGTAGCTAAAAAAGTTCTAGAGTGGACAGAGTAAGAGCCAAGAGATTCTGGAACAAGAATCACATTTCACATTGGATTGGGGGAAGGGGACAATAAACAATAAAATTTTATGGGATAGTTCTAAGAGGGGAGCATAGGGAAATCAGTTGCACCCTGTTTTTTTTATTTAATTATTTTAGGGGGGATATACCCCCCCCCTGGATTTTCCGCCTATGGGTGGATCCTTAACTATTCTTTCATCTACCTATTTATTAACTCGACAATATATCATTGCAATCTGTTTTAACATTCTAAATCAGGATTATACCATTTGTGGCCTATACGGTCCCCAGTATTGTGACCACCTAGTTGTCTTTATGAGCCCTACTGCTAACTCCAAATGTCTTATTTTTTAGTTATATATATTTTCAATTACTTTCATCAACTATGATGAGAAAAATCCGGAATCAATTGTAATTTTAATATATAAAATAATATATAAGAACGTAAGGTCCATATTTTTTGATTGGACTCGGACATTACTTGCCCGCAGTTCTCCTTCTCCCCCCTTGCTGAAGCCAAATACTGATGCCTCCTGTTCTGAGGATCTTACCATGTACATACATATGTAGTAATGATCTCACGGATCCGACAAAAGGTTTGCTAACCATAAAAATGTTGCGAATATTTGTAAATTATAAAATTTGAACATATATATATTTTTTTTGTACATAGAATGTCAAAAAAGTTGAGGTACATTTCTGTGACCCGTGATGTAAGGACCCGTGACATCACTTACTATATTACTTATATATGTTATAAATTGTAAGTTTCTTTGTTTTCATAGATTGTTGATGAAATTACAGAGAGAGAGAGAGAGAGAGGTACCTAACTAGGGTCCAATTCCTTCAATACATAACAATAAAGAGAGTTGGAAAGAGTGGGGAGGGGGGGGGAATAGAAAAGGAAAATCTTGTTGATAATACTAATAGCTCCACTAATTTTATTAGGTTTTTTCTCCTAAAGGGATGATAACAATAAAAAAATAGGAAGGAGGAAGAATAATAATAATAGACAGATAGAAAGAAAGAAAGAAAGAAAGAAAGAGGCAGAGAACTTCTCCCCATTTCTTAAGAAGGGGAGGAGAAGAAAAAAAAAGAAGAAGGGGTACTCTCCCCCTCTTTTTTTTTTCTCCATCATTTCTGACATGGCATCATCAACATCATCAGAAATGAAGAATCCCCCTTAGACAATGTATGTAAACACACACCAAATGGCTCTGTGACGAAAAATCCACATGAAAGCCCCTCCTGGCTTCAAATCAGGGCCATTAAGCACTATATTAAGTCTAATTAATAACCCATATCCCATTTCATTTATAAACTATTTTTATTTATATATAAGAGACGAAAATTATTCTTATTTTTTTAAAGTTAAAAGTCGAAAATTATTATTTCAATTTAGTTATGAGTTTTTTGTTTTGTTTTAATTTTACAGGGAAATTGATTTAGGTTCATATTTTTAAAATGTATTTGCAACATTTCATGGATTGGAATTATATTATTAACTTTGTATTTAAATTATAGTATAAATGTGATTATTTAACCACTAAATTGGATTAGTTAATTATATTAAGTCAGTCTGACGTGATGTTTTATACTAATGTTTAATCAACAGACACATAATGTCCCTGATGATTGGAAAGCCTATATTTATTGATTCATTGATTGATTTATAACTCCCGGTATTTAAAGCCCTTTCAGCTAATTGATGCTATTATTTTATTTTGATATAATAGTTGATCTAATAACCATATATTTACGAGTGAGTCAAGTGTGAACTTGATAATGAGACATTAATTAATTATTTGTCATTAGAAAAGTCAAAAATTACTTCCTTCACGTATGAAATACATATCCAATGAAATTGCAATAATTTAAAATTGCTTCGTCTCATTTTTTGCTCGCAACTTCTAAATGACGTGTATCTATGTACAAAAAAAAAGTTTGAATTTCATATTATATAAGTACAAAAGATAATTCATTTCAAGGTCACGAACAAAAGGGATAAGTCAGCTCTAGAAAAAGCGCTGGACCCAGTTTGCTCGAGTACAATCTAATCAAAGCTAAACAATAATATAATGAAACAACAACCACGTGATCTGTTGTATGTACAGATTTTATGGACTAAATGATAATTTTTTTCCCGCCAGAGGATCTATGGATTATTCTATAACTAATTACGCAACCTCCATAAACTCAACTTGTTAATTGAATTAACAAAGGGAATTCTGCAAAGGGAAGAAAAAATTGCTTTCTTCACAAGGAAGGATAATGGAGTGACTTTATCTGAGTTAATGTATGTATGTTACTCACAAGCGACATCTAGTAGGGGGAGGAAAGGATTCCCGTAGACAAAGAGGTTTTACCGAACAAACTGCTACGTTTCATCACTTTTTTCTATAGCTTTGTACATAGGTAAAATTTGTTCCCTTGGGGCGTAATTCAAGGTAGAACCGCTTTTGAATATCATAGAAACTACAAAGCGTCAAACTTGGCCTCCCATGACTTAGAGCCCCTTATTTGTTTGATTCTCACCACTACATTTAGTTACTTATTATAAGGGCTTTCACTTTTATTAAATGAATTTATTCTAACAGTCGGAGAAGACGTAATTTTAATATGAACGTCGCTGCAACATGACTATTGGGTTACATAGGTATAATTATGAAAAATTCGTTACAAATACTGATCATTTGGGATGATTTAAGCCAAGAAACCCCCCTCAGGAATTGTCATTTCCGACATATTCTTGAAATTTCAAAAATAGCATATTTTGAGAAAAAAAAAACTTTTAAAATATCTATTTAATGTCTCAAAAATTAAAATTTTTGTTAATTTTCTTTACAAGAATTTGAAATAAAAGGAACATACTCTCACTACAATTGTCGTTGCTTTTTTACGAAGTGAAAAGTGCTGCCGAAGGGGGTCAAGTGTGACACTTAAAGGGGTATGACAAAGTTATTTCTCGATTGGTACACCGGTGTATTCACGATATAAAACTAGTACGTCCCAGCAGATATTTTCGCGGAGAGAAAGCTAGAACCTCATGAGTGTTATCATATAAAAGTGGCAATGGGCCCCAAACCCACTCAAAGCAGTCCTAGTACCGAATTCAAAATATTCGGTGCCGGATCAATAAAAAATGTGAAGAGTCTTTTTATCCGTACAATTTAGAATTTTCCACCTTCCATATCTAGAGCGCTTAAACTCAAGTCACTGTCAAGTTTCATTAAACTACAACTTGCAACCCCGAAGTCAAAAGACTTGCGTCTCGACTTGAATTCCAAGTCAAAAACTCTAAATCTAATTAAAAAGTCTTATGACTTTAATTGGACTCAAGATTTGAGTTAAAAATGACTCCTCTTAAACAGCTCTGTGACGATATTTAACATTTAAATGTAGTGCTCGCCCACTGTACAACCCTCATTGACCAAAATTTGAAGCTTCCTTGCCCTCAAAGTGTAAGATTCAACCTACATAACCAAAATCCTCATAAATGAACCTTTGACAAAACACCCTGCCTTTCCTGTTATTTACTAAAAGCTCTTTTCATTCGTTATAAGTGTGCGTTTAGGTAAAAGTACTATTAATATATTTGAACACATTGAGGGAAAAGCGAAGCATTTTGATCTCTTTTGTGTCACACAGATACATTTACATAACGAGTATCATTCAATTCATTTTCCAGAGGGACATCATCCAAAATAATAAATAAAAGGAACAAAAAGAAGAAGGAAAAAAACGATAATAAATGGCTCTCATCATCATAATTTGTACACGATAAACGTCTGTTCCTTTTGTAAATATACGTATATTTGTATGTATGTACATACAGTTGTTTATGTATATATATATATATATATATATTGTAATACTCAACTCTTAAAGGAAACAAAATTAATTTTCTTTGACAAAATTCTATTTGAATATTTATGTGACTATTACATTTAAATAGCAAAGTTGTCTCTTTATATTGCTGTTATTTCTTTATATATATATATATAAAGAAATTGGGAAAATCTTCTTCTTAAGTTTGGGGCGGATTTTAATATGATATTTTATTCTCTAAAAACAAATATAACATTAAAAAGAAAAAAAAAAAACTTTTTAAAAACTTCGTTGTGAGTTTTTTTAAAAAAATTTTATTTATTTTCTGGGAGGCACTTTAAGAGCATTACAAACAAACAAACAAACAAACAATCAGAAAAAAAGGAAAAAGTTATGTAAAAAAAAAAAAGGAAAAAAAATGAAAAAGAAAGGGAGAGAAGAACAAGAGGAAAGCCGACGTGCCGCCATGTTTTATCCCCTTTTTACAATTTTTTTTTGTTATAAGCAGAATTGACTTTTAACACTTTTTTTGTGTGTACTCTTTTTCTTTCTAAGCTTTCACCTTCACACAATATGTTATACATATATATATTTTTTTGTAAATTGTTGTATTTTGTTGCGTCAAATTGATACAATTCATTTGTGTGTTAAAACCTTGGGGTTTCTCCCTCTTTCTTCACGCACCTATTTTTTTTTTTTTTTCGTTATTTTTATTTAAAATAACATAAACTCCTACTCAAACAATTTACTCAAACAATAATACTTTTACACTCTAATTAAAGATTTGATGGATACTTTTTAACAAATTTTGATTTTGTATAAAAAAACAATCAATGTTACTCACCAAGATGACTTTGAATGACCATAAATTGACTAAAAACTAACAATTTAAATTCACTATAGAGTGGTGTAGTAACACAGAAAGGGAAGGAGAAGATACATGTACTTAAAATTGTATTCCAAGCTCCCAAACAAAGGGGTTCCTTATCCTTCTAAATGATATATTGAATTTTTTTAACTATTTTAACAATTGGGCATCAGGTCTCTTGCCCCCGAAGCTATTCCTCTGAATTCAGAATTTGAGAATAGTTTGAAAGTCTTTCCGTCATAAATATATCGTTTTCAATATATTCACATTTTCCAAATCCTTTCCAAGATGTTTCTCGGAAAACTATGTATTTATGGTATATGGTATTTATATATATATATATATATATATATATATATATATATGTCAAACAGAACGAATTTCAAACTATTTCTTAAAGTTTGAAAAGGTATCAAAATTTTAGAAGATGAGCTACTTTATCGAGATGATAAAGAAAATAAAGAAACGTTGATAGAAAGGAAGGTAGTAACAAATTTATGGCCAAGGATGGCCGCGACCATAACCTTAAAATCGTCGGCCACCAATTTATATTAAATGTAGGAATCTATTTTTTTGTTCTTTCACACCAAGGTTTTAAATGACCCTTAAGTAGCCGCCTCTCTGAAAAGCAAGTCGCACTATTGGCTTCTTATGTCATTTATTTAACTGGTTTCTTTAGGATATAATTTGATGAATATGGATTTTTTTTCATCCCTAATAATTGCTATCCAAAATTTATTAACGGTCAGGCGCTGTTCCTTACATAGAGTATAAAATATTTACCAACCACAAATCTGAAGTATTTTTTTTTTTTTTTTTTGCAGACAAATGACATGACTTTACAAACACAACCATTTTTTCTGTAATATCATCGCCCCCCCCCCTCCTCTTTCCTCTATTATGAAATGATGATGATGATAATGGCTTACAAAAGAGACACTTAAAAACCCCAAAAACCCATAAATTTCCAACAATAAAACCCTGGTTGCATCATTTATTCATATATAATATCAACAACCAAGGCAACGATGATGATGGAGTAGTGGTAGAGGCTGTAGCTGTTGTGGGACACCCCACTGTGATGAATATATATATATATACATATATCTATTTCAAATGATAATACAATAATTTGAAGAGAATTAGAGCTCATGACACAGAGAGGCAGATGGAATTATCTTCTTCATGGAAAATAGCTCACTTTTTGTTCTTATCCATGGAGTAATAAAAGGGATTGAATCCCTTGTTATCATCATTTAGAATCATAAATCATAGCCCAAAAAAAAAAAAAAAACTTGGTCAATTTTATCTGACTATAAGTGAAGGACTTCACGCCCATTTATAAGAGAGAGAGAGAGAGAGAAATAAGAGGAAGAGAGAATGACACTCACGCCCCTCTTCTCTCCTTTTTGTATGTGTTTTTGTAGAAAAACCAAAAAAACAAACCATCTGTGAAATCTCTCTCGTCTTTTAAATGGAATATAGTGTTTAATATACTTGAGTGTCTTTTACTCTTCTTCTTCTTCTTTTTGTTTTTGTTACTTCATGGGCATAATAGGGTTAAATGAAAAGCAAAAAACAACAACAACATTTCTTTTCTAAAAAAAAGCCATATAAAGACAGTAATACCATAAATAAGTTGTTAAAATACTCCATATTGAATCCTTGACCAATCAGAAACCTTGTTTCTCTTCTCTCTTCCTTTTTTCTTCTCTTCTCTCCTTTTTCTCCCTTTTAAAAACAAAAACAAAACAATGATACATACATGCTGAAATTTAATTTCCCAAATTTTTAAATCCTTTTTCCTCATCTTTTAAATCCTTTGAGGAGTAGGAATGGGACCCTTGATTCCTTCTGCCAAATACTCACTTTTTACATTGCTCCCACTATGCTACGGCATAGTGTACGTACATAGAATACCATCTGTGATAGAATTTCTATGTATAACCATAAATGCTCTCGTACATATTATATTTACACCATCATGAATGTCGTCTCAGACCCCCTCTTCCCTCCTTTTCTTTCCCTTTTTTTTATTTTATTTTGTTGACAGAAAATATCATATAAATAATAATAATAATAAGTAGCTGTAATTCTAATAACTTTTCCGGCAGATTAATTCTTCATGGTGAATTTAATCTTAAGTAAAAGGCTCATCACTGTAAAACAAGCTTTCAAAATTCATTTTCACTGATTAATAAGGGTTTTTTTGTGCTGCCCTTCTTCTCTCTATACCATGTTGTTATTAGGATTATTAGAGTTATTGCCTTAGTGATGTCGTGGGGGGAGGGGGGTAGGCTTGTTCCTGTAGTGACTATGTTGATTCAATAGCTATTTGACAAATAAACTCAATTTGTGACTATTTTTTTATGCTCATTACCCATGAGCTCAGGGCTTTTTTTGTTTGTATAGAACTCTGGAACAGTTCTGGTAATGTTTAGAGCTGTTACAAATTAACATTTTATATCCTAAAATATAGCAAAGCCCAAACTAAATGGGAGTACATATAGTCAACATATTGAAGACTTGTAAAATGTTGACTATACATTTATATAAAGGAATGTTACAGTTTTTTTGTCTGTAATATACTTGTATAAGAAATAATTTTTGTTTGATAATATGTCTATATACAGTCATTCAGATGGAAGATGACTCCAATCATTTTTTGTCTCAGGAAGTGGTAAACAAACTTTCTTTTTAGTTTGTTTGCAGGGAGTCTACCCGTGTAGTTATTCAATTACCATAGCATCCCGAAGATAATGGTCAAATTGAGCATTACAAGGCTATGAATGATTTTGAAAGGTGTTTGCCTCAGTTTAATATCACAAAAGTTATAAAATAAAAAAAACTACATTGGGAGCAGGTTTTGTCTCAAGTTATGCACTGTGTTAAAGGTTTTAGCCGTTTTGAAGAGCATCTTTAACGGGGAACTCTCTGTTTAGTTTTCTTCTATTTTGGTGATTGAGTCCGGGCTTTGTAATACAAAAAAGATTTATTACAACATTTAGGGAGAATCCTCTTGTAAATTAAGAGAAAATAATTCTAATTTTCTTTCGTTTGTCACAGTTTGATTTATGGGTGAAGAGGAATCATCAGATTCTGCTCCAGATCTATGTACATAGCTTGCTGACCTTCAAGCTCTTCAATATTGTCAAAGGGCTTATTTAATATAATTTATCTGAGTGTCTTTGGATACTATTAACTTTAATCAAATCTTTGGATCACATTTGTTACACTCAAATGAACATCAGATCAGGATGTTTTAGAAAAATACTTTATAACTTTCGGATTGGTCACTTCTGGCCAGACTTCTATTTGTACTGTTTATATCTATGGCACTTATTACTCGTTCCGCATAGATGGGTATGTCATTAGAATACTTTTTGGCATGTCCATGTGGCCATTAGATCAAGGTTTTGTATTGATCAATATATCATATACACTGCCTTGCTACTCTTTTGACAGTAGAAAGAGTTCCATTGGTGGAGTGTAATGTTCCTGTTCCTATAGCAAGAAGTTTGAATATGTCTGTTATTGTGGCCATGTGTACCTTGTTCCATATTCTCCGTTTCTGAGTTGAATCGAATATTGATTTTAGCCAATTGAAAAATCATTAAATTTGAATTCAAGAGACGATTTGTAAATCAAAGAGCTCTTATTGATTCTGGTTTTTCTACACAAAATTCCATGAAATACTTTGAAAAAGTATAAAATTACTTTTCAATATGTAAAAGACTGTAAATGGCGAATAATTAATATCATAGAATATAAATTGCAAAGTTTTTATAATGTCAAATATTTAATTGCGTATTTACTTCACATTGACAATAGCATTTAAAGTTAATTTAAAAAGTATGTAGCCTTAAAAAAAGTATCCTTTAAACTTTGATATAAGGTTTGAATATTAACAAAATTATATAGTTTATTAAAAGTTGTTCTCAAGATTAATCATGGATAACCTATGAAAAGTAATTTCTACGTCTTGGAAAATAATTTTGCTTTACAGAAGCATTCCTGACTAAAACATATCTATCGGCATCTATTTATGAAAAAACAACCATAGACTTTTGAACACCTAGACATCATCTTCGTTTAATTGCTTTTAGTTCCATTTTCTTCACTCAGCAAGGTCTCTCTGGTTTTTGATCCTCAATAATTTTCAAATACATCATGTAGTGTTTGAATAATTTAAAGTCATAACTCTATATCAATGCAGTCAAAATTATTTGTTCCTTATTTACCATTGCATTTTTCTTAAGCTTCACAGTAAGAAACGCTATTATCAGAACAGAACACTAAGAATCTACTTCATGACCGAAACAGATATAAAACTTTCAATAAAACTTTATAAAACTTTCAATTATTATTATTTTATGAGACCAAAAATGCAAAATAATTCAACTCTGTTCTCCCTCATTACCTCATTATTATGTTTGCAATGCATTATTTTTTTAGAAAGAAATTCAGACGCACCCTGTACACTTGACAAGTTTCCATGTCAAAGACATCTAATTTGGGATATGATCCATTTTTTGAACAGATATAGATACAATATAAAGAATGACTAATCAAAACTTTGAAACTACATAATTAATTTATTTATGCCGTAAATTAGAACATCAATTTGATTAGTTTATTCAAATAAGCAGAGTTAAAAATGGATCATTGGGAGTTATGTTTTGTAAACAAAGGCTATAGGCTATTTAAATATACAAATGGAACACTAATTCACACATTTTTATTTTTTTACTTATTGAGCAGGATCCATCACGAATAGGGAGTAGAAGGCTTACATACAATATGAATTTTTGATTTCTTGTTCTGTTTATACATATTTTATTACATGGACTTGATTCATAAAAGGATATTTTTTCGTATCCTTCAAAGGGAATTCAAATTAAAAGATATATTTAATAACTCTATGAGCCATCAAAGCACCTTGACTCACTCAATCGGCCTCATTTTAAAAGGAAACAAGTAAGTACACACATATTGTTGATACAACAAATATGTTCATTTGAAATGTTGTTGTTTTTTAAGGATGATGATGATTACAAGTTAAGCCTGGGAGGAGGAGAGCCTGGGAATCTCTCACCTTTCAAGTATGCACACACATATTTAGTAATATTTCCTATCATATGACAATGACTCTTCAAAAAAAATAAGAAAAATAAGTGTATTTAAACACTTCGAAACGGAGTTTTGTTGTTGACTCAGGAACACGCCAAGAAATAACTACTGCATAAGGTTTATAAACTAAGATAGAATCCCCCCTTATAAAAGTTTGGGAGAAAGAGCCGTTTATAAATATGTTGGTATGTAGGAATTAAATGTTGGCGGCTCTTCTAACGACCCATTGGAGTGACCCATCTCATGTACATACAGCAATTCTATTTTAATTTTCCGAAAAAAGTTAGGGGAAAAAAATAATTCCTTCAGTTATGGTTTTTTAATGAAAATTATCATTTTAAATCATTATAAACAGAATTAAAAAAAGCAAAAAAAAAAAAAAAAAACACACAGGAAATGTCCAGGGAAAGATTTTTTGTGTCCTAAATACAGATCCAATAACACATTTATGAATAACACAGGTCAATAAATTTGAAATGTCAAAAATCCTAAGGGCTATAAGTATAATAAAAGTTATTCACTTTTGCATGTTGATTTCAAATCAGTAAATTTTTTTTTTGTGGGTCCTAAAGTTTTGGAGAAATTGAATTCTACTTTTTGAGCTTTTCTGGCCCATTTTCTAACTTCAACTTCAATTTAAGCCTAGAAGAAGACTCATTTATTGCATTAAAAAATGTTGATTTGCTAGTGTATTTAATGCAAATTTCATTTCCAGTCTTTGTTTTGACCTAAAAGGACTTCTAGGAGCGTAGGGTGCCGGAGTAAGCCCAAAAGTCGGACAAATCCCTTGTACTTAAATAACTTGTTGAATATTACATGAAATAAATTAATAAGGAATTTAAGAGCAGTCTTAAAACAGCTTTCAAACGAGATGTCAAGTGCCTGATAAAAATCCTTAACTAAGTAGAAATGGTCCATCTAAATTTGTAAATTTTCATTAAAAAAATCCACAAGAAATCAAAGACTCACCAGTGTAATTAATGTCCTACCACCTTTTTTGTAATTTCTGGCTTCACTTTTCTCTTCTTTATTCGGTAAAAGGTGTGAAAAATCCAGATCTATATTAACATATAGAACAAAAAAATATTACCGGTTAAAGACTCAACACAGTGGTCAGGCAGGCAAACTTTAAAGGCTACGAGTTCAGCAACAAAGTACCTATCTACCTTCAAGCCATTTTTTTAAATACATGTATTTACTTATATAACAATACATATGTATGAACAGACAGATATAAGTAGATAGATGTAACATGTAACATTGACCATTTGTTGTTATTCTAAAGATGATTTTTTGTTCTTTGTTTTCCGGTCACAAATATTATGATTCAATGTATTATTTTATTTTCCATTTCTTATGTCAATATTTTTGTTTGAGGAAAAAGAAAAGGAAAGGAAATTTGTTAAAAACCTTATAAGCTGCTGATTATTATTTTGTCTTTCTTGTTGTTTTCTTAAGGAATCTTTTACTTATATATATATATGTACATAAATGCTAAATATGTAAATATATATTCAAAAAGAGTGAGTATTTCTCATCAGACATTCTCATTTGTATGCAACTCAGTGTGAGAGTCCTTTCGAGTACTTTATTAAAATGCAAGACTTCCCACTCTAAATTAAAAATTTCAAGAGAAATGAAATATTTGTTTATTTAAAGTGTCTCACCCCTCAACTGTCATGTCATCATGAGAGTCATGATATGAGAGCAGACTCTTTCCACAGAAAACAAGACTGACAGACAAATTGATTCCTCATCTCATTAACCCAAGGGGTTGTCATGGATTGACCAGATGTGATTTTCCATTGTCATAGAAATCCCTTTTGCTATAAAAATAAAAAGACATCGGAAATGAGTTTGGATGGTTGGAAATCAATTAAAAAACAGGGGAGTTGCCAGGTGGAGCAGAAAAAGCAATGAATAAAATATGCAAAGGCAGGATCAACTGTATTGATAATAGTATATTGATATATGTATATTCAAAGTAGGAGATATTAATCGTATAATTATGGTAAAATTTATAATAATACAAAGGCTAATTAATTGGTAATTATTGAGACGACATATTTATTAAGGTGGTATGTAACTATGTTTGAGTTGGGTGGGAGATCAAGCCACAAAGGGCCGATAGAGTTGCTGACTGCTCCGATCCCCACCCATTTTGGAGAGAGATGGAAGAAGGGTTTCTGCGCTAGAGGATAAGTGTCCTCCAGGAGAGGAAGACGTTGAGGAGCTCATAAAAGGAGGCAAAGAAGGTAAACTAACGTGAGGTGAAGATGAGGAGGAGGATACGAGGCCCTCAATGCCGGGCCGTGAAAGGATTAGAGGATGCTGATGTCCATGAAGGTGATGGTGTCCATCATCCGAGGAGCCCACATCAATTTCTTCACTATAGCTACCCCGTGACTCATCCTCTTCAACGTCTTCTTCCTCTCCATAGTCTCCATCCTCATCCAACTCCTCTTGGAGAAGAAGAGGCTCTGACTTGGAGGATGAGGACTTGTGAGCAGCCTTGGATTCAGCTTGGGCCTTCTTTGTTCTCTTCCATTTCATGCGTCGGTTTTGAAACCAAATTTTGACCTATGGGATTCAAATAAAATAAACACAATAAACACAAGGGACCTCCCAGAGTGTGAGGAAGTGATGATCTCACCTGTGTTTCCGTTAGACATAGCCCAGTGGCCACTTCAAATCTCTTGGGACGAGATAAATATTTGTTCTCCTTGAATTGTCGTTCCAGTTCCAGGAGTTGTTGACTAGTAAAGGCAGTTCGGGGTCTACGTGTCTTTCCGAGGAGTGTGTGTTGAGGTCCACCTGGAAACAAAACAAAAACGTACAAATGTCGTTTGCAATCAATATCAACATATGGAAATGATTTATTGACTAATTGGATTTGATAATTGTTCCCTCACTCTATGTGTGTGTGTGAGGCTAATCGGATTTAGAGGGGAATTAAATGAACCCATAAACACACACACACACACATAACTCAACACCCCTTGGGCTTAAAGTAATGGCTCGTGATACTGTTTGGGTGGAGATTAGAAACATTACTGTCAAAAAAGGGAACGCTATTCTCTTACCTGCCAGCTCTGGGAAGCGATGATACAACATCCCTGTTCTCGCTAACCATTCCAACTGCATTGTTTGTACGGAGGCCATGCCTCCTCCAGCCTTGATAGCAGCCTCAATAGTGGATGTAGAGGGATACGGAGGAGGAGCTCCACTCAGTGGAGGTAGATATCCCGGACTTTCTCCTTCTCTTCCAAGAATACTCTCTGACGAAGTTAGCTTGGGAGGTGATGACTTATTAGGAGACGAGGCTCTGATTTCACCAGACCCAACGACAGAGTCCTCATTCCTTCGCAAAAGAGAGTCGATGCAAAAGGATCGACGGTGAATGTCATATTTGGACTCTGATGTTTGACTCTCTGACATTCCACGGATTACTTTTGGCTTACTAATGGACAACTACGGATAGATCTTCTCACTTTTTTTTTTCTCTCTCTCTCTTTCTTTCTTATTCAACGAACTGAGAATAACTGAAAACCTCTCGGATAGAGTAGTAGGTAGAGAAGGAGAAAAATAAGAAATAGAAACAAACTCTCCATGGCTAGAATGAATAAAATCTCTTGTTGTAGTTTTTCTCTCTTTCTGCGCCGACTCTGGGGTTCAGTTTCAAAGGCGGGGATATTTAGCGGGAAAACGGAGAGAGAGGAAGGGCGAGTGGAGTGACGGCGCTCCTCCTTCTGGTGAAAGTTGCGCACTTACATTTGTAGACAGTTCAAAAAACTCCATAGTTGGTAAATAAAAACATGATAACGAAAAAGAAAATTTAAAGTAAATCTTGGGAAAAAGAGGTTGATAAAGGCAACCATTTATTTATTTATTTATTATTACTTAAACATGTCAACACTCAATTTTTAATGGCGAAAATGATTCTCCTGATCTCTCCTTTTGTTCAGAGTCAAAGAGGTCCTCGTTCTAGAAGTGGCTCTTAAGCTAGTCCAATCAACAAATTTCTTGACAACCTCCATAACACGGATGCTATTTAGAAAAATGACGAATCCAGTTAGAGAGCTACAAATGATGAAAATGAACTCAAAGGCATCGTTGACACTGCTAAATAATCCCAAGATCCAAGGAACTCCAAGGATATAAGAGAGTGTGAGTCCACTACGAGCCAAGGAGCTGAATCTCTGTGCAAACGTCACATCCTTTTGTTTTCGGCAATACTAAATTAAAAACATATACATGCAAAAGATTGATTTGAAGAGACACTTCTACCTTCTCACTATACGTCATACAAAACAATCAATGAATGTATGACTGTCTCTATTTGAACATTCTGCGCACTGTTTATCTTTAGGGTCATAAAAATAGTATAAAGTAATTGAATCAGTAGGTAAATAATAATAATAATAATAATTTACTCTGAGTGAAGTTTCTTATCAAAATAAGAAAAAAAAAGCGGATAAGACTATTTATGAAAGGTTGCGTGAAGCCTTTAGTATGACTCTTCCTTTTTTATATAGATAGTATCCAAATTTTCATGCCTGTCTCATTAGCATCCACTAAACATGCAGAGCTCATTTGTATATTTTTTTTGTCAGTTATCTACTCTAGGAGTTGATGTGGCCTTTCTCTTGAATAGAAAATTTGCTCAACAGTTGCAAAGAATGAACTAATCATGATTTAATTTGAGGCCTTTTCTTTTCTAATATATTCTCTCTCTCTTTTTTTAAGGAAGAAAGGTTGAGAGAGTCCGAAGTATATATATATATATATACTATTATTGTCATCCCTCTGAAGGTTAAATCCCATCGAGATTGCGTGATCCCTCCTACAACCACTTTATAACAAACATATAATATTTTTAAGTTTATTTATTTGTACTTCGCACCCATTTTGAGTGGAAAGGAAAAAGGAAAAAAAAAGGGGGAGAAAGGAAAAGAAAAAGGAAGAAAGAAAGAAAGAAACACTCGCAATCTTCATAATTTATTTATACAATTTATACTTCCTTCTCATTGATATTCAAGGAAGAAAATTGGCTTCAAACAATGAGCTATTGTATTCACGCTCACACTATTTGTGTAACGTAATCATGCACCAAATGACAATTTTTCTCCATCTATAAATCAATAGGGGGGCAATAATAGACCATAACACTAACAAAACATATCTAAATACATCAATATATATATAATAATCCATGTTTTTTTTGTTTTTTGTTTTTTTTTTGGAGGGGGGGGGGGAATAACTTTCTCACTCACTCGTGACTCTTTATGGAAACTTAGTCGCCCATGAGAGGAGGGACCTCATGGAGGTGATAAACATAAAATATTTAAAAGGAAAATCCATTCATTCATCTACCTATATTTTGTCAGAGTTAATGGCCCAAAGAGAAGGGTCTTTTTATGCTTGAATATTATGCAAAAAGAGAGAAAAAAAAAATGTAATCGTTATTTTTGAACAATTTTTATGTACATATGTATACATAAGGGATTTGACTAATTAAATAGTTGTAAAAAAAAAATAATGATCAAATCAAATTGCGAACGGCTTAAAAAAAAGAAAATGGATTAATTTGCGATTATTTGTTGAGAAATCCTTATCGTTAGACAAATAACTAAGTGTCTCGACGAGTCAGGGGCATGCAGTTGATGATATTTGCACATAATATATGTAGGAATGCAATCAGAAATGTACGTACAAAGTCAATTAAAATCAGGGCTAATTCTGTACAAGGAGAGTCACTAGCTCAAAGAACGAGATCTTTGAATAAGTATTATAAGTATTTTTTTTAATCATCAAAAGTATTAATTTGCTATAGTCTGTACAACAAGTGGTAAGACACAAAGTTCTACTAATAAGCATTCCTCTTCATATAAGAGTAAATACTTAAATTCCGAACCGCATTGTATTTCGAACACTCTTCTTCAAAATCGATTATTTGTATTAAAATTGTATTTAACTTTATTAGAGATTACCGTAGGTTTACGATACGTAAATGTGATTCAGAGTCAAGTCAATGAACATCCGAGTCTACTGTAGTAATAAATATGGTATAAGGGGTATCCAATACTCTTGGACATTTAACTATTATATCCATCCAAGCTGTGATATTTCTATATTTGATTTCTCAGCAAGAGAAAATGTTTGTAAATACTTTCAAATCATACGTACGTGATATGTAACTATCGTTCCTTTGATCAAAACATAGGTATTCCATGTGAGTACCACAATCAAGGGTAACAAATATCCCAGAATATACTTCCCTTCCAACCAACAAACATCCTTTCGCACGAAATGATCATCATCCTGGAAATGTACTCCAGCAATTAGAGTGAACGTAACGACCAATAGTGGGAATCCATATCCAATGGCATACAGTAGACATATATTGGATTGGTGTGCATTGATGACTACGATAAGGACTCGATAGAGGAGTCGTCCCTCTAGTCCAAACCATAAAAATGCAGCTGTCCAAATGTACTGAGACCAAAGAGCAATGACTTTGCAGGAAAGTCTGGATACTTTGTGGTGGAGGTCTTGTATCAACATTGTGGTTAATTGGCCTAGAAGAAGGCAATAATTACGGTTCAACTCCACAGAGTATTTGGAGGCTCGACCCCTCTGCTTGGAAAAGTTGATGTGGAGAAATATTTGTGTAAGTATAAGAGCCACAGAGGAAATGCTTCCGAGTATGAGAGTAAGGCCTTGCTTGATGGGATCATTTGGATTTCTGGATCCAAAAAGGACACTAAAGCTTGTTAAATGACTGCAAATACATGTGACTTGAGGCCCATGTACATTAATTAGACTACAGCCTTCATTGCTCCATTTCTCTTCAAAATAAAAGTGAAAAATTACCTCAAATAGTCTCAAGGTATTTGTACATGAGTAGGCACATTTAAATTCATTTACCTGTCGTTGTATCCCAAAAGATACAGCTCTCTAAGCGATTTAAATGACTGTTGTCAAAGGTTAAACGGACGGGCCCATTTATGTAATGTGACGAAATAACACTAAAACTCAGAATTTTACTACCAAATTCCAGATTTTCGTTCTCTGATGGATTAATGATATAGTTATTTTTTAACTCTTTGATAGATCCTACAGTGATGAGACATTCCTCTTTAGACGTCTGATTTTCAAAAGCCTTCAAGGAATATAACTGCAATATTATTTTATATAATTTGTAAATCCCTTACACTCCATGGAATAAATATCTCAGCATCACTTCTTGCAAAATTCAAACCGAACATTGACTTGTTCCAAAGTTCGGTTGACGCCATTTCCACTAATAGTGTGGATGAACGGGAGTCATAGTTCTCAAAGAAACGACAATCTTTTCTTGTTTTAGATACATAGTCTGTCCAAAAAGAAAAGAAAAAAGAAGATACAATTAATATTGAGAGTGTATTTATTCTTATAGATAAACAGATTTGGTTCGTTTTACCAAGTAAGGACATTCCGATCTCCTCTACATATCCAAATAACTTAAAGACAAACAAATGACGCTCTCCCTCATTGTGTAGTTCATTCCATGCCAGGTCCTGATGATGAAATATATTATCCATCATTTGTAAAATGTTTTGAGTAAATTCTTTATTTTCATCGAGAGATCGATTCCACTTTTGTTTAATTTGATTATCAAGAATTGAATTCAATAATTTAGGGGTTTTGAGTAGCGTACCTGCAAACATGGGCTTACTCAATAGTTTTTCTTTGATTTCTACAGTCATTTCGATTGCATCTTGCTCTGTCGGGATAAACTTATAAAGGAAATAATAATTAAAGTTATTAGAGTATACAGATGGTTAAAAGTTCTATGAACAAAAAAAAACCCCAAAAAAAAACACGGAACACTTAATAGTGATCAAATGCCTCTCAACCTCTTATATTTTTTTCTATGTTTGTATTGTAATTGGAACTTTGCTCAGTTAGATAATACCTATTATTATAACAACAAAAATCATAGTGTCATCTTATTGAGTTAAAATGTCTTTAATTTTATTTTAACTGACAATTAAATTTTCTGTTGCAATGAAATACTGGAAATGAATTTGCACAGCTTTAAACTCAAACGTTTCTAGTTGCCTGTAGGAAAAACGTTCACAAAAATTATATTGCGGGTATTACATTTTTTTGTTGATATTTTACATTTTAAAAATGAGAACTGTTATATTTGAATACAATAAAATGCAGAGTTTTTATACATAAATGAATTGTTCATTCCCCCGGGCACGTCGTGTCATAGAGAAGGCCGTCAGATGTGCAAATTCAAATATAATAATTTGTAACTATAAATAAATCTATTAATAAACGAATCATCCTCCAAAGTACAGTTATAGAATTAGTTTCCTCACTTCCTTATGAATCATCAACTTGTAAAAATCCCAACAAAATTTAGGTATGTCTATTTTCCTTTACCTGATCTATATAGTCATTAATCCATGGATCAAGGCACTCAACTCGATCTGGTTCCTCAGTGATAAATTTACCATTTTCGCCACAAGTCCAATATGCTAAAATTAAAATTTAATTAATTACACTAGTCAACAAATTTTGACTTTCAAAAATCCTAAGGGGTATAAGTATAATGGAAGTTCTTTAATTTTGCACGATGATTTCAAATCATCAAATTTTTTTTTGAGAGTCCTAAAGTTTTCGAGAAATTGGACCCTACATTTTTTAGCTATTTTGGCCAATTTTTCAACTTCAACTTCAATTTAAGCCTAAGAGAATACTCATTTTGTGCATTAAAAAATAATTGTTAGTTAGTATATTTAATGCAAATTCTATTTCCAGATTTTGTTTTGACATAAAAGGACTCCTAGAGGCGTAGGGTGCCGGAGTAGGCCCAAAAGTCAGTCAAATCCTTTGTACTTAAATAACTCCTAGGAGGAGTTCATGAAGGATTCACTCCACATGAAGGATTTCAGCTGATTTCTTAATCCTTCTGCACGTTATTACTTAAGTAGCTCTACCGTGAGTCTTAGAGTTCTAGTGAATTTTTGCTCGAAATTGGATGAAAATTTACAGATTTAGATGGACGATTTCTTCTTAATTAAGGATTCTTATCAGGCGCTTGACATCTCGTTTGAAAGCTGTGAGTCTCAGCTTTGTAATGCGTTCCTTATTAATCCATTTCAAGTAATATTCAATGAGTAACGTAAGTACCAAGGATTTGGCCGACTTTTGGGCCTACTCCCGTCCCCGTATTTTTCCTTGCTGAAATTGAAGTTGAAGTTGGAAAATGGGCCAAATTTGCTCAAAAAGTAGGATCCATTTCTCAAACACCGTCGGACTCTCGAAAAAAAAAATTACAGATTTGAAATCAGCATGCAAGACTGAATAACTTTTATATACTCATACCCCTTTGGATTTTGGACTGTTGACCAGTGTTATTTGTGTATCTTATTACTTCATTAAACCATGACTAACCTTTCTCCATGTAACGCTCAAACCCTTCAATACATAACTTTTCACCAATTTCATCAATCTTCACGATCCATGTAATATTCCTACCATCGGTCTCATTGCAGAGCATATTATCATACGTTTTAATACACTTCAATTTACTTGGATCAAACACTTCATTCTTTGTGCACTGAGCAAAAAAAGAAGGTTTTGATCTCATTTTTATATGTAAATAAAAATCTTACAACCACTTTTTTCCACTTGTACATGAAATAATCCTCATTCTCACACACAAAATAGACATTTGGAGAAGTTATGGGGTCTAACTGTTCATAGTATGGGGGATTGCAGTGATTTTGTGTGTCCATCAAGAGGGAATTATCACAATCCCTTCCACGACAAAAAATGGAATTGATCCTGGAATTATTGGTGCAGGGACTCTGGGAGTACATTGAAACAGGGAGAAGTCAATTTTGACCAATTAAAACTTAATTTTTACATACATAAGTATCCAGACATATGCCCTGGAGACAAATTCTGGAGATATCCTCTCGTCTTGCTTTGAAGAAATTGAGATAAATACATCTACAGTTGAATGTTTTTGCATTCCCATCAAAGACAATTAGAGCTACAACGGATACTGTTTCTCCGAATACTCGTCCACAAATCTTTAAACATGAAAGGGTTGAATTTATGCCTTCTTCATAAATTGTTAATTCCTCTGCTTCCTTATATATTTTGTAATAGATTTTTGGACTCTTTAAATTAATGCATTGCCAAAAGCGAAATCCAAAATATGGAGAATCTCCTAATTTATAGATGGAGTCACTTGTCTCTGAACCACATTGCATGGTAGGAAAATCAGAACAGTTTTTGAAGGACTCTTTCGCTTCAGTTATCAAGGGTAGTGAAGATATTTTTTCATTTGTTGAGCAATGACAGGAGTAGAGACTGACAACAGCAAAGTCATATTCATTCGATGAACAATACTTAACGCAAGCAAAAGAGCTAAAGCAAAGAATTAATAATATTTAATTAGTTAAGTAATTAAGGGTTATTTATAAATTTGAAGCATGAGGCACGTCAAAACCGTGCAGTTGACATTATGAACAAATTTTATTTCCCAAATATTGCATGCAACGATCTGAGAATCGCATAATGAATTAATTACAATATCCAAAATAACAATAATATAGTTTCTTTTTGTGCCCAGGTTTTAATGGTTATTCCATAATTGTTGTGTATACCGAACAATTTGCTTTTGTGGTCCAAAAGTTGATTTTTAGTGCATACTCTAGGTCAGTGGTCCCCAACCCCTGATCAATCAGTACCGAGCCGCACAAGAATTAATTAGTTATTTCTGTTTCCTACTTCCCAACCTCAAAGGACCTGCGAACAGCCAAGGAATGGATACGTGACCCATTTGTCAACAAATCAGCTGAATCCAGCATGTCCGTGTAAGAAGAAGACCAACTGCTGGAGATTGAAAATGACGGCGACCTTAAAACAGTGTTCGAGGCAATAACTCCGCCTGTGTTTTGGATTAAAGTCATGGCAGAATATCCAGAAATCGCTTACACAGCTCTGAAAGCCCTGTTGCCATTTCTAACATCCTATCTGTGTGAAGCGGGGTTTTCTGGAGTGACAGCCACCAAAACAAGGCAAACAAGGAGACTGGACATAAGCAACATACTTCGGGTGTCTTTGTCTACCATTACCCCCGGATGGCACCATCTCTAAATGCAAAGAAACAAGCTCAGGGCTCCCATTGATTTAGAGTTACGGACAGTTTTTGATATTAAAATATGTTATATTGTTCCATATGAGTACACAGTGAATTCACGTCTATTGTTATTATTAATACTTCAACCCCCCGGTCCGCAGTAAAGTTGTCAAGTGTTGACCTAGTTGACATAGTTAGAAAAAGGTTGGAGGCCACTGCTCTAGATTCAAACTCGTTTTTCAAAATGAAAAAAAAAAATCCGATACAGATCTTTTGTTTTAAAAAATGTTTCCAAAAACCAGCCACAAAAATCCATATTGAGGTGTCCTACTTTAAGATTCTTCTAAAAGGATAAAATCATGTTATTGGTCAAAAGAGATTGAAAAAGAGTATTTTAATAATATATTTAGTTATTTGAATATTCATTCAGCAATGCCACGAACAGTCTATTGATTCAGTGAATATTCCGGACCGTTTGAATCTGCACTAATGGAGACTGTTATTGCTACAAATCACCATGTAATATGTAATGGTAACTTTACAAAAATGCTCTTGAAATGAAAAACCGTACACTAGTCAAACCCAAACTGATCGAATCCGAATCAAAAGGAATATTAGAGTTATATACATATATTGCCCCATTCCCCCGATACATTTATGATGCAGGCATTATATCAAATATGTTGTACAGTTGTACCAAACTATCATGTGGAATGACTCAAGGACAGCTCCATACCCAATGAATTGTCATGGAACAAAATTGCATAGAAATGATTTATTTGATAAATGATACCGAATGCATGCATTTGTATAAAGTTAATTATAGACAATTACTTGGCAAATTCTGGGAATACATCCGAATCATTGGCGAATTTATAGATCCCTCTAACAAATTGAGATCGTCTGTAGAAAATGTTTACATAGTCGTGAGCATCGCTATTGAAGGAATCATTTGACCAACTTAAAATGCAACCCTGAAAGACAAAAAAAAGAGTTAGAATGAACATTTGAGCTCAATTGACTCTTATGATAGATAGTTCTTTAGGATTTAGAAGAGGGTGTAGTGCATCAGTGTTTGTGCACATTACTCCATTACTCATGAATAGTTACTTAGACAAAAAAAAAGAGCAAAAGTAATTTGTACATTGTAAAATGAACGAATCTGTTACTTTAATAGGTTTTATTTTAGTATTTATTTACTCAAAAAAGCAAAGTAAAACATAAAGATAGCACATGCCAAATTATCAAAATCAGAGATGAGGTTAATAAAATGGTTAAAATCAAAGTTTTTTTTTCGAACCAGGGTGGGTAATTCATGAGTAGACATGAACAAAATGTTGAAATAGCGTTGAAATTAAGGAAGGGGTCAAAAAAAAAAAAAAGTCAGATCGTATCAATACCTTGATATTCAAAATTTTAACACAGTCCTCTCTGTATCGTTGAAGTGACAACTTGCTATAACTACATACATGCAAGTAGATCAATACTTGACAATTTAACAAATTGGGCCGAAGAAAGTCTGCACCTTCTCCTGGCTTTATGACAATTTAAATTCCCCCTCAACCTCCTCTCAGTTTTCAACACTTAATCAGTATTATTTAATATTGTCAACACGACGAGCTTTTTGGGATAAACAAAAACACACTGTATTCTCCCTTCAGCTGATTTTCATCATTTGACTATTTTGATTGAAAGCAGCCGACCCTACGTGTTATGGGCTCAAAAAAGGTATTATTATTATTTATGATTTTGATGCACAAAAAATATATTAAATCAAGGATTGCGCGCCGTTTTTTTGAATTTTGAATATATTACAAGTAGTAACGATTGATTTGTATATTGGTAAAGTTTATAAATATATAGTATAGCTAAATAATAAATTTTGCCAAATATTAACAAGTTGGCAACAAGGAAAATACAGAAGGGTAGCTACCATATATTTTTCCAAATTTTTCCTTTCCCTTTTGTCAGTCGAGATTGCGAGTGAACAAAAAAGCTCGACGTGCAAATGAACAATCAGTTGATGAAATCCAGAGGTACCAGATTGTAATTTTTCATGACGACTCATGAACGGTACAGTTCATGAGTCGTCATGAGTAGCAATGTAAATCATATGCAATTCGGGCATGTAATAAAAAAAGAAAGAGAAAATCAACCTGGCAACCCTGACAATTTAATGAATGTCGAGGGGGAAAGCAGCTTGAGCTGTCATGACGTTTTACTGAGCTACAAGCTGCTATTCTCCATTATATATACAACAATAAATAATAACATAGATGAGAGGCAGAAAATTAACTGAAATTAATTGCATATGATTTCCATTCCTAGTCATGAGTAGGAATGAAAATCATATGCAATTCGGGCGTGTGATAAAAAAGTGGAGTTGGCTCTTCAAACAGGTCTTTTTGTTTTCAAAAGCTGTTATCATTTTTCCTTTATATCTGAGGGGAGAACATCTACCTGATAGTAAAGATGTCGCATGAAGGAATACATGCATTAAGTTTCATAAATCAAATAAAATGTAAACAAAAAGGGCTCAAGTCCTCGTATAATTAATTATTATTAGTTAAAAATATATAATTTCCTGACATTAATTTCAGTTAATTTTCTGCCTCTCATCTATGTTATTATTTATTGTTGTATATATAATGGAGAATAGCAGCTTGTAGCTCAGTAAAACGTCATGACAGCTCAAGCTGCTTTCCCCCTCGACATTCATTAAATTGTCAGGGTTGCCAGGTTGATTTTCTCTTTTTTTTTTATCACATATGATTTACATCGCTATGTATGTAAGACTGTACATTTTTTGATAGAGGGTTATGGCCATGGGAATATACGTACTTGATTATTAATAGCATGTAGACTCTTGGAGTTTGGAGCATATCCAACGGGGGAGTTAGATAGTTTGTAGTACCATCTGAAAATGAACAATTAAATAAAATAAAAAAACAAAATTTCAAAGGTTGAGTAGGTGCCAGGTCAGTTTACGAGGGGACATTGTATAGATAATGCAATAATGCGAGGCTTTCAGACCTGGCGGGATATTTAAGTATGCAGATACTATAAATGCAATTATTCTATGTTTTAAGAAAGCTTAGGGGATCTCAAACTTCCACTCCCAAAATTTATCCGATTTTTAAATATACAACATAAAACAGTAGACGCAAAATTTCCACACTCATCTCCTTTCCTAACTTTCACTAATAAATATACAGGTATTATACGTTTTTGGAATCCAAAAGGTACCCAAAATTAAAATGGTTGAATCCGAATTCTACGTCAATTTCTGATCCTAAGAAAATATATATGGAACAAAATGTGCTTATAATTTTGTCCTTCGTTACATTGAGGCAATTTTTTAAAATTTCCTATCGATATATTTAAATATTCTTATCTACAAATTATCCTTGATACTCATTCATTTGCATTTCTTCACTGATACTAAACAATTGAAAAGTAATTCATGTGTTTGTCTAACAAAAAAATATATAACTTAAAACCAGGACTTTTGTTGTCAACCTAGAATTCAAGTGTGGGTATTAATATTGTAAATATTAAAAGGATAATAATTACTTTTTTTTAAAAAAAAGCAAAAAAGCTAGTGTTTGAATATAAAATGATATATAACACGCAAGTCAAAATGGTATCAAAAATGAAACCTACGTCGTTCGAGTGTTAAACGAGGAGCAACATTTATATTTTAAAAATCAATTACGAATTGATCCAGTTCCAACTCAGTATTTGTTCTAAGGAAACATTTTACAATATATTGAGACAACATTAAAACACAGAAATCTGTTTGTAAATTTCATCACCGAAAAATGATAGAAAAAACAGACCCAAAATCAGTAGGTTATGAGACAATTTCTCTTTTAATAGTAGAAAACTGTTCATGGGAGTAGCAGATATTATAACAGTTAAATCCAAACTAAATTCAAACGCGTCAATAAAGGAATAATACATTTATTCTAGAAAATATACATACTTTAACATTAATACAATGTAACCATCTTTTGCAGCAATCCGAGCCTTAATTCACGACCTGAAGTAGCTTGAAGATTGAAATTGAACCCTTTTTGATCGCCACACGGGTGGGTAGATTGGTTCAGGCCTTGCTTTCTAACTCACCCTAAACATGGTAGTCCAGTGGGTTCAGCAGGGCGGGTGAGCTGGAGGGCCAGGTCTGTACTTCCTAGAAAGCAGGTACTACGGATTTTAGCAATGTGTACCGTGCTACTGAAATGACCACCATCTCCATTCAGTGCACCACCACTGTCTTTAATATATCCAGGTAGTCGTCTTTATTGAGTTTCTGCTTGAACTTAAAAAAGAAGGGGCATAATGTCACCCTCGTTAGATATGACCTCCAAGACCATGTGATGTGATAGCAAGGGATAACGTCGGCTTTCCCCATGGCAGTTTTACAGTCATTCTTAGGATTGTAAAAGCTGTCAATTGTGAAATTCTTCCTGTTACTGAAGAATCTATAAGGTGGTATAGCTCCTTTTCTTGAACTGGTTTAATATAATCTTGTATTGTTATAATCTGATGACCTTTGAGGCCACAGGTAAGATGTGTATGATGAACTTGTCCCACAAAGTCACTCCAAAGTCCCCGATGACGAAGCTAAGAGTCGTGGTGCTCAAACCATGGTTCTTTGCATGTTTTGTGTTTGGCTTGGTCGGATTTGTCTTTATCGCTCTTTTGTGAACAGTCAAAAAGGTCAAAGTTTTGATTCAATTATTTTATACATTGTGAGCCTTCCTGGATACATCTTTACACTCCTTTATGTGCTTTAAAATGTTGTAGCCAGTGATTCAGAGGTATCCAGGGATGCTGATGATTTCCTTTACATTGTTTCCTGCGCGTGCTGATTCAGTTACTGTGTTTCTTTGGACAGATTCAATTGTAAAAATGTATCTATTTGGAGTCGCAATGATGACTAATCAATTACCTCTCATTTGATACGGTACATATTGTCTATAACTCCCTACTGTTTATACTAAATGACTATTTAATTCGATCTATCTCTTAAACCCTATACATATATATCAGTATCAAAAAATAAATAAAAGCCTTAAACTTGACCTAGACATTTCTCTCTTTTTACATAATAACTCAATTATTACTATTAAGCTTTTTGGGAAATATACAAAATTGGCTTGAACATTGAGCTCTCCCACGATAAGTTTAATAAAAAAATGACTCATAATAAAGGGCTCACTTTGTTAAGTAATGGAGTTTGAATTTGCTTGTAATGATTAATTATAAGCCCTACACTTAACATTGATCAAACCATAGAATAGTTATACGTCTATATTTAGTAAATAAAATGTTCAAATTGTTTGATATTTTCAAATCTGAAGCCAGTTAAAAGTCTCACCTCCAACCCACTATCTACGCCCTTACTTTAATTTAAAAATAAAAACCATGTATTCTTAGAATACAACACACGGCTTGGACCTGGTATTTTATCAGGGGATAAATCTGCATTATTTCATTTGTCAAATCTCTTTTATCTTAATATATGATGATTAAAAAAAGTTGGTTACTAATTTTATACTTACATACATACTCAGAGTTAAATAGTTATTTTTTTCTTCTCCATAAAATTTTTAACTCTGTCATCATTAATTTTAAAATTCAATCGTATAAAAAGATAAATAGTAGTGAAAATTAAAGTAATAATCATTAATTAATTTGAAATATAAAATGATAGTGAGTCTCAAGCCTTGAGACTTATTCAAATCTAAATCATTTATCGTTGAGTTGTGGGTGTCTTTTCACTTCGATTCCGTGTCGAGCTTGAGATCCCAGTATATTTAGACTCAAGCTCGACTAGATTCCGAGTCCCTTGCTTTGATAGAATATTTAATAATGGAATTTCTCATAATATATATGTATGTATGCACTAATTCGTTTCAAGTGCTCAGTTAGCAGAGATACAATTTGTACTACAGTTAGCATGGCGATATTCTTAGTAAAATTTGTTGTACTAATTTTAAATATATATTATGTATGTATGTATATATAATATATAAATTTACGTAACATACCAACATTGATTTACGTTACATGTCCTAGAACATAATATATTTACTGTCAACCAATGTATCAATTAATTCACTATTTGTGAAAACATGTCCAATTTATAAGCTTCAATGTCATATGAATTTTATATTCGGAGCATCCTCACCTTTTATAACATTCCCCACTCAAGTCCCATACATTAATTTTTACATTAGAGCCTGTCTGATATTCCAGTGTGGATCCCTTAGCCCATGCCAGTAGTGAGCCATGAGATGGTACTTCTGTATCTTGCAAGTAGAGTCGCTTACTATGAATACACTCACAGAATTGGTTATATATCGTTCCAGTCTCTTCAACTTTAATTCCTGGATCAGGTTTAACCAACATAGAGAAGAGAGGCTGAAAATGAATGTATTACTTCCCCACATCGTGAACTTCAGGGGCTTACATAATCTGTGAACATTTCTTTAAAAGAAAAGTGTACTTGTCCTTCGGAGTCATTGCATGCATGAGCCTTTGGAGAAATTGAGAGTTTCAGATAGTCACGTGACGTTAGATTGATAGAGGTGCAAAAGTTTTGACAGCAATCGGACACGATCCAAAAGGAAGAAGCCTCCTCCTTCGATGTACAAGTTATATTCTCCTTTAAAAACTTTAAATCCCCATAGGCAAAACAGCAATATTCCAAGAGGTATAGAAGAAGTAGGTGACCTAGTCCCCAATTCATTTTGAATGAAACTAATTCCTTGTTATTATAATCATAACGAGTGAACAATAATCAAATGAATCCCTATCACACATCAAATAATGATTACTATTATTTAGATTATGCTGTCTCTGCTTTCTAATTAAGCCAATAATGTGACTCATAGGGTAGATATAGTAATAGAATAGTAATCCCTGGGATCCTTGTATGTACATGTATGCATTTATACTATAAAAGAAAAAGAGATGTCTAGAACTTGGAAATTTTCTCCAACATCTTTTATTGTACAATGATTTTATGAAAAATACTCATGAGAGGTGAATGGAAACATATAACAATGAATAAATACTTTACCGAGTGTAAATATTATATGTATGCTCATCGGAGATGTAAAAAAACATTAGTCCAATAACAAGCTTCAACAAATTGATTTTAAATTTGAAGCCAAATAATAATGCTAACTGACAATAATATGAAATTGTAAAATCCAAATACTTTTAAGAAAACGACTTATCTAAGTATATAAAGCTTCTTTTTTTTATATATTATTATTATTATTTCTCTTACATTGATGCCAACCATGAGTCTATAAAATTTTTAACAATGATAAGAAAAATAATTTATGAAATATGTAAATACTAATTCGGTCGACCCAAAATCAGAAGAAAACCCCCCAGAAATCAACGTTTTTTAAAATTTATCATTTAGAAATACAAGGTTTCATTGAAAATTGGAACGTCTAAATATACGTGTATATATTTATTTATAAAACATGATTCATGTCGTCGGCTATTGAAGTCTTATTGAGTTGCACACCTCACGGGCTGACTATCGTCATCGTCATCATGCATCTGTTGATGAGCTTGACGTCTTTCATGTGATGGATCGTAAACATTAAGTTCAACTTCTTCATGCTCCTCAGGGATCGTTATGGCCTCTCTGAAAATGGGAAGAAGGACAAGAGTATTAAATTATTGGCCACAATAGAGTAGTCTCACTTCTACTATTCAATTAGTTGAAATTAATAATAATAATAATAATGTTTCTAAATTGGAACATTAATAGTAGTACATATTTTTAAATTGTACGCTACTTGTAACTGCCAAAACGGATTCTATGTTAATATTTCACTATCATTTTGCTTTACTTTTTTCTTTTACATAATCTAAAATTGTTTTGACAACTTAGTATATCATTTGACACTCTAGTAAAGACACATGTACAGACAAAGCTATAAGTATATAACTCAAAAACTTGAGTTACATTTCAAAGACTTTTTAAACAAAATGTATATATATATATAAAGAAGAGAATATGATTCTAGGACATGAGCAGTACCTTTCAGGGAGTAATTTTTCGAGTTGAGGTATATTTTGAATAGGATACGTTTTTGGTAATGTAACAATGAATTGAATAATAAGATTTCCTTTTGTGAAAGGATCTTTATATGTTGGCATACCCTCACCATAGACGCACTTAATATCCTCGTTATCCGTCACTTCACCTAAAGGGTATCAAGGGATTGAATCAAAAATGAAATGTGTATACTTTTTCATAGAAACTTACCTGGAGTTGTTTGAATAACAAGCACACGCTCGTCCAGAGTTGTGACGGTTCTTTTGAGTCCACAGAGTGCCTCAGTAATATTGATTTTCATTTTCATAATTAAGTTGATGCCATCTCTTGCAAAAACTGGATGCTCAGCCTCTTGAAGAACAATGATGAAATCCCCGGCCTCTAGATCCGGATCTTGATCTCCCTCATTACTAAAAACAATTTTTTGTCCATCCTTCATTCCTTTGTCTACGTGAACTTCGATCAACTTCCTCTCTCGGTTCACCTAATGAGAGGAGAAAAAAAGAGAGAATGAGTAAATCCTTAAGAAGGGTGAAGAACTTACTCGTCTTCCGTTGCATGTCTTGCACTTGAGTTTCTGATCAATGATCCTTCCCCTGCCTTGACATGAGGGACAAGCGACCTGAATTTGTTGCATCATTCCAGGACCGAGTTGTTGTACTCGGACCTGCGTCCCAGTTTCGTGACAGTCATAGCAGGACTTGATGGCGCCCTCTTTTCCACCCAATCCGTTGCACGCCGTGCAAATGACATTTTTTTGAATGGCGAGTTTCCGAGTGGTTCCATTGTACATTTCATCGAGTGTGACAGAGAAATGATGGACCATGTTCTTGCCTCTCCTCTCCGTTGGCATCCGAGAACCTCCGAAAAAGAGATCGAAGACGTCTCTCGCGGAGTGATAGGAACCCTCTCCGCCTCCTCCTTCCTTAATGCCCTTCTCTCCCGCCTTGTCATAGAGAGTCCGCTTCTCCGTATTCGACAGAACCTCATACGCCATGGAAATCTCCTTGAATTTATCTCCAGCGCTAGGATTGCGATCCGGGTGGTATTTGAGGGCCAGTTTACGATACGCCTTCTTCAAATCATTTTGGTTCGCACTCGGGCTTACTCCCAAAATGTCGTAGAAACGCGTCTCTTTCACCATTTTTATCCTAGGACACGCTTGGAATCAAGGAGATCCGAATTTAAATGCAAAGTAACAAAAGAAAGAGAGAGAGAGAGAGAGAGAGAAACAGATTCACAAAGAAACAGAGAGTCTATAAAATAGAAGAAAAGAAGTCAGTCAACACACACTAGCTAAGTAAGTACTACCTTCTGCCGAAAGAAAAAAGAAAAAAAATCAATAGCAGTTGACGTATGATAAACAACCAATCAAATCCCTTTTCTAAACGAAAAAGCACCAATCCCTAGACTCCATTCAGTATTACATAATGCAAATCCCCATTTATGGAATGGGTAGTACTCTCTCCTTAGTTATTCCATCATCATAGTGAAGAAAGAAGAGTCGGCATATCTGTGCACTAGGTAAAAATGTCAGCTGTCGTTTAAGGGAGTTCAGCAGCTCTGGCCAGTCATGACATTGCGAAAAACATATACATGCTAGGGGGAAATATCTTATTAAAAATCAAAGAAACTACGTAAATACGCAAGTTTATGAGGAAAAATGATTTCAAATGCTATTATTATATCATTTATTGTCGCCCCTTTGTTCTTAGAACTTTTGGGGATTTATACAACTTATCTCGAGAGAATTGGGAATTACAGGTACATTAGCCATGGAATTGGCATAAATACGGATTTCTCTATATCCTTTTTTCTTGATAATGTGTACAATGTACATTATTAATCAATTAATAATTAATGATTAAATTTGATTATACTCCAAAGTTACCTTAGTTTCCGCCATTATACAGCGAAATCTACGCGCAACAATTGAGTAACAATTATGAGGTTGATCATTCTATTTACTATTGTATCTAGGGTACTAATACGTCCTAATCGTTTTTTTATTAAAATTATTATTATTTTAAACATGAACCTTCTCCTTTCCTTGATCTACGTAACTAATAGAAAAGGGCGTGAATGGCATTAAAGTCAATTTGAAACAAGATATTTTATAATATTATTTATTGTAGAATTATAGTCTGATAGTTTTATTTTCTGATAATATATTACATATATCGTCGAATTAATAATTCCATTTAGCCTTTAATATTAAAATACGGATGTGAATAACATTTTATTATAATTAATAAAAGGTATCAAGGAAAAATAAAGCTTTTAAAAAAAAATTTTTTTCTTCATAGAGGATTATTTGAAGTCCCATAGTATCCCTGCTTAACATTAATGAAACATTAATAGTATTGAATATGACGACCCTTCTAAATGACCTTATATATTTGATACAATCATACTTTTATATATATATATATATATAACATCACGACTCCGTTGTATGTTTCAACTCCGTATATTGTCTTTTTATACAGTGAATTAACTATCTTCCATATATATATGTTTGATTATTTAAATATCTATATACTTTATTTAAAAAAATCATAGGATTGAAAGGGGAAACTTTGACCATTTCAGGATTCATAATATGTCTTATCGCCATTTTAATATTGATTATAAGTTAATAACATTATTTTTACGGAAGATATTTTTATTTGTTTCTTACTGCAACCTCATCAAAATAAAATACTGATTAAATGAGCAAGTACTTTTTATCTACGAATATTTACTTAAATTTAAGGTCATTAAATTCGTATAAGCATAAATAGAAATTTTAGTAAGTTTAATTTGGAAAGATTAAAGGAAAATATTGAAGGATTTCTCTGTTGGAAATTTCATCTTGAAATGGGATATATGTATTTACATAGTAAAGTATTACTATTGGTTAATAATAATTAATTAGTAATTCCCCCTATAAAAAGACATTGATTTTGTTAAAGATCGCTAAAAATTTTCTCTTTCCTTTCTCAAATTCAGAAAATTGGAAAGCTGTTCCTACAATTGTGTACTCCATTTTGTTTTTGTTTTGGTAGAACTTTATCTTCAGAGTTTATGCATTCCTCGATGGGATCAATCCGTGAAGAAATTTTATACTAACAAAAGCGTATATTAGTGTAAATACATATCCAATTACATTTGAATAACTAAATTTCAGTGGCCCGTCTTGTGTCTTTAAAATAGTTTCCTGAGCAGTGTACATATGAGGGGGGGGGGGGGCAAAAGAGCCATCATAATTATAATAGTAACTTAAATGATCAGAAATGTTGATTTGTAAAGTCGAGAAAAAAAAATCATTTAATCGAGCAGGATTGTGCATATAACTAGTTATAGATGTCAAATGTGTGTGTTCGTAAGAGAAATAATTAGTAACGTGCAGTCAATATGTATAACATTTGGAGTTGAAGAAAAAGAGGGATTATCGGCCAGATAAGAAATCATCGTGTTGACTTTTATTTCGAAGAAACACATTTTCTACTTAGTCCATAACATGACAGTGAATATATACCAACTTATAATGTAATGGAAGATGCTCCATTTTCATCTTGGTATAATAGTCAAGTGTCATTCAAGAATATAATAAAGCCTTTGGATAAACTCTTGGATGAGATATTAGTGGTCCTAAAAAGGACCTGGTATTTCATTTGTACTTTGGTTATGATGCCCCAAGAAATTTAACAATTTACTTGGAGGAGGTGTATTTGGTCACAGCCTTGGTTCCTTCAGAGACAGCGTGCTTGGCCAATTCTCCGGGGAGGAGAAGTCGGACAGCAGTTTGGATTTCTCTAGAGGTGATGGTGGATCTCTTATTGTAGTGAGCAAGACGGGAGGACTCTGCAGCGATTCTCTCAAAGATATCGTTGACAAAGGAGTTCATGATGCTCATGGCCTTGGAGGAGACACCAGTGTCGGGGTGGACCTGTTTCAAGACCTTGTAGATGTAGATGGCATAGGACTCCTTACGCTTGTGGGACTTCCTTTTCTTTCCATCAGCCTTGGTGATGTTCTTTTGGGCTTTTCCTGCCTTCTTGGCGGCTTTTCCAACGGACTTGGGAGGCATAATTGTTGATACTTGTTTAGTAGATAAGAATAAACTGGATGATCTCCTTCTCAACCGGCTTGTATTTATATGAAAAAGGAGGGGATTGAAGGTTCGAGTCTCTTGTGCGCGCGTACTCAAAAGGTAAATGCGCGGGAAAGTATTTCTATGGATGTACTTGTATATTTTTTCCTGATATTAGGCAATTTTAGAAAGAACCAATTGTACACACCTACACCTGCGTCATTTATTTTGTGTTTATCAGCACAATAGCGGACCACTGTGTAAATTGTTTTGAAAATGAAAAAAAGTAATCTTTTTACGTTCATCAAACATTATACATATTTGCAGAAAAAAACCATTACTCAAACCAAGACTTAGCTTGATAAATATTATGGGATCTCTGCACCATCAATTTCAATTGTAAAAAAGTTGGTTTACTGAAGTTCGTTGCGGTCGTACAAGCAATAAAAGATGCCAAACGTTCAGGACGCCCTATAGTAAAAGATCACTTGAGTATGAGAAAGCTTCTTCCAAGATATGTACTCACTTTTACTCAATATCGGCCTCAAACATAATGGAGTGACAACCTCAAATGAGTTTTTAGCGTTGCTCCACCAAAAAATAAACGAGTTTTTTTCTTGTTTCGTAACTGTGGACGAAACATGGATTTAACAAAATACACCAGGGACAAAGCAGTAGTCAAAAGAGTTGGTTTCTTCAAATAAATCTATGCCGAAGAAAGTCAAGGTTGGTTTGTAAGCCAATATAGTCAAGGCAATCGTGTTGTTTTTTTGGATACACACGGTATAATTCACATTGATTACACTCAAAACAATGCAAAGGGGCACACATTTTCTAAATTGCCCTTCATATTCCTACCTCATCCGCCCTATTCTACGGATTTAGACCCAAGTGACTATTTTTGTTACCAAATTCAAAGAAGTCACTCGGGGGAAAAAGATTAGACTTCAATGACGAAATCAACTCACGAACAAATAACTATTTTGAGGACCTAAAAAACTCGAAGGAGACAATATCGATAAATAAAGTGATTTTTTGTCAAAAAAAAAAATTATTTCTTATTCAAAAAGTCGCGGATATATTGACAGCCCCCCCCCCCTTCGTAATTCATCTGTATGAGTAATTTTATTCTCAGAATGAAACAATGATTATTTTAATACTCATTTATCTAGATTAAATTAGATAAGTAGAATTAATGTAAGATTCACAAGACAAACTCTGTTTGTTCATATTAAAATCTTATGAAATCCTTTGAGCTTTCGGCTCAATCTTGTATATACAAAAAGCTTATTTGAGTTTATTTTATAGAATTATTATGGTTTAATATAAGGAAACATTTATGAGTAACACAATATATATTTATTCACATTTAAAATGCACTCTTTTCAAGATTCTCAATGACCTAAGGAAAAGTTTATCTAAACCCTCAATTTATATGCTCGCTGATGACATAAAATGTATAAATGAATATCAAAAAATACATTTAGGAATTGGTGCATTTTTAGAACCCTCACGTATATTTAGGAATGTAAATAATATGCAAAATGCCCCGTGCGAGACTTTGTGGAGTTGGCTCTTCGAAGAGTACTTTTTGTTTTCCAAAGCTGCTATCATTTTTCCTTTATTACTGAGGGGAGAACATCTACCTGATAGTAAAGATCGATCTCACATGAAGGAAGAATACATGAATTAAGGTTAATAAAGTAAATAAAATGTAAACAAAAAGGACTCAAGTCCTCGTATAATTATTATTAGTTAAAAATATATAATTTCCTGACATTAATTTCTGTTAATTTTTTGCCTCTCTTCTATGGTATGCATAATGTTGTTATTCATTACTGATGTCTTCATTTGTATATATGAAGGAGAATAGCAGCTTGTAGCTCCGTAAAACGTCATGACAGCTCAAACTGCTTCCCTCTCAACATTCATCAAATTGTCAGAGTTACCAGGTTGGTTTTCTCTTTCTTTCTATTTTACACACCCCATTTGCATATTATTTACATTCCTACGTATATTAACTTATAAACATAGACCTCCATATTTAAGGATCAGCCTAAAAGTACATATATATCTAAATTAACTATTTATTAGTACGTGATACAAATTTAGTAAATGAACGTTTTGCTTGAGGATTTGAATTCACCTACGTTAAAAAAGAACGCTTACATTAACCATCACCTTCACTCCAATTTTTAACGACTTAGTTAGTTGACACTCGAAAGTTTAAAGACTTTTCTAGCAAACTTTTCAATGCATGGATGTTAAATTACTCCTCGAGTTTCATTCATTTTGCCCTATTGAGTCGTCAAATTCAAAAATGAGGCCCATTCCTCAGGAGCATTAGAGTTCAATTGACTCCTTATGAAACAGGATCACGACAGAAGAGTCTTTGATTAATTAATTATCAGATAGGTATATAATGGGATGCGGAGTGATTAAATTTTTAACTTCTTCTTGGAATACAATGAATTAAAGTTCTTAATTGAACAAATAATTATTTTACTATTATGATAAAGTTAAAACATAAGAAAATAGTAATCATACTTTATTAATAATTAATTATAACTTGTGATGTGTATTGAATTTAAATAAAGGAGTGAACAATTGACTTTATGATATAATGTGTCCAAAAAACTTTTGAAATATAGAACTTGCAATAAAGTTAGTAGTATCAAAAATATGTAGAATTATTAACTATTGAATGAAGTGTCAAAAGTGTGAAACCCATAAATGAATCATTCTACACACTAAAAGTTCATTGAAGGGTTAAGCTAATTAATTATTTTTGGAGATGGCGAAAATTACATTTTATTATTCAATAGTCTTCACAGTCATTTAACAATAAGGGGAAACTCACTAAAGTAAACTTAATTTAATAATACTTTCGTGGTTTTTTATTAACGCATTGTTACCATATGAAAATTTAAGTTTATGCAATGATTTATTTTGTTTACTTTTATTTATAATGGAGGATGAAATAAGAACGAATCTTGTATTTAACATAACTATCTGTTAATATTTATTTTGGCAGTAAATTTAAGTTGGTAATAGAGTTTTATCTAGAGAGACGACAGCTAGCTATGATTCATCAAACACAAAAATAAAAATAAGAATAAGAGTATTGATAAATATATATAAACATATAATTATGGGTTACTCTGTATGATAATGATCTATTTTACAACTCATAAGCTTCAGAGTATACTTTAATTAAGGAATTAGTGGTCCTAAAAAGGACCTGGTATTTCATTTGTACTTTGGTTATGATGCCCCAAGAAATTTAACAATTTACTTGGAGGAAGTGTATTTGGTCACGGCCTTGGTTCCTTCAGAGACAGCGTGCTTGGCCAATTCTCCGGGGAGGAGAAGTCGGACAGCAGTTTGGATTTCTCTAGAGGTGATGGTGGATCTCTTATTGTAGTGAGCAAGACGGGAGGACTCTGCAGCGATTCTCTCAAAGATATCGTTGACAAAGGAGTTCATGATGCTCATGGCCTTGGAGGAGACACCAGTGTCGGGGTGGACCTGTTTCAAGACCTTGTAGATGTAGATGGCATAGGACTCCTTACGCTTGTGGGACTTCCTTTTCTTTCCATCAGCCTTGGTGATGTTCTTTTGGGCTTTTCCTGCCTTCTTGGCGGCTTTTCCAACGGACTTGGGAGGCATAATTGTTGATACTTGTTTAGTAGATAAGAATAAACTGGATGATCTCCTTCTCAACCGGCTTGTATTTATATGAAAAAGGAGGGGATTGAGGGTTCGAGTCTCTTGTGCGCGCGTACTCAAAAGGAAAAAACGCGGGGAAATAACGCAGATCATGTTTTCTAATTGAAAAGCATTTTACATGACGCTCCAGCACTGTGTTAAATAAGTTTTAGTGGAGAAAAAAATTAACTTTCGTTTACTTGTTGATAGTTGCTTATCTATAAAATACAATTGCAGATCTTGAATTGATATGTACATTATATATCCAAGCACTTAAGACAAATTATACAAATGTTAATTATCATGAAATGTCATCTTGTTAATACATGGTTTGTACACAGGCAGATTTATTAGGACGCAAAAGTAAAAAAGAAGCTACTGTATTAATCAAATTGAAGACTTGAAAGATATATTTTAGTCAATCATGGTGGCAATATTTTTGATGAGATTATTATGAAAAAAATAGATAAAAGAATGATAATATTGTCAATTAGTGGAGATTCAATATCACGACGAGCTTTTTGGAATAAATAAAAATACACTGTATTCTCCCTTCAGCTGTTTTTTATGTGTTGACACTACTAATTTAAAATAGCTGACACTACGTGTTATGAACTCAAAAAGGGTATTATTTTTATTTATGATTCTGATCTATAAAAAATATATTCAATCAAGCGTTGGTCACCCTTTTTTTCGAATTTTTGAAAATCTAAATAATAAAAAGCCTACCCAATATTAAAAAGTTGGCAACAAGAAAAATACAGAAGGGCAGCTACCAGTTGTTTTTCCAAATTTTTACTTTCCCTTTTGAGATTTGAGGTTATGTGTGACCAAAAAAGGCCGTCGAGTAAAGTTACAGTTCATTTTTTAATGGACTACCCTACCTTGGCTGAAATCCGCTCAGGTGTCAAAACTTGAATCCATGGAAATACCTTACATAGATTTTTTTAATATCTCTACTATCTCAAAATCAGAATTTAAGCAAATTAATTTTTTTGTTGAATAACCCTGAAAGATCTGTGTATAGGAATACATTTTCTTTCCATTCTCAATTGATCAATTTGAACAATTATATAATATGTTACTCAAATTCATTTAAGATGGTCCTTCAAATCATACTGAGAGGTAATTGTTGATTTTGATTAGCAACAGTGGCACTGGACACATAGGCATCAATGAGCCATTGCCCCCCCCCCTCACCCACTTTTTGAAAAAAAAAGAAGGTTTTGTGGTCTAGATATTTTGGTCATAGATACTCTGAATATGTCATAGAATTAGCGAAAGCTCTTTTTTGATTCAGTGAGATAATATTTTTTTCCAATGAAGGAGGAAGTTACTAACTATATCAATGGATAGGAATGTAAATAATATGCAAATGGGGTGTGTAAAATAAAAAGAAAGAGAAAATCATCAACCTGGTAAACCTGAATGTTTGATGAATGTTGAGAGGGAAGCAGGTTGAGCTGTCATGACGTTTTAATGAGCTACAAGCTGCTATTCTCCTTTATATATGTATACAAATGAAGACATCAATAATAAATAATAACATTATGTATACCATAGAAGAGAGGCAAAAAATCAACTGAAATTAATGTCAGGAAATTATATATTTTAACTAATAATAATTATACGAGGACTTGAGCCCTTTTTGCTTACATTTTATTTGCTTTATTAACCTTATGCATGTATTTCTTCATGCGAGATCTTTACGATCAGGTAGATGTTCTCCCCTCAGTAATAAAAGAAAAATGACAACAGCTTTGGAAAACAAAAAGTACTGTTCGAAGAGCCAACTCCACAAAATCTCGCACGCGGCATTTTGCATATTATTTACATTCCTAATGATGATTAAAAAAGAGGAAATACAAGATTAATTCTTACAGAGTTTTTTGTACGCAAAAACTATATTCAATATGAGAATAAATAAATTTGATCGATTTGGTCTTGAATGAGAAGTATTTTTTTGAAAAAATCATAATTAATGAATTATAAGGTCATTCAAATTTGATTTGGAATGGATTCAGAGAAAGAACTTTTGATCATTCTCTGAACATCAGAAACTTTGATCCAGAAATGAGTCAGATCCTATACTGTTTAGGCAAAAATGAGTCTAGGGTAGTGGTGAAGCTTCCAAATAAAATTGATGAAGTCAATGGTCATCAACATACAGGCGGAGCCAAATTTGTTAACTTATTATCTTACATTCCTAGATCCATAAAAGAGTTGATCTGTGGTCCAGAAGGGAAAGTATAATTTAACTAATGTTATATTTTGATTTTGTTTTCTTGGAGTCCTTACTTTCTCTCTTTCTCTCTCTCTCTCTATCCTTTTTTTCTGAATAAATCGACGATTTGATCAATTACAACATCAATTTTAAAAAGTTCTTCATGTTATATTTTTAGCGAATTAGTGATTTATATTTTTTTTAAATTTACATGATCAAAAGTCGAATAAGAAAGCTTGTCTCGTCAAAATCATCAATTTGCGCAAAATTAATATAATGTGAGTCTTAAATGGACCTATGAATAATTTTTTTTTTATTCATTCCCGACAGTAATTATTATTACTATATAGAGCTGTTGATAAATTCTATGCATTTTTTCCCGTGGAATGTTTTTAGTTGTTGGTAATCTCTGCAGAATTTTATATTTTCCAAATTTCTATCCCCTTATTTATTAATTTTTGAAGTAATACACACCGTTTATAAATAAAAATGAATCAATACAATGCCTAATTGAGTGAATTTTGAATCCTTGATATAATATAATCTTCTGATGGATATGAAATTGTGTTTGTTTCCCTATCACAGAACTATCCCTGTGAAAGGGTAAGATAATAGCTGATATAGTAAAATGTGTTGATAGCTGACGTTATCAAATTGTCAAGGTTACCAGGTCGACTTTCACTTTCTTTTTTTGTTTTGCATATCAGTTGACACATACTATTTACAGATCCATTGATAGGAATGTAAATAATATGCAAAATGCCGCGTGCGAGATTTTGTGGAGTTGGCTCTTCGAACAGTACTTTTTGTTTTCCAAGCTGTTATCATTTTTTCTTTATTACTAAGAGAATAACATCTACCTGATAGTAAAGATCTCGCATGAAGGAATACATGTACTAAGGTTAATAAAGCAAATAATATGTAAACAAAAGGGCTCAAGTCCTCGTATAATTATTAGTTGAAAATATATAGTTTCCTGACATTAATTTCAGTCAATTTTCTTCCTCTCATCTATGGTATACATACATAATGTTATTATTCATTACTGATGTCTTCATTTGTATATATAAAGGAGAATAGTAGCTTGTAGCTCATTAAAACGTCATGACAGCTCAAGCTGCTTCCCTCTCAACATTCATCAAATTTTCAAAGTTACCAGGATGGTTTTCTCTTTCTTTGATTCTTACAAGCCCGATTTGATTGAATCAAAGATTCCTAATCATGATCACATTTTCATATTGAGAAAATTATTAATTCATAAGAACGTGTTCCCTCTGAGAAAAATTGCTATATAATATTTATTCAATTATCGATGTATGAGTTGAAGGAACCCTAGATTAATAAATTACTCAATAATTTACATTCCTAGTTTGTATGCATTTCGCATTGGTCTAAATGCATCAAAATTAATAATGCGAAAAATTGTTAAGTCATTGACTAACTGCAAATATTTATCACAACGGAACAATCACTTGTCTAACTACAACATTAATTGACATATTAGAATATGTTATAAACATAATTTATTTAAGCTGTTAGGGTTAAACTCTTGGATGAGATATTAGTGGTCCTAAAAAGGACCTGGTATTTCATTTGTACTTTGGTCATGATGCCCCAAGAAATTTAACAATTTACTTGGAGGAAGTGTATTTGGTCACAGCCTTGGTTCCTTCAGAGACAGCGTGCTTGGCCAATTCTCCGGGGAGGAGAAGTCGGACAGCAGTTTGGATTTCTCTGGAGGTGATGGTGGATCTCTTATTGTAGTGAGCAAGACGGGAGGACTCTGCAGCGATTCTCTCAAAGATATCGTTGACAAAGGAGTTCATGATGCTCATGGCCTTGGAGGAGACACCAGTGTCGGGGTGGACCTGTTTCAAGACCTTGTAGATGTAGATGGCATAGGACTCCTTACGCTTGTGGGACTTCCTTTTCTTTCCATCAGCCTTGGTGATGTTCTTTTGGGCTTTTCCTGCCTTCTTGGCGGCTTTTCCAACAGACTTGGGAGGCATAGTTGATGATTCTTGTTTAGTTGATAAGAATAAACTGGATGATCTCCTTCTCAACCGGCTTGTATTTATATGAAAAAGGAGGGGATTGAGGGTTCGAGTCTCATGTGCGCGCGTACTCAGGAGGAAAAAACGCGGGGAAAAAGAAATGGTTTGTAAACAACGCTGGAGTCTAAAATATACCACCTTTAGTCAATACAAGGTGTAGGTCTATATAATATTTATGACACATATGATCATCAATTTGATGAGATTTGAATAATCAATAGCTCAATTTTACAATCAAGTACCTAGCTCTCCTTTGTTATTTAGTTTTGTGTAAATTAGAGTATACTTAATTAAAATTAAAAACTATATACCTATTTGTATTTATAGTATAATAAATATTGTAACCAGTTATTTATATTTTGTACCTCACAAAAAAAATATTCGTCATTAGATTCTACAAATAGATATATTTTTTGGTCATTTATATCCTCAAACAAATGTATATCAATTCATGATGTAAAGACTTCATTTTCTAGTGATACTTTTATTTAATCCTTATGATTAAAAATATAGATTTGAGACTCGATTAAAGGACTAAAAAATTTAAAAAGTTTAAAAACAAATTGTTTAATCATTGAAAATATGTATAAGTCCACTTAATATTAATCATTTATACTTGACTTGAGATCCATTGACTGGTAACGCAGGTTATTTCCGAATTTTAAAGAAAATTATTGAATGTAGAAATTTTTTTGAGTCAATTCATAAGATGTTTTTTTTACTAACAGTGCTTGATACGTAACGCCCTTGTTCAAACTAAATTAACTCTTTACTCGTAAATGTAAAGCGCCTATTACTTTAATAAATGTTGATAAATTTGGACTTAAGATAGATGCAAAAGGACTCTTAATTTTTGTTCAAACTGAGATAGGTATAATGAAATGGTTTTTACGAGGTTCATCTTCTAGTTCTCTGTTCTGTATGGTTATTCCTTTAGCATTGTTGTTATTAAAGAAGCTGTGAGACAAAGTAAGAAAAGGAAAATCAGAAGATCAATTTTTGGTTAAAATCACCTGTCTTTTGAGTAGGACTTTTTTATCATTTAATTATAATTATTCTATAACTAACAATGCAATCTTGAAACTTCAATTAAATCAAGATAAATTCTGCGAAAGAAAGGCAGATGAATACCCGTTCTTCGCACGTGTATTTGAGGTTGATGACAAAAGTCCTGCTTTTAAATTTGATTCATAATTCATGACTTACATAGACTTAATTTGTTTGAACTATTGTAAAGCTACAGAATAATTTGTAGTTCAGGACAGTTAAAGATATCAATTGACAACAATTGTATGTAAATCCCGCAATGAGGAGTGCTTTATAAAATATAAAAGCTTAGAGTTAAATTGATTTTTTTAATAAATGTATTTTTATTGTCTTTGAAGCCACAAAGTCGTTTCATTTTTTACACAATATCGTCACAGTATGACTTCATGCTAGAGAATGTTTGCTATTTGAGCTCATTTCCAAAGTTCAACATTCATTCTAAATAATTATCTTTCATAAAGTCTTCAGTTCATGAATTATGTAGCTGGTAGCATTGATAAATTTAATTGTGAAATGAACTTATGAAGGGACAAAAATAGCTTTGAAACATGTACAGGGTCCATAAAGTCTTTCTGAATCTTAAAATAAACTTCTTTTAGTTATATCTTTCAAAACTTTGACGTGGATATTTCAAATTAAAAATATTAAGCTTATCTTTGATCCACAAATACAGTTGCCTTTTAATTTCAAGATTCTTTTAACAATATGTACAATACATTATTTACAATTAAGAATAATAAATGTTAGTTTCTAGTTCTGAGAGTCTAAAAAAGCCTGGATTCGAACCGTTCGGTAAGTATGAAGGGGTGGTACATTTTGATTTTCTAAAGAGTTAATAGATCTAGGTATGTATACCCAAAATCCTTGTTGATAAAAGGTTTTGTTGATTTTAACAGATATTATTATTGCGTGGAATAAAAATTAATAATTAAAAATATGTATTGAGAGAACTGAGTTATCCTCGGTTAAATTATTCACAAGTTATACAAAATTATACAATAAGGACATTAACATCAAGAATTTTACACTAAAATAATCAAAACTCTCTGTTTTTAAATATGCTATAAATATAACGATAAAGTAAAGTCAATACTTGGAGAGAGTTACAAAATTAGCTAAGAAGATTATGATTTTGGGTATTTTTTATATTTCTTCTGAAAAAGCAAAAAAGGTTGAAAGACTCCATGAGGATCTCAATTCGATAATTTATTAAATGAAGACAAAAAATAGAAATTTTATAAATAATTGGTCTTAGAATATGTGGGCTAGAATATAGACGTTCCTGCAGCTGTATCAAACAAAGAGTAAAGGGTCTATGTAGTCTAAACCAATTGAGGCTATATTATTGTTTATGGACTTTAAATTTGGAAGTACAAATTAGTTCGGTTCGTTTTTTTGTGATTTTTTGCTCGTGAATAATATCCATGGATTTCAATCGTTGGATAATTCCCAATAATTTTGTAAACTCATCTTGTGTTTCATTTAGATCTTTATAGAAAATTGTATCCAATTTTTTGTCTTTGATTTTTTTGGCTGTCCAAAGAGAGGCTTGTCTTCAATTCTGAAATCACCATTCTTGAAACGTCAAAACCATTCTTTATATAATTTATCAGTTAGAACATTGTCACCAAAAACCTTTGAAACTACTGAAACCATGTGTTATTATGAAATGTTCATAATAGTTAGGCCCATCTTTTGAAAACAAACCGAACTAATTTGCACTTCCTAAATTGGATTGTGAAAATAATATATTATTCTATTTTGTAAAAATAACTTTCTTTATAAATATGAGTGGCTTTAATACGATCTTTCACTGCATCCCATCTTGAATTTTACAGAGGCACTCGAATCGAACACAAAAGACGAAAGATAGAATACATCCTTTTCAATGACATATTCATTAATTTTGACTATATTGTATAAAAGGATGTTAAATACTCCAATTCAGCCTCAATCAATAATAATAATGGCAAGTTATTCTCGCACATTTGTATGTCCCAATATTATATATAAGAATGGCAGATTCTTTAAGTAAACTCAATTATGCACTTTACTGAAATCTAACTAAGTCATCCTATTAAAATTTGGGAATGTACTGGGAACGTAACCCATTTTAAATCCCATCTAACAAAATCTTTCACCATTTCACGGACAAACCTTTTTATATAAGGTCGTATATACAATTTAAATAGGTATATAAGTACGTAGGTGCATACAAATATAGAATATAATTTCTAAATTAATTGTGCTTGTTCTTGAATGCTATAGTCATGTGTTACACTCTATAATATGGTGATATATATACATATATGTATATGTACAAATGTACTTTTAATATTGCATAGATAAAATTAATTAATTATTCTAATCAGCTCGGAGTTTGTCATTTAAACATATGGACCATCAGAGGCATCTACCTATACGTTAGTTTGCTGTTGCATATACTGCAATACAGTCATGCCTTGGAACACAAGTCTAATACATATTGAAGTCGGGTAGTCGTAATCCAAAATTGGCAAAGATCAACGTACCTATAGTTAGAAAAAACTAAATGTTTCTCTCTGCAATGTACTAGTATGTATGTATAAGGCTTTTTGGAAGAGTGACTAAAGCACTGGAAAAACTACATAGCAGTCCCTGAGTCCAGTAGTGATCATCATCCTAATTTAAAAGCGGAGACTCGCATTTCAAATCACACTTTTAAACTTTGCAATTAATATATGTAACATCCAAAAGTCTATCTCATTCAAATACTTAACTAACTATATGCATTTAAAAGTTTAATATTTTTTAAAAAAAGAAGGAAAGGCGTATAAAAAAACTTATAAAGGATCTTTTAAATATAAGAGTTGAGTTTCAAAAAAAAAAAAAAACAATAAGAGCATCACACAAGACTGTGTAAAAGTTGTAACTTGTATAAACAGATGGTATAAGTTCCAACTTGTACGTTCCATTACGTCTGATTTAATTGTAACATCTACTCTTTTAATTACAAAGCTAGAGCATGAATTCATATTTGAAGAAGAAATAAGAAATCAATGAATTATGGCTATTTATGAATATGAATCTATGCTCAAAAATACTTGAGAAAGTTTTGTAATTCATTGTTATACCTACATAGAATCAAGATATCCCTAGAAAAAGAAATATCCTTAATTTTTAATAGTTAAACGTACTCCTTTTGATATTTCATAAAATATGTAATTAGACATCTTCAAATGTAATGTGACTCATTGACTACAAACATAATTAAAACTTTGAATAATATTTGAGTAGTTAGATGATTTTTTTTAAGGTTTTTTGATTTTTTTTACGCTATACTTTTTCTTACATGACATCATCTAGTCTGTGACGTCAATTTTTGATTGCAATCCTATGATTATGAAATATATATACTAATGAAATCTTTCAATATGAATCTAATTAGTACTTTGTCTTATTTATTCAATCAAAATGTGTTTTTTTGAATGATTTTGTGGACCTCATGCTAGGAAAAATGCACAGAATTGGACATGATAAAACTCACAAAACATTCATAGTCACAAAATGGCACAGAAATATTGAGCCTTAGTAAGCAAACATTTAAGTAAGGAACGCTCATGACATCCTAGTTTAATAGGCAATCGGGCATGAGAGTACTAACGATGAGCGAAATATTGATACCCTGAAAATGACGCTTAGATACTTAGTCTGAGTAAACGAAATATAAATGAACCCTAGAAGTCAACACTATTTTTTTTTCTGGAAGGAGTGTCAAGCAGTTTTGAATCAACTTTTGTTTCAAGAGTCACGTGAGTCAGGTCGGATTTCAATGTTTTATTTGAGCTCAGAGGCAAAGTTGTATCCAGAATTTGCATCAAACTCCGAATATGTCGAGTACAAAGACGATCGAGTCCTGTTGTTTCTACTGTACAAAATAAACAACACTTTTATCCCATTGTGATCCATTCTTTATTAGAAAGTTCATCCTTTGTTCTTGAAAAAAAACAAAAACAAAAAAAAAAAACTTCTTGCACATTCAATATGATGCATTAATTAATTAAAACAAAATTGCAACTTCTGAAGATCCATTTAATCTCCTTTATTTCTCCTAACTTAATATTTCGCAATATTTTTTTAGCACATTCTCTATAGGTAAATATCTCTCATGTAGTATAGTTTTACCTCAAACATGAAGCTACCAAAAAACAATTGACTCAAATTAAACTTTAATCATCTCTTTCATCCCCCGATTTTTGTAGAGTAACTTTAATAGAACACAAACATTTGTTTATCTCAAAAGCCTTTATCAAACTATGTATGTACAAATAATAATAATATTTGATAACAATAATTCCAACCAAAGGGAATGAAAACAACTTATTCTTAGAATAAGAAGAAAAATGTTGAAACATACTTGAAAGAGTTTGAAAAGAAAAGGAAGAAAGAGCCTTCTGTAATTTTTAATTTAATTTTAAAGAAGTAAAATAAATCACGGTACACTGATTTTAAACTTGATGTAACTATGTATGTATGTATATATATATATTGAAAACTTTCCTAGGATATATAATATTAATTATTTTATATTTTATTTTTAGATCAAAGTGATATTTTTATCATCAAACTATGGGAATTAATATTCTCTTTTTAGCTCATCTGATTTGATATGTGAGTGTATTTTTTAGTTTTTAAAGATGCACAGAAAGTTTGTATGTAGCTGATGAGTATTTGCATTTTTAAAAATGAACCTTACCTCTAAACCAGAGAAAGAAAAGGATTATTTTAACATTTTGTAGTATCAATTTGATGCAAAATTGATTTTTGTATACAAAAGCAAATATATGTGTATAAAAAAGTTATGACTTTGAATCAAAAAAATCGCAAATATGAAACAATCATTCATTTTAAAAGATTTTACTCTTCTCTGAGTATAGTGCCTCTTTGAATTGAATTCAATTGAATGAATATTTACAGTGCTCAATATGAAGAAATTTGAGTTTTGTGGAAGTTAGTAACGCTTCTTTTGCAGTGTATTGATCCTTTATAATATTTGAAAGGCTTCTATGATGATTTTTACTATCGTATTTTGCACCTGAGAAACGTAGCTTTTATTTCATTAAAGCCAAAGTAATTATAGCTCCATGGTTAGGCCGAAATTCATATTCACTAGCAAATACGAATAATGCTCATTCCTTGGAACGTCGTTGTATTTTGTTGTTGCAATGAAGGATTTGTTACATGGTATATATATATACGTCCTTGACCAATGTAGCAATTAAGGAGAGTTGCTGATAGTCCTAAAGACACACATGTACCCAATGTTCCCTCTATCCTCAAAGTTGAACAATTCATATTAAAAAACCAAAAAAACAACAACAATAAATTGGGTGTAATAATATTATATAATTTTCTAAAGTTTTTATTTTATTTTTTCTTTCTTTCATGACTTGGCAATTATTTTTATTGACTTGTTTTTGCAGCAAAGATGGAGCCAGCCAAACTTTTATTTCCTTCAAATGTCATAAAATAAACCATTAACAATAAGGGTTTTACCTCTTATCAAGTGACAAAAATAACCCTTTTAATGTATAGAAATAATAAACAAATGCCAATTTTCGCAATTTCATCCTTATGTATGTATGTACATATATTTGTGCTGTTTGTTTATTGTGCAAACAATGATTGAGCAGAAATGAGCCTTGTGTCATAAAGTTTCTATATGGAAGTATGTTCTTTATGCATCTCAAAAACATACTACATATGTCTAGAAAGGATGTGAATATCCTTCTTATAGATAATACCGTATGTTTATGTACTATACAAGGACTAAGCCTCAATTTTATCAACTGAATACCTACTGCATAAATTTGTATACAGGCATGCATATGGTCAGAAAGAAAGAAAGAAATGCATTACTAAACTCAATTATCTTTGTAAATACATATAATGACAGGGCTAGTGTCAAAAGTTTTAAGTCAATTTAAAAGTTGCGTAGAGTTTTAAATAAAAGTTATTATAATTAGAACCAAGTTGAGAAATTAAATTTGTTTGTCTCTTAAACAAAAAGTATACACTTTTTATTACAAAATGTGGGAAATTTATTTATGATAGGTTTACATATATTCAGTAATAAGTGCACTTTGTGCTAAATTCTACCAGTATGCCAGTATACGAATACAGCTCAGAGAAAAATTATTTTTCTAGACGATCCTTTTATTTGTGAGCTTTACTGTGACCTCCAAATGCTGTGACGAAAGTTCATTATTTTCCTAAATTTTAAAGAAATTAGGGCTTGTATTTTTTTTTTAAAATGGACTAACCCTTTCAGTAAAATTGCCAACTTCTTATTTTCTTCAAGATTTTTGGGATAAACTTTAATCTCTTCACTCATTTAAGATAATAGATGACTCTTCGAATTAAGAATTCATAGTGGCATTCATAAATGCTTCCTGCCCACGGGTACCTTAGCATGGCAGAACTAAACATAACTAACTAACTACCATAATTAGAACTGTCAATCCTAAGCATTTTTTCGGTTGTGATGTTTTCAGCGGTTGGCACTCTGTACTTCATTTTTTATTTTCTAATTATGTCATTATTTTTCCTTAAAGAAAACATGTAGCACGGACGAGGTGTAATAGATTAATACACATATTAGTGTAATAATAATAATTAATTAATCAATAAAATGTCTAATTGAGTGAACTTTAAATCTTTGATATGATATAATCTACTGAGAGGTATAAATTTATGTCCATTTCCTTCCTACCCATCTCAAAGAACATTTCCCTGTAAAAGGGTAAGGGAATATTAGATATAGTAAAGCCTCAAGACAGCTGATGATTTTATCCTCCCAAATACATAATCTTCTGATAGCTATGAATAGATAAGGGCAGAATGTTCAAATAAAGTTGAGTGTGAGGAAGAAAAGAAAGATTGGATCCACTACCTCGATAATCAATATGAATTCATCTTCTCCTGTATCCTTGGAGAAATAACTTTGTACAATTATACGTAGTTCAATTTCTGGCTATGAACAAATCATGCTAAAGGAGTGTCCCCTTTAATTTCTGAGCATTCAAATTCCCTTCAGTTTCCAACAGATATTGATAGGAATGTAAATAATATGCAAAATGCCGCGTGCGAGATTTTGTGGAGTTGGCTCTTCGAACAGTACTTTTTGTTTTACAATGCTGCTATCATTTTTCCTTTATTACTGAGGGGAGAACATCTACCTGATAGTAAAGATCTCGCATGAAAGAATACATGCATTAAGGTTAATAAAGCAAATAAAATGTAAACAAAAAGGACTCAAGTCCTCGTATAATTATTATTAGTTAAAAATATATAATTTCCTGTTAATTTTCTTCCTCTCATCTATGGTATACATACATAATGTTATTATTCATTACTGATGTCTTCATTTGTATACATATATAAAGGAGAATAGCAGCTTGTAGCTCATTAAAACGTCATGACAGCTCAAGCTGCTTCCCTCTATACAATCATCAAATTGTCAGAGTTACCAGGTTGATTTTCTTTTTTTTTTAATTTTATACACCCCATTTGCATATTATTTACATTCCTAATGGTATGTTTATATTAAAATGTTCAATTTCTTTTTTTAAAAGGTGAGGTTGCGAGTAGACATAAAAGAAATGATAAAAGTTCCGTTTATTTTTTCACCCCCATCTTAATAATATTAGATATCAGTCAATTTGAATCGCTAATGAAATGAAAAACTATTGTACATATTGATATTTATATATTTTTTAAAATATATTTAGAATATATTCACATGTATTAAATATATATATATAGATGTAGAGTATAATTTTGGTCCTTCACTCTATGAAAAGAAAATGAATAAACTTTACGAATCCTGAACACCTTTTTTTTTTTCCTCTTGAAAATACATGGTTAATGTATGTTTAAATATAAAATAACATTGAAATACTAATCAAAGAACTGGGCAATAATGTTATTATATTATTAATAATAATAAAAATGCGAATGGAAAAATCATTGTTTTGAACTGGGTGCATCATGGAATTTGTGACAAAAAGATGGGATTTATATGTTGCGGGTGGATTGTATGTATTTAAATATTGTATGTATGTATGTATATATTCATTACTAAAAAATAAAAAAAGAAACCTTTCAAAAACGGAAATATTCATGCAAAATACTCTATTTAATAATTGATTTGAGTGTGTAAAAAAAGAAAAAAATCATAAAATCAAAAAAAAAAGGATCTCATTTATTCATTTCCTTTCATGAAAAAAAACAACAACAACAACGCAAAGTTATTCCTTCGTTTTTTTCCCCCTCTTCTTCTTCAAGGATTGATTAAACAGGAAAAAGAGTTCTTTGATATCACAAAGAGAAATGACATGTGTGTAAAGAAGTTATTATTGTACACATTTATACAAAGGGACCAAAAAATAGGCAAATGAAATTTCACATGAAAAATAGAAATTTATTTATTGTTTTGGGTGACGAGAAAAAAAAAATGTATTCAATATATGTATTCATGTATGTAATTCATAATATTTTCTTAGTCTTTATTAACTCCAGCCATGGGTCTAGCCGTGGCCAATCCTATTTGCGAAAGACGAATATCCAGAGGTTGTCGGTCATCATAGAGAGTGGGAGCTTGAAGAATGATTCCAGCCGTTCCAACTAAGACTGCTACCGTAAATATCCAAAGGAATAGACGATCTAGAACCATTGCCACGTATTTCCAATCCTCAATGACCTGCAAATAATGTACAAAAATAAATGAAATTGAGTCTATGATGTGAATAAATTATTATATCAGAGTTGCAATATATATATGAGCAAAAAAACCCAGGAAATTTGAATTTAATTTTGAAATGAGTCTGATAGGGATAAGTGTATTTTTGTAAGTTAAAACTCCTATTCCTGACATTTCTGCCAAATTACACGTCACAATATTCATTCGTGTTTGAGATAAACGTCCTTTTATAAAGAGCTAAATTTGATTTTTTTTTTTTTTTTTAAATGTCTGGAAGATGACGACTAAAATACAATTTAGAGACATGTTGTTGAAACCAAAAAAGTTACAATGAAATATTACAGACTGTATTCTTTGTAAATCTTAAGAATCGGTGGTTTATTTCTCCAGATATATAACCTATTACTCAAGAAAGGCATCCATTCGTTTTTTAATTTTTTTAAAAACTACTTTTTAGGGGGATGAAATGAACTTTGATGATTAAATAAAGACTTTTTGATTCCCAATATTTTTTGCCCACAGTAATATACTGAGTTCCTTTTACTCAAGTCCCAACATTTATCATCAATAGATGTTGAAAATTGTTGTCATGTGTTATTATGATATCAAAATCAATATGTGCTAACCAAGGGGAACCACATGCCCGCTAAAGACGTTTGTTTGATCCTTGCAAGTAGGAAGTAATAACTAATATGTTTTTTTTTTTTTAAAAAAAACCATTTTTTTAGTGGTAACTAACTGACAAGATTTTGGTGTAATTTGCGCTTGCAGGTAATTCCTCTTTTTTTACAGCTCTTTATATTCATGAATTTAAAAATTAGTTACTTAGATATAAAAACTGTGTTTGTTTTTTTATTTTTTCCTACGGATTTTTGTCTTGGGAAAAGGTTACTTTATCATTTTGGTGAATGTTTCTGAAGAATTATTTCATGCTGCTTTATAGTTGACATATTATGTACAATGTATCCTTATTATATTCTCATACATATTGAACAACAAACATTCAATTGATTCTAGGATTTCTCATTGGTCGAAAAAAGCCTCCTCCTCTTAATTTTCTTCATTAGAGAAAAATGTTTTATATTTGTTTCATGGTTGCCATCAGCAACCCCTTTCCACCATACGATCAAAGTAGTTATATAATACTTTCTTGAGAGTGAGCAAAGCACCTCACAGAAACATGAAGCAATAATAACTTTCTCTCTATGTTGAATGTATGTATATATTTAGGTGTATCGATGGAAAAACGTGGATGAGTCAAGGAAATAGGAGAAGAGAGAAATCCATTCAAATACTAACTAAAATAGGTAAAATTAATAGGAAAGGCTCTTGAATGTCAAATAAAGAAGAAGAAGTACATCTTAAAAAGAATCTGAAGACCACTTTTATTGGGTAATTTGAGATTATATCCACCTAAAGTTTTTTGAGTAGAAAATGAAAGACAAAAAATAAAAGTTAATCATGGACTGCCCTTTTTGTGAATCTGATAATATTTTTCCAAAGTCTGGCTATAAGCTAGGAGTATTATTGGTTTATTTTCAATAAATAAATGATACATATATATATATATATATATATATATATATATATGTATATATATATATATATTAATTTAATACTAGAAAAACAACAGAGTACCAGCTTAATCATTGTGTAAAATATCCTATTTAAGTATAAATTGATTTTGATACACTAATAATAATAATAATTTTGTACAACTATGCAGTTCTCGTATTTTGCCGTTGTTTTCATACTATAACTTCATCAGGGTGTATTTTAATCAACCTTTTCATTTTGTGGTAATGCTTGAAGTATTATAAATATTGTAAGCAAACATCTTTACAAAATTGAGCCTTGATTGTAGCCCCTTTGTAGCCTATGAGGTCATAGAGATCCCTTGATCTAAACGATTAATCTATATACATACATTTTATAAACTACATATGTGAGATGTTTTATAGAAACGATCCTGGAAAAAAAAAACCAAGAAAAGGAGAAAACATTCTTTTTTATTTTCTAGCTATTTATACTTCATTTTTTATTATTCTAAATTTGACTACTTATAAACAAAATTTCACAAAGATTCGTTAACATATCTTTTAGATAATTGTCTATATTTTATGTATCATATCTTTTTTTAAAAGCATTATGCATCTTTAACGTGTGATTTACCCTTCTAAAGAGTGATGAATATAATTTTTGCCAAATAAAGGAATAATAATAATTTACACTGGTACGATTACCGCATTAACCGGTTGATAAATAATGGTCATTTTCATCTTTTATTTACTTTCTCATCTGTGTCTTGCTCTATTAGTCATTACTCATTCCTATCTATGACGTCATAAGTACCAAGTGTTGCTGCTAGATATTGTATATTTAGCATGACTTTTTAAGGATCATTATTTGCTCGAAATCGCATCTTCTAGAGGACTAATTGAAAAATAATAATAATAATCGAAATTGTAAAGCAATTAATAGATAATAGTCTAGCATTGCTTCTATGTATAATAACACTATAACAAGTCATTACACGTGCAAAACAGACAAATTATAAATATACGCAGACTGTATGTGTTTCAAAATTTATTTGAAAATTACCAGATGTGACCCTAAAGACTCGTTTTTACCCCTCCTAATAAGTCCAGTGTTGTTATTTTCGAAGCCATTCTTTCAAAAGAATAAAAAAAACAATCTATTGAAAAGGTCTTCCGGAAACTACAATGTACTTAGTAGTTTTGTAGCTGAAACCATTTGATAATAATTAATTAGAATTCATGGGAGCACGTCGTTAAAAGTCAAAATAATAATAATAAAAATATATACTCTTGAGGCTATAATTAGTAACTATTAAGGGAAATTCCTCTAATGATGACATTGACTCAATCAACACAAGCGCTCATCAATACATTCCTTGCCCCAAAGTATGTATACCTACATAACTGACTTAAGATGTACATAATTTGATTTAAAGTACACTATATATAGAGAGAGAGCAGCAATTTTATAAAATGATGATAAAATTAAACTTTTTATATACATTTTTGTGACTCAACTTTTGCGTAATGCAATTTCTTTTATGTTGCTTTTATGTTTTTATAAACTTCAATATGTTTTTTGTTATTGTTGTTGTTGTTGTTGTACTAAAAAAAATACTCTCATAATAAAGTTTCTGAATGAAACTATCATAGAGGGAGTAGAGGCACATTAAGATTAATGGGAAATGATATAAAGGATTCTCTCAAAAATAACTTTTTTATTCGGGAAAACGGCATTACATTCATTAAAATACCTACTCTTGCTAGTAAAAAATTATTCAAAAAATCTTTTAAGTTCGAGTTTCTTATAGTCAAATAAATTTGTCAAAAGGGGATTGAATTTAATAGAGAAATGAAAAACATTAATCCATAATCTGATTTGTTACACCTTTGTTTACTCAATAATTTAAAATTAACGTTCCTTTGTGCCTTCCTTTAAATAGTTTTATTAAGACAAAACAGTACGCATTGTAGTCACACTCTAAAAGTTTTTCATCTCTATTTGACTATAGCTACAACTATACCGCTTTAATTTTGAATTTATAATTAGTTTTTCATATCAAACCTAGTTTTCACGCCTTTTTAATTTGATTTTTTTTCGAGTATTTTTTGACTTTTTATTCATAGATTTGTGCCAACTTTTGAGTGGGAAGGAAAGTTAGAAATCTACATAAAGATACGCTTTTTCCCTGCTGAATTTTATATATTTTTCAGTTGACATGCTTACATTTCATATAGAATCATCCAATCATTTTTTAAAGATTTTATTAATCAGTAAAACAAAAGCATTTAGATTAATTACATGTCAAAGCAAAAGTAACTCATTTGTTGCTTATGTAACGGATTATTATTTTCAATATGCTTCCAGTGGATATATTTCAGAGCAATATTTCTTTGAAATCAATTTCTTTAATGTAAAAATCACTCAAAGTTGACAATATAATGATTAATAAGGAATGTTTTGGATATTTCAACTTTTAATGTCGAATAACTTTTGACACAAAAAATTAAGAATAAATCAATACTACACCGAAACCACAAGTGGTGTAGACCGTTTAGAAGAAGCAAATACCCTTTCTATAAAACAAATGACCTTTTAAATCAACTGCCCTAGCTCTTTAACAAATAAAAAACAACCAAAGGGTTATCCTATTCAAACAAAGCCACTAAAAATGAGGACTTTTTTGACATCGTTGTACATTGCTTTTCTCTGAATGGAGTAGATCCTTTCACATAAAATCTCCATAAACACACTGTTAAAATAAACAAACTTTTTAAAGACAATCTTTTTATTGCCATGGGGTTTTCTGATATTTAAAAAAAATTCAAATTTTGACTCAAACCTTTTGAAAGTATACAAAAACTCAAAAAGTTATAGAAAGCCTCAATGGATACTAATTGAATATTTACAGATTTGTAATGAGTGTGCCAAATGCTACTTGCATAGGGCCCTAAAATATTTTGTAAGTAGACTTGTCTTATCCGCATATGCTTCATTTTAACACTAAAGGCAAAAGTAAACTCCTGACATTGATGAAAATAAAATTCATCAAATCATAGATTTCAACTCATTTAAAAAGTTTCTTTTTTAAAATTTTATAAATCCATAGGTAAACAGTAAAAGTACTTTGATCCATGTATTTTTGTTTTTTTGTTTTTTTTTGTTTTTGAATATATTATAAAAAGTAAATTAAATATTTATGTTGAATCTAGCTAAATATTATATGAGGCCTAATCATTTCATAGTAAACTAAGCTATGTACATACATATGTACCTTCAAAGAGTAAAGAAATCTTTTTCATGTGTAAAAGTAAAAAAAAAAAAAAAAAAATCCCTCTTTCAAAAGTGGACTTATACGTATATAGGTATGTATGTACACATATATGCATATATATATATTTAGAATGAGAATGCAGAGAGCATGTATGTATAGAATATTTGAAATATTAATAATAAATACTTATAAAAGTTGTCAAAAGAATTTTACATATTTGTCATTTCATGGAAAAGTAATTGCATAGTACATACATAGTTGTGACAGAAAAAAAAAAATAATATTTTTCTTGAATCACTTCTAAATATGTATGTATGTAAATCATGAAATTAACCCTTTCAAACTCGTAATGTACTATCAGAAAGTATTTTTAACTGAAATGTATGTTTTTTGAGGTGTTCAGAGTGACTATACTAACCTAATTTGATTTTATAAAAAAATTGTTACTCAATTTGTTTGTCTAAGAAATTATGGGACACAGGTGTCCCTCTGGGTGTGAAGGGAATTTTTTCATCCTTCAAAATACACGTTTTATCAGTAATTTTTCTAAAAAATAATTATACCTTTAGGTACATTTATTCTTCCATTCTACTTGACCAAAAAATTTGATAAATAAAAAATATATATCATATGTTATGTACATTTTATATGTGATATTTTATGAAGCAATTTCTGTTGATATATTAATATAAAAATAGAGGCACACCTATGTCCCAAAGAACTTAGACTTGAAAAATTTCTAATGTGTTTGTTAGAACTAAAAGATATTTTGTGCTTATAATTCTCTAAGTATATATTAACAAATAATTTCCTTGAAAAACGAAAAAGTTATTTGAGTTTAAACATGATTTTTTTTGCATGTGTAAAAATTGCAATTCTCAGTAACTAGAAATATATTCAAATCAAATTTTTTTTATGACTAATTATGAAATATGAATAATAGCTTGACATCTTAGCACTCAAACAAAAAAAAATTAAAAAAAAATCGGTGGACAATGGAGCGCATCAGTACATTTTGAATTTATGGGACACTGGTGTCCTCTGTGTTAGAAAAGGTTACCAAAGATGATTATTTTGAGGTCTCTTCTTTTGTTCATAGACATTATGAAAAAGCGTCTATATGTATATTCACTTGTTGTACAAATTAATGTTAAACCTTTGATGTTTCTGGAACTTTTTCGAACGCACAAAGGCCCATTTGAATGAAAAGTGTGAAGTCTATGGTCTATGAGATTATAGACTCCTGAATAACTTTTATTTTGTACTGAAACTCATTTTCTGGCTCTATTTTGGCATGAGGCCCTCCTCTAGAAAGTTACTTGGGTCTTTATGTATAGATCATTTTAACAATTGCTTAATAAGGTTCTCTTTTCTCAACCTAGACACATCAAAGTTCAGGCAAAGACCTCATCTATAAACACAGATTTGAAAGTAACTCCAAAATCATAGCATATAAAGTCGTCAATTTATATACTCCCTGACATTTGGAGCCTCTGATCAGGGTACACGTCTCTATACGGTGCAGATAGACAATCAAAAAAATCATCAAATGTACAAAGAAATCTGTCGGCTACAACATTAATACTCCCGATCCAAACAATATCTGAGATTTGATGCAAAGAAGTGAAAAGTGATTCAATCGCTCCCCGTCTACCCTAAGTACATATAAGATTCTTCCTCTTCAAATAAAACAATGTCTTTTTACTTATGTGTCTGTACATACACTTGAAAGTTTTTTTTGTTTTTGTTTTTGTTGTGTTTTTTTTTTTCACGGACATACTTAAACATTGACCTTTTCTTTCTTTCATACATACATACATACATATATGTAAACATTTGTTAACAAACCCCATTAATTATAAGTATACAACCATAAATAATGCCTTAATGTGTTTTATACAACAACTCATTAGCACCAGCTGTTTTGTGAGCCTTTCATTAAGTTGTTTTTTTTTTTGTGTGTTTTTTTTTGTACTCTTTGATAGGTATAACACTGAATATTTTTACTCTCCTCCGTTAATACCTAGAAAAATATTTATTCTAGGTCAGTGCTTCTCAAACGTTTGTATGTTAGAACGTATCATTGGATACCGTTTTTGATCTTGCATTTTTTTAAAAAGATAATCAGTACATAAATTGAATGGCACACATGGCTTATCTCCCTGGGACGTACTATTGTATCACAGAGCACAATTTGAGAAACACTGGTCTAGAGTTTAATGTATGAGACACATTAATAGTCGACCTTTCAAATAAAATAATAAATATCTCATATTTTAAATTGTAAGTGGGAATTTCAGCAACATTTAATTGCAATTTACTGAGCCTTCAATAGTAGATAGAAGGAAATGATATATAATAATATCCAAGACTGCAAATATCATTCAGACTAATATTTGAGAACATTGCACAAACATGCGTTTCTGTTGATGTGTTCATTGCATATAATAAGAGATGTTAAAAAAGAGGGATTCTCGGCGAGTGCCCAATCACTTCAAAATCTTGTCTACTCATAACTCTAGTGTGTTTGTATTTTTATTTCTGAAGAGAAACACACTATTGTCTCCTGTAATGAAAACTCAAACGTCATCAGCGTACATTGGCTACCAGATCGTTTTTAACATCATCAAGAGGGCAATTCTCTTTTTCGAAAACTGTCTTCATACTTATGTTAACTTATTATTAACTTAATAATGTCTTAAGTAAATTTAGTTGTTTCCCTCACCTTTGTACTTTCTTCAAGACGTTTTTTCTGTTCTGCTATAAGCATGACACCAGAGAGAGCCTTGCTAACCTCTGGACAAACATCACTACTATGATTGTTCGACTTGTTCAAGTTATTAGTATTGTTGTTGTTGTTGTGATGGGAGGAGGAGTGCTTCCAATTGTCTCCCATCTCGGAGTCAGCAGTGGGAGAGCCTGTCAATTTATTCATTCTATCAAAACTATTGAACTTTATACGTTGCTGTTGATTACTTGATCGGAGAGGTAAATGGTCTGCGGAGTGACCATGGAGACGACAACTACCGTTCAACGGTAGTCCGCCTTGTAAATCGCTATTTACAATAAAAAAAAACATACGAATCAATTTGAAAAATTAACAATAATACTTTAACCTACTTTTGATCCTCATGAAAGCTTCGAGTGGATTTAAAGCTGTGATGTGACATCGAGGACTTGGCCCGTGGTGGGAGCTCCACAAAAGGAGGGATAATATCGTCAAAGGACGATGAAGTCTTGTTCAACTGCTGAAAGACGTTGCCTCGGTTAATGGCGTTATTCGTTGTTGTTGTTGTTGTTGTCGTAAGGTAGCCACCACCACTGGAGTTGGAGATGTAGGGAGGGTCTCGTAGCTCCAGGCCATTGCATGTTCGTACAAGTATGCGATTATGTGTTTGTGGAGGGGATGTAATTCTGGAAGGAAAGAAGTGGTTGTGTATTTTGAAAGAGTATAATAATCAGTCTAGTAATTTGAGGAATAGTATAATTAGTTCTATCCTCACAAACTTTTTAAATGATTTTTAAACACTTCACTCTCAAAAGGAACACTCTTCATAAACAAGTTTCGAGAGCATTTTTGTATTCATAGCGGGGTAGATGATCGTTAAAAACCGAATTATCAGATTAAAAAAGAAAATACAAAACAAGAAAAAAATGAAAAATTATATTTTAGCTCCTCACAAAAGGACGACGCGATTCTCAAAAACACACATAAATATTTTGAGTTACAATTTGGCACAAGCGTCAAAAACAGACGTGCCAACCTACAAAAAAAAATAATTATCCATATGTAAATCCCCCCCAAAAAATTAAATTCAAATTTCCTCATATTTTTTGCTCATAGTCGTATGCCCCTCTTAATCAACTTGAATTAAATGAATCAACAAATTTGATTTTATGAAGCAAAGTATGTTTCACTTTACAGCTTTATAAAATGTAGATACAACAAATCTAGAGTTCCTGGAATTCAATATCTAAAGTCAAACTTAATTAAAGAGTAGCTGAAAACTTAGTCAATTCATTTTTTTTTGTATACTGATATGTACATATAAAGATACATTGTTTTTTGTTTTTTTTTGTCTTAAAACGTAGAGTTTTTTTTTTTTTTTTTTCAAGATGTTTCTCGTTATATTCCTTAAGGCGTTTTAATTAAAGACATAGATTAAACTTTTTTTCCCTTCGTCTTCTTCTTTTTTTTTTTTTTGTTCTCATCTGAATAAATTTGTAAGAAGTTAGTTTGTTTCATACTAACTTCAAGTATGTACTTGCCCTTAAGAATGAAAAAAAAAAGATACTTTTTTTTCCTTGATATTTTATCTTTCTTCAACTTTCCATTCCTTCCTAGTTAAACAATGTACTTCTACAACATTTGAAATGATCAAAATTTCACATCAAAAATTGGCAAATAAATAAATAAATATTTTTTTTTCTCTTTCTATATAGAAGTAAATTATCACAAAACCTTTTTCATGAAGGAGTTTTCTATATAGAAAGAAAAGTAGTTTCTCTAATCTCTCTACCTTTTTGTAGTTTTGAATAAAATTTATTATTGCATTCATAAATGTTTTTTGTTTTTTTTACAAATAAATTGCTTTTATGGGGTCCTATAATTTTTGTATGTGCCGAGGAGGAGGAGAGGGGGGGGGGGAGAGAATCGTTAATCGATATTTTAATACAAATTTATTAATAGAATGTACATACTTACATACATATATTGCAATATTTTAATTTTATTATTCGCGGAAAAAGGTATAAAGAACAAAAAAAAAATAAAAATATGTATGTATACATATATACCTAAGAGTAGTTTTAACCAAATAAAACCCCCAATGGAAAGTTGCATTTACTTTTTTTTTTGCTTGCACATAATTCCAAAAGTTTGTTTGTTTTTTACTATGAAAACACACGCAAAAAGTTGCCAAAATAATATATATTCCCTCTTGTGAAATTGTTAATTAGTGCGTTAATACAGCCATAAATTAAGTTTTTTTTTTTTTTTTTTTTTTTTTCAGTAAAATAGTAAATATGCTTTTTGAAAAAAAATAGCACAAACTTTTTAAATTTTTTGGGTAAAAAACATATTTTATCTAAATAATGAGTAGTGTTTTCCTTTATTTCTACAAAAAAAAAAAAAAAAAATGAAAAGAAAGTTAGAAAATAGACTTTAGTCGTTGATAGGCCTTTTCATTCAACGCTTGTACTTTATTTAAATATAGTTATTCATTTCTATTTCAAAGCTTATTGGAAGTTTAGTTTAGAGTTTGCTTAGTATTAAATGATCAGTTTTAACAGAATCACCCGATTTCAAACATTTTCAATTTTTTTTTCAAAAATATAATAATATGTTTGTTTTGGTCTAGTTTTATGATTTGTATGCACACGTTTTCTTTAATTGAATTTTATTCCATTTAATAGAAACTATGGTGCTCAAAGTGCTCTGTTATATCATTCGAGACTTCAACTTTTAAAGTTGTTCACTGAGACTGACTTCATACATATAATGGAAGGGAAAAAGAGATACTTAATTTCTTAAGTTATTAACCAAGGTGGATAATTGAATAGACCGTGATCAATTTTATTCCAAATAAGGCTAGCTTCAAAAGGATTTTCTTGTCTCCTAGGGTCGCTGAGTGTGTCATGAATTACTCTGTAGGTTACTGCAGAGCCTCCATGGATCCATCTAGTCAATTCAATTTAAAAAAATATATGAATTCTATGAAAAGGGGTTAAAAGATTAAATACATGTATTTCAAAAACGACCACCACTGGTCGGAATCATCTCAAACAAACACTCATAGGAGTTTTTTTTCTTCTCCAATACAACTATGACTCTTATGTCAAAACTTTTGACACTTTTCATTGACATCATTGGTACATAAAGATAGTAGGATCGACAAAAATGCACCTTGATTATTTGTCATTCAATCCTACAAAGTTATTTTTCATATATGTAGAATAATGATTCTTGTGTCCTCAAACACAAAACACCCTGCAGTGTAGTCATTGAATTTCTTTTAATGAAAGATATTAATATTGCTCTTTATTAATTAAATAAATATTCAGCCCGGTATCATTTTTAATTGCATTAAAAGTCAAACTTTTTATATATGTAATTTTATTTTATAATTAATAAAAGAGAGAGTAAAATAGAAAAGTATAAATAAATTTGAATCTGATTGAGTCTGTCTGATTTTACATACAATATATTAAATAAAAATTGTACTCTTCAAAGAGTTCAGGAAGATGAATCATTTTGACCGACGGAATTATTATTATAATTAAAGTTTTTTCCATTTACTAACGAGGGTAACAATAATGCCTTGTTGCATAACGGTTTTATAGAGGAAGTGTTCATTTAACCCAATATGTAATAAAGTAGTGGCGTTACTCACACCCTCTTCCTATCTCAGTACATATATCTAGCTATGTGTAAGTCAGGGCCTAATTAATACAAGCCTACATTTCATTTAGGTGTCAGCTGTCGATTTTTGTACTCTTTTCTCTACCTCTTTTGGTATAAGTAGTCCCTGTTATGAATAGTCTAATATTTTGAGAGTTCTTTTATTTTTGGGGAGGGGGTGGGGTTAAAAAGGTTGCGAGAGGAAAGAAGAACATTTTTTCCGGATTTATTCTTGAGGGATGAAAGGTTGCGAGACTCATTTAGGATAATGACGTGACACTTAAGGACTCAAGGGGACTGTACGGTACTTACCCTCCTCCCTTCCTTGACAACTGATGATTTCCATACCTTGAAAAGGTTCGATTATGTAAAGAGGAATGATTCATCCGTGTATTATTTGGCACGTGATTATGTTTCGAGGAATGATAATGATACTGGCGATTGGAGGAGGACATTTTCTGATATTGACGCTGTTGATGAAGATAGTCTTGCATGTCTGCGGAATTTAGGAGCTCTGCTACTTCATGCTCATCCAAATATTCATTGTCTGGTGTCATAAATGTATAGCGTGGATTTTTCATTACCTCAGATCTGCAGAAAAAAAACAACAACAAAGAAATATTTAATACATACACATATCTTTAGTCTCATATAAAAAATGTCTATTTATATACAAAATATACATTATTTTTTTTTGTTAAAAGACAAAAATATACATTTAAAAAGAATATATATATATAATATATACGATTTCAAAGAGAGGTTGAATACTTATGCATGTACAAACAGAGCTATGTATAAATACTTAGCTTTGATGGAGATGAGAGAGAAACAGAAAAAAAAGGATGCATTAAAAATTCCCTAGAAAAAAGCTCTTTAAAATATTGTTTTGAATGTTCTTCAACATATTTTATAGCTTATAAACCCACTCACTATGAATAACTGTCATTATTAAACATAAGCTATTTTATAGCTTATAAACCCACTCACTATGAATAACTGTCATTATTAAACATGCTTGTGTTTATTGAAATAGTGGTTTTTTTTTGCATAGCATTTGACAGTGAGTAAATCTTCATCTTATTGTGAAAGCAGCAATTTTAAATCTTGTTCAACAAGAATTTTTTTCTAAAATTTGTAGTTTAGAAACCCTTGGCACCCATCAATTTAGTATTTTATTGGTGCTCAATTGCTTTTTAATACATATACATACCATAATCCCAAATTAACACAACACAACCCTTGTAAAATAAATGATCTAAGCACAAAGGCCTTCACGTCAAACTATCACTCAATTCTTCATTATAAGATGTATATACATATAAGTACATCATCTAGAAATACAACTTAATTTAAGAAATGAATCACATTACGTGATGAGGATTTGGAGGAAGGATCTCACGTACTTATATGGTTATGTTCTCAGCCGTAGAAGGAGGTGCAGGAATTTGCGTGTTGTTTTTTAAGACTCGCACGCAAGAAACACTAGCATGGCATTGATTTGATATACGAGCTAATTGAGAGTTACAAGCTGGGTCACGTAACGTTATCTTTGTACTATGTACATACATCATACTTTTTTTTTCTTCTTTATAGTTGTGAGTAGTGAACTATGGTTTGTTTGTTTGTTTAGAGGATAATGTTAAAATATGTATGTAGACTTGGAAGTGTTTAATAATTATGTCTATATATATATATGGACATTAAATGAATTAGAATTCTATAAGAATAAGTCTATATATATATATGCATACATATTTGATATTCTATTCTCGAACACAAATATTGACTTAATATTTATTCCATCTTATAGCTGTCAACCTCTTATTAAAGTCCATATGTCTCAATTACATAAAACATAAATGTACATGTATATTACTAGCCTTAAAACGTCACTGTTTCAATAATTATAACATCAAAATATCCTCTAACAACCTTAAAATATCTTGTGGAGTTCATTTGACATCACTTCATCCTCCTAAATCGACAATTTCCTTCAAACTTTTGGTTATATAAGCAACTTCAAATTCACCCTTCTAAGTCTTCAAATCACATTTTGTTTTCAAACTCAGCCACAATCGACCTTAAGTAGCCTTGGAGATCGATGAATTATAGTTTATGTCCTTTTTTTCAACTTCAAATTCAACCTCCTTAATCTTCAAATCGCATTTTGTTTTCAAACTCAGCCTATATCGACCTTAAGCAATCTTGAAGGCCGATAAGACATAGTTTATGTCCTTTATTTAGAGTCAAATTATTTTAAGTCCACTCTACTTCTGCTCCCTTAGTCCTCTTGGTTGAGTGTGATGCTCGGTCAAACAAGATAAATGAACAACGGGAATCGTGCTATTTATGTATTATAATATAATATTTTTTATGTGTGAATATATGTACAAATCAACAATAACAGATACAGCCTTGGTTAAATATCATTTTCTCCTTTAGCAGTTTTTATACAAAAATAACTGCCCCTTCTACATATTGTTTATCAAGGCCACGATTCATTGTATCCTACAATGGGGCACATTGATGATTTTTTTTCTTCTTTTGTATACATATATGTACAATAAAATATTTTTCATTTCATTAAAAGGCTTTCACCATTAATTGATGTAATAGTGTCATAATCATAGAAGATGGAATGTAAATAAAAATACAAAAATGAGATATTTTGAAATGTTTTTACTGAAGTAAAAATATATTTGATATATTTGAAAAATAATACACTTTAGAAAAAAAAAACTGATGAGGATATTGAATTAAGCCTTGTATTTAGATCAATGGTATTTGATTTCACCACTACTTTTGAAAAGATATACATATATTGGTGCCTTCTACCAGTAATGGTTCTGATCGACTCAATTGACTTTCTAGATTCTAGGGCCATTCTTAAAATTGTGCTCTAATTTCATTTTTAATCTGAGTTAAACACACCCTAGTATATGTACCATCAAATGTAGAGCATTAGATTTTAACATTTCAATGAGATAAATTTTCCAAGAATCAGAAGCTATAGTCCAAGTGCAACTTTGAAAGTGTGTTTTAACAAATTTTAATACGTTTTACACATTTGTAGGTTCAGACTTTTGCCTCATTTTTCTTTTGCAATTGAGTCTACAACTAATTTATATTTACTTATAAGGATTTATACAATGCTTATTATTCAATCATGACCTTCTTAAACTGACCGCCATGGATGGTCTGCTTATATTTTCAACCAAGCAAAAAATACACATGAATACTTTTTTTTTTAAATTGCCTATAGTTTTTGCCACAAATCAAGCATGGATTTATTTCTGCTTTCTAACACTATGTTCAACTTCTTTTTTTCCAACATTAAACCACGCACAAAAGTAGCAATCTCAACGAATACTTTAGATTTAATAAATCATAGTTTCTTTCTCTTTTTTATTTCTTGAAGAAGTCGATTGATTTATCGTAAAGATATATAACTTGGATTTTGTACTTTTTATATCGACAAACATTGGTTTTTTGAACTATGAGGCTATAGAACACAATGCTCATTTTTCATGAACATCCCTCTAAATACATGCTTTGATGCATTTGCTCTAAGGCAGATTACAATAATTATAGCTTTCAAATAAGCAGATGCAAATATTTTATATTTGACAAATTTTCATAATGGGCTTTTTGTATCTCTTAGTGAATTGTGTACAACAAATCCTTTGTTCTTCGTAGGCATCATAGTGGAAGAGTCAATGATGCATGTCACTAATTTTCGTTTCTTCTTTTTTTTTTTGATTTTACTTCAATGTTGTTTGAATACCCACTCTCTGGTTTCCCCCTGATAACTTTCCCTAAAGAAAGTAGTTTTTCATAACTTATTTGAGAAAACAAAACAAAAAAAAACAAAAAAACATTCGATATGGCACTGATTCAGCAATTTATGTAATATTGCTTTTTATTCGTACCATATAGATTTTTTTTTCAAATATACATAATGTACACATAAAGAATTGCTTTTTTTCTGTCGACTTTTTCGGAGCTAGTGACGAATATGCTTTTTGTTTAGCTTTAAAACTAGGTATATGTATATTACATAATTGTTCTACATTTGCTTACATTACTTAGATATACATATATAGTAATTGATGTACATATCAGAAAGCAAGGACAACATTCTGTCTCCAATAAAAAAGATATTCAGATTTTCATTCATTAATATTGAATAACCCTTTTTTTATTTTGTATGTGTTCAAGGTTCGTTCAAATTTCTACACATATCTCGTGCAAATATAGCAATTCGGCCGTTCACTCTCATCTAATAGTTTGTATGAAAAAAAATAAAAGATGTTTACAATCATGATAATACCTTTTATTATCATTCACAGAGCCTTGATTCTTGACCTAAATTCTCATCATAAATCTATAGTCAAAGTCATGGAACTTATTAGAGACTCATATAATATGAAATTGACTACATACTCAAAGACTTGTAAGCCGCATTTTGCAACATTGAAAGTCAAAACATGGGGGAGGACACACACACACACACAAAAGAAAGCAGAAACAAAACAAGAGAAATCCAAATACTTGGTCTATTTATTTTGAGTACATCAAAGATACATACATCTACGTAATTAGGTATGTTTATATGTACAATCAGTCATAGAATGATGTAGACATAATATAGACCCCATAGTTGAATGATGACCTATTTTATACATACAAAAATCCTCAGGAATGAGGGATTAGATGCATATACCCCAGGTACGTAGAAAAAGTGATTTATAAGTGTATTATAAAGAAAGCTCACTAATATTCTATATACTCTTCTTCATCTTCTTCTTCTTCTCCTTCTTCTTCTTCCTTAGGTAAGTTGGAATGAATAATAATAATAATATGAAATAATAAAAAGTATAGAATAAAATAAAAAAACTAAAAAAAAAAAACTAGGAAGAGAAGTTCATTGATATAAGAATAAGGAAATGATAATCTATATATTATACATTAAATGGAAGAAATGTTAATAGGTTAATTTTCTTTATTACATATACTACGAATGAAAGGGTAAGGAGGAAGGCTATGGTAACTATACAATATTATACATATTATTCCTACATATACATACATACATACATAGTCAGCTACATTATGCTTGAATCCTCATTCCATACAACTGTACCTAACTACCGTCTAACCACATATGTATATATGTATAAAGCCAAGTATTATAGAGTCTACATATTTTGTGGAGAGAGAAAGGTAACGCAAATCAAGAGGAGTAATTGTGCATATTTAATATTTTTGGTAGGTGGGTAATAGAAATAAGAATGGATGGGCCATTTGTGGAGAGACTGTTGAGTTTGTTGAGGGGGAGAAGAATATGCATAGTAATATATCCCTGACAATGATTTAAAGCAGTTTCCCCCGTCCTTTTTACTCTTCTGTGTATGCTTTTAAATCCTATGAGTATGTAGAAGAAAAAAGATGGAATCCCGGCGAGCGCAAATGTTTCATATGGTTAGTACGTCACTTTATCAGTCTGAATATGGTTTGTGTTTGGATTAAATTATCAATCCTCTCTATTTTGAGGGATTCAAGTCTTTTTGACTGGCTCTTTGTACATAGAAATAATGTTTCTTAGTGTTACCCTACTTCTATGACATCATCCTAAGTGTGGCTTTTACGCTCACAGGGATTACAGCTTTTTTTTTTACATATCTACCTCACTATGGACAATTGAATGTCTTTTAATATAGTTTCATATATTTGTACTGTATATTAGGCTGTCCCGTTTACGAGTCAATCCGTTATTTTGTCTGAACCAAAGGATTTTATGCAGCCTATTAATGAAAAAATGCAAATTGGATATGTAAATGCAAATTGATTTCCATGTTCATGAACTCGATCCTCGATCTCGTTCGATTAGACTCCACCACGAACTCGTTCTAAACTTTCTCCCATTTCTGTACAACTCAAGTCTTCATGGAATTCATATTTTAATGGAGAGTGACACAGGATTTGAAGTGAAGGGTGTTTCTAATTTCAAGGGATTGAGGACTGGGGATGAAGGTGTCAGTGGCACAATAAGTAGCGCTGCCCCTATGTACAGCGCATAGGGACGTCAAAGTTGTTATATACTTTAAATATATGTAGATGTCAAAAAGAGACATTCTTTGTTTGGTCATGATATGTCTATTCATCCTTTAGAAAGTAAATAGTGGGCATCATTGGCATAGGGAAAAATTCTCTCATGGCGAGATTTTCCTTGTTTCAATCCTGTGTCTTTTTATGACTTTCTAGCATTGCAGTTTAGTTTAAAAGTTCTTGACCAGTTCAAAAACGTTATATATTTATGTATACATTTTTGTAGATCTCATTCAGTCACACAAAAAGTTTGGTTTGGATCTCTCTCATCGAAAAACCTTTGTGTTAATCAAATTTTTAAAGAATGAACTTTATTCATTTCTTCTCATGATGGATAAATCCATCAGGTTACATCATTTTTATAGATTTTACGTTTATTTACGGGTTTAGATAAGTGACACGACTCTTTTAAATTTTGGATCATTTTGTTAAAATGTATGTAAATTAAGTAAACCACTCCTCTAAGACTAAAAAGATCTGAATATTTATTTCTAACAATGCTCAGTACTATGACTAAAGTATGAAGAACAAAAAAAACCATTTTCAATTTAATCTAAATTTAATTTCGAAATAAGTTCTGAATTGTCATTATAAGATGATCAATTTAGAGTCATTTTCCCCTCTATTCAGGTCACTTTCAAATTTTTTGAATAATAAGTCAGAAATGGATAAAATAATTGTCTAAGATTTGAAAAATATTAAATTATGTGTCATGGACAGATTGAGTCCATAGACTGTACATATATCTACTAAAATTTTGATATTTTGGCAATTGAATTAATCTACATACATATGTATATATATACTTATTCAATCATACTCTACGACTTTTTCAAATTAAATATCATAAGCATACATACCGATGTTTATCAAGGTCATAGTGTGGTCTTCTCATGACGAGTAGTCTTGGTAATATATGAATAAAGACTCTGCGTATCCATGGTGCCATGGTATGCGTTTGAGGCGTTCGAAAATGGATGTTTAAGACTACCACTGTTACGCATATACTGTGAAAAAATAAAGATAAAATATAAATTATGTTAATTTATTGATAAGAAACATTGAATATCTATATCTATATATAAAATATGATAATTTTTCTTTTCCAGAAATAAGGGATATTTGTACTAATTTTTGAAGAAAAAAACCACCCCGAAATAACAAAGTGTTTTTTTACGAAAAAATCCTTGTATACTTTAGAGTAATTCTATATATATATGTATATATATAGTTAAATTATATTAAGTAGCTATTAAGGTACCTTAAGCATATTCATAAGTGTATTAAATTGCATAAATATTAAAAACATACTTCTTATCTCATGATTTATAGCCTTTCTATGCCTCGAACACAAATATAAGTAGAAGTATTTGTACACTAAGGTAAATGGTTTTTTTTTTTTTTAATTTGAGATATGTAAAAATCATGAAAGTCTCAAATTGCTCCATTTGGTCTACAAATGTTCTATATATATAAATTATAATATCATTTTAATAAACATTGATTTACATACACATATGTACATGATTGTTTTTCTACAACTTTTGAACGAACATCTTGATTGTATGTACAGGGTGACCCAAAAAGATGCGACCTCATATTTTATTCGATAAAAAATCTATTTTCTTTAACGATTGTCTGTTCTGTAGCAGGACGTGAAAGGTGAACCTATGGATGATCATTTGCAGCTATAGTTGCCTTGAAATGTCTTGGACAAATCAGCAGAAGATATTCTCGCTGGAGACCTACATATTTTGCGACAAAATCATACCAGAGTGTACAGGTTTTTATCTGTGGGGATTCCTCAAAGACAATGTACATATACCAGGGAAAACCACAAACAATTGAAGAACTTAAAACTGCCATCACAGCCAAAATAAGAGCCATCCCGAAAGAGGAGTGTATAAAAGTGATTCAAAACTTTGCCAGACGAGTACAGGTTTCCTTGCAACGAAATGGTGGACATTTGGAACACATCTTGGGAAAGCCGTAAATTGACTAAAAATTGACAGAAACTGCCGAATCTCTTGTGAATAGTCTTCCATAAACTGAATGATGTATGGTTGTAATTTCAAATACATAGCTTTTTAATCAAAGCCACAATTGAAATTTTTATGGGTACGTATCTTTTTGGGTCTCCCTGTACATATAAACATCATCACGCTTGAGAGATACATATAAAAAATCAAGAGTCTATGATGTATGAGACTAAATATGATATGTGTACATATGTAGACCCTTGAAGGACTTTTATTTTATAATAAGACCCTTTATTAACCTCCGTTTTGACAAAAATCCCTTTCTCAAAAAGTTAAATTAATACATTATTTTATTTATTATTTATGAAAGGTTATAGAAGACCTCATTTCTCTAGATCAAAGCTCAGACACGAGTCTAATGCCACATTGACAAGATTATTCTATTTAAAAAGTTTTACAGGAATACCAAGTGTATTACATAATGTGAATCTAAAACTGAAATTACAGATGCTCCAAAACACCCTTGGAGTAGAAAAAAAATGTACCACTGTTCAGTACAATATCCCAAAATATGTTCAAAATTGGCTAAATTCATCACATAAATTATGAGTTTATGTATCGCAGAGATTAGATAATTCATATTTATTAGTGGATTAAAGTATTGTAGGATACATCATTCTGATATTGGGAGGATTTGTATATTAATTATATTTTTAAAATCCAGTTCCAAAATGGGTTGGGTCCATTCTTCCTAATATTTATGTAATTCATAGCGAAATAATCGCTCAATTTAACAATTTTTCAATTATTTATTTCAGGATGAAATAAAATGGATGGGTATTTGAATAAATACAAAATAAAAAGAGATATAAATACTACATACAGTGGCAAAATTGACTGAGATGGCATGAAAAAATAAAGGATTATCACCTTAACACCCTAATGACTATGGGAATTATATGGATTGCCGGTTGAGGCTAGGTGAGAAACTCTATTCTAGGATACATTTTTAGATCTTTCATGAACGTACCTTTAGTCAAATCCAATATTCATACCATAAAAAAAGAAGTTATTTCTTCAAATTATTATTATTTCTTTTTTTTTTTATATAAAGATTAATTCTTAAAGTCATTCCATTTCACTAATTACTTCTTTTTTTTTTCATTTTGTCATATCATGACTAATTACTTTTATATCCCCCTTCCCTCCTGTTTCACTCAATATTCTTTTTTTATACATAAATGGAGGAACATATGGTTTTATCTTTTTAGCTGGTTCTTTCTTGTATGTAGGTAAGATCAAAAGGGAAAGTATAAAATACTTGTCAACAGGGACTGAATATAATTATATTAAAGATGAACACACTCCCTTGAATTTTGTGTCCCTCCCCCCCACTAGAAAATGACACCTTAATTAATTAATTAAATTAAAAAATGAAAAGATAAATCATAATTTTTTGTCTTTACTCTATTAAGCCAACTCCACTAATTAGAGAAATTAGAATTTTTTAATTTTTTTTTTTTACAAAAGGAAAGTCCTTGTAGCTGTATACAATCAAACCAAAAAAAAAATTCATCAGAAATTGAAAACTTTTGATTCTTTATATAGTTGAGATGTTGTTTAGAAATTTCAACTCAAATTCTTTTTGAAAGTAATCCTAATATTTATGTAACATAACATATTTTTTTCCCTTTTAGATAAACTAAAATTTAAAAATGTAATTTTTCACAAAATCACATTATTTTAGCACACTTTTGTTATGGCTTTTGCAACACTGAAGAGATCTCTATGAGTAAGGAAATTGCATTTTTGTAATAATAAATGATAAATTGATTATTTCATTATTATTTTTAAATATAATTTTGAGGACTTTTGAGACAAAAGTACTCAAATTGAGCATTCAAAAACTGATTTTTATCAAACACATTTGCTGTTATAAATTGTTATAGATTTTGCAACTACGAAAAAAATATATTAGAAAAAGATTTAAAAGGAATGATAGTTTTTTAGGGTGGCTAATTTTTTGTATAAAGTATTAAAAGTAAATTAATCTACCAATTTATGAATAATAGTGAATATTTCATATGATCAAAAAAAGGAATGTAATATGTTCAAATATATAGTAAAAACACAACTGGCCCCGATTTTTTATTTTATTTCTATGTGTATACACATATTTTAAATAATGTCCAAAGGAAACATTTGTATGGCGCAATAAATCGAGTTTCATTGAAGTGTTTTACAATATGGAACAAAAAAAATTGATTGTGATTCATATTAATATTTTATCTTGGATCAACAAATCAAAGTCTACACTGGAAGAAAAAAAAAACCACCCAAATAGTTGGATCTCAAGTCATCCTTAATTAGGCCTAAAATTATATGTAGAAAATAACGTATAACCCATAAATTTAACCTTCTTTCAAGAAAGAGTCCTTCCGTTCCATTCCATGGTCTGAATCTTATATTTTATGTATCCTATTGGACATGTGATTTCAAATGAATTTTTTAATGATGTAGAAATATATGGACTTTTTTGTCAATGCATGAAGTCAATCGAAATTTAAGATGGATGGGAGACCATTTTTAGCTTGACAACATGGGATTGCAATACGAATGTCCTATAATTTGACTCATTTTGTGACATTAATAGTTAATACAATTTTTATTATGAATTTATTTATTGGTAAGATAAATTGACGCAAAATATTCTTTTGTTTATTCATAGTAATCAAGGGGACAAATAATAAGAGTTAGAAAATTAATAATATTCGTAAAAAAAATTTTTTTTTTTTTTTTTAAACAAAATTGTTAATTGCCTATTCTTTTCAAATTGTAATTCCTCATTTAAACAAAGGGAATTGCTCAAGGCTTAACTACAGGTACTTTGTTTTCAACCCATCAATTTAAAAAAAAAATATTAGTAAAGAATAAGAGAATTAAAAAATTGACAGCTGACAAAATGTATATCGTACAGTTGTGGATGTATTGAGTATAACAATGTGAGAAATATATAAATTCATCTCATGACGTGATTCAAGGAACGTGAAAATTTTAATGTATTTTTTTCGTCAACTGTCGATTTTTATAAAAGTACTCTAACTCCCTATGAGTGCTCTAAATGTAAATGAATAATGTAATTGTCAATTGATTTTTCTTCCCTTCCCCCTTTTTTTTGAGAAGGAAAGGTTGACTAAAGATTATTCCTTTGTTAGCTTTTGTTATTTTTTATAGCTCTTGCTTTTATTAGTGTAAAGAAAATTCATGTGCTATACACGAAGTATCTACTCTGTAAATAGCTACAATTCCGAATGAATATGAGGTAAAAAAATTAAAAAAAATCTCTTTGAGAAAGCTCCTAATAACTCTCGGTTAGTTTTGACAATCAAAGTATATACATTTTTTTTGGCTTTATAAAGCCAAATATACAAAAAAAACAACAACAACAACAAATAACTACTTTTCCTCTTTTAATATAAAATAATAAATTAGTTTCTAATTAATTATTATTTTTCTATTTAGGGGTAAGCTCATCCATCACATTTAGACATTGTCATTAGTCATTCCTAATGATGATAATATACCACTGGAAGGAATTCTATTTTTTTAATATATTTATATAAATCCATTCTCATTTATTTTCCACAATTTTCCAAAAAGAAAAAAAGATCCAAGATTATAACAATAGTATAATATATTTAGGAATAAAAATGTTGTATAAAGGTTATATATTGTATCAAGGCTTCATAAAGAAAGCTCAGAGTCTTTTTATTCAATTCAAGCACTTTTGGAGTCATTTTAATAACTAGTTTTGATAGTAGTAGATGCACCATAGGTAGAAATAGGCGTACCTATGGGCCCATTTAGAAAATAATCATGACATTTAGTTTCCTTGAAAATTTGTCTATATCTACATGTGATAATAAAACAGTTGGAGATGTGAAAAATGAGTGATTCCAGGCGTGTACATATAAAAATTACGACTTCAATGAGATTTTGAAAAATAGGGATGTCCTGTACACGTTTGAAGGTTACAAATAGATGACAAATACACTCATGTAGCGAATATTAAAAAGCAAACAAATATTTGCAGTGAAATAAGTTGACCCAACTTTTTACTTTCACTTCAGATAGCTCTGATGGGAGAGCACCTTTTATTACAACTAGACATACTCAACTATTATATTTAAGGCCAACCCTGTATTAACCGGCCAGAAAAGAGGGACTGAAACAGTGACCGCTTAGTGCAGGTAACTGCTTAAACCAGGTTTGCTTTTTTAAAAACTATGATGTGGGAAATAGGGCATAAAAGATGCATGAACTGCAATATACACTGTACCAAATAATATACGTATAATAGTAGGTATTTAAAACTTTTGTTATAAAATTTATGCCCATTCATGGATATTTTATTTATTGCATATAGATACCTGTATCTACAGGATCTGAATTATACACAATCGAACTAGAATAAAAATATAAATAGTAAGTACTCATCAGATCTTTTCCGAGTGATTGGGATTAGAAGTTATGATCTGGGCCAATTAATTCTTCTATTTCAAGGGCATAGCTTCTAAAGTTTTGTATTAAACAATTAGTAAAAGCTTAAAAAGTGACCGTTGAAGCTGGTTCATTTGGTTTGGTATGCATCATTTTGAGTGACTGCTGGCCAGAAGTTGCAGGACTGCGCTTAATACAGTACATTTATGTTATAAATGTCCTATGTGAGAGCCGGATGTAACCGCTTAGTGGCTTGATACGCTTAAAACAAAGTGACCGTTAGACCAGGTTTGACTGTATTTCATGTTATGTAATTAATTTATATCTGGGTTAATTTGAGACATCCCTGCCAAGCATTTTTCCATATAAAACGTTGGTTGTATTATTTTACAAATAGTCTAATTAAAATAAGTATCAGGAATTTGGTAAAATATGTAATACATATAGCAACTAAATTTTCAATATTTATACCTAAATTACATTGCTGTACTAGGTATACATCCCTATATACATACATATGCAACTATCCATCAGAACCATTGAATATCTACCACTCTTGGATATGATATTTTTAACGAATCACTTTAATCGAAAAAGTTTTATAAAAACTTTTTTTTTTTTCAAAGTTTATTTTTTTTCCTTTGATTCAATGACTTGTCTCAACACTTTTAGTTTTTGTAACCTACATTCATCTTATTGTGAATCGTTAATTGATTGGAAGAGAAAGAAAAACACTCAGATCCATCATATATGGTTGTATGTATGTTAGTAGGGTCCATGATTTTTAATTTGAAAGTTATGAATCTTGGATTTCTTGTTTATTTTAAACTTTTGAAGAGTTTTTGATACAGAGAAAAGTATTTAGGATATATTCTACATACTTTAGAAATACATTTTATACTTTCTACACTTTTTGTTATCTTTATATAGGTATATGTATGTATCTATTTTGAGAGTTGCATGTTCCTATGACAACAACAACAATAACAATAACAAACAAGAAAAAATACTGAATGCTAATTTAAAATTATTTATACACATACAAAAAGCAATTAAATGCTATACTTCTATGCTACAAAAACAAATGAACGCAGAAACGCTCTGATTAAATATTCATAAGCTTAACAAGAGCAAATAAGCACTATGAAAAAATAATTAACAAAAAACAACAACCAAAAGAGGTAGAGACTCCATGGATTATAATACACAGTCTTTGAACTTTTTCCCATTTACCCATTTTATTAAATTTATATTAATTATAAATTTTTTTTTTTTTTTTAAATGTAAAGGTTTTTTTTTTTTTTTTTTAAAAAAAAACGTATTTGACCAACAAACACTACTTGCAGATTCCTCTTCCGATTTATTTTTACCTCTTAGCTACTTCTCCTATCCATAAAATACATTATTCAAAAATTGTTAAAAAACCAATAGTAAAATACAGCATCATATAGTTTTATTTAAATAAACTCCCTTTGTTATACCACCAACGGTAGCAGAGTAGTCAAAACCTCCTTACCTGAAAGTATCTAAAATCATTGTAAAGAGTACAAATTTCCCTAGTAATGGCACCACGAGTGAAGTCGGAGGGATGATTTCTGCCAGCAGGAGGAAGAACACAGTCAGAGACAGGAGAATGGAGATACTTAAGCTCACCTGGAAAAAAGAAAAAAGTGCATGGTTATGAAATCAAGGATCGTAAAATTGTATGAATAGATTGTATGTAGTTACTTTTATCCCTTTGAATCATTAAAAAGCTCAAAAATACAACAATTATGTATAAGTCTTAATTGACTGATCCTTTATACAGTATATAACAATATTTACAATGACTTGACGAAAAAAAAACAACAACGAGATGGCTTATCTAATAAAAAAAAACTATGTTTTTTTTTGCAAGATATGTTAATACACAAAATATGTGTATATTGTTATATTTTTAAAATATTGGCATGCTCTTATTTTTTTTTTTTCTATATAAACATCAGTTTTAGCTTACAAAAAAGTTTTACATATACAAAAATGTGATGAATAAACATTTTTTTTCCTCATGATAGATGACGATAAAAAAATAAAAAATGTTATTTATATATTCATTTTGAGTTGATAGCTTTTATATTTTGAAGGTTGACATTCTATGGTCTTTTTAAAGGTTTGGAAGATGTTAGACAAGAGATGTGGAAGGGTTCAAATTCAATCTAACATACCTTGCAGTATTTTTTGTGCAAACAATTATGATAAAGGTTGACTTAGGAAAAAGGCTTTTTATGTGTGAAGACTTTCAGAGACTCCTGTCCTTATAAAATTATTTGACCCTTCGGGTACACAGTTCTAAAATATTGAACGTTGCAGGAAATATGTATGTGTCGTGAAAATTGATATTCTTTTTTACAACATAAAATCTTTCCATATTTAAATTTATTTGTGTAAGTTGTATTGGGTCTGTTAGTGTTGTGTGGTTAATATTTGAGAAAACAATTATCTTATTATTATTATTTTTGAATTTGAAACAGAAAAAAAGTATTCAGATGGATAATTCAGCGTTCCTTAGAGCAAAAACTCATTTTAGGGACATGTAGGCACGCTCTAGATCTAAATTTGCTCTCAAATATCCACCTTAACAATTAATATTGAAAGAACTTAACTCAATTCAGCCAATTTTTTTTATTTATAGATGATCAGCGAGAAAATTTATGATTAATATTTTGAATAAAACTTTCTGATTTTAGGTCGAGATGTGATTTTATAGAGGATGTCAAATGTGGTGTTTTTACATACAACTGTATGTATCATTTTAAGTTTTGACACAGCATACATAGGTAGAAATATAAGTGGTACTACAGATCAAAACTGACTTTTAAATAAAAAAAGAAAGAGAGACGAAAAATTGATTCATATTCTTGACTTGTTCAAAAGAATATGAAGAAATCGTTGGACTAAAATATTATAAAAAAGGGTTAAAAAATTAATTGATAGCGTGATTTTTCATAATAGTTGAATTAATCTTTTATTGCAGATAAATGGAATCGTAAAATAACACAAGTAAACACGCCATAAGGAAAATTTGCCGTTAATTCGCTTGATTTGACTATTTCAACATAGCAATATTATATATAGGATTTGAACAAACTATTATTCCCTATAAAGGTTAAAGTACCAATATATGTTAGCCTAAGTATAAAAATCAAGAGTATAATCAAAAGTGGCCCATCCCCCGGATGCAATACACATGTGCCAACACTTTATTTATATTTTGAAAACATTTACAAAAATTTTTATTAAGTCAATAATTATAGGACACTAACAGCTGAAATACATATTATGCTATTAAAATTTAAAATCGGATGGTTCCCTTTCTTGAGTAATAGGTTATATATCTGGAGAAAATAACCACCAATTCTTAAAATTTCAAAAGAATACAGTCTGTAATATTCATTGTAATATTTTATGTTTCAAGAAACATTTCTCACAATTGCGTTTTAGTCATCATCTTTCAGACATTTAAAAAAAACGAACAATTGGTTTTTTGCTCTGCACAAAAGGACGCAATTCTCAAACACTAATTAAATATTTTGTTCTGTAATTTGACACAGATGTCAGAAACAGGAGTGACAACTTATATACAAATTTTGCTACTTATTCTGGCCAAAGCTACTTTTATCTTATTTATTTGAACACATTACTATGGAAATAGAGAAATAAGTCATTTCTCATAAAATTTGTTTTGTAATTGGCACTTTTTCATTTGTTAATCAGAATGTATATCAATTATTACTCTGTACAATATTTTTTCATCAATATTCAAGCTGCTTTCCTTTTGCTTTGGGTATAATAATCTAATATTATCCATTATAAATGTTGCGATAATATTACACAATCTTTTCTTCAACTTTGTTTCAACTTTTTTTGAAAGTTAATATTTCTCAAAAAAGTAAGTTTACGGAAAAAAATTAGTTCTAAGGAAAATATTTATGCTTCTACCTTTCATAATAAAATAAAAAGTTAAACAGAAAATGTTTCATTTCTAGACATTTTTTAAAGATTTTTAGCCATTTTTTCTTATATCATTTATATCCCTTTAATCATTGATATAAAAAATGATGCATTTTTTAATTTATTTGGTTCCTTCAAGGTGCCAATTACGATAAAAAATTAGATACCTAAGATTAATTTTCAAATTAAAAAAATGCAAATATCTAAAAATCAAAAGCTTGTACAAAGGACTTTGAATAGAAAAAGACAAACGTGTCAACAACTTAAATGTATCAAAAATATTTATCCCTTTTGAAATTCCCCCCAAAATAAATTCAATTCAAATTTCTCTTTGTATCTTTTGCTCATTGTAGCAGCATATACATACAATATATCAGTTTGAACATTGAGAGCTATTCAGAACTTAACCCTTTGTTTGAATTCATCTCCGTCTTCTTTCCAAATATATTTTTCCACTTTTTTTACTTTTTTTTTTTTAAATGTAAGATAGAAAATGAAACTCATTTACTTTCTGTTTACCTTTTACAAAGGATGGAAGAAGAAAAATAAATAAACAAATCAACAACGAAGAGTTGTATTCAAGGCTCTAAAAATAAAACACTCAAATGTATTGTTTTTTTGTTTTTTTTTTCTTCTTTAAATTTTTATTATTACTCCTTTCAGAGAAATGATACTTCGTCTTCTTCTTCTTCTTTTTAGCTAATTGATTTTACAAGAATTTTATTTATTTTTTTTTTTTTTCAAAAAAAGATAATAATAAATAAACTTCCATGTACACGTGTGGTGTAGTATTATTATTATTTTTTGTAAGGTCTACAGAGACCTTTTTTTCTTATATATATATATTTTTTTCCTAAGAGGAAACTTTATACTTTAAGAGTGAACACTTGTTCAAGAAATTAAAGTAGACACACTTTGAACAAATATCACGTATATATATATATATATATATATATATATATTTCGTTCTTTTAAACTTCCCTTACATGAAAAGGAATTCATATATGAAAATGCTGAGTTGACTTAAGGGTTGATTCTGTGAACTTATGCCGATTCAAGTTGTGGTAGAAATGGGAAATAGTAACAATAAATTTGATGAAGGACACCTACCTTATGGTCTACAATATAGTATAAAAACTGCTTGAACTTACTTAGACAACAACACGAGGGGCTTACTCCTGACCCTACACATTATATTTCATATTTTATTTTCTCATTCATCACATTGTAAATATAAGAAACCAAAAATATATACCAAAACATTGAAATTAGGATCTTTGATATAAACTTTGAACTTCAACTTATATAAAAAAATTAAGTCTAAAAGATTGAATTAAAAGCAAAAATCTTTAAAATTAAACTTAAGAGTGAGTTATTGTTATTATTATAATTTGTTGAATTTGAGTGATGGAAAAACAAATTGACTCATACAAATCAATATATATTGAATCCATTTGTGGTTTTTTTAAATTTAGAAACGACTTAAAAATGGATTCGAGTCCAATAAATTAACTTTTCGAATCAATGATATTTTTTCGAAATGACACAATCATAATCAGTTTGCATTCATTTTGACAAGTTTCTTTTCAGCAAATATTTAAAAAAAAAAATCCTAGTGTTAATTTCGTTGGATAAGAGCAGTTTAAATATATTTGTCAAAAAAGGGTTATTTTTTCATGAACAAGACAAGACAAAACCTTTTTTTTAAAATGTTGTGTTCAAATAAAATAAAACATTGATCTTCTTGACAAAATAATGACGAGATGCATAGAAAAAATGACAATGAAATTAACACTGAACAAGCTTTATTTCAGTAAGGTTATATTTAAATAATAGCAAAGTCATTAGTTTTATGCTACAATGTTGTGAAATAAAAGCTTCAAAGTTAAGTACTATACTCAGTCTATATAAGTATATATTTATAATTTTATTGTCTGAAGGTTTTATTTCAACCAAGAAAGAATAAAACAGTAAACATTTCAACTAATACCCGGGTTTTTTTTATTGAGTAGGATTTGTACATAAAATGCAAGGACATCATTTTAAATTACATGTCAGAAAACAAAAACAATTTAATTCACTTATGAGAGGAAAGTTAAATAGGAAAATGTTAAGGATGTAACAAGCTCAAAGTACCATCATGATTAAAACAAAGTAAAATTATATTTCTAGATGAAGCCATCGAGAAAATTCCATCGTTCATCTAAATATGTAAATTTTCTTTCGATTTCGAGCAACAATTTGCTTTAAACCAAAGACTCACGGTAGAACTACAAAAAACAACTGCATTAAACTGCAGTAGTAACGCACACGTAATCCTTGAGTGAGCTATTACTTTAGTATCTCTAATGTGAGTCTTTGATTTCTTGTGGATTTATAATAGAAATTGAATGAAAATTTACATATTTAGATGGACGATTTTTTCTTGGTTATGGAGTCTTAACGAGCTCATGACATCTCATTTGAAAGCTGTGGATCTTAGTTTTTGAATGTGTTCCTTATTAATCCATTTCATGTAATATTCAAGGGGTTACTTAAGTATAAAGGATTTGAACGACTTTTGCACATACTCCCTTCCCCTACGCCCCCAAGAGTTCCTTAAGGTCAAAACAAAGACTGGAAATAGAATCTGCATTAAATACACTAGCGAATCAACATTTTTTAATGCACAAAATGAGTATCCCTCTAGGCTTTAATTGAAGTTGGAAAGTTAGCTCAAAAAGTAGGGTCAGATTACTCAAAAACCGTTGGACTCTCGAAAAAAAAACACTACAGATTTGAAATCAGTGTACAAAACTAAATAGTTTTTATTATACATATATTTTTGACAGTTGACCAGTGTAATTGATTAGGTGGCAAACAGCAGTTCTTGAATTAAATATTTTAAATTCAAACATGAACCAAAATGATTAAGGTGCAAAGACCTTCCATCTTGGAAATGCATTTTGCACACATGAAATGAAGCACTATGCATACATACATATATTAGGCAATTAGTAAATAATTATGAACGACTTGTTATGTACCTTAGAGCAATTGACTCCCTTAAATACACACCTATAAGGTAATTCCATCTCTTCGTTTTCAACGTGCTTTACTAAGTTGAGATGGCGTCTTGTATTATTATTTAGTTACGAATATGTACTTAGAAATTGTCGAAATGCAATTAGCAAAGAATTATTCATACAATCTAAGAACTAAGAAGGTATGATTCAATTTATATATTTGCACACGTATCCAGTAAAAAATTGTGAGAACTATGCCTCAGAGCCTTTGAGTGAATGAGTCATTGTTCTTTCTATATGGTCATTTAGAACTGTGGCTCTCAGCTGTTTCTGCACTGAGACCTACATTTTTTTTTACCTCATTAGACCCATTTTTTATTATCCTCAAAGTCAAAGTAAAATAAAGTATTTGATATGCCTTCATAAAATATTTTTAGATTGACTGTATAGATCAGAAAGGAGATTTTGAATGGAAAAAAATAATATAAGGAAAATAAGTTCAGAACTTTTTTTGACGTGTTCATTTCATAAATAAAAGATTTATTTCTTTTAAAAAAAAATAAAAGTTAAAGTAACAATATCTAGCCTCTACTATTTTCAACATTGATCACGAGTCCTGTAACCCCCCCCCCCCCCTTGCAAACCTCTTTTGGATTGCAGTTATATTTGTAAAGCTCTTTAGATAAGGTTATTTGTCTCTAAGGCAATGGTATCATGTGATAAATGCAAAGAATATCTTAGTCCACACTGAGACCCAACTTTTTAGACTGCCTTCGTGACTCATATATGAATATTCCTCTTGACTTCCTAGGTGATGTATATGTTACATATATAGACTTAAATTAAAGAATTACTCTTTTACAAAATTAATTTAAAAAATTTCCCCACATTTTTATTTCATTTTATGTTTTAGAAAACTATTTTAAAATTGAATCTCACCGTCTCCAACCATAAAGCCCCTTCTCTTAAGCCTTTTAAATATATTATACATAACCTCATTGAAAGAAAATTACCTTCCTACACCATACTTTCAAATCCATATCAAAGTAAGCCAAAACTACTTTGTATTTTATAATGACTTTACATATGGGGGAGGGGGGGGGGTAGAGAACTAATAGAACAGAGAGAGAGAGAGAGAGAGAGAAAAATAAATTGTTCCTTAATTAGTTTATTCAAGTTGTTATTTAGGCAACATGGAACAAAAAAAAAAAGTAGAAGGGGAAAAAAAGTCTAAGTTTAATCCCTCCACGAAATAATTTGAGCAAGAATAAATAAAGTTGAAAAAAGTTTATAGCTTCTTAAGCTGCCAGTTATATATATATATATATATATATATATTTATATTAAAAAATATTTAAGAAAATCATAAACAAAATTCAGAGGAAAAGTTTTTAAAGGAAAGAAAAATTTTTTTTTGAATCTTTATTTTTTAAAACAAATGATTTCGTCTTTTATATATTAAGATATGTATGAATCTAAATTCATATAGAAATCAAATACTCGTAGTATGAGTATCAATTAATAGCCATATACATACTGGTTCATTTTTTACCATTGCTAAAGGAATGATCATAGAAGATTCCATTATATTAATATATTTATATGAAACTAAGATAAGGATATGTAACAGATCATTTTTGTAAAATAAAGTAGAAAATTTAGGGAAAAAAACTTCTTTTTCTGTTAAAAGGAAGGAAAAATATATCAATATTTATCAAGACTTTTTTTTGGGGTAATATAAAAATAAATGCATGTTTTATATTTTGCCTTTTTATCAAACATGTCCAGTAAGTGGCTTTTGCATGGGATCTTAAACATATATTTCTCTCCTCGTATTTCATTCTCTTTATCTCTATAGAAACCCAGATCATATTATAATCTTTTATCAAAAAATTTACATGATAAATGTCAAATAGAATTTAGTTTGTATTAGTTAATTGTTACAAACTCAGTAACTGCATATTGAAACTATCCAATGCAACACTCTGTTAAAAAAAAAGGCATAGTACAAAAATTAATTTTCTTTAAAGAAAAAATTCCATCAAAAATCTGTAGGAAATTTCATCCTATGACTCCTTTAAAAATAAATGAAAAAAAACCACACAATATTTGTATAAAAACAAAGGTTTTTATACTCATTAAATTTTGTCAAAATGGACCAACTTCCAGAATGATAACGTCAGGTAAAAACCAATCTTCAGTGACCTTTATAACTGGAAAGGAGGTTTTGCTTTGAGCTAAAGGATTTTGAGCTAAGGTTAAAAATAGCAAAACAATCTGAACGTTTTATTTATTGAATTTAGCTAAATTACTTCTTCGATTTCATCAATGCTAAAACTATGAGTCTTAATTGTATCTTTCAAATATATATATATATATATTAATGTGTGGTTAGAAACACTTTCTTTTTTTCTTTTAAGCAAATCTGTCATTGGAGAGATCTCAAACTGAACAACAAACTTTTTAATTTTCTATAAAATTTAAAAAAAAAACTAGGCCACTTTATGGGTAGACATAAATATATTTTTAACAATGAGAAAGCAAAATAAAAAGTAAAAAAACTCAGTGTGTACATAGAAGCCAAGAAGACGACTGGAATTGAGGTTAAAGAAATTGGAGAATTGAAAAAAACTACCGCTTCTAGATAGTTTTCTTCTACAAAAAGTTTTTATATGTCTGTATATAGAAAAATAAACAACCCAAATCCGAGCTACTCTTTTTATATTGTATTTCGATAATGGGAATTACGTAATATCGTAGTATGAATGTGGTAAGGGGTTTTAGCTCTAATTCCGAGGGATTTTGCGCTAAGAAAACATTTCATAAATCCGTAAATTCCATTAATTGAAATTAGGTAATGATGTGAACCTTGTATTCTTTTTAAGAAATGAAATTATGAATTAACAGTGTAATTAGAAAAAAGGAATATCACTCTCCTGGATTGTAACTTTTGCCCCAAGTCATTTTTTTACATTCATTACTTCATTGATGGTACTTTAACTGAGCCCAACTAGATTATATATCAGAAAATTTCTCCAAAATATTTATGTTGATGTATTTTTAAAAAATAATAATTCATGAAAATGATCAAATCTCACCAAAATGACTACCTTTAAAGGGAGGTTATATTTGTATAAGGATGATCTTTGTAATTACATTATTTCATATACAACAACAATGATCAATATCATACGTTAAGACAGGAAATTATTATTCCATGAATTGTTTAGTCTTCAATAGGTAGGTCTAATTAATAAGCAACAGGGTTTTAAATAGATAGTTAAATAGAGTTTGTACTTGTGCAAATATTAAGTCGAACAAAACTTTATTTGACAAAAAAAAATTAATTTTTTGAACGAATGAGTTCTTGAATCTGACTGTTTTGAAAATTATGTATGTATTGTAATTGTAAAACTCTTTAGAATCAATCATGCTCAAAAACAATCGCAAATATAATTGAGGTGACCAAAAAAATGTTCATTTTATTGGACTATCCACAAAAAAATACCCACAAATCAGAATGAAACCTCTGACTCTCTCTAAAACTATTAAGAATTTAAAAAAAATTCTTAATATAAAAGTTTAAGAGATTTTTAATGCTTTTTGAGGACTTCAAAAGACCACAACTGCAAAATATCGCTCTTTACTTTTATTTATAAACACTTACATTTTCCCAAATTTTAGACATAAAATCATAACTCTCCTCTTTATATGATTTGTAATTAACATTTATACTTGGAGTCAATTGATTCCAATCATTGTCTTTTATAGAAGAATTGTAGGCCGGCAAAAGTTTCCTGAGACAATTCAAGAACGGCAAAGAAAGGATTAGCATTGAAACCACATAGAACCACAATAGAAAAGTATGGTTTTTGACTTGACTACACATAAAATAATCATGTATTGTTGTTGAGGAATTGTATCAAAAGAGTCAAGTTTGATATTTGCACTCAAACCCAAGGAAGTTCGTACACATTCACTAATATTTTCACAAAATAAAACAATGCCTTTTGTATACCATATACAATAACAAATATAATTTTGGTGTTAACTTAATGGGCCAAAAGAATATATATATATATATATATATATGAAGCAAAAACAGTTTTAAAACTAAGAGTGGTTTCAAGGAAGACAATAATTTGTTTGGTTGCTATGATGATAGCAAGATATTTGCACTTAAAAAGTTAAAATACATTCAAAAGCTATAAGAAAAAAAATTCAATTGTTATAATATGTAAATAATATTTATATATATATACATATAGAGAGAGAGATTTGTTGAATATTTATTGGAAATTCCGGATAAGCACTTTTAAAAATGTTAAGTATTTATTGAGTTTTAGTAGTTTGCATTAAATCAGTGTTAACAATTTTTATTATTATTATTATATATTAATATTTTAATATACATAGAGCCAAGACTACTTTTGTATATATATATATATATATACAAGCACATAAGTATATATGCTACATCTATGCAAGTCTTGACATTTAAATTTGCAAATAATAATAAGTATAATAATAACAAAAATGTCTGGACATATATTGACTATTTATGCAATAAAAAAAAACATTTTCCTTTTACAAAAAAAACAAAAAAAAAACGTCACTATCGAATAAAACAACTTTATTATATATATATATATAAAGGATGGTCTTAAGTAACCTTTGTGCATAATTAATCGCATGTACACTATACATATAGGCATATATGTAAGTATTTTCCTGATGTTGCAGAACGAAGATCGTAGACACCACACGTTTATAATGGGACTTGTAACATATAATATTGTACATATATTATATATATATATATATATATAAAGTGTGGAAAATCAGTTTTTTTTCTTCTTCTACCTCAACATAATATTGTACATGTGAGGACAATCTACTCAAAAGGCCACATACAAAAGTACGATCCCCATTTTATGGACTGTACATTTTCTTTTGGATACAAGTTTGTCTTTGTGTAGTATGTTTAATAATGCACATATTTGCCCTTGGAGCAAGAAACATGATCAAACTACATCAATTTAATGGGGGGGTTATAAGGAATTGAATACGACCCCATTTTTGTGTTTTAGTGTTTTAATTTTTCAACTCTTTCTCTTTTTAGACGTGTAGCTTGAAAAATGTAATTTCATATTACTATTAATTTAGCTTAATAAGTAACTTTCTTTCTCAAGAAATAATCCTTAGCTATTCATCAAAATACATTGTTCCTTACATTAACCCTTTCCCGTAAGGTACTATCAGAAAGTGTTTTTAACTGGAAGTTATGTTTTTTGAGGTGGTTAGAGTGACCATACTAACCTAATTTGGTTTTATAAAAAAATTGTAACTCAACTCGTTTCACTAAATAAAAATAATATGGGACACGGTTGTTCCTCTGGATGTGGAGGGAACTTTTTTATCCTTAAAAATACACGGTTTATCAGTACTTTTTTTGTATTTATTTGAAATCTTTAGACATATTTATTCTTTATTGATAAAATTGAAAAATTCTAAATAAAAGTATATATCATATGATTTGTACATTTTATATGTGATATTTAATGAAGCAATTTCTGTTGATATATATTAATATACAAAAACTCCCTTCACACCCAGAGGGACACCTATGTCCCAAAGAACTTAGACTTGAATAATTTCTAATGTGTTCCCTAGAACTAAAAGATATTTTGTGCTAATAATTCTCTAAGTATATATTAACAAATAATTTCCTTGAAAAACGAAAAAGTTATTTGAGTTTAAACATGATTTTTTTTTGCATGTGTAAAAATCGTAACTTTGAGTACCTTGAAAAATATTTAAATAAAATTTTTTTATGACTAACTATGAAATATGAATAATAGCTTTACATTTTAGCTATCATACAAACAGACAAAAAATCAGTTGACAATGGAGTGAATTAGCGCATTTTGAATTTATGGGACACTGGTGTCCTCTGGGTTGGAAAGGGTTAATAAACGCTATTTTATTTTTGAAGTAATAATAATTTACAAAGTCAAATAAAAAATTGTGAAATTACTACTTTGTGCAAATTGTCCCCGAATCGTATAAATGATAATAAATAAACATCATCTTACCTTTTCTCCCGAATCAGACGGAAGGTAAAAAACTAAAACAGTAAGAAAGGAAATACCCATGCAAGGAATGATTAGATTGACTGTATAGAAAAGAGTTTTTCGTCTCATGGTTACATTAAATGTAATGTCTAGATAAGGCTCGTCACAGCAGGTATAGTATTTGACGTTTCGTATTGCTGGAACCTCTAATATATCCCATTCCACTGACATGTAAAACTCTGTCAAGTCCACTCCAATCTCGACCTCAGGCTTTCCCATCACTTCATCGATGTGACGAAGATCCACCTGAAAAAAAGAAGAGAAAAGAAGAATATTAAATTAGTCTTTGTGAAGAACATGGTGAAGAAGAAAAAGAAAAGGAAAAAAAAGAGTTGATTTTGAGAAGATGAGGGCTTTCTAATTTATATATGTATACGGATCAAATAGTAATGATGATTTTAAATGCAATAAAGGAGAGAGGGATAGAATTAATAATATCTCTGAGGCCATGGATCACAGAATATTTTAAACACACGCTCTGCTCTGAATATTAATAAGAAAAGTAAAGTAGTTTTTTTTTTTTTGAGCAAATAGTTAATAAGAGAGAGAAAGAGAGAAAAAAAAAACATTTACAAAAGAATATTATATTTTTATTACTTATATATATTCTCATTGACATTATTCCATTTATGATTTTCTTCATACTATATAAATTTATATTTCCATATTCAGAGTAGAGGCTCTTCTCTCTCTCTCTCTCTCTCTCTCTCCCCCCCCCCCTCTTATCATGAAGAACAAATAATTTTTTTTTTTCAAGGCACATATCTTTTGAACACTTTCATTTCATACGTACGTATTTCTTGATTAATAGACCTGTGGAAAAAACATTTCCGTAACACTCTGCGTGTGAAAAATAAAATAAAATTGACTGATGGAAACTCAGTAAATCGATGATAATATTCCTAGAAAATCATTCTCAAGGAGCTATGGAAAATAAGGAAGTTATAAAATATACATCCTTTAAAATTTGAAGAAAAGGCCAACATCCCAAATGAAACAATATTTTATTTTACAAAAAATGAGTATAATATAATCACATAATCAAGTTTGTATACGAAAACTTCTCTGTCTCTGAGATGTCTTTTTAGACCGGTAGGGGGTGTCGATAATTGCTCAAGAGTAAAATATGCAACCTCCTATTTAATTGCAAAGGAAATGTTTAATAACGTACGTCACGAAGAAAAATAACAACATACAGGGACATCCTCTATGATTATGGCGTATCCTCATAAATTGTTTTTACCTAACAAAAAAGTGTCGTTTCGGAGCCAGGAAGATTGGGTATCACTTTCGTTTATAGCTTCGATTCTACAATGTACTTTTGAAAAGAAACATTGGAATATTTAATAAATTATATAAATATTTACGTATAACATGTAACTACGAACACAGTTATTTGAAACTTCTACTTTCAAGTGCCTTTACTTGGTTCTCTTCTATTTACTTTCATCAATTCCGTTTTAGTGTGTCCAGTGGGAAAATTGATGAAACGTTCTAAGGATGACTCTTTTATTTACCCAAATAAATGTGAGAAGAATAAATGATGAACATACTATTGAGTCTCCTTGACATATCACCTTACTCAGTACAATTCATTAGCATCGGTACATATCTTAACCTCCTCCATCTATGCATGTCTTTTTTTTTAAAAAAAAAAAAAACCCTGAGGAATCAATTTTTCACTGTGTTTTGAATTGCACGCCTTAACACAGCAGTACAAATAAGTTAAAGTTATGCTTCCTTTTCTTATAACTAAGTAGAGTCATAAAAAAAAGAGAGACTCCCGGTGTGTAAATAAACTGCTTTCTTGATTATAGATAGCAAAATAGCCACTGATTCCCCTTGCATCTAAAATATCTACAGGTGGCATTCCCTTTTTTTTAACATCTCTTTTCGTGATGTTAAAGGTGAAAAAAAAAATCCATACTGAGGAAAAATACATTTGTGAAAAAACTGAATTACTGGGTATATGCTCTGAATTTTGAAATAAATGTAGTGTATCTGCAGAAAGGGATAAGTCAATTAGACCCTTTTAAGATTTAAATTCTCAAGTAAAAGATCAGTATTCTGACCTAAAACCTTTTTTTTTTTATTTTTATGAAGTCAATTTGCTTTCATCTATGCCTTTATATTTTTGCTTATATGTATATGTATATAAATATAAAAATAATAATTTATCTGTATACAACATTTCCTTGGTAGTATGTTGCTCAAAGTGCAAAGAAAATGTAAAAAAAAAAAAAAGTTTTGAAAATAGCTATAAAAATAACCATAAAATGCATTTAACCTAACATAAAAATACTTGTATATATGTAAAAAAAAAAAAAAAAAAAAACTTAAATTCTATGCATACTTTTTTGATAGAAAAGTCTAATTTTCTAAGATCATCAATTTATTTCATTTTTATAAAGATGTATAAGAGTAACGAGGGGTTTACATTCAATTGAATGTAATTTTTGTAGTTTCCTTTCAAATTATACATTTTTTTTTATCAAGGGATGAATATGCTGCCGCGAAAACTCTTATATAGAGTAATAAGAAAAAATGAAAATTTGAAAATTAATTTTCAATTTTATGAATACATCAGCAGTTTTTGAGGAGTCTCTAGATGTACATGTGTTATAATCTTCAATCTAAAAATTCTTCAATTGCTTTCTAAAACCATGCAAATCATTGATGTTAATGAATTATGATATGAATTATAATATTTAAAAAAAACAACCAAAAACTCATGTGTACTAGCTCAAAGAATGCTGTTGAACAGAACTGGTCGCATTGAGTCCACCACGAAGACATGAATTTTACATATACCTAGAGTGTTACGAACTTATAAATGAATTTCCGTAGTTCTACCCACAATGATTGTATTTCAATGCTACAAGTATAACAATTTTTCCCATTCAATCCTTATGATTATAAAAGTTTTAAAATGAAATTCTAAAAAACAATAACTTTTCAAGTTCAATATGGGAATAAACATAAAGATTTGGTTGAATGCTTACTTTCCTATCAGTCTCAAAAATTACCAATCTTGTTTTTGGACGAGACTAACTTTATTCTCCATATTTCAAGATCAATGGGTCGTTTACCACGTAGTTGCAGTAGTCTCTAAAGGGGCCAATGTTTATGTTATTGGACTTATTGATCCCTTGGGGCTTGTTCATCAATAGGTGAAACGAGGAAGTTTCAAAAAGGATACAGCAATGGAGTGAATGCTTAAAAGAGGCAAAGGATGTATTTAGAGGGCCAATAGATCTTGTAATTAGTAATGCTCTGGCCCACTCCAGGATTGATTATGTTTTAAATGAAGAGTAGTTTTCAATTCACAAAATTTACTGACTGTGGCCTTACAGTCCTATGCTCAATCCAATTTTTTATTTTTTTATTATGTCAAATTTCCTGAATATTGTTTTTTTTTATTTATTCCCACTTTGAAGTTGATTATTCCTATATTGAACTTGAAAAGGTATAGAAATTCAGTACAAAACCCCAAGTAAATACATAACAATAGTCATATCATTTGACCCTATATTATATATATACACATATTTCATGACTAATACTGATATTGTAATTCTGATCCCTCAAAATGTGGTATAGCAAGTCCAATAATTTTCTCTGAATATGTTGATAAAATAAAGTTTTCATAATCAGGATTCATGTGTATGTATATTAATGTTTTGTGTTTGCTATAAAACCAATATATTGAATATTTATTTGTCAAATAGAAATAGAAATATATATATATAAATATATTGACATTTTAATATGAGCTATACTATAAAATTTCGGTTTTTTTTTAATAATAAAAACAACTTCTGCTCTGGACACATGTTATTTGTTATTTTTTCTAAAAGCTGTTTTTATAACTTATGATTATAAATGTATAAAAAGCAAATATGTAAGGTGGCCTATAGCTCAAATATATTTGATTTTTTTATCTTTAAAACAGTCGCCATTGTTTTAAAAAAAACAGTAAAATAATGGCTACTTCTTTTTTATGAATTGATACCTTGTTTCGCATATTTTCAATGACATTTTATAATTTATTTATTCATAATTCTATGTAACTATGACTTTGAAACCTTTTCAACAAAGTCTTTGACTGTTTATTATATAATTACTCTAATAAAAAATATCATTTGAGTACAAAAATAGGGATTCTCAAAGCATAGACCCCAATGTTTCAATCTGAGAAAGTTCATTTCTTGTCCTTGTATAGGAATTCAATTATTAATTTATTATTTAACATTTAAGTATACTTTAAATTGAAGCACTTCATTTCAAAATGAGGTACAAAGGGCCTTATTGTATAGTTAAATACTGGATATAATTTATTTTTAGTTGAAGTGTTTGAAATTAAATACTCTTTCTAAGTTTTTATCCGATCATGTGATTACAATTCCCCCAAAATGCATCCCATTACACTCAAAATGAAAGCCCTTTGCTCCAAGGGTTTGTTGAGTACTTGAATATTCAACAATTTCTCATTAATATATTTAGTAGAGACATAATGATAAAAGATGAATGTCTCAAATCAAATTCTACTAAAAAACCCACTCAAAAATAAAAAAGATAATTAACATATGGAACAACATATAGTGTTACTCATGTTTCCAACTAATTTAAAATTATGTACAGCCTTGTTGTTTTTTTTTTTTTTTTAGAATAATAAAAAATGAAGATATGAAAACTTTTTATTTATTTAATCCATGTAAAAAATAAAAAACTTTTTTTTTTCATTGTAAAGTTCTATATGTATATTAAAATAGAGATTATCTTTTAATTACCTTTTAAAAGATTAAGATTTTTATATTTTTTTAAAATCAACAATGTAATTATTCAAATCAATAAGAAAGTTGAATACAAGATATGTATATACATACTTAAGTTATATATGAACATATCCTTCAATAAGGGGCATCCTTACTAAAACAATCCTAAGAAAGGAAAATGTTTCAACATACTCAAAAGCCCTAGTTTTCTTTTCATCATACAAATGTGGATAATCATAATTAGAGATGTGAATAAAGAGTCATTCCCGGCGAGCTTAAAAAACACGCCTGAGATGACATCACATGTTGACACTAATAGACATCATCATGTCAGCTTATATGCTCTTGACTCTTCAATAAGGGAAGGAATGAAGAAGCTGCTATTATTTTGCTGGTCATTCTCTAAGCAGATTTTATTTTAAAACCATTTGAGCACACTACATCCAAAAAACGGAAAAGAAAGTCGTCATTTTGTGACACGTTTTCATTGTAAAAGTATGTCATTAAGGCATTTGTATCTCTTTTTTGATGTCAAAACCTATCAGTTTCATAAATAAGAGAGATTGATCCAAGAAATACATTAAACAACTGGGACGATTTTGGAGTATAAAAAAAAAAAACTCTCACGAGAAAGGTTCTTTACTCACACCTTTAAATATAATACACATCGAACCTTCGATAGCATTACGGTTACTGATATATCAGTACCCAATGAGATTCCCAAGTGTCTACACACATATCAAAAGAATCCGCTGTTGATTTTTCTACTATATAGAAGCATCCCCAAAGCTCGAATTGAGTTAGTGAATATCTTCACAGTGTTTAATGAATTATATACATAAGTACTGAGTTCAACATTTGAAGATGAGACTGCGTTTCCTAGAATCTCAATTAAAATAAAACTCTTTTATCATGTTTGTTCAAATACACACATAGAGAGAAACAAGGTTTTGAATACCCCCTATTGTCCCCATTCCTTTGTCTACATATTATCCTTTTGTGGATGAATGAATCAAAAAAGAAACAAAATGCAAAATAGCTTAAATCCCAGTCACGCTTGATACATTCAGAATTATTCCACTATTCCGTTTGTTCAGCACTTTTTATTTCGATTATGGACTTGACTGCCACTGAGGAAATATGAGTGTTAAATCCATCCAAGATAAAATGATTTGAGTATATATTATGCATCTATAATCATTTTCAACTATTCAATTATTGATCAGTGGGCTTAATTCATATATCATTTTCAATTTGCTTCAATTATCTTCGAACGTCTTTTCATTGATTCCGTTGCTTAAGGAGAGAAGGTTTAACCTTAAAACCCTTTTAAATATGTGCAACATTTATTCTTGGTATTAAGGATGACTCACCCAATTCCACTACGACATGCCATGAAAATTGCCCTCATGCTATGACATAGCTCTTGACTGCAAGTGAGCTCTTTCTACAAATTGGTAAATAAATTACCTAATAACTTATTAATAGAATTGGAAAAAGATATTTAATAATTTTTTGAAGAATACAAATGATATCCATTTTTGATGAAAAATCATTCTTCTCTTGACAGGTCACAAATATATTATGATTAATTTTTTTTATACGTTTCCAATTGTACTATATGTATAAAATTGATATGTCACAGAAACGTAACTTTTTCTTTTGTCAAAAAAAAAAAAAAAGTTGTTAAACTATATACACAAATAAATAGACGCAAAAATCTTCTATTGAAAAAGCAAATATATATATATATATATATATATAGACATATATTCAAATTCTTAAAAAAATATTTTTGTAAGGAAATAAATATATATAAAGGGAAAATACTGTCAGACTTAATGAAAACTGTATTTTTCTATTCTCCTAATAAATAAAAGAAAATAAATTGATGAAAAAAATATATTTGACAGAAAATAAGAAAAATTGACATCTCATAATTTAACCTTTTTACATGAGAAAAAAAAATATTTTTTTTCTTCTTTAAAAAAAGGGTTCTGTTTACTTAGAAAAAAGCTTTTACACTTTTTCTTAGCTTTTAGGCTAACAAAAAAAAGTGTGTGCGAAGGAATTGTTTTATATGGAGTATTTCTGTACTTATATTGTTCTTTTATGATGGACGAACTGTTTTACTAAAAAAAGTTAAGTAAATTATTTGAGTCAGAGCTTTTACAAATGATTTTAAATCATGATTATGATTTATATACATTTTCAAGTTCAATATGGAAATAAGTAATAAACAACAATATTCAGGAAATTTGACATAATAAAAAAATAAAAAAATTGCATTGAGCATAGGACTGTAAGGCCCAAGTCTGTAAATTTTGTCAATTGAAAACTCTTCTTCATTCAAAACATCTTCAATCCTGGAGTGGGCTGGAGTATAGTCAATTACAAGATCTACTGGCCCTCCAAATACATCCTTTGCCTTTCTTAAGCATTCACTCCATTGCTGTATCCTTTTTGAAACTTCCTCGTTTCACCTATTGATGAACAAGCCCCAAGGAATCAATACATCCAATAACTACAACATTGGCCCCTTTAGAGGCTACTACATATGTAGAGCATCTACTTCCACGTGGTGAAGGACCCATTGATCTTAAAATATGGAGATTAAAGTTAGTCTCGTCCATAAACAAGCTTTCAACAAAATCTTTACGTTTATTCCCATATTGAACTTGAAAAGGTATACTATGGTAGTCATTTTATATTTTAATAGATTTTAAGTTTCCAAAATATAATTTTTTTAACTCATTACTCATTTTCCTTGTTTTGGTATCTTTTTCAACAGATACCAAAAGTGGTGATGTTGTTTCAACGTGTGTCTTTTTTATAAGATAGCAAAATATCTATTGTTTTGTATTTTTTTTTTCATTTGTTAGCTTCAAATCAAACGAAATGCATTGATGCAAGAATACTAAGTAATACTGTAAAAGGTTAGAAAATAGTCCTGCATTGCAATGGAATCAATCACAAAAATAACATGTAATAGCCCTTATTAGTACATATATATTTAAATTTACTCACAGTCCTTTGTATTATATTATAACTCAAAAGTGAAACTCAAAAGTATTCTTAGTAATTGCTAAGAATCTACAACTTTATTGAATTAATTATAGTTCAATAACTTTAGACCGTAGACGAAATGTTTTTTTCGGATTATTTAACTAAAATGTGTATAAAAGTTGAATAAAAAAAGTTATAAGAAAAAAAATCAAAAGAAGTACTTTACTACAAAGGACGGAAATAAAAGTTCCTTTCGAAACACCCGGAATATTAGAAATATCCAATTTCTATTATACATATGTCTATGTATGTATAATATCAAATTTTTTAACGAATTATATTTGAAATGTTTTTGTTTTAACTTTCAGTAAAATTGAGCAGTCAAAGCAGTCGAAAAAAAAAAGAAAAAAATGAATATTTAAAATCTAATCATATTTTGTTTACAAGTTGCATCAAAAAATGCACTTTTCATGTTTCAAAATTCAATTAATAGGAGAGAAAAAGAAAAAGTTTTCTGCATATAATGTGCAAAAAAAAAAAAAAATAATAATATTCCCTCCATTTTCTATCCTTATAATATTTTAATGGAATTAAGGTTTTATATAATTTAAATGCATATATATATATTTAGCACTAACATGAAAATTGAGTCTGAATTTGTTTTGTCAGCTGTTGACTTTTTAACTACAGCTTCCCTCATAAAATTAGTATTCTGAACGTTGAGACTAATTAAACTTTAATTAGCTTTTGCTAAGGAGGTAACAGTTTGTTATTTTTAAGTGAAAAATAATTCCTCATCACTTGGAAAAATTTGCAAGCAGCTACCAAATGAATTTGTGCCTTTTTTTTCCACTTTTATAAAGAAGAAGAAAGGTTGAGAGATACAATACAAGTAGTATTCTATAGCTGAGTACTTATTGCAAATACTTCTTCACCTGTTCTTTCAAATATAGTGAGTTACATTATGTTAGTAAATTATTTTTTGTCCAAAAGAAGAAAAAAACAATTATGTTAAAAAGGAAAAAAACAATATATGAATCAGCGCCCTCTATCGTTAATTAAACTAAATTGACTATATATTTTGATGATTCAGCACATATTTTGACAGATTTTTTTTTCGAAATGATTCTCATTAATGCAGCCATTCTTTAATTTTTTCAACATTCTAAAAATTGAATAAAAAGTGTATTCCATATTATAGACTTAGATAAATGTACATATTTGTGACAGAATTTTGTATATGTTAACAGATGATTTCATACCTAAAAATGATATGAATCATATTTATGTATATGTTGGAAAAATATATGATTCTATAAATCAAAGCCTAAAGTGATTCCCCCCCCCCTCTACCTTTTTTTGTAGTTTACCATTGATATATTTCCTCAATAAAAAATATTTTTTCTGTTGTTGTAACAACGAAAAAGTATATTTCAATATTAAAAGATGGAGGATGTAAAAATATATATTACAAAAATATAATATTTGCAATTTTGTTTTGTTTTGTTTTGTGTTGGAGAAGAAAGAGAGGCGCAAGTTGCAAAAGATAACAAAAAATAATAATCTGGGTCAGATATAATTAGTGTTTTTTTTTTTTTTTTTTGCTTTTTATTACTTATTATTTTGTAATTAGTTGAGTCTTTTGGTCTTTTTTCTTTTTGTGTATGATATGTTACAATTTTATGATGTAATCATGGATATCTACAGATTAATAGATGATTATTTTTGTGATATGTAACAGTATATAAAGGTTGCAAAATGGGATTCATTTGTATTAACCCATAAATATTAATCAAATCAATTTTTAATCATAAGCTTTGTACTCAGCTCGTTTGATATTGATTTTTTAAAAAAAAACAAGTAATAAAAGTTATTTGCTGGTTAAAATCCGATAACCCTTTACTTTGCCGATTTTTTAATACATTAAAGTTTGTAGGTTTTGTAACAGTTTAAGTAACTTATTATTTATTTATTTTTGATTTTAGAAACACATTTCTCAGAGAATTAAATTCAAAAAAAAAAAAAAAAGTACTGAATATCAATAAATTGATACTTTTTTATATTTTCTTATTAATTTTAAATAACTCATAGCCAAGCACTTATAATAATAATCTATTATATACAATGAAAGATTTAATTTCCTTAATTAATGCATTATTGTATATTCATGAGTCGATGAATTGATCAAAGCCTAATTTCAGACCATCAACAGAAGTCTGAACTTTAAAGCCTATACATATCTGGGATATACATATGTATATCCAGTTTATACTATTAATAGAAATTTCTCATTCTCGTGACGTATGCTTAGATTTGCTTTATTCTTTATGTATCACAAATCTACCACAAGTAATACAGCTATAAAAATATAAAATCATTTTATATTTGTTTCTCTACAAAACACACAGAGAGACAAAAAAAAAGTAATAACAAGTCAGAAAAAATACAAATATAAAAATAAGTATAGATATTTTGTTTTTGCTCTAATTTCTTGGAACTTTATGTACTTCAACATTTTTATTCTATTTATTTTAAAAATTGATGGAAAAAAATAAATTTATGATTTATTTTTGTAAACTATTAAAAATCAATTTAAGTGAGGGTTTAATAAAGTCTACAACGCAAAAAAAAAAAAAACCAACAAGAGCCATATTTCTATAGCAAACAATATTCAATTCAACAGAAATTCAAATATCCAATTACTAGCAATTTTCTTTTCTTATTATACTTTGTAACTCTGTTGTTTAAAATAAAAAATATTTACCTACTTCTAGTAAAGAATTTCATTATATTTTTTCCTATGTTTGGGTATAAATGGTTTTGTTTTGTGTTTGTTGTAGAGTGAAACATGATTACTAAATGGCATAAAAACAAATATTGGTTTTTTTTGTGTTCGTTCCTTTAAAAAAAAGGAAAGGGCCAACAAACATTTGTGGAATTATATATATATATATATTTGTTCAATTTTTATGTGTACTTTTAAGCTTAGGTCTTATTCTAGAAACCAAGAAACAAATACAAAACAAAAGTCCAAAACAAAAGAAAAATAAGATCTCTTACACTTTGAGCATCTTCATTTCATACAGTTTTTTTTAGCTTTCACTCAATATAATAATGTATGTACACAAAAAAAAAAGTCAATTTCTTTGAGTTGTTTCCAAAATTTGTACAGAAAACATTTAAATTTTATGTATAATAACTATAAATTAAGTAGGAATGGTATTCTGAGGGGCAAATGATTTTGTTCGTAGAATACTCATAGCTGTTTTGAAGTAACTCTATTGGCTCTTACAATATATAGTAAGTCGTCAAATAATAGAAGGACTTATCTACATACATAAGTCCTTTGATTGAAATATCTTACCTGATAGCCGTCATAAGTCCACGAACCAAATTTCATGACGCAAGTCTGCTCATCAAAGGGAAAGTATTCTACGTCCATTTCGCAAGAGGAATGGTAAATGGCCGGAGGCTTCCACTCCACTTTCCCTGATGCCATGAGTGTGGCCTTTGTGGCTAGTGTCACCTCGAAATTTCCATCAGCACTAGTTATGAAGAGAGAGAGAGAGAGAAAAAAAGAAGAAAAAAAGAATAATAAGTATTTGAAAAGCCTTCAAAACAACATGGTTTTTTTTTATTTCATTTTTCTACGAAAAAATAAAAGAAACTTTTATTTTACGTAGCTTTCAAATTAGATTTATCATCTCATTTCCAACACATACAAAGTAAGGGCATATATGTACATTTATTATGACTTATAAAAAATATATCAAAGCAGGTGTGTCTTACAAACAAGTTCTTACATTTTATATCATCATCATCATAGTGTCCCTTATACATACATGAAATTGATAATGTCAAATATATATATATATATATACATTTATAAAAATAAATGTATAAGTTAATGACTAAAACGTGCCTTGAATAAACCCTTATCATACTTGACAAACAGAGATATTTGCTTTAATATATGTAATAACAACATATCATTAATAAATATGTATTTGCACACAATTTTTTTTGATTTTTTTTTATCAAAAAAAAAAAAAAAAAAGAAAAAAAATCCATCTCATTACACGCTGTCTCATTTCTCTTGACTTTTCCTCCTTCAAAAAGAGAAAGAAAAAGGACCCATAACCATTGGATAATATGGCAATTAAAAATCAACCTTCGCAACAGTTGCTTTTCTTTCAATAGTAGTATTATGTAAGGAACTGTAAGGAAGTCGAGTCTTCTAGCAGCAAATTGAATTGCAAGTCCTAGTTTTATGAGACTCAAATGGAACTCGAATTTGAGCAATGAGCAATGATATCCAGCTCTGAATCAATCAATATCAAATCAAATGTAAATAATAAGGGTTATTTAACAACTATTATAACAATATGTATAATTTGAAACAATCGATATTTGTTGATCATATCAAAAGTTCAATTCGGATTCAAGTCTATTTCTTTTTAATTGGAGGCTCTGAGTTCATGTCTGAGGTCGTAAATGAATGATATATAACCTAGTTTTACTCGGGTTTGAGCCAGAAGACCCCTACATATGTTAAATACAATCTTTCGCGTACCTCTCAACCTATGTTTATCAAAAAAGGCGAAAAAGGCTTAAAATAAGTTGAGAGTAGTTAACCAATCGTACGAGACTATTTTACGAGTGCAATACTATTTTTCATCGTGCTTCTTTATGGCATGGCTAGACATGGGCAAAGTGTTGGGATAAAGTTGAGAAAGGAAAGAAAAATATCAGTTGGTAGCCCTCTATCTTGATGATCAATTAGAATTTTTAGTATCATTAATTCGTTATAGAACTTACTACAGCGCTAAGTAGCTATTGTGTATTATTTAGCATTGTCAAAGAGGCACCAGATTGTAATTGCGGTCATGCTTTCTTACCTCAACAAAATGTACCTCTCTAAGCATAGCTCATTCTGGCGTGGTGTAAATATAAGTTGATAAGTTGAATAAAATAATAATTGGAAATTGGGGCTATAATGAATAAGTATAACTATAATATATATTTGGTCGATACAATTTTGGTCACGGATATTATTGACATTCAATTCCTTATGATCATAGCTTAGTACTTCATTGAATTGATTATATCACTTGTAGCGGCAACTATATTTTCCTTTTATTTGTAATTGCCCAGACAGTCAATACCTTGTTATATATATATATATATATATAACTTATGAATGGAATAATACCATATATAGCAATATAGCATATTATGGACTAGTTTTTTGGAATTATAGATTGTAAAGTCGGAAAAACGGTTATTTTAAAAATAATTATTTCATAAACGTATTAACTTCGTTATGAAAACCAATAAAGGTAAGGACAACTTAATAAGAAGCACACGGAAAAGAAGGCGTTCTAAACACCTTCTTTACCGTGTGCTTCTTATATTCTTTACGACTATGCTATAAAGAGGTTTGCTTGACAAAAAAACAAATGAATCACTGCCATATAGAAAAAGTAGATTTTAAGAAGATATCATTCTGGGCCTCCAGTTGATTTCACAGCCTGACAGATGCTAATTTGAGTAGCAATCAATCAATTAAGGGGAGTTGAGTAGAAGAATGTAGAAGAATTACACATTTCAAGCCGAGTTTAAATTAGAATATATCAGCATATTATTAAAATCATTATATTGTAACAAAGAAAAGAAGAAAAAAAGCATCGTTTTAGCCAAAAAAAGAAAATGGAATCAGACATTAATTCGTTGAAAATGCCAAGGAAATACTATATAGAGAGTAAATACGATTTCTGTCACAGTATTAAAAAGCATAGTAAATAAATTGCAAATATTTCTTTGAAATTCAATTTGAATAGAAAATTAATTTTACATATATACACATGTACAATCGCTGAGCTATTTACACCTAACAATAGTACATAAATCCTATTTTCCAGCTCAATTTTGTTTTCTCAAATACGATCCTATTTAAATATATCCCTTCTACCTAAATATGTGTATATTATTTACACAAAGAGATCTTTATGCAATTATTATTTAAAGACGCAACTGATGCTTTTATATATATTTACATAGCCAATGCTACACTGTTTACATACCTAGAATCCACCTACGTACAATTATAGGTTTGTATGTAAGTATACATTTAATTAAACATTTACTTCTGGAAGAAGAAATAAGCCTCTATGCAGTTTTATTTTATATCCTTTCCCTCGAGAGAGGGAAGAAGTTCAAACGATTATCTCTTCTTTATTGGCATTAATATATATATATATACATAGATATATGTACAAGCAACAAATCAAATCCCAGGGGAGTACAAGGAACGTTGTTCATCGCTTCTTACACCAATGACCCAACATCTAATCTTGTTTATATTTCTACAAATGAATAAATAAAATTTTCCTTTTATATTTTTGAAACCAACTAATTACACTCTGAGTGAGACAAAGATATTTTCTTATTTTGTTTTGTTCCACAAAGTAATTACAATTAGATATTTTAATAGAGTAAATATCTGATTTATTGACTATTGTTAGGAATATAAATAATATGCAAAATGCCGCGTGCGAGATTTTGTGGAGTTGGCTCTTCAAACAGGTCTTTTTGTTTTCCAAAGCTGTTATCATTTTTTCTTTATTACTAAGAGAATAACATTTACCTGATAGTAAAGATCTCGCATGAAGGAATACATGCACTAAGGTTAATAAAGCAAATAAAATGTAAACAAAAGGGCTCAAGTCCTCGTATAATTATTAGTTAAAAATATATAATTTCCTGACATTAATTTCAGTTAATTTTCTGCCTCTCATCTATGGTGTACATAATGTTGTTATTTATTATTGATGTCTTCATTTGTCTGTATAAAGGAGAATAGCAGCATGTAGAGCTGTAAAACGTCATGACAGCTCAAGCTGCTTCCCTCTCAACATTCATCAAACTGTCAGAATTACCAGGTTGATTTTCTCTTTCTTTTTATTTTACACACCCCATTTGCATATTATTTATATTCCTAACTATTGTTGTCACCTACAGATGTGGAACAAAGTCACAAAAATTTCCGAGTCTAAAGTAAATAACTATTTGATATGTAGCTGACCAAGTTTGGGTCACCTCTCATGTGTTTAAATGTGAGTCAAGTTTACAGTCTTTAAATCTCAAGTTTACATAGATGTAATTTCAAGTCTCTAACTATAATTAGAGCCCTCCAACTTCAATTCAAGTCCCATGCAAAAACAAAACAAAAACACGTCCCAAAACGACAAAGCTATCTATAAAGTCATGTTGGTGTGACCTTAAATGAATGTAGCAAAAAGTAAAGGTTAGAAATATTTCCACATGAAGCTCTGAAATGAAAATTACATTTATAATTATCCAAAAAAAATTTTTTTTCATATTGAAGAAATTTTAGTGGTCAAGTTTAAGAGTGTGAAAAGGCTCAAGTTGGCTCAAATAGTATCAAATTTACAGATTTGAGTCAGACTTGGAGTGATAGTATAAATTTATGTTGAACATTCGATGGATTTATCTTTCATTCTACCTATTTTTGAAAAGATTTAAAAGCCTTTTTGATGCTATAGTTATTACGTCATCATTAAATTATCTTAAGTTAGTTTAACCCTTTTAAAAATTTTATATTTATATTTCTACTTAATTTACACGAAATTATTTTACACATTTCATATATCATTAATTACTTCTTTGTCTCACAAAAATAAATTAATCAAATCCACCTTTGAATAATGTTTATTCAAAATGAAGGATCAATTACTCATTCGTAAATAAAATCCTTTTTATATCATGCCTTTAAAATATCAAAAAAGTTTTTTATTTTTTTACAAAATGAAGTGGTTTTGTAGTGACTTAAACATTGGCCTATTTGTAGTATAGAAAATGACATTGCAAAAAGTTAATATTTTCAAAAATATAATTTGTATGACCCATTTGGTAATTGGTGACTTTTTCAGTTTACACTTATTTACCAATGTAGTTTCTTAATGATTGTTTTTTTTTTAAAAAACATATGGGTCAAAGGTTCTACTTGGAATGTCTGAGTGATATCATTTTGACTGATATATATATTACTATATAAATTAATTTCAAACTATCAAAAAACAATACTTGACTCATTCTAATCGGGTTATAAAAGTTATTTAAAAAAATTTGATGTCAACATTTTGATTTGTGGTCAAAAGGAAAACAAACAGCTTTTAAAATCTTGATCTCATATGAAATATTTTTATTTATCAAGGTCACTATTATCTATGTCCTTATTTATCAATAAAAACACATACATAGATGTATGTTGTAAGATTTATGATGTTGTCCAGTTGCAAAATATAATCGCAATCAACATATATACATACATCAATTTAACTTCAACAAGGGTTCATTTTAAAATATCCTTATATTCATAATACTTAAAATGAATGATCTATGTATATGTACATGGAATGTCTTACTTGCATACTAAATATGCAACATAGGCATAGTTGAAGAAATAAATAAACTGCTATAGGCCTAAAAAAATTTCCCTCTTATTTACATATTTTATATAATTTTTTAATTATGTTTTTTTTTTATAAACAACATTCTATTAAAACACTCATTTAGTTTAAATTTGTTGTGTCAAATAGACAAAATATGTTGTTTTTTTTTTATATTAAAAAATAAGAATTTTAATTGCAAATGATTTTGTTTCTCTCTATAAATAAATACATAATAACCCTTATGTTTTCAAGTTTTAATAAAATTTTATTACTCTTTAAATCATACTGAATATTTGGTTCTTACATGGATAGCATAAAAATTGATTTTTTGAGTAATAATAAATAACTAAAACAATTATTCTAGGTGTATAATAAAATGAATGTATTTTATATATAATAATTGATTACTATTATATATCAAAGAAGTTTTCCTTAATTAAGTGTATGCACAAGGCCCTGTGTTTCTAATAATAGCCTATTAATGCATGGATGCTGAATTTTAATGAAGAGTAAATATTTTATAAAATAATAAAGGAGAATAAACAATGCAGAGAGGAGTGTAGTACTTGTTGCGGCTGATTCTTTTGTAACGAATAAGGATAATATTACTTAAAATTCTATGTACGAATTTTGTATTTTGTTTAATTATATTGACTGATAGTCAAATAATTCATAATTCATATGATATAGTCCACAGTAAAAGTATTGAAATACTAACAACATTATTGTAAAAATATCACTCCTACAAAAAAAAATTACATTTCCCCTCTCGAAATTAATTTTTATCCAATGTCTCAAAAAAAAGAAAAAATTGACAAAAATGTCTGATTTTTCTGTCAATAATTGTCATCATATTAGGCGATTGTAATCTACATAAATTTTCCTGGCTATAGGTTGTTCGATGATCTAAAGAAAGGGATTGTTGTTAAACTCTTCTGTTGATCTGTTTTAGGTCCATCTTATATCAAAATATCTAATTGGTGATATTAATTAGTTTGTTCCATACTTTAGCGCTGCTTTTGGATTTTCTTTCATAGTTTAGTATATTGGAATTTCATTCTATTACACTCGGATCAGTGTTGATGGCCATTTCATTCTTATTATTGGAAAAATAAGATCAAATAATTAATTAGTCCTCATGTTTGTTATTGTCCATATTTAGAGTTGTTAAAAAAAGAGATATTCCCGGTATGTAAGGAAATTGTCCCTTTAATAATGTCAAAAACAATATAATTACCATGAGAATCTAAATTCAATGGACAATTATGGACATAATCGTAGATAAAGGGCAGATGATTTGTCTTCATAAGAATCCAACTACCATATGTACATATATTGAAAGTTGTCATTGGATATCATTTGAAGTGCTTTCCGCTTGCCAGGAATTCAATTTTTTTTGAAACGTTTGGTTCTATTATGCCACTCAAATAATTAAAGCTCAGTATTTTCCTTCATTAGAACAGAGCGGAGTTTTGTATTCCTTTTAAACTTTGATTCATGATGCTTGCTCAAAAAACTAACAAACTTGGTATAAAGTATGATGACATCACGTGAACATGTTAGAGTAATTGAATTCTATTTTCTGACTCCATTACTTATTCCGTCCTATCATTTAAAATAAAAGTTGGGGAAAAGAGAGCCGAAAAAAATATTTACGTATATTTATACATATATAAATTAGATTAAAAACTCTTTCTCTCTTTCTCTCTCTTTCTGACGTGGAAAAAGTTAAAGGAATGAAAGTTGTATACATATAACTTACTCTCTTATAAAACTACAATTATTCATTTATCATTAAGAGGCTACATACATGAGAGAGGGAAGGGAATTCATACATACGTACATACATACATAGGTTGTTTCGAAGAAGGGCAGAATATTTGTTTATAATATTTTATGCCTACGTACTTATGTGTTATTTCATGTACATATTAATATCATGCATAGAGAGCATAACTGTGTAGATTATTAAAAGACCATATACTATGTAATATTTGGATAATAAATCAACTTTTTTCATTCATTCACTTAAGCAAATCTATATTCAAATAATTGCTACGATCATTAGACTTGCTTTACTCATTAGCTTCATGCAATGAGAAAGAAAGAGAGAGGAAAAAGTCCATTAAAGATCATAGTTCATCAAAGTCTCATTAGTATCCAAGAAGGGTATTAGGGTCCTTTGAGAGGTCTCCTTCAAAGTCATTGAAGGAGACTACAAATTAAGTCTTCGATAATAATAATTTTATGTTTTTTTTTATTAATTCTTTTGAATAAAATAGTCGTCAAGGATTTGATTAATTCCAGACATTGGTAACATTGGTAAATGGTTATGAGCTAGGGATTGACTGATATGGGCTTTTTTTGTTCCAACTCCGGGATTTAAACAAAAAAAAAACCCTAACCAAATAAATAAATGGTTCAACTTTTATTATGAATTAACTTTTGAAAATCTATTTAAAATAAATTGCCTTAAACATTTTACTTTTTAATTTTTGTCCACTTTATAATTTTTCCCTCGTTATAATAACCATGCAACTCAATAGTTTTTCTCCTTGGTTAGTAATTCATTTTCGTATAGAGCAAAAAGGCATTTTAAATAGTCTAAAATTGTTTTGTAGTTAAAGGTTATTTTTTCAACTTGTCTACAGTTTTATATTAAAAGGAAGAAATATTCATTAAATATGTACGTATTATCCAAGGGGCGTCTTTAAAGTGATATATTTAATTATATATGATATATTTTACAAATTTTCAGACCCATTCAATGTTCCAGAGGAGAATAGGGAAGTCCAAAAACTTGAAAGATCAAATTTTGATGAAATAACCAAAAAAAAAAAGTCTTTCTTATTAATTTTTCCACTGTGTTTTATAAAGCTGAGTGCTTGTGGTAATGATGAAATATGTAGACTGCTCCTTCTACCTCATCTACCTTTTACGTCATTATTTAATTAGATAATAGTAATTTAAGGGTCTAAGGTAGGAGTTGGAGAAAAAAGAAAAAGAGTTTGCAAAGAAAACAAAAAAACAAATATAATTGCCATACTTGGAAAATAACGTTCTCTATTGACGTTAGATAATTTAATTTTATCCAATTTTCAATTTTTTTGAATAAATTCCTATTTTATATATTCATATAATATATACTTACACACATGGGAGTAGACTCTCTGTATTTTCCTTACTTTTCTATCCACTTGTATGTATGTTGTATGCTCTAAGCCTTTCCCCTACAAAAAAAAAAAAAAAAAAAAAAAAAAACTCCTAGCGAAAAGCAATACAAAAAATTACTACATACATAGAGTATGAATGACAAATCAAATTAAATGTTTACATATGTTCTCATATATATATATATATATATATATATATGGATAGAGAGATAAGAAAAACACTTTTTTTCTCTTTTTTTTTTTTGGTCTCCAAATTAATGTTAGAAAGACTGAAAGGAAGATTTCTAACAACAACAAGGAACAAAATAATTTATGTTCCATATACATTAATTTACCCCCCGCCCCCTTCTCGGCATATTCTATTGTTTCTTTGATTGAAGACTCGACACATATGTATGTATGTATGTTGTATGTATACACAGAGAAAGATCGAAAATTAGATTATACTAAAGGTAAACCAATGGCGCCTCTCTCTTTCTCATTAAGGGCAATCTCATTGTCTGCTCTTGGATAATTATGTATGAATATCCTTACAATTTGTACAAAGTAGTAATCATGTTTAAGATGTGGCTCTATAGTGATACAAACAAAGTAATAACACTTGATATAAATCATTTATTGATTCAGTTAGTGCTCACAGCATGAAAGTTTAAGCTTTATTTGTTGTTTTTTTGTCTCTTTGTTAATTTTTCATTTACTCGCTCTGAGTATCATTAGTGTTCCGAAATATGATTTGTTAGACACTGAAAAAAAAAACCCTTGTTGACCTTTGAAAATGGTCTAATATTAAATGAAAAATAGTAATTTGGAAAATTATGTCCTTCAGTGTTTCTCAACTTTAAAAAAAATAGAAAAAATATGATTCATTTGAAAAAAGGTAAATCAGGGGTGTCCCAACTTTTTTCAAAGTGGGCCAGATTTGATTTGTTAGAAATGTAAGGGGGCCGACCTTGGCGGACGTTCTTTACATAAAACAACAATTAATTTAAATAAATTTCAGCGAGCCATTCTGTATTTCATATTTGCTTTTTCCTACATGCAGATCAGACGTTATTGATTTCATGACGGAGACTGCGGGCCGGATGAAAATTGACCACGGGCCTCATTTGTTCCCTGGGACGGACTTTGGACATGTCTGAGGTAAATACATCAGGGTCCTTTGTAGGGTTTTTGTTTTGGGAGAAGTTGGGGCAAGTCTAGTAAAAGTCAAGATAAATATTTTGTGTCCCATTTCAAATTACGAAGCTAATCATTTTATTATTTTTTCAAGTTAAAGGCCTATTGAGGGTCATCTATGTAGTTATTTCTTACACCTCCATAAGAAACCCTTACAATGTGATGACTTTTTGATATAAAAAATTGTTTCTTCTATTGAAATTATGATATTTTTAACTTAAAATTTATTTCAAATTTACAAAAAAAAAAGTATTCTAGAAATAAGCAAAAAGTGTAATTGAAAAAAATCGAGTAACTTACTTGATCAAAAAACAATAATAGAAAGTGAATAAACTTTTATTGAAAAAAAAATATTACAGGAAAAATTATAACATAAGATGACAATTTATGACACTAACATTCATTAAATGAAGCTATTTCATGAGAAATACCAACACACATTTAAAATTTAAATTACATATTGTGAATGATTGAATTTATTTTTATTTAGTGTGCGTCTCTTTATTTTCAGAATCTAAATCTTTACAAAAAGAATAAAAAATACTTAAAAAAAACAGTCTTTAATATGATTTATTAATGTCAAAATAGAAATAAAGAGTTATTTAATTAAATTTCATACATCAAAAAGGACAATTGAAATAAGAATAAAGTGAATAAAGATAATCTCTTACTTATTGTAAAGCACAATATCCGGTCTCCAAATATGATCTGATGGAACGTGGAGCATGTCCACACCACCATACTCTGTAGGATCCCATTGGAGCTTATAATCATACCAATACTGCTCTACCCACAGGTTTGTTGTCATGATTTGATTCTTTAAGTTCTGGAAATAAATAAATTGGACAAATTAATTAGTGTACAAACATAATTAGGTGTTACTCTGAACACTCAGAAAGTGGGTCGGCTATTGGAAGAAGGGCCAATACAAAATACCAATACAAGTTTCTTAGATATAACCAAAATAATCTGTTCAATTTTATTGACCTTTCTAAACTTTCATATTAAAAAATTTGAAATTTTTATCTTTCATTTTATCATATCAAGTTTTAATATTTTTTGAATTTTTTGTATTCAGTTTATACAATTTTGATTGACTATATAAAACAAATGTTAACATTCAACGGTTATGAAATGTAGACAGACTCAAATCCCTCTATTAATGTTATAGTTAGTTAAGGTTTTATTTCCGATTACCAACAAAAAATTGTACAGGCAATGAGTACGACCACACAAAACGGGGTATTTGTACTACTACGGAATTAGATACTAATATTTAACATATACAATATTTTTTTCCATAATTTTTTTAATTTTGGCACATTTAAAAATATTTAATATCCAATCATAATCGGCTCCGTACTGCATGGCTTCGTTTCTTTCTTGAGCCAGCGCGGGGCATCTATTGATGAGGTGGTCAGCTGTCTGTGGCTCTTCTTCACAAATGTCACATGTGGCACTGGTGTCCTTACATTTGCTCAAGTGAGCCAGAAAAGGTCCATGCCCAGTATAGGCTTGAACTAGCAGCCGCATGTTTTGTCTGCTGAGCATGACGACATTTTTGTTCGGTTTTTCCAGCAAAACGCGTGTATTATTCTATTAATGTATTATTCTATAAATAAAAAGGGATAAATTTCTTCTTCTAATGATTAGATAAAGATCTAAGTATCTTTTGTTGGAATTAATTTAGAGTCATAGAACACTCAAGCGTCTCTTGACCAACTCTATGTAAATAGTTTTTTTTTTTTTTTTTTTAAATCAAATAAACAAAAGATTTAACCTTTTGTTTTTTTTAGTACTGTTATTTTATTCACTCATTAAAGCTATTAAATGCTCCTTTATATATATGTAGATAGAGCGTTATAAAATGCTCTAGAAAGCTGAACTGAATATATTTCTAAAAGCATATAATTTTTTTCATGTGATGACCCTCTAATATTTGGCCTACACATCCATTGAAATTATTTAGTGCTCAATCCTTAAAATCACTATAATTATATTTTCGAACTAAAATTTCTATTATTTTTGATGCTTTGAAGGAGAACGGTCAATGAAATGATCAATTAGACTAACATATATACTCCTTGTATCCTTACCCATGAATTTTAAGATAGAACCCTTCCTGTTTTTGTTTTTTTTTATAAAAAAACACATGAATACAACGACAATTTCTCTGACTAAGCAAGCATAATCCAAAAATGTAGACGTTTAAAACTTGATTTTATCTTTTCATAAGTGACATGCTCACGATTTATATTCAAAGACATTTATAAATTGTATTTTTCTTTTCTTTTTCTGTATATATACATTTATATTTTTTTGAAATGCGCCAAATCAATTCAAATAGTTTCTTTTCAACGTCTAAGTGGGGAGAAGAAAAAAAAAAGTCCACATTTTTTTTACTGTGTATTTTGAAAATATGAATAAGTATATATATATATGTATATATATCTACAAGGGAATTTGTATACAGTATATTTATATTAAACTCTTTGAAACAATATCCATTTTTTTGAGGGGGGGGGGGGGAAGAGGGGTATATTTACATATAAGTTCTAAAACAAAACATTTTATCATAAGGAAGAAAAATGATGGAATTCAAATAAGTTAAGCGTTTGTTTATGTGACGAAATATTTTCTCTATGTAGAAAATACATATATTTACTTTTTGTATATTTAAAAAATTTCAATATCACTCAACTAATGAACAAATAATTTGTGAAAAAGTATCGATCAAAAGTTTTTTGTAGTTTTTATACATCCATATCTTGATTGTTGCTAGTTGACAACAGAAGAGCTATTTGAGTCACAATTTTGACAGCATCTAATTGAGTAGCTACTTTTTTGTAATGGAGCTTATTATTTTATTTTCATGTTTGAAGGGCTATTAAGATTCCAAACAGTATTTTTATCACGTTTGTCAATAAAAAATATAGATTTTATCAAAATGTTTATCTTTAAAAGATAACTGTTCCAGAGGAGTGATGATGTTTCTCTTTTTCTTTCTTCTGATCCGAAATGCACTAATTGCTTTCGTTCAAAAGATGCAATTTGTTAATTCAATCTCAAGTATAATATTAGAAATAATTATGACATATAATTAAGAGTAATTAGTCAGTCAGGTTTATTAAAAACTATTACTATATCGGCTGTGGTAGTTTAGTTAGTGAAATTTAAAAATGACTATTCAAAATCTACAGCTATGTATATTGCACTTATTATTAAAAAGTAATTGGTCTAATTATTTAAAAAAAAAACGAGCATAGGGACTATTGTGTTAATTAGGTTTAGTCTCCTTTACAGGCTAAATAAATAAAATAAAGATAGTCTAGGACTTTTTAAGCAGGAATTAATTTTTTGAATTTTTTCAATATTCAAATATGAAAAAAAAGAAGGTTTAATACCTATATAATACAAATTTTATCAATAGCCAGCCATAACCAATATTTCAGTCATTATTTGATATATATATATATATCTTAAAATACTTCTGATCAGGTATTAAAGAGTATGAAAAGACTAAATCAGAACATTTGTTTGATTTTTCTTCCATGTACAAAAAAACAACAATTTTTTAAGAGGAAAAGGGAGATGTATGGCTGAAAGTCATCAATGTCAAAGTTTCTAAGTTTTTTAAATTAAAAACCCAGGCTATGTTTCAAATCTTTAATACAAAGTCTCTCATCTTTATTAACTATCAAGAAAGTCTTTAACTATTTAGTATGCTCAAGTTCTTGAATAAATATCAAATCTTTAAATCCAAGTCATTGAGTTTTCAGGTATACAAGGTTATATAAGGCTGTATAACTACCTCAATCATTAGTTGAATTTGATATATATTATATGTATAAGTTTCAATTTATTCAATCATATGACTTAAGTTGTGAGTGAAGGTACATTTATTTCAATTCATAACAAAAATAAAGAAATTTTTTGTGTACGCTACGTTTTGAGTATATTTTTTAAAAGACAAATTAAATATTTGTATTTAAAAAAAAAAGTTTTTTAGGTGTAAGGATTATAGGCTTATAAAATTTGATTGTTCATGTTTCCTATATAACTGTCTTTTCAGAATGATGATGTCAGGTGAAAACGTTCTATGTCAAACATATTTATTTTACTTTTAGAATATATAGAAGATAAATGACAAATCCTAGTTCATCAAACTAGCTCAGCCGCCCCAAATGAGGGCTAAAGAAAAAGAGACCCATCCAAGGGAAATAAGCCAACATTTATAAAGGTATAAAGTCACTATAAATATTATTCAAATTAATTTATCAAATATAGTATTTAATGAATATCAATTTGACCTTGGAATGACTAATATTTAACACTACTCATTTCAGAGTGAGCTTTTCCCCTCTCTTCACGACATATAAAATAAAAATATGCACATATGTATACAAACATCTATTCAAACTTTGTATTTCCTTTGCCAGTTCTTATCGCTAATATATATGTATATATAAGCTAAAGATATGGATATAAATGAACATTTGTACATATATATATATATATATATGTTTATAAATTTGGAATATACAAACCCATATGAGACTTGAGTTTTTAAGGCTATAAATCTTTCATTTCATTTATATGGTACAAAAAAAAAAAAAAATTAATGCTATATACACATAACTCAAACAACTTAAAGGGATACGCACTTTTATTTTCGTGTAGGAGCATGTATGGAAAATGAGAGCGAGGGAACAAAAAACAATAAATATAAAAACAAAACAAAAATTAATTTATATGTGTTTTTTTATTATTGTTATTTTATTTCTCGTTTAAATAGATTTTTATTTAATTTTGTATGAATTTTTATATTTGACAATTAAACAAAGATAAATTAATTGTTTGTTAAGATTTATGTGTTGACAGCTTGATGTTTTATTACTAAGACATGTGTACAACAACAATTAAAAACCTTTTTTTTTTTTTTTTTTTGAAAAAAAACATTGTTTTAGTCCAAAATTCACATTTTTACAAACTAAGAGTCAAATTTCACATAAATGAAGATTTGAATTGATGGATTGAAAATCCTTTTTACTCAATATTAAAAAAATAATAAATCTCATATTGATTATATAACAACTAAAAAGGCACTTTTTAATTCAAATTAATAGTTTTGAGGTCAAGTTTTTGTAGTCTTATAAAAACATTTGTAATTAAATCAATATCTGAACTATATAAATTATGATTTAAAAAATAATTGTATCTTAAAATTCATATCACTAATGATTCTCTGGATTTGAATATATTATTAATACACTCATGATATAATAATTTAATTTTGTCAAAACTTTGTCTACAAAATAATAAGTCTCAAAAGTTTTAAAACAATTGTCAATTTTATTTTCCATAAGGATAAAAAAGTGAATCAAATATTTAGGTTCATTTTGTCCTACTCTGAAGAGTTAGTTATATGATTATCTTTGTAAAATAGTTGAGGTCACGATTTCATGAGATATACTTATTTTTAGATACGTAATGAATCAAGATACAAGGAAACGAAAGGTGAAAGTCAGTAATTATACAATACTTAGGAATGAGGTGCATTGGATCAGTTTATTATTGTTGAAAGTGATATACCCTTCATTATTACACCTTCAAATTTATATAAATTTCATTCAGCTTTGAAAAACTGTTTCTTTTCTATTTAAATCAGTTATTATATCATATAATTTGATGGGAACAAAAAAGCATGTCATTCCCTCATAACCTTAATTAAATATATGATTTATAGTTTTATAGTACAATAAATCGTTCAGTTCTACTAAATTTTCGAAAATATTGAAGTAAGGAAATTATATAAACACACACATATATATATATATATATATATATATATATATATATATATATATATATATATAAAGTGATTAATTGTCGAAGAAACTATATCTACAATGAATCTATGCCCTTTAAAAAGATATTTAAAAAAAACCAAAACAATGGTAGAGAAAGTTTATCAAAACACTGTATTGTAGAGAAAAAGTTTAGAAAACATTTTATAACAACAACAACAACAACAAAAAAGAAACAAAAAACATTATACAAAAAATGGTAAAAGAATAAAAATAAAGTAACAATATATATATATATATATAATACAAAAAATAAAACAAAACAAAAAGGCTCAAAAAATAGGCTATATGGTAAAAAATTGTGATGCCCAAAAATGTGAAAGCATAAGTGAGAAAGGGAAAGCTGTATTCAAAATGGTTTATGTGTCCCCCCCCCCTCTACTTCATACTTATATATATATATATATACATAAATATATATAAAAAGAAAATTAAATTGATTATGAGCAATTTAGTTCATATTCCCAAGAGTAGGGAAAAAAACAAAAAAAAAACAAAAAAAAAACGGACAACATAAATTAAATTTTCATTGGTCCATTAATTTCTGCACAAGTTTTTTTGCTGACTAAAAAACTTTTATTTTTAAGTGCTAATTAATTATATTATACAGTCAACATATAGGTGAAATAGCTAGTGGGTATTTACTTCACCTATGCAAAAAACCCCAAAAAAAAGTGTTGCCATTAATTAAATTCCTTCGTTTTAAATTCACAAATATTTTACTTTATTTTTTTATTTGTAAATATTAATAAAAAAACGATTATAAATCATTTGCAAAAAAATGTTTTTTATTGGTGAATTCAAATGGTTTGTGTAAATGATAGCTTAAATACCTTTTATTATAATTTATTTAAACTTTAAAATTTATTTCAAACAATTTTTTTATTGTTTTTGATATTCTTTTTAAAAAAATCTTATATTCTAGATTTTCGTAATTTTGTGGTAGAAACTCTGTGGCTTTCTATTCAATGGTTAGAAAAAGGTATTATAATTTTTGTAGGATTTAAAAAAAAATTATTTTGTGTGTAATTAACAGATAAAACCACCCGAGATGTTCTTCGTAATTTAATAATAAAAAAAACCCCACAAATTGGTTAGTTATAAAAATATATACTTATATTGAACAAGTCTAAAATATATTTTAAGTTAATCAAAGTACACTCGTATGCCATGGCTTATGTACTTGAAGTAAGTATGTACATTATTTTATGTATTAGTAATGCATTTAATGTCTAAAGAATGTAGTTATCTGGTTTTATATATTTGTGAATGCAAATAGTTTTAAAATGAGGGTAGTTTGAGAAAATACAAAACATTTCCTTCTCACTGGTCAAGTCATTTGAGAAGTCAATGGATACTGATCCTTGGGGGGAAAGTGTGAGTGTTTTGCAACACACTCAGCTTTTTTATATCACTCTTGTCGATCTCCTGTGATATAGGGGGAAAAATATTCATATTTTTATACTATAGAGTGTGAATGGGGAAATTTCTTTCAATGCCAAAAAAGATACAAAAATTTCTAAAAGGCATATGCTGAAGTAAATAGATCCCTAACTTCAGTAATGTATTAAATATTTAAAAAACCCTGTACATTGAAATTTATAAATATGCAGTTGTGAGTATTACAAAAATGAGAATATATTTTTATATTCTCATTTTTGCTCTCGTTATAAAGGAAACTTTATTACGTTATTATTTCTTTAGAAGGAAAAACGAAAGAATATTCATTTTAGTGATGTATCGAAATGTCTAAGAATGTGGAAGTGAATATAATAGCAATAAATATAAATCTGTTTCATTTGCAAAAATGAATATTTCTAAAATGCATATAATTATCAGATGTACGTCAGACTTTAATAGTAGTCAGTCTTCATTCATCATGCCTCATCTAAGCCCTTTCCCTATCAATAAGTACCTATAAAAAGCATATATGCCTTTAAACTTATGTATGATAGCTGAAGTTTCAAAAACTCTCCAATCCGCATATATATGGCTCATATAATTTATAATCCCTCCTGATGTAAATTTTCTGCTTATTTTTCACATAAAAAAAATTAAAATTCATATAATGTTTTTTTATTTTTATTTGATGTACAATTTATGGTCCTAAAAATCCCATAAGCCATTATGATACAATAAAGAAAAATGGCCTACATGTATGCAAATATGTTTATATATGTGCAATAACAAAACTTTATAACAAAAAATGATTCTTAATATGGAAATAAGAGGCTCTTTGATAATAATCGTTAGAACGTTTGAATACTTCTTTTTTTTTTTACTCCGTGGGAATGAGCACTTTGACCTAAAGAGTGAAGCACGTGATACACATGCACAAAATTCCAGGCTTTTCTCCCCCATATACAGAGCTCATATTCTCTGTTAAAGAAATTTAAGATATCTAAAAAGTGCTTAGAGTATATTTTATTAACTCAATTTCATATAATTAATTGTCTTAATTGAAGAAAATGTATTAGGGAGAAAAGCAGATATGAAGTCTAATCTAAAGGTATATGTACTTTGAATAACATATCCATTATCTTCAAATGAATGTAAATATGTACTTTAAAAATTTAATTTAATTGAGGCTGCAACGTTTGACCTATGGCCTTCATTTTAAGATGGTAAAAGTCGTTACAAATTCGTTGATTTTAAGGCAAAAATTGCTTTTTTGTTTTTAAATATTTATATGACCAGTACCAGATATTTTGATTGCTCTATTGCTCTTTTTAATTGCCTTCAAAAGATACAATGAAGTCAATACAGTAGAAAAATTAGCCCTCAAATGAGATATTTTAATAAATCATAGTGCACCTTATTAAAAAACTAAAAAAAAAATTATTTTTATAAGTTACAGATATTTGGAGAAAAAAAAGTCATATACAAATTATTGGCGTATAATTTATTTTTTATTTGAATTAATGAATGTTATCAATTCTTTTAATCTTACATGAGTGTTTAATATGAAGGCTTTTTACGCTATACATATCAATGAATTTCTTCTCTTCTTAAGTTGGAAATATTCCAAAAATGGTTTTGATTCAAAAATACATAAATTTATTCATCTTCATTTTGGATTATTCCTTTGAGAGGGGAGTGCATACATTAGGGAATAGTTTATTTAATCTAATAAGAAACTCATACTTAAAAAAAAAATACAGTTAGACATTTTAAATGCAAAAATATTGAATTTACCTCTTATAATAATGAATATGCCTTTTTAAAGCATATTTTAAGACTAAAATGACATATGATGCATATAATTTCAGCATAAATGCAGATAATACTTTTTGAAGGAGTTTTTTTTTTGTTTTTTGGGGGGAGTTAAGTTATGACTTTTTGTGTGTGTGTGTTTTTGTAGAAATTAGTATTTTATTGATCTTTTTAGAGTCATTATTTTGGTTTTAATGAGGATATTTAGTAGGGTTTTGACCCAATTTATATTTGATATGTAAATGAAAGTTCGGCCCCTCCAAGATATCAAAAGAGCAATTCTAAATTTTCAATTGGCTTTCACATTAATTTTTATTACTTTTTGTTTGCACACAATCAAATGCTCAATTATTTTGTCAATTTTAATGGATATATTTTTAATGAGAGTATAACCATAAAGGGTCTGTTTATACTTAATAATAATCGTTTAGATAAATATAGTTATAAAAAGTTATTTATTTTTTATGGACAAATATTTGATTTCAAACTTAAATAACTATTTAGAGCTAAATCGGGGATTAGTAACCATTGGGAATGAAAGAGTCTAGTCAATATCTAGTGAATGTTCCTGTTATTCAATATAATTTATACATATATTTATAACATTTTCTTTAACTAAAACTGTTTTTTTTTTTTGTTTTTTTTTGCAAAAAGAACCTCCACTTTTTTATTAGGGTTTAATGAAAAAAAATGAATTTCTATGAAAATGTTTCTTTTTCAGTCACTAACTCTGAAAATAAGTTTTTCAAATTAGAGATTTCAATTGGAATTTTTTTTTCTCTAAAAGTGTATATTTTATATTTTTATGTTATCATTACTACTGTGATCAAATTTCACTTAATTTTTTCGTTAAATTTACTCTTTTAACAAATGTATGTATAAAATCTAAACGGTATCAGGGCAGCCATTTTAAACATTCACCCATCGGACAACTAACCCCCTTCCCTGGACATTTACCCCTCCCCCCCCCCAATTTTTTTTTTTTTTTTATAAAATTACCTTATTATTTAATGCAATAGCTGTTCAAACTAATGCAATTATGAAAACTTTTTTTATTTTGTCTTCTACGTTTTATGTGATGAGTGCAATAGTTATTCAAATTTGAGTCCACCATTATGGAATTTATTACCTCTACTCGGGGTAGTCAATAGTTGCTATAGCAGAGATTTATATCTGGCAGGAAGAAAAACCTTGACATTACTGTGGAATCATATGAGATGCGACACAACCTCAAGCTATTCAAGGCAAGGATCCGTGACAGAGGAGACCAAGTGTTTGGTCTGTACAGCAAGCACACTCATGCACCAGATATTAAACAACCAGAGACACTGAAGGTATGCCAATCTATCAATAGCACAACGTTTTATGAATCATCCCTGTTATAGCAACTTTTTACTACCACGAGTAGAGGTAATCAATTCCATAATGATTTACTCAAATATGCATTTATATGGAATTTTGACTAAATACCAATTGAAAATGACAAATGTATCTTTTTAATGTTTTTTTTTTTCGGGGAAATTTTCACATCCTTTTGTAACAGTTGTTTTCTTGTAAAACTGATAATTAGTTTTTGCGAAGGTGAACTTTGATATGTGCACTTAACTTATTTTGAAGTATTACAACAATATACGTATATTTAATTGGTACTTAAATCAGCACAAAACTAAGGGACACATGTATTCATTAAAAATATTTTTAATGAAATCAATTCATAAAAGTATATTTACACATATGTCACTTTTATAAAAGTTTTTATTATTATTACTCAAAGAAATATTTTTAAAGGACAAATACATAGAGATCCATGTCTTTTACTTGATATATTTTTTTATTGATGTTCTAAAAATAGAATAAAATACATGGTGAACAGATGATGAGCCTTTTATATGTTTATAAATATATTATGTATGCTATTAAATGCGACTTGAATAACACAATATCATTTTTTTATTTTTTTTCATATATCAAAATATATATAAATATAAGAACATCAGATATTTTTTTTTTTTTGCCCAAAAGTAATGTACGTGTGTATATTTGAGTCACTTCATACCCAATTACTCAAAACTCCTTTTATGCTTACTCTTTGAAGTAAATGTAGTTTTTTTTTTTAATTTAGTATGAAATTAAGTAATTTATTCATTTTGAAGCACATTGAGTCTCCCAGAACGTGGGATACAACTTATCAAAAACTCTAGTAACGAATTTGTCAACTATAAATATCATTTTTTTTAAATAAAAAAAAACCTGTCAAACAGTCTGGTTTTCCTTGTAGAATGAACTATTGGAGACTGTTTAGGTGAAAAACAAAGATTGAATTCTTTTCATACTCTGTAAGTAGATAATAAAAAGTCGTACTCTAACTAAATTTGAATGTATGTACCAATTCAGATTGACTTATTCACTGACTTATTCAACCACTGGTTTATTCATAATCAAAAATAAAATATTTTATCCCGTCCATTATAGTCGCAGATGCTACAAAAATGATCAAGTTGCAAGATTCAAACTCAAACATACTTTTAGGACAATGAATTAATATGAATGTATAATATTTTCTGAGATGAAAATTCAAGGTTTCATGACTTAATAAAGGGAATAAATATTATTATTTTTTTTTTTGCTTTCAAATAACATTTTATTTTATCAGATTAGATTGACCACTCTTAGAGAAAAGATGACAGTTTTTACTTTATGATAGAGCATTCAGAAATGAGTATAATTTGTTACCTATAAAAATAAATTTATATTCTGGAAAACGGCGTAGAGATTTTGAAATGGAGTTCTTAGAGATCTGAAGATCAAAAGGAGTTCGTTTTTTTTTTTTTTTTTTTTTTTTTGAAAGGGATATAACATACTGCGTGTCCCACTATAAAAAAATATTTTGATCATTTATTATCTTAGTTGTGCTACTATAAAAATATAAAAATAAAGCTTTCTAATCCCCAATCAAAACTTTGTCAACACATCGAATGTAAATCACATGACAGTATATATAAGGAATTTCAATCTATAAGTCTTTGTTCATTAAAACTTTCTTTCGAATACATAATTGCTTCTTTGACAATGATGCATCAGGTGTGAAGAATAGTTGAGTGGAATCCATCTCAAATTGAATAATATTGATATATGTAGCTGTGTTTTTATCACCTAATGTGATAATATTTGATATTATTTTTTGACTTTTTGAAAACTTAATCAAATAACAAATTATACAGGTCAAATAACTTGAAATATCAAAAATTCTAAGAGGTATAATTATAATAAAAATTATTCAGTTTTGTACACTGATTTCAAATCTCTAATTTTTTTTTTCAAGAGTCCGACGGTTTTCGAGAAATCGAACCCTACTTATTGAGCTAATTTGGCTTCATTCTAAGCCTAGAAAGGTAATCATTTGGTTCATTAGAAATCGAAGACTTACGGTAGAGCTACTAAAATAGTAGTGCTCAGAAGGATTACAAAATCTGCGCAGAAAAATTATGAAATCAGCTGAAATGCATCTGCTCGCTACTATTTCAATCTATTGCAGTTGTTTTTTAGTAGCTCTTCTGTAATTTTTTTATTTCTAGCGAATTTTTTCTCGAAATTGAATGAGAATTTACATATTTAGACGGACGATTTCTTCAGGACTCTTATCGTGCTCTTGGCATCTCGTTTGAAATCTGTTCCTTCTTAATCCATTTCATGTAATATTCAAGGAATTATTTAAGTACAAATGATTTGGACAACTTTTGAGCCTACTCCCGTTGTCTATGCCCCCAGAAGTCACTTTAGGTCAAAACAAAGACTGGAAATGGAATCTGCATTAAAGACACTATGAAATCATTATTTTTTTAATGCACATACATTGATTTGCTTTTATACATAAAAAGTATTTACTAGGTGCTTTGTGTTTAGAAGGTCATTTTTTCTACTTATTTCTACTGGCTAAGAAATAATATGAGTTTAAAGAGAAAAAGGTTGCTCTCTCGCTCGGCTGGATAAGGTACTATTTATACGTTATCTTAATATACTATATACATATATTTTAATATAAAAATTTGAGTAATTTTTATTGTCAGAGTTACGCGGAAAAATATTTTTTTTAATTATGAATTGTTACTATGTATGTATGTATGTAGACATTAAACTCATCGTATCAAATGATAATAAAGTATATTATATATTTAATTTTCCGCGTCATAAACTACAAATATTAAAAAATATATATCTCAAATATAAGTATAAAACATTGATTACACATTTCAGCTTCTTTTCAAGAAAAAAATAGAGATATTTTTTTTTTTGCTTTCTTTAAAAATGCCTACCTATGTACATATAAAAAAAATGGATATAAAAATCCAATTACCAAGGATTTATACAACCGTATGAAACAAAATAATCTTATGTTTACTTTCTAAAATGTTTTCATGTGACGTCATCACAATGGAAGTAAAAATAACAACTCGAGGTTTTTTATTCTTATTTAAAACTAAATTATGTTATTTCAATATATATATTTAATATTTTATCAGCAATTACGTTTTGAAAATAGGGCTGTCTTTTTGGTTTATTTTGCAAGATGCGACGTCAATAAGGTATTAGATATATATGTATTGTTCTTTTTGTTTAAAAAAATGAGTCCGTTCCTTGGACGTATTTTAGAAGCAATGATTTTTTTAAAATGAAAAAAATCTATTTATTTGCAACCATTTAAAAAAAAAGTCAAAACACAACTTTTTAGATAGTTAAAACAGTAATCTCTTGCTTTTTTGGTTTGTACGATACCCCTGCTAATGTACAAATATGTTTTTATGTTAAAAAGTAAAAAAAAACAAGTTTTGTTCTTTTAAATTTTTTGGTTTTGTGGTTTATTGTGGATTAATTTATTAATTTATGGTTTGTTTGTGGAGATTAAAGACCATGTTTTTGACGTAAAGAAAAAAATTAAATGTTATTCAATTTTTTGTATGGTTAGAGTTCTGAACTAGAGAAAATCGTTTACAAGTGAATAAAAATTTACTCTTTTTCTTATTTTAGGTAATAACAAAAAACACAGTTTTTTTTAGTCCATTCATAATCGCAAATATAAATAAGAAAAATATTAAATTAAACACATCATGAGCATTAAAACTAATTTTCCAGAATTTTACTTAATTTTAATTATTATCTAAATTGTTACATATTCAATATCAATATATATATTTTTGAAAATTGGTATTAAATATATATTATGTGTACAAAAGAAGTTTCTTGCAACTTATGGTGATAGCTCATTAAACACTTTGAAAATGTGTTTTTGCAATTTTTAATAATAAAAATTTCATTTACTCAAAAGTAGCATAAAATAAGATTATTATAAGATTCTGAGACGTTGGTTAGCATGACTTAGCACAACCACAATAAGACTAAAAGTCAGTTACATAGTAATAATTTTTTTTATTTATTATTCCGTACTGAATTTACCAAGAACTTAGAGAATGAATACAACACGAGCCATACTCGTAATTCTCCTTACAAATAATTAAAAGATGTTCTTTTCAAAAATAAAAAAAATATTTTTTGCTTGCATATGATGTTAAATTTGTTGAATAGAAATGTGCATATTTAAATTTTATCTCCTTATTTTATAAAGAAAGTAAACTTATGCCAAAAAAATAAAATAATTCACTTTTTTTAGAGAGAGTTTTACAATTCAATAGTGTGGGTATTCAAAAACTTTTTAGTCATGATTTATGTGAGAAAGTCTTGCTCCATGTAGATTTATTAAGCTTTTTGGTTGCATTTTTATTTTTTTGGCATTGAAAAAAAAAGGCTTACTAAAATGACTTTCTTTTTTTCTTTATTGCGGAAAAAAAAGTTTTAGCAAAACACTACTCTTATAAACAATAGGTTTAGTTCATTCAAGCCTTATTTTTCTGGCTGTTTTTTTTTTCTTCATAAGAATGCACTTTTAAACAACAACTAATCATAAAGGATGTTTCATAAAAAACATTTATGGTTTTTTTTTTCTTCTAGAAAATCAAATGTTTATTGATGATTGACACTTTATGTTGTTTTTGAGTGTGGATCAAGGAATAGATTAAAAAAACAAATAAAAAACAAATCTATGTAGATTTTGAATTCTTATAAACTGTTTCTCTCATAGAACATCTACATATGACTTCTTACCAATTTGCTCATAAATATGCATTAAAAACTATATATATAAAATTATAATTAGTAAGGCTTAATCTGTGTTACTAGGTGTAAAAAGAAGATGAAGAAGACCTTTTGCGAATTATTGGGGTATGAAAAATAATCTGCTGATTAATATATTTAATTTTAATTTTAAAATCTTTTGTTTTATAGCCAAAGAAATAAAAATGAAAGAAAAAAGAAAATGTTCATTTATCTTTTTAACTTTCTTAATGGAGCTCCTATTATCATTGACGGATAAGTTTGCTTTTGAGAAGCACATTTCCTACGAGGGCAAAAGTAAGCAAGGAAGTAGTGTCAAGCTGAATGTAGTTATGAGCCACTGAGACGCTTGACAAAGGAAACAGATTTTCAATACCAAACTTTGATCCTTTTCACGAATGAAGAATGGAAACTCATCGTCTATACCTTTTCAAGTTCAATAAGCAAGTTCAATATGGGAATAAATTATAAAAAACAATATTCAGGAAACTTAATATTATAATAAATTTTATAATGAATGAAAATAAAAAAATGAATTGAGCATAGTAAGACTCTAAGGCCCAAGTCTGTAAATTTTATGAATTGAGACCTATTTTTCATTCAAAACATCTTCAATCCTGGAGTGGGCGGGAGCATTATCAATTACAAGATCTACTGGTCCTCCAATTACATGCTTCCTTTGCCTTTCTTAAGCATTCACTCCATTGCTGTATCCTTTTTGAAACTTTTTTGTTTCACCTCATGATGAACAAGCCTCAAGGGATTAATACATTCAACAACATGAACATTGGCCCCTTTAGGGGCTGTTGCGAGTGTAAAGCATCTGCTTTCACTTGGTGAACGACCCATTGATTTTGAAATATGGAGATGAAAGTTAGTCTCGTCCATAGACAAGATTGGTAAATTTTGCAACTGATAGGAAAGTAAGCTTTCAACAAAATCTGATCGTTTATTCCCATATTGAATTTGCTTATTCCCATATTGAACTTGAAAAGATATAAAATCTAGGCAATTTGATACATATATGTATATATATACATATATACGTCATGTTCATCCGTGCTAATGAGTTGGGCATAACATATGTATTAAGTAGATGCAAGACTCTCATTTATTTAAAAATTTTATATATTCACAATGTACATATATGTATGCATACAATGTCCATATAAAAATATTCTTTATTCTTCTGTCAAATATCATTTATCATGTGACAGGATGAACAATTAAAGTAATAAATCAAAGGAGAAAAAAGTAATTTGTTTTTATATTTATATAATATGAATGTTATTAGCAGAAAAAAAAGTAATTTTTATGTACCTATGCATATACGTATTTATGACCCTTGAGCCACAAAGGGGAACTTTGATAATTTTTCTCTTCAAAAATGAATTAAAATTACAATTGCATCTAATTATATTTTATTTCCATTAGGTAATTAATCATATAACATATGTATTTGGATTCATCTTTCGAAGATACTGCCACAAACTCACGAAATTACACATACAAAAACTTGATACATATATATATATATATATATACATATTTCAAAGGCCATGTTGGAAATACATGTAAGCCACATATATCAAATGAAGACTCTATGATAACCGAGATATTCCAGAAGCCCAGTTTGGAGTTTATTTTTGTTTTTAACTGTTTGTTTTTTCGTTGTGTATGTTGGTTAATAACTATCATAACTTTCTTCTCACCATTTTTTTCTAAGAGCAATCTTTAGCCCTTGTTAAAATAAAGTTTGGTGTAGCTTTATTTATAATTAAAGCTAACAATCCTTGATATTTTTACCCTTCCAAGAAATTACAATATTAAGTCCACAATTATTGACCAACTAATTACATACTTATTTGGTCTATATCTATGAAATGAAGCTTTCAGCTATTAAGTAACAGATGTCTCTAGGATTATTTTTAAGCCATTCCAAATATCTTATTTTTTTGGTTTGTCGTCTGGCTACAATATACAGTTCATTATTTATATATAAACTGAAAACGTCTACCAAAATATAAAACATATTAAATGTTTAACGTCATAGAAAACATATAACAATCACTCATGCACCTATAGTTACATATATTCATGACCTTCAGCTATTTTAATATATATTCACGTGAATTCTGAGAATCTACGCATCTTTTTGTTTTCTCCTAGTTTAAAACAAAAGAAAACTTCATAGTCTTTAAAGTGGTTCATATCTATATATGTAGGTATATTTAAACCCATTTGAGGTCAGATCCCCTTCCTTTTTCCTAAATATAATTATACTTCTTTGAAGGTATTATCTAATGATTCTATTTCTAAAATTACTTTTTTTTTTACAACTTCTCTCACATTTTTTTTATCTACAACTTCCTTGTCTTCTTTCCTTCTACCTTCAACTCTTTCTCTCGTATATATTAAGAAGCTGTTTCAAACAAATATAATTACTTTCCTGAATGATTTGAGTGAATTTGAATTTCTATGTTATCTTACATATATATATGTCATAGATGATTTAAGTTTTTCCATTCTCCATTCACGATCATTTTTGAAAAGATATGCATTTTTCTTGTTATTAACATTTTAACATTGAGAAGAGTCAGTATTTAGATATATTATTCATTGAATAATTCTACTAATATACATACAAACTCAATCATTAATACTTGTTTAACATTCAAAGAAAGAGCGCGCAATCCTTGCTTAAATATTTTAGTTGTAATTCAATATCTTAACAATAATAATATTACCCTCTTTAGGGTCAACTGCTTTAAATTAAAAGACCTTCAACTCATAAAAATTAGCTGAAGGAATAACACATTGTATTTTCTTTAGTTTTGCTGATGAAATTTAATGTAAAAGAAAATGGCATCCATGTTGAATGGCTATTATGGGCTGTGCAAGAGGGACATTTATGGTAGAAATACGTTCCATTTTTGAGTATTTCAGTGAATTAGATACATTTTATATATATATATGTTAAATATATTTTGAAATACTATGGTGTTGTAAAATATAAAGTGGCTCATATCTAGAGATTTTGCAGAACCTTTTTTCATGACGTCTTCATGCTAAAACATCGTCTACTAATGCTATGACAGTCCATTTTCGTTGTTTTTTATTTTTAAAGCAAAATAAATGAAGTTTTTGTATAAAAATTTTGTTCATGTTAATTTTAATACTTATTTGATGTAAAAGTATGAAATTTATCATTTCAATATACACAACAAAAGCTCAAACGTATTTATATTTCAATAAACTAATTTAATTTAAAAAAACACATTTCTTATAAGCTATAATCATAGTTATCATAATAAATAATATGTTTTTCGTATTTGAAATAATTTTAAATATGCCTTAAGTCTGTCAAAGTTTGAGCAAGAAAAAAACTAAGAGAGAGAGAGAAAAAAAAATCTCAATTTTTCTCTTATTAAAATGGAATAATAAAAAAAACGTCAGAAAAAGTAATTTTAGTAAGTATAAAAGTGGAAAAATAATATTTATTTTATTTCATTTTTATATAAAAAATATATATATTCTACATAGAACATTGTAAGACATACATACATAAAGAATTAGTAACAGAAATTAAATTAATTTTTTTTTTATTTTGGTGAAATAAATTATACTTCCTTCTAAAACATAAATAAAAAATAAAAATAAGATCCTCTATTTTCAAACTGTAGTTACGATAATAATGAATATGAAAAGAAAAAAAAATATGAAGCAAGATTTTTTGACTAATAAAGTGGTTATCAAGTACTTTCGCCCTACCTTCCTAAGGGTGTAGCCAATTAAATAAAGGCCCAGCTCTCTTCAAAAATAATTCAATATCCTTGCATGCAAACATGAATAATTTAATTATGTGCAAAAATCATTTTATGCATTAATCATAGAGTAAAGAACAGCAAAAAACTACTCATGCTTATAACTAAATCCATGATTACATATAGATTTATACATAATTTAGGCTATAAATTCAAAACCATCAAGGGAAGAACAAACGAAGATCTTTGTACTTATAATATTTACATCTAATATCTTTAGTCAGCCCTTCTCAAAGTTTTTGATTTATCTACATATTAAAAAATAAATGTCTATCACTACATATATGTACTAGAGGCAAAAAGGTGTACTGAAGTTCTGTAATTGGGTGTATTTTGAGCTGTAGGGGATTAGATAAGAGACTCAGTAAAGCAAAAGTACTTTTAGATATATATATATAGTTTGGAAGGGAGGTTGTGTTGTTTTCATCCTTGCCTTATTTACTTTTGATAATGAATCAAATTGATTTTTCTAAATTCAATTTCAAACTATGTAGACACGTCAAAGTTCATACAAGAGCCTCATCTATACTTTATTTGAACCTAAGCACTCCTCAATTGCCGGTTACAGTATTTTATATAATATAAGTTTGAAGCAAAAATGTGGGGACAAATTTGTGTTTTTTTAGCTTGAACAAAACTTTGAAAGTGCGACTAAAAATACTTCGTCACATGCCTCTAGCTAATGATGATTCAAAATTCGACTAAATTGCTCCTTTAGAAAATGGTTAGTGTTGCATCTACACTTATGACCAGATTTTTTGTGGCAATAAAATTAGTTTTTACATAAATGGAAAGAGCATAACTAAAAGGGAAAGTACAAATAGCTGAATTGATAAATGCTTAATTTTGAGTGCCAAAAATCAAATTAATTGATTATGTAGTATTGATGTTTTCAATAGATACTTATATACGACTGCAAAAAACAAAAAAAAATCCATAAATATATGTTCTTATATGACGTATAAAATATTCCTTACTCAGTAAATGAGTAACAATGTATGTATGTTAAGTATTCTCTACTGGGTAAAAATATTCGTATCATTTTAAAGAAGAAGAAATGAAATATCCTTAGAGAAAAGATATAAACCATTTTGATGTACATTATTTATATACATATCATTTTTGATTTGATATTTGATAAGTTATACTGAAAAAAAAAAATAATAATATAAAAAATTACATATATATATATATAAAGATATATAAAAAAGACAGAAAAAAATCGTTTTCCAATCCAAGAACAATCGGAATTCTTAAAAAATAAAGAAGAATATTCAAAGTATATTTATATAGCTTTTTGTGATACGATAGTTTACCTAGAGTAAAATTTTTCTACAAACGGCACAGTTCTTCAATAATCTTATTTATTTAGTCAAAACTACAATGTAAGAATATATTTAAATATATGTCTCATTTTATAATTATATAGATCGAAAATAAAACTTTATTTATTTCACAAAATTTGATTTGTTTTTTTTTAATACTATTCCCATTAATTTTCCTATGTCAATTTCAAAAGTACACAATTTAATATCAAAGACACGAAGAAGATAAGAAACAAAAACTTTTGTACTTTATTTGGTCATAGTTTAAATCATTTTTCATATGTTTGGAATGGGAAAAGGGATGTAAGACTCCTTTGTTCATTTTCATAAAATAAAATTAATTATTCCTTAGCTGTCTAATCAAATTAATAGATACTTTATTTGTAAATATAAACACATATATATACATAAAACGTGTTTACATAAAAGGGATCCGTCCTATCACTATTTGTTTAATAATTTTATCAAAAAAAAATAAGAATCAAATACTTTTTAAGATAACAAGTATCTATCAATTAATTGAGTTTGAGAATTTTCGTTTTTATGCCCTTTAGTCTAATGTTTTACACGGATATCATGGTTACTTTTTTTATGATACCTCCCCTTCCATGAATAAATTTTTTATTTCTATAAAAAGAAAATTTATTCATAACCATATATTTAAAAAAAAAATAAATAAGAGTAAATAGAAAACCTAGGTTCATCAATCAAGGGGAGTATGCTTTTTTTTGTACTTTCCTGTGAATTATATATATATATATAATTCATCATTAATCAGACTGCATGAAACTAAGTTTTTATTTATTTATAGAATGTCTTTAGGGAGAGAGAAAAAATTAATTTTTGTCAATACATTAAGATACTTTTAAAAGCTTAGAAAAAGTATGTCCTGGGTTGGTGTTTTTTTATATATATTATAATTATTATAAAAAAAATTGAAAACAAATATTGTTATGTTAAATAAATAATTATATTTTTGAGTAATAGAATATGTGACCACAAAACAAATTTCAGGTCAATTGAGCAAAGCTTAGCTAACTCTACAAAGGAAATGAAATGATAAATGTGGTATTTTGATGATTAATAAAAAAAAATACTTTCTTTAAAAAATCTAAATACATAAATTTGGAAGATCATTTAAATGTACATTTAATTTTGTAACACTTTGACTTCAAAATTCAGTATTTACAATACAAAAATAAGATCCACTGTATTTCGAGTCCATTATTTTGTTGTTTTATATGTAAATAAATGCAAAAAAATACTCAATTTTGAAGTGAAAAGTTTTTTTAAAACAATGCTCTTTAAATGTTGCTTAAAATTCAAATATTTGCCCTAAAGATATCTTTATTTATTTTAAATCTCATATTATATCGACATATAACTCATTCCAACTAAATTGAATAAAGTATTTAAGGGCTTCATGATATAACTATTTTCAGCTCCTTCATAATTGTATCAATTATTTTAATATTTATTCTACAAAAATCAACTTTGAACACAATAAAAATTAATTATGTTACGTTTTCAACTCAATTGAAATATCTTTAAAATCTGTACTTTATATTATTTAAAGTTCAAAAAGCTATTAAATTACCGTATTTTTTTGGATTATAAGTCGCAGTTTTTTTCATAGTTTGTCCAGGGCTGCAATTTATACTTCAGTGTGATTTTGATATGTTTTTCCTTCTTAATTATGCCTTTTTTGACTGGTACGACTTATAATCCGGAGCGAAAAATACGGTACTCTTAACAATTGACAATGGTAATAATGAGAATTTTTAAACTAAATAATCATTATTTGAGAAATAATTATGAAAGTTCATGATCTCAATTGCTTGATAAGGAACATTTAAACTGAAAGTTTGAAAAAAATAGAAAAATAATGATGCGTTGTTTCCCTTGACATAAATTAATCATATTAATTATCTTTTGGATGTAATTGAAATAACTAATCCGTGAAATAGAAGAAGATTAATGCTTTAATTGTAGGTAATTATTGGCTCAATAGAATCTTTTAAGAAATAATTGCATTGTACATATTTCATTACAACATGTAAAAATCATTGTTCAAAGAAAGCTTACTCAAGATTTATTTTTCCATCCTCAGGGATTTTATTAAATTGATATGATTTAAAATGAATTACTAAATACAAAATAAGAATTGTGAATTACTCAAAGTTTTCAAATATCAAAAAATACCAAGAGGTTTGAATTAAATTTTTTTTGGGATTCAGATAGGGATAAACGTTTTTATTTTTTAAGTTGGCACGTCTGTTACTGAAATATCTGGCAAATTACTCATCGAAATATTCATTAGTGTTTGAGATACACATCGTCTATTTTTAATGAACTAAAATTGATTTTTTCATTTTTTTTAAAATGTCTGAAAGATGATGACTCGAATACAATTTTGAGAAATGTTGTGGAAACCAAAAAAGTTTATTGAATATTTTAACTTATATTCTTTTGAAATTTTGAGAATCCGTGGCTTATTTCTTGAGATTCATAGCTTATTAGTCAAGAAACCGATCATTCGATTTTTAATTACTGAGTAAAAAAAAAATTTGTAACTGGTTGAAAACAGGAGGGAGGTGGTTGAAGTGAATTTTGATGATTAAATAAAGATTATTTGATTCCTGATATTTTTTGCTCATGGTAGTATATTTAATTAAAAAATACATAGGTTCCATTTGTTTCAATACCAAGTCATTTAGCTAGTCATTGAAGCTAGTTTAATATACCTTGAGAAAAATTTTAATATTAGGGCCTAACCTATATTGGTTTTTTTTTACTTGCTTTTTTATAGGCCAATGCTGACTGTGTAAGAATAAAAAAACCCAATTGATTGACTGATTTTTGTAGCTTTAAATTAATCCTTAAAAACTCAGTCAAAAAATCATACAAAAACCAAATGCAAATGTTCATTGGATATCTGTACAAAATCCCTCGTAAGACAATTGATAAAAAAAGAAAAAAAGAAAAAAAAAGAAGCCTTCTGATGATCATAGAAAATACCCCAGATGCAAGAGATTATGTCCGTTTTTGAGTTTGATTTCTTAAATTAAATGTTTCCTACATAAAGGCTGTTCCCTTTTCCAATTGACTCATAACATTTTCTTTGAATTCTTCATAAGTCATTTATGATGAGTAATTTCAGTTCCATTAGACTTACAATTAGTTATGAAGTATGTAATTATGAACGAACATATAAATTCAACGTTAAATACATATATTTGGCAGTAATAGTTTTTATATTTGTTTTGATGAAGATTTTGAGAATATTTGCAATAGTTTAAATAGTCAAAAAATATGTATTAGTCATTGCTCGATTATTAACATTTTATGATGAGTTATTTAAAATTGAAACCCTACAGCGTATTTATATTTTTTCGGACCTTAAGGCTTCATGATACTGTCATCCACAATTTGAATTTATAATTACCTATTCATAAATCTCCAAAATCAACTGGTTTTTTGTTTTTTTGTATATTATTTTAATCTCGACAATTTTTCTCTTACTTCCTCAACCATAAACCTTTGTGGGATTTTATAATACAAATTTTGACCCAAGAGACACAATATTAATACACAAAGTATATATTTGGGGATATAATTTTGCAAAAGGAAAAATATAATGCATTTGAAAGCTCATTTAAGTCATGAACTAATGAAGAATTGTAGCTAATTAAATAGCGAGGAACTTTATACATAATTTGTTCTATAATTATTATTTACTTGAAGGAAAATTGTCTTTTAAATGAGGGGTAATAATTTGAAAGAAAATTATAGGGGGGGGGGGATTTCATTTTTTATTTTTACTATAGAAAAATGTTAAATATAAAATGAACCAAGTCCTTTAGTTTAATTAATGGAAAAAAACAACAACATCTAATTTGTTACATTTGTAGCTAAAAAACAAAAAAAAGTCATCATTTTGATGGTTTTTTGTTTTTTTTAATTTATTTGCCAGGCACTTTTTTATAATAAATTCAAGCATCATCTAAATAATTTTTAATTTGACTTGTTGTGACTAAATCCAACTAAAACTACAAATACCATCATTCTAACAGCTCTTATTTTTATGTAATAATTAGACCTATTACTTATTTTTTTTAACTATATTTTCTAACTTCTTACAATAAAAAAAGTCTTCCAGAAATGATAAATTCCGATTAATTAGAAAAAAACAAAGGATTTATGTCGTCATAATTGTAAATATAAGTCACTCATCTTGAAAGAGGGATACACAACCGTATTTTATTTTGAGAATAAAAACACTTGCTTTCTCAACACTTCCATGACTTCATACATTTAGAATGGAACCTACAAATAAAATGACTAAGACATTTATTATCTATCAAAAGCCACTTTTTAATATATTTCAGACCCTACTAGGTACAAAAAATCAGTTTTTTACATCATTATGAATTCACATTTAGCAAATAATGAATAATTAACTTTTCAAAACTCTCCAATTTTCCTACTTTTCTGGTCCCGACTCCATTTGGTAGCAAAATTATTTGTAAAAATCTAGAACATTCATAAGGGGTTTTAAGCAACTAGTATTGATTGTATTTCATTTAAGGATCCTAAATCTCTTTGACATCAAAAATATTTAGCCTATTTTTTTTTAATTTTTAAAAGCTCCCTTAGAATGGTCTTTGGAAAGACTTTTTTATTTCAATTCATAGCAAAACATGATAATATATATATATATATATATATATATATACAAAAATCTATTGTAATTTTACACTTGAAAAGAAAAGTTTTTCTTGTAGTCACATATAAACTTAATTATAAGTCGTCAAAATGAATTTTTTAGCTCTTTTAAGGACATAATTTTCCGTAGTTTTAAGTTGAATGCTACCACACATTTTTATTTTCTTACTCTAAAGTAAGAATACTTAGCTGTATGTACTTAGAGTGGCTCCCCTCATTGAAATAAAATATATAGTGGAACAAAAAAATTTTAGTAGGGAAAAGTATCAACATTTATCATTTTTCTATGAAAGATTATACTTTTTGTTTATATTCTTATTCATACTGGTGTTTTCATCTCTTTCCTTCGTTTTTTAAAAGACTTTCTAGTTATTTTTCTCTTTTTGTACATATATATATATATATATATACAAAACATTAATTCTATTTCTTCAAAAGAAGTATAAACGCACACACACACACAAAAAAAAAAAAAATCTAAGGAAGGAACAAGTTAAAAATGAAGGAACTGAAGAACAAAATATTTTTCTCTAAACTTTTATTTTTCTCTTAGTTTTTTCTTTCCCTGATTGTTGCCTCAATAGTCCTATTTTTTATTTTATTATTATTATATATATATTTATATAAGAAAGTCACAGAGCTTATTGATCACAAGTACAAAATGATGGGGAAGAGAAGAAAAAGAAGCAGTAAAAGTTAAGAAACACCTTTTTTTGACAGATTCTTAAGTGCTTTAATGATTGAAGTATTTAATCAAATTGATATAGGAAAAAGCTCGATGATTCTCTAGACTCAATATGTTTTTGTTTTTGTATTTCTTGGCGTATACAGTACATGAATCGCCGTATAGCTAAAATCATATATATATATGTTTGGTGAAAAAGTAATTTCGTATTTTGCAGTCCTTATTCTAAACGAACCATATCTTCTTTGTTATTCATCAAACCAGATCATACGATACAGTTTTAAAAAGGTAAGAAATAATTCTACACGATTTAAAAAAACAAATTTGTGCACAGCCACTACAGTTTTGAGTAATTGTGCGTTTAGTATGGAGGTCTCAAAGGAAGAAATCCGTGTCATGTTCTGAATTTTTACTTTCTGAAAGGGAAAAATGCATCACGAGTGACCCAAAAAAGTTGTGATGTTTACGGGGCCGATACTCTTTTGGTTCGTGTTGCTTAGCAGTGGTTCCATCGATTTCGTTCGGGTTTAGCGGAATTGAAAGATACTGGCAGAATTGTCGTCGAAAATGTCGATAAAATTATTGAAAAAATCAACGTAAACCATCATGTAAGTTGTCAAACTATCGTAGAGGACTTAAATATTGACCATAAAACAGTTTTAAGCCATCTGTAAATGACAGGTTAAAGAAAAAAAAAAAAAAAAACTCGATGTTTGGGTGCCTCACGAACTTACTCATAAAAATCTAATGAATAGAATTACCATCTGCGAATCACTACTAAATCGTAATTAAACCGATCTATTTTTGAAGATAATTGTAACGGCACATGAAAAATGGATTATTTACGACAGTATAATGCAAAAGGAGATCGTGCTCAAAAGCCAACCAACCTGCCCTGTATAATATATATACTACTATGTGCAAAAAATAGCAAGAAATTTGAATTTGGGTTTTCGAAAGGGATAAATATTTATGTTTTTATGTTAGCAAAACTCTTACTGACATCTGAGCCAAATTACACGTCAAAATATTAATTAGTATATGAGAATGGCGTCCTTTTGTGAATAGCTTAAATCCAATTTTTAAAATCCAATTTTTTGTTTTTAAAATGTCTAAAAGATGATGACACAAATTGCAATTTAAAGAAATGTTTTTTATATCAGAAACATAAAAATAACTTTTATTTAGGTTGGTTATAGAGAAAAGGCACAATTTTTTTTAGTGATAAACCAATTTCAAATATCTGATAAATTCTTAGATAGGTTTAAAGCATGGCCCTCCTAGCCTTATCGACTTCACAACTCTTAAATACATACTGTTAGTCAGCTGCTATATTTTTGTCACAACCTGAGAAGTAGTCTGTATTTTTTTTTAATTATCTCGTGGCTAATACGATTAACAAATATAACTTGAGGCTACAAATATTAAAAATGTTTTCCTTCAATGTAAAATATTTAAGTATTCGAATACTCGAATTTAGTTTGATTAATAAGATATATTTTATCCTTAACTGAGAGAAACAGTTAGTAGTTGATTTCCTCTCCTGGTTCAGGGTGTCATCATTTTGGACCGCCCTTTGAGTCGTAATTATGGCAGTATGGCACAAAAACTACGTTACTTTTATACTATTAATGTAAAATCATAATTATTCTTTCTCAGATTATTATATGACTTACTATTATTTTTGAGGGCTGATGCGTCAAAATAAGTTTTGTCAATTATTTTCAAACATATTTGAGACTATGACAAGTAATTTTGACATTATTTAGGAACAGTATTAAACATATTAGAAACTATAATATAACACACTCAAATCAACTAATTGCTTCAAAAGACTTATTGACTATGAACAGTAGTTCATATATATATATTCCCATAAATTTAGTTTTCCTAAACTTTGTTCTCATTGTTTCCAATACAAAAGTAGTTGTTTTACAACTACAAAAGAGATATGTAAGAAAAGAATCAAAAGAAAATCATTTTGGAAGCACATCAGTCACTGACTTCCAGGTATATAAGCATTCTTTTCGTTACGTATTAGTACTTTTCTATGAGCAATTAATAATTGTTCACAAAGAACTTCTTATTTTTTTTTTGAAAGAAAGGATTTTATGCATCATAAAATTATGTTCTTAGGAGAGCTCCAACAAAAGAAAAAAAGATACAAATTTACACTAAAAAAAAACAGTCCTGTGAACAGATCCTTGGTTCGACATTAAAAAAAAATACAACTTTCAAATCTTACCACATCAATCAGCTGTGAAAGCTTCAATTTCAAACGAACAGTAACAGCTTCTGAGACATTCACGACGGGTCTAACTAATTTATTATAATTAGATAATAGATCATCATAAAGTCTTTTCGCATCCGGGTTTCCAGCTCTGACTGAGGTACAAATAAGTACAAAGATCGTTAAGGAAAAAGTTTGGCTCATGGATGAGATTCGCATGTTGATTTTTATGTGACTTTTTTTTTTTCTCTTTTTTTTTTTTTTTTGAATTCAGGCCAGGTTTTTCGTAGTACAAAAAATCTGTTTTAGAGTAGTATCAAAGGATATGAGTAAGTGGACTTCAAATGGTGAAATGGCGCTCATGATGTTGTAGCTGATTTGAGTTGGCAATGAGTGGACTACTCAATGAGTTGAAAATGGTGTTTCCAGAACGTTGCAGGCTTGATAGTCGAATATATAAAATGTGGAACTCTGTGATGAGTGCCATTGTATTCTATGCAGGCTCTGAAATGATGAAAAAAAAAGGAATAAAACATTAATATATATATATATATATATGAACATTAAGAAACAAAAAAAAAACCATTAGAAACATTCATTATTGAAGTGGGAAATTACCATTAAAGTAATTATGACAATTATCATCAACAAAATTCTGTAGCAGATAATTACAGAACACTAAAAACTACTATTCATTAGAATTCAAGTTTTTACTTTATAAAAGAGAAAATAAATGTCAGAATGATGTTTAACTTTTTAGTATATGTAAGTACAAATTATGAATTTTGATTGAAAGACCTTTAAAGGTCTTACATAAAATATAAAAACACGGCAATTTAGCTCAGATTACATCCGTCATTGGATATTTTTATTAATGATACATTTTCATTTTAACTTCAGGACTTTTTTAGTAACAAAATACAGCTTTTAAATACGAAAAGAATTCAATATTTTTTATTGGTAAAACTGACACAGGTTTTGTGTTTCAAATACTATTTAAAAAGAGTAGCATACCCCTGACACCAACAATTTGGACCATTAGGTTACAGCTGTTGTTATTTAAGTTGGCACATCTGTCACTGACATTTATGCACGCCAAAATATTTATTAGTATTTGCATTAAATACACGTCCTTTTGTGCATAGCAAATTTTTGTTTGTTTTTTGAAATGTCTGAAAGATGATGCCTCAAATGAAATTTAGATAAATGTTGAGGAGGCTAAAAAAGTTGAACGTTTATTTCAAATTGTATTTGTTGAATCGGTGTCTCATTTCTTGAGATACATAACTAGTTATTCAAGAAACTGATCATCCAATTTTTTATTTTAATAGCATATCTACACTTAACAGTTATTGTTCTCTAATTAATAATGACTTAATATAAATTTTGTAATTGTCTTGAAAATGCAGGAAAAAACGTTGTCACATGTGCATTGCATCGAGAGGTCCCCTTGTGATGAAAGCAAGTTTTATATGTCAAGCTCCCCCTACCCTAGGATTTTTGTAATTTCCAGCATTAAATTAGCTATTCATTTTAAAGTCATATGTATAATTAATTAATTAACTAATTAATGTCCCATATTAATATTCTTTTATTCAAACCGTGTCTGCAAAATACTTAGTCCCATAACTTATTGCATGTATCAGAGGGGTACATAGATATATAAATGTATAGATTCTATAATTATAAACTCAACAGTGTGTGTATGTATCCCCTAGTTTTCCCCTCACAAAATAAATATGTGCCAATATTAAATGAGCCAATTTTATATTAGTTTTTATCTGTGTAAGTATTTTTCTACTTTGCTCATATTTTAGTTTTCCTATTCTCCATACCCATTTTTTTTTCTTTATGCTTTTACATATATTTATATATATATGTCAAGTCAACAAGACACCAAGTTTATCTGAAATATTTCAAAAATGACTTAGAACTGCTATCAGTTTTTTGAAGACATTCTCTTTCGTTTGAATTAATAGTAAGTATATTTTGATTAATTAAATAACGACTCCAACAATTGCAACTTAACTATGGAATAAAAATACCCGCCTAAATCAAGAATAAAAAACACGTGGTATTTCTGACTATGTTGTTACTATTACAATGATTCATGGCGAGCGTGAAAGAAGATTAAGTTTATTCTTCATATTCTTAAACAAATGCCAACTGCAACTAAATAAACCTCTGGAGCTATGAAAAAAAAAGAAGATTTTTTTGAGGGACCATATCGGCTCTGTGTTCTGTCGTAACATTTATCAGATTGCTTTATTGGATAGACAACAGTCCTTGGTTGTCTCTCGATTAAAAGTGATATTTTAGCAAAAACCGTGTGCGTTAGGTCTTTAAATGACTCCGAAAAATTTGGCCGTTATATTGTTTATGAAGTAAAAAAAAACAACTTAAAAGTGGATTTTCTCATTATCAATATTTGAAAAATAACTTGCTTTCTTGTTGACTTGACACATATATAACAGAATAATATATATGACAATGTTAATACATAGTACTGTACATTTGTACTCTGTTCTCATATACACATGTATTAGATTTATATTACAATAGTTTGTTTGTTTTTCAAACACAAAGATAGCCAAATAGATTTATATATATATATATACACGATAGGTTGCGTGACTATTAGTTTCTTTTCCTTGTTTCCATTATATAATGTATTTTTTTTCTCAAAAGGAGACTTTTGTTAGAGTTTGAGGTGTACTATGTAACTACTACGTGTATTCATTAGTTTTTGTATTATTATTTTTTATATCCACACCTGTGAAAACTACATAAAAAGAGATGTTTTTTTTTTGAGGTCCCTCCTCACTAGCACATAAATATAAGTTCCCTTTCATTTCCTTGTTTTAATATATTTTTAAGACTCTTTTTTTCGGTGTTGTTATTTTTATGTAGCATTTCCTAATATACTTAGAAAAAACTTGTAACTTGTTTGTCTTGCCTCGCCTCTCCTCTCCTTTCTCCCCCTCTCATTCTTTCATCCATGTTCTATGTAATGGGGTAGGAGTAGTAAGTATTCAATAAGAGAAGGTAATTTAAAATGTATATTTAAAAAAAATAGAATATTTATTAATTATCTCAATCAGCCAATTTAAATTTGTGATGTGTAACAAGGTAAAGGTTTGCATTCAAATAAAATCCATTGCGGATATGAAAGGCCAAAAACACTCTAAAAATTTGGTTTCATCATAAACTCTAAATATATTATTCCAATTTTCTACATATTATATTTTAAATTATAGATACACGTCGAATGACGTCATTGTTTCTCTATGATTTTTTTCAGAAAAAAATCACTTACTAACATTACAAATTTAAAAAGAATTTACCCATAGCAAAAAAAAAAAAAATATTGAACAATTATGAACATTATTTAGTGATATACATATATGTATATATGAAAATTCATAATATTCAGGGCGGCCATTCAGAGAAAGGAGGCTCTGAGGGGGATTGTAATCCATCCCCTCCATGCCCTAAAGTCCTCCTAACGATCCCAATATTGTACCATTACTAATGATTACGGATTTGCTAATCGATCTGAATTTGTATACTGGTCACACACTGTCACAACAATCACCAGCTGCCCATGAGTAATCTGCTAGTTGGACGAGGCAAGCTCAATACTTATTATTTTATAATATTCAAGTTATCCACAACTGACGTCAGTCAATGAAAAGCATAATATGAAGAAGGTCCAAATCTGAAGCAAAGTTGCTTATGTCTTTAATTTTTGGAGAAAATGCTGCATTTCTCCTGATCTCCAGTCCCTTGACTTAGAGTCCATATAGGTAAAGTCCCATTTTAATTAAACAATAGTACAAACAACCATTTTGTCCAAGTTCTAACTCTGCGTGTATTTTCCACGTCATTTTTAAAGAGAAAGTTTTTAGTCCGAGGTGTATTTGAAATGCCTTTCTTATAAAAGTCACTAAGTCAAGTCTCAAGTCTCAATTTCATTTGTTCTAAGTTCAATTCGAATCCAAGGCTTATAACCCCTCAAAAAATAATATATTTTAGATGTCATTTTACACTCTTTAACATATGGATGTCCCTAGAATGTACATATAATCCAATCCTTTTGGAGGGAAAAAGAATATTTGATGCACCCTGTAGAGCATGCACGTACGTGTAGGGACGCGACAGAAGCCGATTTATCAATTTGTCTCTCTGTAGTTATATTCATATAAGAGTACCTATTTACATATTTAAAGGTATATATGTACATGATGAATATATATATATATGTATATACCTTATATTTACTCCTCTATTGGGAGAATATACAAATACTAGCTAGCTCTATCTAACAATGAACTCCAAACAGATTTATTCAGCTGTATTCAGAGTTTCATTATTATTAAATATGTATGTATAATCCATTCAACCTTTATCTGTTTTTCTGAGTTTCTAATATACATACATACATATAAAAAAAAGATAAATCTTTCTCCTCTCCCTTGAATTACCCATATATATATATATATACGAGTGAGTATACATATATCATGTTGAGTCAATATTTAATTTAACTCCATTTTTTTTTTGTCTTGCAGTCTATGTATGTACATATAGACAATATACATAGACCTATGTTTCAAAAGAGAGTAAAAAAAAAAAAGCAAAAATTTTGCCTTTGTTATACATATATGTATGAATATACTTTGTGAGAGTAGAAAGTCATTCATTATAACCATGTATGTATATATATATATAGATATATACAATACACAACCATAGATAATATATTATTGATGTATATATATGTACACATGTACAAAAAGATATTCAACAGTTGTGTGTGTTTTTTTTGTATAGATACATATTATTTATTCAAGAATCAACTTATAGCAACGATGCAATCCTTATTCTAACCCTAAAACCTTTCTTTTTGAGACAGAAAGAGTAAAAAAAACAAAAAGACAAAAAACAAGGACCCCCAAATCAGTTTGTAGTCGATGTTAGCCCATTATTTGAACCAAATGGTTTGATAAAAGCTAACTTGGGTACAGTCAACACTCAAAAGACTTAAAATAGAGGAAAAAGTGGTGACAAAAACCACAGCTGAATAGATAAATGAATCATGTAAACTTTGGCACTCTTCTGCTATGAAGGTCACATAGTTTTGAATATAAAAGGTCAGAGAGAGAGAGAGAGAGAGAGAGAGCAAAGAGTCAATGAGAAGTTAGAAACTTCGTTGAAGTAGGGAAAAGGGAACATAAATCCGAGCTGCTTTTAATTAGGTATTGTAAAGGAATGTAATTTAAGAGCTACTGTGAGATGCCATCAACGTTTATGAAGATTCAGAGTTAGTCCAGATTCTAATCCTATTCAAGGGTTCGAGGGTCTTCATTTATATGATGATATGAGCTGAGCTATTGTACACACAAACTCTGAAAGACTCCGTAGGATCCCTTGGTTAGATGTTGAGAATCCTGAGAGAGAAAGAGAGAGGGTAACATTTAACTCTTTGTGAAACAACTGAATTTAGCTCTTGATAGGTGTAGCCTTTCAGATACTTTTTAAAGAATCAAATATATATATTTTTATTTTTTATTAGAAGGACTACCCTCGACGTCATTTTAACATTTTTTATACCTAATAAGTTCAATGAAGCTCTAGATTAAAACATTCCCGAAAAACCATTTTGAATTTCCCTTTTAAATTATAATTTAATGAAAATACTATTGTATTTCTATTTATTTATTTTTTTCTGATGGTACAGCTCTTGAATTGATGTATTTTGATTGATCTGAAGAACACAAAGGAAGACTATATGTACATACAACAGCCTTCCTACAAAAAAAAAAAACCGTTTTGATATTCACTGTATATTTGAATAAATATCTACATATGTATATTTATGAATAAATGAAATCCGAAAGAAATTGTATATTTTAGAAAACACACCAATAATTATATGGCAACAAGGATATATTTTATTCTCCAAGTTTTTCACATAAATGTTTCATGCAGATGTATGATACATATGTGTAAGTAAAAAAATTTTTTTATATCGATAAAGTTATGTTTAAGTGAATAATCAATCATTGAAGAAGCTCTATCGAATATATTTCCCCATTATATATTTATAGGGTTATTAAAATAAGAATATAAACACACAAAAAAAAGAGATGAAAAAATTGTGGAAATAATGTTCATTATTTATGCTCCAGAGTAGATAAGACACATTTTGTGAATATATGTACATATATATATATATATATATATATATCTACATAAATAGTAGCAATATCGATTATAATTCTTAATACACATGTAAAATATTTACATATTTACAACACCTATGTATACACATAGATGGAAGTCCATACTCCAAGAGCTCCATCCCTACCCTATCATAATGTTATACATATATTTTGACAAAAGTTTTTGTGCTAAAGTACAGTATATTTTACGTAAACACAAATTCATTTTTCATATCTGTAGTCATAATGATATATGAGGTCTATACCTATGAAATGAGACTTTATTTTTTAATTTCTAACGTTGATTGGTAAGAAATGGTGAGGATCGTACGTCTCCACCAATTGTCGGGTCGCTTTTGTTCGATTTGGCTCTGCATTGTATTCAAGAAAAATTACTTGGTGACGCCGATCGGCATATTTTTGGCGTATAGCACAGTTCAAATCGGCCAATTGTCGTTGGTAGTTGATTGTGGTTGTCAATTGTTTTACCGGGCTTTAACAATTCGTATCAAATCATACCACGCTGATCCCAGAGAAAAACACGCAGTAATCTGATTTAGTCGATGTTTTTCAAAAATACTTGAAGCACTGTCCACCGTAAGCTTCTACAAGTATTTGATGTGCTTCAAATCAACACAGAAAATCAACAAAATCCGCAAATTGTAGTTTGAAGGAACGAAATTCAACAATTTTAAGATGGAACAAAAATGTCATTTGGTTGAAACTTCACACGCTATGAGCTGAATATGTTGCTAGATGACAGACAAAAAAAAAAAAAGAAGAAGAAGAAGACATTTGGGATGGTCTAAAAGTACTCCTAGTACTCCTAGACATCTGTTGCCTAATAGCTGAAAGTCTCATTTCATAGGTATAGACCTAATATACATATGTAGATCCAATCAGACGTTACAAGCCCATATTCGTGCGGGAAAAGGGTGTCGGATCATTCCAAAAAAAAAAAAAAAATTGGTGAGCACTCATCAAAATTTTTTTTATTGAACAAGAATATTTCAATGGAAAAAACAAAAAACCACATCACAAAAATGTATTTTTTTATTTTTTTAAAGGCTTCGGGAACCTCAACATCCCCCCCCCCCGCCCTCCTCAAAATAATAATAATAATAATATCCAATCTTAAATAAATTGATATTAAAGGGGATAAAAGATGCGTTTAAGGCTATTTTTTCTGAGATAGGAGCTTCAAAGTTATATATAGAGAGAGACTATAGTTGTTTTTTGCCTGCTAATTGGCATGAAAAAATATTCCCCTTAAATTTCAGGTCCCTCATGTTTTTGGTTTTTTAAGAATTTTTTTTTGAACGTTTGAAAATACGGAATTTTGACTCAAAAATGCTCATTTTTGTATCTTTAAAAACCATGACAGGAATTACATGAGAGCCTTTTAATTTTTCTAAGTGTTTTTTCTAAAGGACTTTCATTATAAAAAAAAAACTCTGCCCCAAAAACGAAACCCTCTAATATACACATATTGATATTTAAAATAATAAAAATCAAAGCCTCTACTTGTAGATACATTTTGTTGGACTCATTTTGGTCCGATTATAACTCAATCATATTTTAAGCTTTGATAGAAAATAAACAAAAATGAATGTACTTTGAATTCTTCCAACGACAGGTTTGCTCAAAAATAATTTATAAAAAATGAAAATGCCTAACTTCACGTAATGGAATTTCAAATTCTTATAGATAAAACCATAATTATATTATAATTGATAAATAAAAAAATCATTTTATATTCAAATGATTTTGCTCTGTATACAAGCCTGGAAAGGAGTATGTTTTCCCCCTTCATCTCTATCTACGACCCTGAAACAAATAACTAATTATAAAGAATATACTTTTATTTTTTTACCTTATTAAAACAAAATCTAAGCCATGGAACGATTTTTTATTGACACGTAAGAAATTGTTTTTGTTTGAAAGAGTGGCTAAAGAGTACATTGTGTATTTTAATAAAAACCCATAAAAAATTTTTTTATGGTAATTAAATATAATTGAATTTAAAGAAATAATGCAATTAATCAGCCTTCTCAGACTCTGATGTAAAAATGCCTGCATTCTATATCTACAATATATGTATATAGAACTAGACGCATTCTTTGAACAATCATTACCACGATTAAAATGGCTTTCTAATTAATAACTTCTTCTTTCACGTGAAAAAATAAAATAAATAATACTTTGAAAGAATTTTTAATTAAACTTTGCCATAAAGGAAAATATTTTTGTCTATTAAATCCTTTTAATAGGTGAGTTTTTAATTTTAACAAAAAAATATTTTGTCATTGAAGATTTACATTGTTTATTTGGACCATAAAAGAGATATTTGTAAATATATATATATATATATACAAAATTAAGTACTCTCTTTTTATCATTAATGTTCCCTATGACCAGGTAGATAGTAATTCTTTTTGTCTACTCCATCATTGATCTTCTAATTACTACTTAGATGTATGGAAGTAGTTTAGAGAGAGAGAGAAATATATCCCTGAAAAAAAACAATTTAAAATAATATTTTTCCTCATCATTTATAATATTTTTTTACTGTTCATATTTTGTACGAGGTGTGCAGACTTGAAAGATGAGTAATAAAAACGAAAGTATTTGTTAGCTTTTGTAGTGCTTTGATGGCTTCACACAAAGATCTACTCACAGTTAAATCTATGTAAAGCAATCGAATCAAGATAAAATTATTTTCTTATAATATTCACATACTTGACACTTGTCATCCAAACATTGGGATAATTTGTTAAATATTACGGATACTGATAGAATATACTTGATATAAGAGGCTTCAATGCTAAAGATACATATGTGTTACATGTCAGCATATAAAAAAGCAGGCTGATATGACAGAGAAGAAATTGAGAAAAAAAGAATTGTTCTTATTCTATGTATTAAGTATTTTAACTTTATAAGACAGGAGCAAAGGATTCCTTACTGCCCATTATATTCTCTTATATGTATGTGTTCACAAAATATTATTAATCAGATTCCTTATGTGATAAATAGTTTGGTTCGAGTCTGGTTCATGAGTCTTTGAAATTGGATTTTCATTAAGAGTCATAGTTAATTTATTGCTATATATACCTTGAGGAATAACTTTACCTTTGGTCATAGCTAACTTTTAATCCAGTTAAGGAGAGTTACATAGTATAAAAACATTATAACTTTATCTTTCTCTCTAATCACCGTTTACTGTTTTGTATCGACAGCCATTTGTGACTATGAAATATCCAAGGTATTTTAAATTTAGCCTTCTGCTAAAATTGTAAAAGTACTTTTTTTTTAACTTTGTAAGACAGAACTTATCATATTAAAACTGTATTCAAATTGTATTTACTTTTAAATGGTACACATTTGAAAAGTCTGCTTTTATTTTGGAGTAAATGCAATTTAAAGTTGTCGAAATTCAACAATCTGCCTACAATATAAATACACATACATTTACGATCCAACAGCATGTTATTCATAATAACATAAGAAAAAAAATAGAAAGAATATTGTTCTTTGTAATCAGAAATTTTAAGTTTGGCAAGTTTTGTCCAATTATCAGACTCTGATATGGACAATAACTTTAACAACAACTTATTTGAAATTATCCTTATGTGCAATTTTTAACACAATTCATTCTATTGACATAAAAAAAAAATCTTTTTCTAAAATGTTTACGTACATATATGTATATCAATTTTAATGGAATAACGGTAAAAATTACTTCTTTTTCTTCGTAAAAAAACACATGTACACAGTTCGAAATCAATCTTGACTCCTACTAACTGTAATGTTATAACATATTATATATAAATATATATATATATGTTAATATAAACATATCCATCAAAAATTTTCTTCAAAAATAATAATAAAAAAAACATTTTATTTTCCTTTGAAGCATGAGCAGTTTTGAATAGAACTAACATATATACAAATACGTACAATAATAATGGTATTAAAAAAACCCCGTTCCTATCTCTTTAATTGGACTGGGGAATATTTGTACAAACATACATATTCCAGTCCTTTGTTTATTTAAAATATATACATACAAAGTTCTTTGATCATTACAGGTACAGTACATCACAAAGAGTAGATCCTTTGTGCATTTAAATATTTTGATTGAAAGGAGTGGATCATTTCATTTTGTCTTTAGAATGAAACGCTTTCAAATACATTTATATGAATTTTGACACATCAAGTAAATATTTCTAAAAAATACTTTAAAAAGCATTTTTCCCGGAGAAGAGTCCCACTTTGATATTCCTTGAATAGTTTAAAATAACGTTTAACAAAAAAAAACCATTTCATCATATGTTTAAGAACTATTAAGAATCAACTTAATCTGCTATTATGCTCACCATGAGTCACTATATATTGTCAGAAATACCAGATGTTTTTTATTCTAGATTGTAGCCGGTATTTTTTTCCTAAAATACAGTTGCAATTATTGGAGTCAGTATTTAATTTATTAATCGAAATAAACTATTAATACAAACAAAAGAGAATGTCTTCAAGAATCTGATAGCAGTTCTTACTCATTTTTGAGTTATTTCATATAAACTTGGCGTCTTGTTGGCTTAACACATATGTAGAGGGAATTAAGCGTTAATAAATTTACTTTAATATACAAGTATCTAAATACTAAATAAAACTAAGAATCTCCTACTTTCTTCCCTTCCTTTCAGTTGCAAAACGTCAAAACCATTAAGATATATCTATATGTATGTATTATGAATAAACCTATATAATTTTCTCTGTTGTAAAAAAAGAAAAAAATCATTAGTTCCTTAAACGTACTTCATGTCTGAAAGGGAAATAATGAGAGGTCTTTTATTATTAATAATATTATTATTTACCTACAAACATATATATGAAAAACATCTTTTCAAAGAAATTATTATTTATTTGGAGGGAAATGAGAGAGAGAGAGAGAGAGAGAGGGATAAGAAAAAAAAAAAGAAAGAAGTATGTGAATCGATGTCAATATTTGACCATTGACGATCTTCTTGTTCAATACTAATGGAGCACACACTCTCACTTTGTATGCATCTCTCCTCCCTCCTCCCTCTGTCTCTCTTTCTTTAACTTTTATTACGATTACAAAGTAAACAACAGATGTTCTTAAGATGATGATGAGTTAATATTTGATAAGTTCCATACAGGGAGCAGCATTCTTTTCCTCTTGACATTTGACATGATTAACATTTTCCATGTTTTTGCATAATTCATAAAAGTTATAGACTATAGCAAAAGTGAAAGCAGTTGGTGCTTTTTTAAATATATATAAGGTAGGGATTTGTCTGGTTAGAAGGGTTTTTTTTTCTTCAAAAGTTGAAGTGAAAGGCTCTCATTTCATTAAGATTTGAAGTCTTATGAAATATCATTTGAAATTATTAATGCATTAATTAATGTTATTAATTATATATACATATATGATACTGTTATTAATTACGTTTGTAAGGCTTAATCAGTTAAATTGTATTTGAAGAGTACGTATGTATCTTAACTACATATTACAACAACATCTTATCAGATGAGCTACTTGACATCCCGGATATTTCATTTCTATATTCAATCTGATAATTATCTTTTGTTGTATATCGAAATACCACATTATAACTATTATGTCTACACAATATATTGTAACCCTGTATCTCAAAATGGAGTATTCTTTCTTCGTTTTTATTTAGCTCAACGTTAAAACTTCTAAATAATAAAAATGGTTAAATATTAAATAAATCTTTAAATGAAAAAAAAAAAGGATTTTATAGCCGTATAAAATTTAAATTTCATTGTACTTTTTCAGGATTTTTACAAGTCTTTTTTTCCTTTGAGGACATAAAGAAATAGCTTTACTCAACTTTCTTCAGAAATTATGTATCTTAATACATAGATTTTATTCCCATAGTCCACTTGAAATACATCCTTACAGATCCTTCAAATTCATTGTATTTCATTTTCAACTTAAAGATGTGAAAATCAGGAAACTTGTATGCTATTTCAAACGGAATCTCTAGTTTTATTGCTTAAATAAAAGTCACTCAATCATATAATACATAATTATAGACATCGTAGTTATCTAGAGTCCATATATGTATGCATATATCTATTTATTTACTAATATGCACGTACTATATATATTTAGAATGAATGAACGCTAATACCTATGATAAACGTATCCATAAAAATACAAAAGCTCTAATTGAATATAAAATTATACTTCAAAACCTAAGTCACGTAATTTACACGCAGTAATTTTTTTTTTTTTTTGAATATTTGAGAGAAAGGAAAGCTTTTTAAATATATATATATATATATATATATATATATATATATATATACATAAAAGTTCACTCTCTTGCCACTTGTATGGTTGTAGAATGAAACCATAAAAAGAATGGTATAAAGAGTCCCAGGTATTCTTTTTAATCTTGATTCCTACTAATCAATATCAATGATATTTAGGTATTTATATATAATGGAATAGTGACTTTGAAATGAAGGAGAATATCCCTTTTGTTTCTGTTGTTGCTGACATATTCAATTTGGGTACATATATATATATATATATATATATATGTAGTAGAATATATATTACTAAGGAATGTTAGAAGGAAATATTCTGGAAATGACAACTAATTTACTTTTTGAAGAACACGTTCTAATTTCAAAATCAACTGTTGAAATATTTTATGTTTTTTTTTTTTTTGAAACATGAGAAACAGATGATTAAAATACAAAATCTTTATAATTTATTAAACGGAATTTTAAAAAAAGCCCTATGCTTATAAAGTACAGCCTCTTAATTACTTATTTGATACACTGCTTCGCGCAGAATTTGGCCTTAAATGTAAAGATAAATACTTTTTTTAATTTTTTTTTAATGTGTTGAGGATGTTTTTTTTACAATTTTAAATAACTTTAATCATCATTGAAGTACAGAATAGATTATTGATTGAAAAGTCTATTTGATCAAAGTTTAAGAGCCTTAGTAAAAAAGGTATTAGGATTCATTTTAGAGTACTCCATTTTGAGTTAAAATAAAGTTATACATTCATATTTTTATAAAATTTTTGTTCACATATACCTTGAGATGTAAAAGAAGAGTCATTCCCGGTGAGCATCAAAACCAGACGATAAATGAGGTTAAAACCACTAACAAGAGGCTTCAAGTTAGCTCATATTCTGTCTAATTTTCAATAAAAAAGCGGAAAAAAGTTGTTTACCACAAAACAGCTTTTATTTGAGCACATTCTATGTACTTTCCCGCATTTTTAATTCATAAATTTAATGTCTAAAAGTTTTATTCAATAGATATTTTGTCCTCTACGTGAGCTATGAAATAATTTTGACAGCTTTAAAAAGAAATATTTAACTATAGCACTGATAGAATTTTGGATTGAAAAACATTCGTTGTAAAAGGCTTCTTTTTTTTTCACATGTCTAGTAATACTTAAAGGTTACATTTGTAGACACTACGAAAATATCTTAGAAAAAATGTACTTTTCTAAGACATTTTCCTTTCAAATAAGCTCTGTAGTATTTCTGTTGGAACAAACTCTCATAGAATAAGCCCATATACATATGGCTAAATTTGTATAGAGCTTGTTTCAACAACTCCACTACAGAACTTATTCGAAAGAAATTTAATAAAGGGTAATCAATATATTGTACTCTTTTAACAAGTCAACTGTCTCAAGTTACTTACAAAACATTTTATCAGAAACTGTCAAAAATTTGTTTGGATTAAATATTTAATATTGTATTTTTCTTATCATACATAACATTCCTTATTAATGAACTCGATTTATAAAATATGAATAATATTTTTTAATGATATCAAAATGTTAAAAAATGAGTAAAGAACAAACTTTGACATTAAAAGTATATTCTTGGATAACCCGTATTAGGTCACACTTATTTAAATAAATACTAATAGTTACTTCATTCAGTTTCTTTTTTGACAAAAAAAATAGAATCCTTTTTTTTTCTTACTTTGTAAGAATATTTACCTTGAGGCTCTATGTCTAAGTTACGCCTTTAAGCAACTTTTTTATAAGTCCAATGAAGAATATATTTTGTTTTCTAAGTCAATGTTCTAACATAGAACAAATAATTCTAATAGAGTTTGATGCGTGGATCTTATTATCATTACTTCTTCAACAGACTCTCTAAAATAAAGTTTTTTCGTACAATATATAAATTAGCATTAAACCTGAAAGAAAATAAGTTTTGTTTATTTAAAAACTCTAAACTATTTTATTTCCTCAAAAACAAGCTCAAACTTACAGAAAAAAGTGTATGAGAATTAAAATTGAAAATACTAACTATTTGATCCGAAAAACAACTAATTACAGATTTGTAATTAATTCGTCAAGGGATATAAGACATTCAATTTGAGAAAAAAATAATTTTTTTTTGACTTTTATAATTAAATTAGTCCTCACATTTTGCAAATTTCTTATAAAAAAGTTTATTGTAATTAATTTACTAGTAGGTTTTTTGTTGTGTTTTTTTTTTGAAGAAAAAAAATTCTTCTCTTATTTAACCCTTTCAAAATATTTTTAACTGGAAGTTACGTTTTTTGAGGTGGTCAGAGTGACTATACAAACCTAATTTAATTTTATAAAAAAATTAAATCTCAACCCTTTTTCTTTAAGAAATTATGGGACATTGGTGTCCCTCTGGGTGTGAAGGGAATTTTTTCATCCTTATAAATACACGGTTTATAAGTACTTTTTTCGTATTTATGTTATCTTTATTATATCTTGAGATAAATTTATTCTTATATTCTACTTCACAAAAAAATTTGAAAAATCTTAAATAAAAATAAATATCATATGTTATTTACATTTTACAGGTAATATTTTATGAAGCAATTTATGTTGATATATTAAAATATAAAAAAACTCCTTTCACACATAGAGGGAGACCTGTGTCCCAAAGAACTTGGACTTGAATAACTTTTAATGCATGCATTAGAACTAAAAGATATTTTGAACTCATAATGCTTTGAGTATATAGTAAAAAATAATTTCCTTGAAAAACGGAAAAAGTTTTTTTGGTTTAAAGAGGATTTTTTTGCATGTGTAAAAATTGTAACTTTCAGCACCCTGAAGAATATTGAAAGCAATTTTTTTATTGTCTAACTATGAAATATGAATAATGGCTTGACATTTTAGCTATTAAACGAAAAAAACAAAACAAAAATCGGTGGGCAATGGAGCGCATCAGCGCATTTTGAACTTTTGGGAAAGGGTTAATGTTTCAATTAGTATTGTGTCCTTTCAGACATATCTGATATTATGATTCACAAACTTGTATTGTTACTTGAGCAATCATTTAAAGGTTTGTCCAATGATTGATAGTTTAGTTTCACATTAATTGTTAAATTAACCACTACCGGATACAAGCTCACATATAGTTTTTTTTTTAGTCTTTACTACTTTTGATACTTGTACTAATTTGTAGTTTGATCAAACTATGTGAGCTAAAGATACTTTGAAATTGACAAAAAAAATTGGGAAATAATAAAATTTTCTTCACAAACAAATACGATATATGTATGAGTAAGCATTTTTTTCCCTCCCTAGATTTTCAAGATAATCGTTTTATAGATTGATATGTATGTAAATGTTCTACTTAAGAATTATACAATTTGCAAAGATGAATTGCTTTTACCTGTTTAAACTAAAAACGATTATTTGATGATTGATACAACAAATTTTATTAAGCATTTTTATTTTATTTTTCCCTGGTGATTAATCATGTAACTATAACATTACAATGCTGTATAATATATACTGATATTGTAATGCAATTATTATCTTATAAGTAACTAAAATTATGGTGATAGAAAAATTAGTTCATTCCCCGCGTTTCTTACTCATTGGTAAAGGAAATATTATTATTTTTTTTTGTAATTTCGTGAAATGAGTGTAGGCATAGAAAGGAAATCTTTTGTAATAATATTTTATACAAGAACAATAAATAATTTCTTCATATTTTTGGTACTTAGAGTGTAAAGCTGACCTCAGGGGAAATGAATTAAGAAAGGAAAAATGAATATTACATATTTTTCCTTGTATGATAAAATAATTATCATAGTAGATTATTGATTTAGGATATTGATAATTAACATGGGTCAAAAATCCCATTTACTCTCGTACAGATTTTTCAACACAATTGAATTCATTTTCATGGTGACGATGTGTGACTCATTTCTTTTTGCAAACATATTAGCCAAATTTTGTGGCTTATAAATAATTGTATGTATTCATCATTTCCTTTAGTTCTCAAAGTCAAGGGTAGCACTTGCATTTATGATTGTTGATGTTTTATTTTGGGTTTTTTTTGCAAAAATTTTCTATCATTTGTTAAAAAATCTTCATTTTTACAATGATACTAAGTTAGTTAGTTTTTTTTTAAATTATGCATCACATATATAAATATATGTATTTTCATTTAAGCAAATATTCAAAACGGTTATAAATTATGATTATTTTATAAGCAACTTATCCTTAATTGACATTTTTATGGAAAAAGATTTCAAATTTTCATCATAAATATATGTATATATTCACATCCATAAACCGTCGTTAGTAGATCTTCAACTCATTTGAAATAACTTATAACATGAGCTATAATCAATTAAATATGAAGAAACTGCAAAAAGTATATCTTATTCAACTATTGTGTAATTTTTTTTTTTTTGGCACTGGTGTGATTTATTCATATATAGATAATATAATTTCCTTTTTCTATCTTGTTGCCAGGTCGACGTAATTTATTACCACTTTAATGAAATATTACTTTGATTCAAAATTGAAATATTTTCTATCGAATAGATTTTATAAACACAAGTCTTCTAATTTCATTCAAATAAATGAATAACTTTAAAAAAAATTAAACTCTATTTATCTAGCTATAAGACATAGGAGACTCAAATGGTATATGGAAGTATCTTAAACAGTTGATATAACTGTTTAAGTTATTCTGTGGGTTTTTTTTTTTTTTTTTTGCTACAAATTAATATTATTATAAACAAAAAATCACAGTATATCCGGACTGATCAGATTCTAAAAGAGAAAAAATTGTTCTATGTATCTTCAGATATGTAGTACTTTGAATATAAAATTGACTCTTCAATTGACACATTCCTCCTTTTATAAAATAATGAACACATTTTTGACTTGAAATATTCAAGACGAGGGTCGGAAAATTGTGTAAAGCATTATAAAATTACCTCAACATAATTAAAGTTTATTTATATCCTAACTTTCCCAATTATTAATTTAGTTTAATCTCTGCGAGTTTCTATTTCAAAGTGAAGTTATTTGCTGTTCAATTCATTTGCTTTCACTAGAAAGAAAAATTATATTAAATTTATATGATGCTCAGCCAGTCATAGAAGTCTTTCATATTTTTTTCTTTAAAAAACTATTTTTTTGTAAAGATATTTCTACTCTCTAAGACAGTTGTATGTTTTTAAGCCCATATTTACTACTTACGTATAGTAGACTTAAGTTAGTGTATAGTTAATAAAAGATGCTTAGTGTTAAAGAACCTATTTATAGACTCTGAAGTAATTCATTTTTCTATAACACAAGTTTTTTTTTTTAATAAAAGAAATATGCAAAGAGAATTTTTCACAGATTACTTTGAACATAAGTGTTTTTTTTTTTAGTTTTTTTTTAGTTTTTCTTGTAAATATATCCATTAGAAGGAGGGATAAGCATTATTCTATACTTTCAATCGATATATTTTTGTTCTTATACATATATAAAATAAATGTTGCATAAGGAGTATGCTTATCATAAAAAAGTACTCTACACTTGAACAAATATATAAAAATATCTATTCAATATACAGTACACTGTTTGAGGAACACACGAATGGTGAAGTACAAAGTATTGCTTTTATTTAATTGTTCTAGTCTTAAGTAACATATCAATTTGACATATTTTTAACTCCACTCAATAATTCAAATTCATACCAACGAAATCAATAAATAAGTTCAAAAAGCTAATGTTTTTGAACAATACTAACTTGCTAAATGTATATTTTTTAACTTTCATTTAAATAATTATATGGAATAAAGTTGTATGTATCCCTTGGTTATCTGTTGAGTCAATTTCTACATTGTAGCTACCTATAAAAAAATATTAATTTTAATTATTTAAATAAAATATCAACCTGTTGCTTTTAATATATATATTTTTTTACATTACCTATAAGAGAAAAAAAAACACACAAACACGCAACCAAAACCTAGATTCTTACCTTTTTTGAAGAAGTATGTTTTTTGTTTTTTTCAAAAAATCATGTCCAAAAGTATATATATATATATATATGTCACTAACACAGCGTCTGCCTCCCCAACGAATAAAATATCAAATAAGTATCACAATGTTATAATATTATGATGATTGACTAATAAGTACAACATAAAATAACTATGAATAGAGTCTGGATATTAAAAGATGTACAAAGATTTGGCAATGCTGACGTTGAAGTTAAGAATATTTTAACTGGATCACAGGGTACTTTATTTGTTTATTTATTATTATTTTAGTGTATGTTGAAACCACTCACTACAAAACCATTTAGTTTACTTCTTATAGAGGAAAACTAAACGACAAGAATGAATATGAAGGAATCGTAGAGCGCTCTCTAAAAAAAAAAAAATTTTTTTTTTTTTTCGAAAGCGTAGATCTCTTTCTCAAATGGTATAATGGTATCGGCAGAAATAGAGAACGAGAGACAGAGAAAAAAAACACACACACATAAAAAGCAGCAAATATAGATATATGTACATACTATATCTAAATATATACTAATATGGATGTACATATATTTGAGTTTTTATCAATCGTTAAAAATCACACAAATGATGGGGTTTTTTTTTTTTTTTTTGGTATACAATATCATTCATTTCCTTATTATAATAATTCAAAATTAAAATGGATTTATTATTATGCAATAAATGAAATCCATCAAAGAGAAAAGTATATTCATTAATATTTATAAATAGCTGTAAGTGGATTTATAATTAAAGAGCTTAGCTTTAAAAGTCCTTAAGTCATAATACATATACATAGAAGTTTTAAAGGAGAGGAGGTTATAAATTTAATTACATTTTTGCATAAACCCCATTGGTTGCAAAGGCAACAGAGTAATGTGTAGGGTTGTAAATGAGGGAAGTTTTTAAAGTTCAAAATTTATCTTTGTAATTCTTTGGGAATTTATGGGAGTGATCAAAGACTTCAAATCCTATCCATTACAAAAAAAAAAAATCATAAATATTATGGATAGTGAACTTTTCTGGGTAATGAGATTGTTTTATGTATCGAAAATACCTTTTGTCCATCATATTCTTTTGTAACATGTATGAGGACCCATAACTCATTCATAAGTGAAGAAAAAGTTTGTTTGAGTAAATAACGTCACGTACTAATAATATTTTAATTTTTAACATTGAGACTCATAACAACTTGAATATTTTGTACAATGGTCTTTGTTCATTTCTCGTTAAAACAACTTTTGACAGTAAGTTATTTCATTTTTTTTCTTCTAAAAATACAAATGAAGTACTTACTTGGTGCACTTGATTCTTGAATTACCACAAAGTTGTGTGAACAAATTAAAGGATGAATGAGTCATTTATTTAACATACATATATGGTATTTAAAACTGACCCGTTAAAATAAAGGCAATATTACATTTGTAATATATAACTAATTAATTATAATTATTCATTTCTACACATAGTTACGTTATTAATTAATTAATCCTTTGTAGGCGCTGCAAATTGCATTATACATAGTTAAAGATACATTAGTTTTAATTCAAGAAACCAAAAAGGGGTATATTGCAGCCTACAGCATTTGTAGCTTACATTTCCATTTGGCTAAACTCTGCCCCTAAATTTGAATATTATAAAGTCTTTAAGATTGTTTATATGTTGACGTATCATATACATATATAAAGTATGTATATGTATATACATATGAACCATCATTTCTTGTTGTTATTAAGGAAGAATCAAGACGTATTTAATTTGTAATTATGTAAATAGGTTTAATTGTATGTATATAACTTTTGTTAGAATTGAATCCCCTTTTCAAAAAATATATATTATGTATTCACTAAAATATCCTTAAAATTTTTACACACATAGTCTATGTACTTCTTTTTTTCCACCTCTCAACCAGTTGTTTTGAAGAGTGAATAAATGAGAAGGTATTTATAGTAAAACGTAATTACATACATGGTAGAAATACCATGACTCTCTAAAAAAAAATACAAGTAACATTTAAATTAAACTTTTTGAAAAAAAATAAAATATATTATAGAAGAACCAACAAAATTGTACATGCCATAGGTATAGTCACTGTGTTATAAAGCCAATTGCTTATCTAAATATGTTTAAATGGCTTTTGTTTTTTGTTGTATTTTTCTTGCTTTTTCTGATTACAAAAGGATTGTTTTTTTGTTTATTTTTTTGGATTATGGTTTTTGTTGGGGGAAGTTTAAATTATGTAGATTTGAATTTTTTTAATGAGATATTAACTATCTGGAAAACTGTGTTGGCACATTGTATAAATATATGTAAATGTGAGGATAGAAAATTACCAAACATGCTCACGACTGAAGTATATAACCATGTATTGTATTGAACACAATAATGTGATTTTAAGCATCAGTGTTTATCTTGATATCAATTCTTGAAAGGATTTTTTCTGTATGGAGGACCCCTCAAAGTCTGGATTTTGTTTTGATCTAAACCAAGGATGTCAAACTCATTTCACGACCCCTAGGTAGAAGTATTGGGCCGGACCATTAAAATTATAGCATACTTAGCTATGAATAACTAAAATACATCTTGTCTTCCCTTTGTTTTAATTTAAAGAAGAACATTGTTAAATTTATTTAAAAGTTTATTGAACGACACTTTTACAAAACATTTCACAAAATTGCACAAACTTTAAGTAACTCGTATCAAAAATTATAATAATAAAATTTAATCTTTTATATATTTTTTCTACTTTCAAATTATCCTGGAGGCCGTATATTTGACACCCCTGATCTAAACCCCTTCAAAATCATAGTTTTTGACCACGAAATCAAGACCAAAGGTACTAAATTCAAATTTCATTATTATCTAATGAAAACATCTCAATTTTTTTTCTCTTTGTCTCCACTTGTCTTGGTATTGCCTTGGTGATAGATGAAGCGATGTTGAACACAACGCTGATGATACCCTATGGTAGTGAGCTTAGATTATTTGAATTCCAAAGAGTTGCAAAATTTATATTAAGTTAATAATAATCACAAAACAATAGCTGTTGAGTTTAAAATTGCTATTAAAAATTGAATGAGTGATAGATTATTTATCTCGATAAATAAACCACAAACTCTCAAAATTTGTAGATAATTCAGTTTGAAATGTTCATTGTAACTTTTTTGGTTTGAACAACATTTCTCTAAATTGTACTTTAGTCATTATCTTTCAGACATTTTAAAAAATGAAAAATTCCATTTCATCTGTCCAGAAAAGGACGGTTAACTCAAACACTAATGAACATTTTGATGTGCATAAATCACAGTGACAGATGTGTCAACATAAATGACAGCAACATTTATCCCTATTGGAATCTGCAACCCCCCCCCCCTCCCGCCCCCAAAAAAAAATTCAAATCATAGTTGTTTTTCAATTTGAGGCATTTTTATTGCTACAAATTTAATATAAGCTGATATTTGATAAATGACACACGTTTATGGTATTCGTTTATAGTAATGAACATTTTCATAGAAATATTTATCTAATCCAATGATTTTTTATCTATACTAATAACAAATTATATAAGACCCCAAACTATTACTGTTAATATGAGCTATACGAAAAAGAATGCATTTTGAGCATTTCAATTCATATTTACGACATGAATGAAATATATGTTTGAAAATGTGACAAACTTTACAGTTTGTAACTCTCAGTATCTTTCAACAATGGCACATATAGCCCAATTCATTTTATTCGACTAATCCCATATTAAAATATTTTCAATTTTTATTACGTCTACTTATTTGAAGTTGAAAGGATGAGGACTTCCTTATATATATATAAAAAGGAAATCAACTCTTAGACAACTTTTTTTTTTTACCAAATAACGATTTTAATTTAAATTAAAAACCTCAAAGTGATAGGACCAATTATTTTTGAAATAATTATATTAACTTATTGATTATACAGGTACTCTTCATGAGTGGGAATTCAAGAGGAAACACTTGAATTGCCTCATGTATAAATAAAAGGAATAATCATGGTTATATCATGGCTTTTTATAAAAAGTATATTTGCATGTGTTGAAGATGTTTTAATTAAGAAAGTAAGAAGGTTTATATTCCTCTGCTATGTTTATTTATCTAGAGTCTACTACTAACAGCGTATTAAAATTAAATACAAAAGTATTTACATATTTAAAGAAAAAAAAAAGAATTAAAAGATACGAAAACAAATATTTATATTCTAGAGTATTTCAGCTTACACTCACATCTGCTCAAATACAAAATGCAGTTTTTTTTTTATAATCTTACATACATATATTGTATATTTTTTTTTAAATAGAAAGAAAATTAATGCACTTACTCTCTGTATATAGAGTATGTATGTGGATAATTAAAATAATATTAATTGTATCAAATTACAGAATATGAATCCTTTATTAAAATACAAAAATTCGTCAAAATGAAGAATGAATATATTTTCCAGCTATGAATGTGGACATCCTCTCTACTGCCCATTTGTGAGTTGCTCCTCGAGATGGATGCGCCAAGGGATTTTGAGATTTATTTTTGATAAAGTTTGGCTTGAGTTGCATTTCTTTTTTCTTTTTTTTAAAGTAAAGTAAAGAACAATATTTGAAAAGGTACGAAATCCCTCTAGGCAATTCAGGTCAGACTCAACCTTAAAAACAATGAATAACTCTAAGACACATATTATCGATTCAAAATATTAAACTGTATATGTATATTTATAGAAAACGGAAATAGTAGTAACACGGACAACAAAGAAACAAGCAGAAAACTCCAGACGGTCAAAAGCAAAATTGACTACATATAAAATCTCTCAATTCCTCACAATTATTTCTTTTTTCAGTGTGATGCCAATTTTTTTCATCCTCCAGGTTCAACAGAATTTCTACTTAATGCCCAAAGTCTTGGAATTCCCTTTGTCTCAACTCCCTCAAGGTTGTCATGACTTCTTTAGAATCTGTGTATCTTAGTGTCAAGATAAAACCAAAGTACCGAGATTAAAAGATTTATAAAACAAAAATTATTTTCTATAATTAAACTGGTCAACATCTGTCAAAAATCCTAAGGGGTATAAGTTTATTAAAAGTTATACAGTTTTGCACGCTAATTTCAATTTGTGATTTTTTTTCGAGAGTCTGACAGTTTACAAGAAATTGAACTCTACTCTTTGAGCTAATTTGGCCTTTTTCCACCTTCAACTTCAATTTAAACTTAGAAGGATACCCATTTATTGCATTAAAAAATAATGATTCGCTTGTGTTTTTGATGAAAATTTCCAGTCTTGGTTTTGACCTAAGAGGACTCCTGAAAGCATAAGGGAAGGGAGTAGGCCCAAAAGTCGGCCAAATCCTTTGTAATTAAATATCTCCTTGAATATTACATAAAATGGATGAATAAGGAATGTATTAAAGAGCTTAGGCCAACAGATTTCAAATGAGACGTCGAGCGCCCGATAAGAATCCTTAACGAAGAATAAATTGTCCATCTAAATGTATAACTTTTCATTCAATTTTAATCAAAAATCCAGTAGGAATCAAAGACATACGGTAAAGCTGCTAATGTAGTAGCCACACAGAAGGATTGCAAAATCAAATTAAATCCATCTGCCCCCCCGTAAAACATTTTAGTAGTTTTACCGTGAGTCTTAGATGTTTAGCGAATTTTTGCTCGAAATTAGATTAAAAATTACACATTTAGAGATGTTATTTCATGTACAGGTGAGAATAAAAAAATGTTTTACAAAAAATTAAACTTTATTAGCAAAAAACAAAGAGAAATGACTGATTTTCTTAACTAAATATTTATTAGTTACATTATTTTTATAAATTATGTTTCTGTATCACTCTGAATAAAAGCTACATTTTTGTTCTACTAGAATTGTGTCTTTTATCTTTGTATACTTAAATGTGTTCATCTATGACTTATTTTCAATATACACGTGCAGTTCACACTAGAACTATTATAGTCATAATTTGACAATTCTTTAAATTAATTTATTTTAATGCGGATTTTTAATATAATTTAGAATCATTTTGATTTTTACTTTTAACTCATAATTTAATAAAAAAACTTAAGCCTAAAGAAAATTGTGACTAAATCCGCCTGGAACAAATAAAAAACCATCATTTAGACAGCTCATATTCATTTATAACTATATCACAAATAGCCCCTATCATATCTAATTAGAATTGACACTTTTTTAATGAACAAACATTTGCTTTGGAAAAACAAGACATTGAACGAGTAATCTTAGAATAGGAAATGTATTGAAAAAATCGTTTTTTTTTTCTATGTAAACTTTTATTAAGAGGGATATTAAAACATGGCAAATGTACTCAAATGTTTATTACACACTTAATAATCATTCAAACATAAAAATCAAATCAAAATAAAGATCTCATTCCAGTAGAGTACGTACCCAATGAGAATCATCAATAAATATAATAATTCTATGTGTATTCAATGGGATAGTAAATACGTATTTAATGCTTTTTGAATACTTGGAACACTCATCATCAAATATAAACAAAATAAATAGGTAATAATAATCTGAGTCATCATATAAATAGATGTATAGATACCATCTCTTTATATTTCTCTTCAAAGACAATAGGAGAGATCTATGTATGTAGATAGATGGATCTACAAACATAAGTAGATAACTTCAAAGGAATGAAAAATATTATTTTGTATACTGACAAGTGGGAGAAAAAAAAATACAAGAACCTACTCCGTATTTTTTGTTTTTTTGTTTTGTTTTCATGAAAAAGTTTAAACAAAAGTTTAAAAATACATATTCATATATCTAATCTTCCACTTATTGTATTAGCCAAAGATAGTTGTATACACATATACACGTATCTATATAAGCCGTTTAATAGATGATGCTTAAAAATTGTTCTAATAAGATTGAATCGGCTCTCGACGTTGCTTGAGGGCAAAATACTGTTTAAAGTCTAATGAGGACAAATTTGAAGTTTTCTTTGAATAGAAATCAAGAGTAGAGCTACTAAAGTAATAGAAAGTATATCAAAATCAGCTGAAATCCTTCTATGTGCTACTACTTCAGTCTGTTGCAGTTGTTTTCTATTTGCTTTATCCTGAGTTCTTGATTTCAAGTGAATTTTTTGATCGAAATTGAATGAAAATTTACACATTTAGATGGACGATTTCTTCTTCATTAAGGATTCTTAATTTTGTCTGGAAGCTGTGGAACTCAGCTCTTTAATGCATTCCTGATTCATCCATTTAATGTAATATTGAAGGAGTTATTTTAGTAGGAACAATTTGGCCAACTTTTGTACCTACTCCTAAGATTCCCCTTTGATCAAAACAAAGACTGAAAATGCAATTTGAATGAAAAACACTATTGGAGCATCATTTTTTTTTTTTTTTTTTTTGCACAAAATGGGTATCCTTGTAGGCTTAAATTGAAGTTAAAGTTGGAAAATGGGCCAAATTAGCTCAAAACGATTTCTCTAAAACGGTTTGACTCTCGCAAAAAAAAAATTAAAGATTTGAAATTAGTGTGCAAAATTGAATAACTTTATTATACTTATACCCCTTAGGATTTTTTTGTAATAAACAGCTTATAAGCTAAACAGAATTAAAATTCAATGTACTTAAAAAATTTAAGAAATATATAATTTTTTCCCGTAATTTTAAAGGATAGCAAAATCAAGAACACATTCATTCTTAAATAAATAAAGAAAAAAAGAAAAACTGTCAATAGATGGAATCATATTTAAAAAAAAAAATCATATATATTGACATGCGGTTCTGTCAACTTATTGTAAACAATATGTTTGTAATGCATGTATAAAAACCAAACAATAAGGTGTTGAAATAAGATAAAATATCTTTATATTAAATCAACTAAAAATGAGTCAAGAAACAATAAAATAGAAGTCAAATAAATTATTGATAAAAAGAAAAAAAAAACTTTTTGTCCATATAGAAATATTTAAGCTTCATAGACAAAAAATAAATAATAATAAACGTATTAACATCCACAATGAGGCTGTTGTTTTTTATGATGATGATCATTACACTATAAAATGAGATATTATTTTTTTTGTCTATATTATTGTCATTAATGTTATTGCATAAAAAGGCTAAACAAAGGTTCAAAACATTTATTTGGTTCTGAAGCTGATTATATCGTGTGAAATATTTAACGTTATGAGTTTCTTTGTTTTTTTGTGCAACGTGTTTTTTGCGTTTTTATTTTTTTGCTTTTTTTATGCAAGTACATTAAATAATATCCTTCAACCCGTAAGACTGACTTTCTTTCCCAGAAACTTTTCTTCCTTCAATAGAACGTGTTAATTTCACGTCATCCCTGTGAAAGTCTGTCATTTTGGAAGATTAATAAGCATCAAATTTTTATAAGAAGAATAGGAAAATGAGGAATCAGGTAGATTTGGATGTCATAATAGGACCACCAACAATTAAAAGGCCTTAAGCCTATACGTTCTATCAAAAATGTATCTCTTTTTATTAATCATATTTATCAAGTCTGATATGGTCTAGAAGTTGAGTCGTTACCTCATTATTCATTCACATATAGCCAATAAATTGGTGATTCGTCACTCATTATTTTAAATTTTCCAGCCCCACCTCAATACAAAATAAAGTTAATTTGTCAAATTTTTAAGTATCTCAGTCATGTATAACCTAGGTGAAAAGATGAGATGAAACTATACCTAGAGATGTGAAAAAGGTGGAAATCTCGGTGAGCGCGTAAAAAATTACGCCTGAGATGATGCTATAAAAAATATGGTAACTCTGTGAAACAACGTGTCTGCTGATAGAGATGTCTACATACTGATGATGGTTAAATTTTCAAGATAAGAGGGATTAGATAATGGAAGTACAAACATTTTGCTTGCAAGTCACCAACAGAGGAATTTGATATTTTCACATCTCTATGTCAATGTAAGATATTTTATAAAAGATATTACAAAATTCGTAAATTTTCAATGACAAAGGTTACAAAATATCCATATTGCTCAAAAGGCTTTGATAGAGAGCAAAAAGCAAAAAGTATTTCATTCTGACTTTAGTCATCTATTGGTTTGATTTGTTTCAAATATCAGTGCTTTTCTTTAGTACCAAATTTTGTGTTTGAATCTAGTTTTTTTTTCCTTTAAACTTTTAATGCCCTTAGATTAAATTTCCTTAGTTTTTTTTTAATTTTATTTAATAACCAAATCAGCTGTTATGTCTCAAACATTGACTAACCTCTCGTAGGGAACATAAACTGCTGTAAGGACCATGAATATTATTGAAGAGAAAAATAATTTTATAACCCTCATCACTACGCTTTCATACGTTTTTTTTTTCCTATAGGCGTAAATAAGGATTTTTAATTATAAATTTGCTTCAATATGTTGTCACTTTAGGTATGGTATGTGGTTATATGATGTAATCTGTGGCGTCACTAAAAACGCTTTATAGTAAATTTATATGATCTCTCAATGCCAATCACTATTGATTTCTATTTAGAATACTTTTGTCTTCTACAACCACATAACAAATTTTACACTTCAGTAAAATATATTTTATTTTACATCATTGACTTTACTCTTCTTCGTATACTATACCAAAAATGAGTCAAAAGTTATTTGTAATTCAATGAAAATACCCTCATTGTCAAAGCAGATTAATCAAAGATATTTGTAGGTTCTGAAGTATAATTAAAAATATTCTAATAAATGCATTAAAAATACATTAGAAAATTCATGAATATATAAGGAAATGTTATTCATATTTAATTTTTTTTTTTACAAGTCATAATAAATAAGGAAGCAATAAATAATTTTTGTCAAAGAATAAAAAAGTGGTCACAATAAAAAATATTTTAATAAATAATATGTACATAGTTAATGTATATTTTTATACATTTATTCAGTTGGATTAAGTTTATCTCCATTAGATAGTCGAATAAATTTTAGTTTTTTTTTGAAAAAAAAAAAAAGAGTTTTGTTTTTTTTTGCTTAATTTATGAGTTTCTTGAACTCAAGGAAAGAAAAGAAAAAATTTTGGTTGTAAGGCCATGTTGGTAAGGCTGCATAGATAAAGAATAGGTCATTTTCTTGCGACATTATCATTCTACCATTTTAGAAGAGGTAATCAAATTTTATGGAAATTCATACAAAAATCTATTGAGCAAGAATGCAATTTCTTCACTTTACAAGCCATTGTTTAGATAGGTATATGAAGTTTCCTTTGATTTGATATTTTCTATTAAATTTTGTTTAATAGTAAGGGACTATTATCAACAACTATCTCAGCATGACGTCCCTTTGAGTTCATTTCGCAATATGAGAAAATATACTTTATTTTTGTTATAATAAGAAATGGTTTTGGAAGACAAAAAAAAATAATATTAGAAATGATCATTTAAACTTACAAAAATAATAAAAAATATATTTTGTTAGATTCTATAAAATTTTTTTTTAGATAACTTTTAACAAAAACAGAATGTACATATAGGGGTTTTATAACGTTCATACTATCGTGTTACTACCTAGTCACTTAGTGCAAAGTGTACAAACATACGTAGGAAGGTGTATTTATATACATACAAAGATAATGTTATATAATAAATAAAATTCAATGTGATAAATGTAGACATGGAAAAAATTGTCAAAAATATTGAGTTTCTCTATGTTTTTATATGTGTATAAAGTTGTTTTTTTTATATATGAAAGATGGTACAATAGTCATATTATAGACATTTACATTAGTCAAATTGAAGAGTCTTATCAAAATTGTTTTTATATTTTAATTAAAAATATATTGTATAACGATATTGTTATATATTTTTTGAATAGATGCCTTTTGACCTTATTAAAAGAAACAAAAGCATTTGTATTATTAATTATATTTGCCTATATTAAAACTTGCTTATGTCGAAATTCTATATATGTATATGATGAAATTGTATGATGAGTGTTAGTGTTGTATGTAGTTTGGGGCATAGATAGTAGGGATATGAGGCTTTAGAGTAAAAACAAAGAAACAATATAATTTCTATTTAAGATTTATATATCCACACTACTACCATATTATCAATCATAATTCTTAATTATATCTTTTTATAATATTTCATAATGTGGTGTCTTACCGACTCTTTACATGGAGGGGATTTTGTGATAGTTGACACTATAATATCTTTGGGATATTTTGTTTTTGTTTCCCAACATATTTGGGGTAGTCAATTATTGATGGGTCAAATCGACCTGAAAACATAAGATTTATAGAAATAGTTACTTTTTAAATTATCATCAACATCAGGTCCCGAGGATTCTGTGAAAAATAATCAATATTATTTGGTATTTGTTGAATTATATTTGAAGTGTTAAACATTCATTTGCAATTTCATTTTCTGTGTGCCTATAACAATTGCCCATAGGAGATTTTATGTATTACTCTAAAGAGTTAATTTCATTTTCAAAACCGTACAAAGACTACGAATATTTACATAACAAATACATAAATTCCTTCACACACAAAGCCCCTTCTCCACAACAACAAATATGTAGTAATGAAACTCTATTCAAATAGAGCGGATGCTTAAACTAAACAAAGTATGTAGGTTGATGGATGCAGTTTATAAGTTATGCAAATATAGGTACATATTTATGCAATATTGTGCATAAACATAAATTAACAAATAAACCTCTTTTTCAATATCGCACATTCCCAATCTTTAAATGATTAATAGGGTCTTACATATGCAAAAAAATCAAAATCACATAAATATCCTACGTAATTTATTACGTAAAGATGTTTCTAAATTCGATTTTGATAGTATTTTTTTAATCTAAATTTCCTTTGCATTAATATAAATCTTTTTATTTTACATATCTTTGTAGCCATTTGTGTGTGCATATTGAATTTATCTATGTACAAATGTAGGAAGGTATATGAGACGAAATTAAACGAATGTTGACCACTGTGGGTAAAGAAAACAGATTTCAAAAATGTCATATTGTTTTATGGTATTCATTTGATCACAAAGGACTTTTAGAAAGAATATTATTTTTTAAACTATGTAACTATAATGTTTAAACATCTTATTTTTAATACAATTCCCTTTTTTTCTTTTATCTATTATCTAATATACCATTGTGAAAAATATTGTACACTTTAATTTTTGTTTTATATACAAATTATATATTGTATATAAATATATATATATATAGGAAAATGGAATTAGACTCTAATATGTTTCCTTTAACCAGAAAAAGAGTCTAAAATCCAGTATTTCTTATAAAATTAGCAGTTAAGAATTTTTCAAAGTTACTCATAACAAAAAAATGTGTTATAAAAAATAACACTTTAAATGACGTCATAAAGAATGTGATAATGCATGTTTTGTCTCTTGTTAGAAATCCTTAAATCCCTTGGTATCATTGTCATGACCAGATACCAAAGTAATTTGCCGTACAATATCAATTATTTCTCTGAGTCTCGATTCCTCAAAGTCTTTGTCTCAGCAAATATGCTCTTGATTTATAAACGGGCTGTGTTGTTATAGGTTTTGAGACTTGGGAGTTGAGTCCTATTCAAATCCTTTGAATACAGTTTTACTTTGTTTTTAAGAGACTTGAGGGACTCAAACAAGAAATAATACTTTTCCAAATGTGTCATAGTCTTTAATATAACTATTTGAATAACTAAATACTAAAGGACTCCTTGAGACTGTACTCGTCTTAAAATTATCAACAAATTTAAAAATAGAGAGCCATTGTTAGGTATCCAAGAACTTGCCTTTATTTGTCACTCCGGTCAGCATTCACATGTCATATGGAAATGAGTAGACATGAGTGAGGCTTGTATAAGTATTCCCATAAAATAAACTATATCTTCTTATGATAAAAAGTCATTACACAATTTATAATTTTTTATCGAACACAAAAACTAATGCATTTGTATGGCTTGATAAGAGGAGTGTGCTCAAATGAACGGACGAGAGAAATATCTCAGTAAGCTTCCATAAACTGAAGAACTCGACTTAAATATAATATAAGGAGATTTTTTGATGAATGGTGCTGGAGATTGTATGGATTGTATGCTATGATCATAGCGAGGCATTGAAACAAGTAAAAAAGGTTCTTCAAACACCAAATTATTTAGGCACAAGCAATTTAGACACTTGTCTGTTCACACAAATGCTTCAAGGAAATATGAACTGGGATTTGTTTTACAACAAAAGCATTAAGATAGTTGGAGACTCATTCAAGCTAGTTCAAGGCTTATAAACAGAACTGAGAGCAACACCGTTATGCTATGGTTGTAAGGAATTGTACGAATTAAACGGAGAGCTCAACAAATCGTTTATTGACTGCGGATGGATAAAGATATTGAAGAAAAAAATGTTAATTCATGTGATTTATGTATATTTACGATAACAATCATCACAAGCTAAAGAGGATATTTGTAGTGAAAATATACTAGTCAGTCGCAAATTTGAAGAGGTGTCATTGGATATATTTACAATTGGGAGAACATATTATGTACTTAGCAATGGTAGATCAGTACTCTGGATATTCATTTGTGTACGATTATGAGAGATTCCCCACAACAAAACAAGTTTTGAGATCAATTATGCCAACTTTTTCTATATTCCATGGGGGTTGTCGATTGGATGGTGAGCCTCAACTCAAATCCAATTAGTGAAAATAATTTTTTATGAATGGTGAATGGATGCAATTCCATCAAGTCCTTGTTATCATGAAAGGAATGGACATGCTGAAGCCCGTGTAAAAGCAATGTACTCATTAAGCCAGAAGACGGGAGACATCAGCAAGAAATTATTTCTTAGAGTAATATCGGAATAAAGAAACACACTGAGCGATCATGGATCCATAACAAAATAACGTGTGAGAAGATCCACTTTGTGATACCAATCCCAGGTCAGAAAAAGTATCTTCTCTCTCAGGATTCAATCATTTTTCATTTTCATAAATCATGATGCAGTAAATCAATTACCTTAAGGTGTTGCATTTCTGATATTTTTTGACTGGCCACGAATCTTTCTCTGTTACATTCTGGCATCCAATAGAGACCCCAAAATTAGGTTCTACATCAAATTTTTGTGCAGCCACTAATGTCTTCTTAACCAATGGTCCAATTCGAAAAAATACAGACTGCTACCTCAGTAAGTGTAAAATTTACGCTATATACTTTTGATGTCTCTTTAATTATTTAGTTTCTTATGAGTCATGTTGGTGATTTTTTCAAACTTATGATTTGTATATTCATCTCTCTACCCGCTTCCTCATTAGTACTCTGAACGACTCAGACTTATATTTTTCTTAGCAGTTAATATCCCCTCCATGTAAAGAGTCGGTAAGAGACACATTATTTGTCCAAAAACCATTTAATTTCGGGCCTTTTTTTATTCAAAAAAGGTTTCATAGATTCAACAAAGATATATTAGTGAAGAAAAGTACAAAGCAAATGTATCTTTTTCCAAAGAGTGTGTTCATATTGCACCCTTGAATGTAATTAACTTCTGTTTTTAACTTACATTTTGAAACGATCGTATTTTTACAAATTTTATACTTTATACTCCTTATTCCAAATTAAAGGAAAATATTTGTACATATATGTACATATAAATTATTCAATGAGCTCAATTTCACAAATTAATACTAATAACATGTCTCATATAACTCATTTAATTTACACATCCTTTCTATAGATTATCATTAATATATATATATATAAATACATATATATATAAATAGTAAGAAAGTAAATTCACATGAGAAGCCTTTTTCTCTTTAAAGAAATTGTTTTAAATAATGTAGTTACATTATTTCATCTCACAAAAAAAAAGCCATTTTAGATAAAAAATCAAATGGTTGATCGTAAATCAAAAAGAATATATGGCCATTATGTTCTATCCCTGCTCAAGTTGTTGTTTTTTATGGATTTTATTAGAGTAAATAATTCCTCGTAGGAAAAAAAAAACACAGTGAAAAAGCGATAACTATGAGGTAATTACATTTTTTATTTTATTGAAGTTTGAGTAAATCTTTTAAATCTGTTTTAATGTTCAACAATTTGGCATTTTTTTTTATTTAAATATTTTTTTTATTAGTTATATGAATCATATAAATTTAAAAAAAACAAAAACATTTTAGTCAAGTATGTAATTTGTTCAAATGTAATTAATAACTTTTAACAATTTTTGAAATTAAATAAATTAAAAGATATTTTAAAAAACAGTTTAAAGTGTGTACTATTAACCAAATTTACAAAGTAAATATTATACTATCTCTCTAATTTGATGATGAAATATTTTTGAATAGAGAAGTGTCCATAGAATCCCTTTTTAAGTGAGCGTTTTTCACTCACAAATCGTCTCAGTTAGCAAGTTTTACAAATGTTTACAATTGTTTTTCTTGAAATTGACATCTTTCCTTTTTCATTCTTGTAGAGGACACATTCAATTTGCAATTTGCAATGAAACGTGACACAAAATATACATATTTAAACGAAATGATGACTTCTCTGTAGGTATGTGCTCAAATGCTTCTTAAAATAAAAGCTGCTTTGAGATAGAGCAGAAAAATAATAGCAGCAGTTTCTTCATTCCCTTCAGTATGGAAGAGTCGACAGGATATCAGTTTATATGATGTCTCCCAGGTGGCTCTGCTAGTATGTAAAACAAAAAAGAAAGTGAAAATTGACAGTTTATTCAAGATACTTTGTTAAATATTTGGAAGAAGAGATGCGTCAGCTGTCATGACATTTTAATATATCAGCTATTTGCCAACCATTTCACGGGGAACAACAATAACAGTTTTTGGTAGGAAATAAACGCAAATTCATACCTATCAGGATGATATTTAATATTATACCAAGGACTCTAAGTTAGCTCGTTTAGGTATTGCATAATCATTATTTGTAGAATAATACGTGTATTAATCTATTATACATGATCCGTGCTACGTGCTCTCCCCTCAAGAATGGAGGAATAATGGTAACAGTTTTGGAAAATATAAAATTCAGTAGAGACCTGCGAACCCCTAAAAACATCGCACGCAAACAAAATACTTAGAATTTGCAGCTCTAGACATTTTGTTAAGATGAGAGTCCGTACCCAAAGCTACCATCTGGTACCTTTGTTTCAGACGATTATATTATAACAAGGATTCTGATTTCAATCGAGTGAATATTTTATTGATTCATTTGTAAATTAATAGTGATAGATGTTTCTCCTCACGAATTGAGGAATAATAATAATAAAAATAATAATATTTGCTTAAGCAAAATAAAAAAAAAACTCACATCAAATTGCCAGGCACAAAAAATGCCATGTCACACGCAAATAAACTCCTCAAATGTATAGTTCTATCTCTCAGATATGATTTGTATGCACACTCACTGAGAGACCTCTGAGTTCGACTCCCTACCTATAAATTTTAAAACCCTGTACGTTTATTCAACACAGCTGCTAAATGATACTTTATTTGATAAAAGATGAAATACATTCATATAATATTTTCTTTTTTTTTTTTTTTGTAGAACTAAATAATGTATTATTACACTGGGGAATTTTTTTTTTTTTTTTCATGTTCCTTAGTAAATTATCCCCTAACACAAACACATACATATAAATAAGAGTATATTATATCAATATCTCTTAATATCTTCAATAGAGGAAATATAAACATTTTGGGAGGGAATGTCATCAAATGCTTTCGTAGAATGCTATTATCATTCCCTTTTATGGTAGTACGTAAGTTATGATCAAAGCACCTTCTATTATTAAGAACCTCATATCATTAAATATATCAATTCAAAATGAATTCATTCATTGTTAAAAGGATCAAGTTCCTTGTGGGTAGAGAGCTATTAAAAAACAAGCAATATTGTTTTTGTTTTTTCGTTAAGCATGCAGGGATATGAATAGTTTTTGATTTGAGCATTCATCCAACTTGGAAGACAAAAACACACCCAAAAAAAAACTTAACATCAGTGAGAATGGATGCATGTCAAAAATTATACTGAGCCTGTTCGAAATATAATTTGAGAAACTTGACAATTTGATATAATAGTTTGAGCTTTAATGATACAAAACTCGAAATATGTACATTTTGATACATATTTGTCAAATATTATTATGATGGTTCGATATTAGTCATAGTTCATTGGAAATATTCGTCGTTTCATAGGAGGAAATGTTTAAGAACACTAATAAATATAAAAATAATTAGACAATGATGGAAAGCTGACAAACAAAAATAAATATCTGCTAATACTTTAGGAAAGTCAATGGGAGAGGAACATGTATTTTATACGACTTTATTTTTATTGAAACTCCCAACCTTTTGTATTCATATAAAAAAAACATTTGGTACTTTGGAAATTCTTTCCAACTGTTGAATAATTATTATTTTTTTATTATTTCATAGTAGGGAATTGTTCACAGTAGCTTAACAACAGCTAATTTGAATTCAAGTAATTAATGCTCAAAATACTAAAAACGGAAGCAAAAAAACAAACAATTTTTTTATTTTAATTCATGTTCCACAATGACGTAATCCTGTGATAATTTTGTTGTGTAGAGAAATAACACTACTGCTAATCAAGTAACATGTGTTCATAACATGATTATTTTTTGTATATTGTCGATGCCTTACTCCATTCCCCCTATAGCCAAACTACATATAATAATATTTAATTTAATAAAAAGACTTTCTGCTGTCTACTCAAAGATGTATTTACTTAAGAACATGTTACTTAAAAAGAAACATATCTCAGGGAAGAAGTAGATAATTTAACTTCCAACAAGGAAGTGCCGTATCATCAAAGCAAACATATATTTTGTATTGTCTCAAAAAATAAAGGATAGAAAAAATCCTATCACATCAGTTCTAGAAAATTACCATTTTTCGATTATTTCATTTAAAAATTTGTGGGATGGTAAAAAAATAAAGTTTAAATCATTTATTTAATCACGATCTTATCTTGATTCTATCTCTCAACCTTTCCTCCTCAAAAAAAAGGCTCAAAATCATATGGCTGTAATTAGTCAATTCTTTTCAAGAGCTCTTTTTTTGAATATTTAATAAAGTTATGATCGTGAAATTCACACCATTTAATGAGCTTTTTTAATTTATTTCAAAGTCAATTTACGTGTCCTATAGGTTATGTATATGTTAAATTGATTGTCAGGATTAAAAGGTTAATGAAGAAAAAGAAAGAAAAGGGCACCTTCAAGAAGTAATGCTTTGAATTTTCAAGACTCAAGTATGTACTAGTTTTTAAAAAATTGATCTCATTTTTATTTCGGGAATAATCGGAATACTTTGACCGATAATTAATCATTATAGACTATTCTCAAAGTCAAACTTGTGTATGTATATTCGGCAGATATGTTGGTTGGGCATTAATATACACATTCTTGTGCTTGGTTGTCTTATTATAATTGGAAAGTCGGCCATTTTGAATGAGGCATACACAACGTCTTTTTTCCTATAGATTTTTTTGAATCAAAATTTGTCCATTGTCTTTAATAACTAACCATACAGGATAGGTACATCAAAATTTTTTGTTCAGAGGACCGGATGATTAAAAAATGACTAATTAATATATTTTCTTATAAATATATACATAATCTGTACAAATAGAAATTTATAGCATCAGATTGCAAGCAAATATTAGAGGAAGGGTTTCAATTTAAGCAGATGAATTAATTTTTGACTTTTCTTAAGACAATGCAAGGATCCACAGTTTATTTTTTTTTTGTAATCTACAGCTTGTTCAAGTTGCAACATCTACCAAAATTCCAAATATTTTATCACCTTTACTAATAATAATCAGAGTGAAAAACATTTTCCTTTAATATCCAATGGCGTGATACCCTCAACTTAATGGGTACATATTTGGCTCAAGAGCAACGACTATAAGGCAAGTGAAGATTTATAGAAACTATAAATGTATTAAGTCAAAATACCAGTATGTGTCAAGTAAAACAATCAAACTCAAATAACAGTTAGGAATTGTACTCGGCCCGTAGACCGTTGGTTGATTAATTCATCTACATATGTAGATAAATGATCAATAGCAATTTTGTCTTCTAATATGACGTCACTCTAGATATTATGTAATCGTTGACGTCATTAAAAACTATGTTCATTTGTAGCGGTCACTGATACTACTATTTAGTATTTTATAAAGCAATCCTTTTTAATAGAAAAGTTCCTTATGAATAATAATAATAATAAACGATAAAGAAATGGGATAAACTCAAAGTGAACGTTAATTTAGAGAAGTATTCTTTTTCTGTTTCTATAAGTGAACTTTAAAAAACTCTTTCTTTCTTTATTCTCCTACTTTATTTCTTATGCAGAACTTGCGTTATTCGAACATTTATATATATATATATATTGTTATCTCAAACATCCAATTTTGACAATATGTTACAACTGGGTATGTGTCTTAGAAAATAGGTAATTGGGTACTTATATGTACTTACATATACATATATTTATACGAAATGTAAGAGGAAGCAGAAAGGCTCTCATGAGCAAATGAATCAAATTGGCAGAATTTTTTTTCTGGAATAAATTGATTTAGACAATTTAGAAGATGGGACAAAAGACAGTGAAGAGTTCCTTTATTTTGAATGGAATTGACGGTCTTACAAGCTGGTAAGGGTATTATATATGTGTGTGTGTTGTGACATATTATTAAATACACATATGTACATATAATCGTGTTTCCATCCATAAATTACTTTTGTTACAGAATGAAAGCAACATTTTTAGAAAGGGGCTCTTTTGAGTCCTATGACTATTATAACTCTTGCTTAGTTCCATTAAATTACTTACATATATCCAATTCAATTAAAAATTTACACTGTACTTATTTTTTTACTTACTTTTTTTGGCAGATATCGATTTATGTTTCTTACAACTATTATTGCCTCATTGAGTGCTCTAAACGTGGTTTGATTGAGCACAAATTAACTATTATTCATTTTATAACAATACTTTAATATAAGTTAATCGAGATTAGTTGAACAATTAGGAATTATTGGCTAATTATAACTTAATTGTGAGTATTGGCTAATTATAACTTAATTGTGAGAACTTTTTTTATGGTGAAAGGTTGGGAGATATACCGTGTGTAGGTTCATATCTTCCTTCTGCGTCTTTTTATATTTCGGGACTTTTTTTTTTCTCTCCACTCTTTTCCATAATAAAAAATGCTATGTGATATCAGCGTTTTAAAATATTACTTACTATTAAATGTGGAAAAGTCAAGGGAAGAACTGTTACCAATTGAAAAGATACCAATTGATATTTGTGTCCTTTTTTTTTTCTTTTTTGGGGGACAAAGGTTAAAATATATATACATATAGATCACATAGAATAAATCGTTTATGAATGAAGTAATAAGTACATGATATAGTCAAAGAAGTAAGATTAAAGAGTATTTTAAATGCATTTTTGACTATGGAAATAACTATAATCGTCTTAATAATTAAATATATATGTTAGATAGAGAGGAGAAAGGTGTATTGTTAATTTGTGAAAAAAAAAAGGATTTAATACAACCATTGAAGCTAGACACTTTTCATTGATACATTTGCAAAAGAAAAAAAAATATATACATATAAAGAATTGCATAATATTCATACATCGATTGCCACACTTCATTGTACATATTTTATAGCATCAAAGTCTTTCAGATCATTCTAAAGCTTTCTTTAATCATTAGGCTTGAAAGAGATTATATTGTCATTCTGACGATGTGCAAAACTTGTTGAATAAGTAAAATAAAGGGACATATATTATGATCGATAGTTTATGTATCCTTCTTTCAAATACATCTTTTTCTCTCTCTCTCTTGATGTCAGGTGTGGAGAGTGACAATGTTCTATGCTTCAAATCAATATTAAAGGTAATATTGCTCTTTTTACAAAAAAAAATCGATGAATCCTAGAGTGAAGAAGCTAAGTTGAGGTTCTTACAAGTTCTTTTTTTCTTGATCAGAGTTCAAGTTATTCATATAAATGATAATATTACATCAATAGTTGTAACAGAATTATACTAGTTTTTATAATTAGTTACATTCGAGTTTTAATACTCCAAAGGACATATAAAGTCACGAAATCTTAACTTGTACATATATATATATATATATATATATATATATATATAGAACCATAGGAAAAGAAGAGTTGCAAATTTTATTGACCCCCTGGTAGTGTAAGGGAGGAATTAACGCATTAAGTAACAGGGAGACGTGAAGGGCTATTAGCTTAATATCTTTTTTTTAAGCCAATGATATATCATGTATTATATCGGCAAAAACTGTTTTCATAGTTTATCTTATTTATTTGAGAATGTTTTTTTTTGTGATGAACTCACTTTAAACATGGCTGCTACTACAAAAAGGTTGAAAAAAATATCACATTAAATCATAGTTTTTGACCATTTACTTTTGTATAGCTCTATTGTTTTATTACCCTCAAACTTTCCATATATTTAACGATAATACTCACAATATTAAATAATAGTAATAAAAAAACTTGTATTAAAATAAAAGAAGGAGCAACTAGGGTCTATCCATGCTTAGAAGGGATTTACTTTAGTATCAAGAATATAAAGAAGATTATTTAGGAAGGTAATTCATAAATTACAGAGAAGACCTTTCTTTACTTTATGGAGTCCCAGAGTTTTATATCCTGATCAAACAAGGAAAACTTTTGATCTGTGAGCTTTTCCTTCTCTTTCCAATGAAAAAATATATTTATAGGTATTATATATGTGTCAAGTCAACAAGAAAGCAAGTTTTTTTTTCAAATATTGAAAAGAAGAAAATCCACTTTGTAGTTTTATTTACTTCATAAATATAACGGTCAAATATTTCGGAGTCGTTTAAAGACCTATTGCACACGGTTTTTGCTAAAACGTCACTTTATATCGAGAAACCAAGGATTATTGTTTATCCAATAGAGCAATCGGATAAATGTTACGATTGCACATGAAGCCGATATGGTTTCTAAAAGAACATCCATCTTTTTCATGGATTCAGAGATTTATTTATTTGCAGTTGGCTAAATCCAGTTCATCTGTTTAAGAACTATTAAGAATCAACTTAATTCGCTATCATGCTCACCATGAATCATAGTAATAGTAACTACATAGTCAGAAATACCAGGTGTTTTTTATTCTTGATTGTGACCGGTATTTTTTTCCTATAATACAGTTGCAATTATTGGAGTCATCATTTAATTAATCGAAATAAACTATTAATACAAACGAAAGAGAATGTCTTCAAGAATATGAGTGCAGTTCACACTCATTTTTGAAACATTTCAGATAAACTTGGTTTCTTGTTGACTTGACACATATGTACTTTCATCTCGTAGACCCTTGATATTAAATAACTCTACTCTGGAGCTCTTCCTAAATTGATTGACAATACATACCATCAATGTTTTTTTCTTAAACTGCAAATCAAAAAAACTTATGAAAGTTCTTATTTTTCCTAAAGTCAAACCGACAATGATTTTTACCCCTATGTCCCGAGACTTTCGATTATAGGGTGGGTGGAAAAAAATGATTCCTTATTCCTCAGAGGATTTCAAGACATTGTTGCGAAATTTACTAAAAGCTTACATATCTGTATAAATTTTAAGTGCTACAACTATTGATACAAATTTAGCTAGAATGAAATCCGTTCATATAAAAGAGTTTCATTATATCACAGAACCTTTCCCAACAAAAGAAAAAAAAAGCCTCCATATCAGTTAGTATTTAGTCGATTGCTTATCAAAAGCTCATTTAAAGTTCAGTTGAAGAGAAATAGTAAAACCACCACCGTAAACAACTCTGTAATTCTGTGTTTTGGAAGGTGTATTTTGATATAAATTACTAATAAACTGTAGCAAATTAAAAGTAGGCCCAATTAAAAAGGATTTTCTTTTGTTTACTAAATTGATATAGTGTAATTTTAAAATAATCTTATATAAGTATTTAAGTGGCTCAAAAAGGGTACATACATTTGTACGTAGAAAAATATAAAGCTTTTGTAGGCTAAATTATTTCGTTTACAACTCCAAAATATCAAAAAAAAATAAAAATAGTTATTTACTAATTTGTTTTACTGCCATATGTTTTAAAGCAGCTAATAACATATAGACCAAATACTTATTTTGACGATGCTCCAAAGTTCATTTTTTTTACTGAATTTCAAGAAAAATCAATCTTCTTAAACATATTTTGAGTTAATGAGTGAAGTAATTATAATAACTGAATATTCTCTAGGGAAGACTCGTAACAGTTGAGAAACACTTATTTTTTGCCTCAATTACAGGAAGGTGCTTTGAGATAAATACATCAAAGTTTGATGCAACATACTTGTATTTTATTCATTGCATTTATAAATAGATTAAATATAGCGATCAGTATTTTTTTTTTGCAATCTGTCAAATGTTAAAAAAATCGAGTTTAGGGTAACAAATTATACTAAACAATATTTTTTTTAAGTAATGAATAATTAGGTTGTTTATGGTGGTGGATTAATTGTTGATTTTCAATTTATTTTTGTTCCTTAAGATATTGTAATTTTTTTATTATAGATCACTCATATAAGTATGAGCAAAAATAATCAAATAAAATGACTCCATTAGTGCAAAAAATACTGTTCATACAAAAAATTACTTTTATTTAAAAAATAATCAGTCTTTATCAAATATCTCTCCCCCCCCCCCCCCAAAAAAAAAAAAAAAAAAGAAAAAAAAAGTCGATATAAAAGTATATTATTGTTTTGTTAATAATTCTCGTTATTATATTTTACTACAACTCTAGTGATACTTTTATGGGAGTAACTTTTTTGATGTTCTGGGGCCTGTTGCAACTCTCCCTCGTTCCCTCTAGTTTTTATTTTATTTACGTTATAACTCATAAAACTTCTCATACACCAAGTCAGGAAAGGCATATCTGCCAATAAATCTTAAATTATTACTGGCACACTATAAATATCATTTTTTTATTTGAAAGGTTATAAATTTTTCATTCTTTATGACCCACTCAAATACATTAAATGATAATTAATTATCCATTTTACTTCTTTTTTTTTCTATTCATGTTTCAATACACCTATTTCTTTAGTGTAAGTCTTTATTATGTAGATCTTAGAGAAAAAATATTTTGACTCAATGGAGAAAATCCAAGTACTATTATAAGAGGTACAATACAGTTTATGGGAAAAATATTAAAATAGCGTTGAATTTAAGGAAGGAAAGAAAAATATCGGTTGCTACCACCTCCTTAATAATCAATTTGAATTCAGTTTTCTCTGTATCCGTTGAGATGAGAACTTGCTATAATGTTAAGTAGTTTAATTTTCAAATATTAAGAAATCATGACGAAAAAACTACGCCACTTTTCCTGGATTTCTGAAAGTTTAAATTCTCTACAGTCCTCTCAGTTTCTATTAGTTATTGAGTATTATTTAATATTGTCAAACAATGATCAGCCAATAAAATGAAACAGAGGTACCAGATAGTAATTGCAGGCACGCTATCTCACCTCAATCAAACAACATATTTTTATAATTTTTTCATTTTTTTCAATTGTGAGAATAGTAGGGAATGGTGCACAGCTACTCAAAAACTACTTAGAGCAGAACCAATCAAATTTCAGAAAACTAATAAGGGGCAAGAGAGGTAAAGAAAGTCTATAATTGACAATAAATACTTTTGTAAATTTTTATAACGAGTAAAATAACACTGACACATAATATATACAAAAAATTACATTTTCTTTGCACATAACTTCCTTTTATAAATAAATATAAATACATACAATCAATGTATAAAACTTTATGAGATCTGTATAGTCTCTTGCAACCTATCCTCAAGATACAAAACACAAAGGCCCATTTTCTCCAGGTATGGAACTATTTCTTATTTAATATGACTTAACAAGATTTAATTCGAGTTTAAAAAAAACAAAACATCCATAACATTAATAAAAGTATAAAGTAGATAAATCAAGAAAGGAACATTCATCAAATGGTCAGGGTTACCAGATCAATATGATTTTCTTTATATTTTCCCTACCGGCAGAGTTTAAGATCTTCAGCCCAACTTATCCCCATCAATCATATTCCTTTTCATAAGTTCGTTCTGAATGAGAGTTGGTCAACCTGTACGCCCATCCTGCAGTCCCTCTGAAGGATTCGTCAGAAAGCATTGACAAACTGGTGTGAATGAGTAATATAATATTGAATTACCGAGTTCAATAATACATATACATAAAATATCCAGACACATTTTGGGGTTGAGTTATATTATCTTTGCTTATTTTTGGTGTATACGAGTCTTGAATATAGCTATTTATTAGCCATATACTCTCATGTAAGGGAAATATCTAACCCTTGTCGTCATTTGACTCCAATAGTAATTTACATATTTAAAATTGAACCATTATTTTTTAAACATGTGTATCTTTGCAAGTTTAAAAGAGAAGTTGTTGATCCATTGAGTTAAGTGAATGATGTAACATGTGTTATAATCCAGGCAGTTCATAAAGTGATTAAACTACTTTAAGTAATACATGTAATCACAAACGCACACACACACAAAAAAAAATAAAAATAATAATAAGACAAATGCATTTAATTTTCTTCATTAATTTTCCTTTTTGATTAATATTCCCTATGTGTTTTCAATCATTCAAGAGTGCAAATAAGGATTTATTATATGTTATAAACATAATCTAACTATGCACACATATACAGTATATAATATAATCTATTGAGTTCCTCCTTATTTCCATTTATTATTTTTTTGGTTAACTTATTCATTTATTGATGAATGCCTTTTATCAAGTGTATACATACATAGGTTTTACCTCAGAAGTTATATAATTTTTTTTTTTTTTTTTAGATTTTACATAAAAAAGCTGATTGCACACAAAAGTTTGCGCCTCACTTAAGATTACATCATTCAGCAGTGCATTAAATGTATAATATATATAAATACATATATGTTATAGATTACATTTCCAAAACGTCAACAACACCTATGTACTTTTTTGTCAGCTGTCAGATATTCTACTTCATTTACTCTACATTAGTGTTTTTTGCATTGCTTGGTTGAGTTTTTTAGCTGTGAACGATTCAAATAAGAAGAGTTTAATGTACATACATGTGGAAATAATTTGCAAAATACAAACATATTTTAAATGTTGGTTGAGAGAATGTCAAGGTCGAAGACCATAGGGACTTTGAGAGACAAAGAAGCTTGTTCCACATTTACTCTTTCATTTTTATCTCTCTTACTGTGTTATATGATGCTTAAGTAGTTTAATGTTCATATGTACGCTAGAAGCTCTGAATCGGCTGATTTTAAATAGTTTAAAGTAAATTATCTATCAGTTGAAGTTACCGATTACACGGGTCAACAAATTTGATACGTCAAAAATCTTAAGGGGTATAAGTTTATAGTTCTGCACACTAATTTCAAATCTGTAATTTTGTTTATCGAGAGTCCTACGGTTTTTGAGAAATCGGACTCTACTTTTTGAGGCTTTTTTGGCCTACTTTCATACTTCAACCTCAATTACAGCTTAGAAGAATACTCATTTTGTGCAATAAAAAGTAATGATCCACTAGTGTATTTAATGCAAATTTCATTTCCAGTCTTGTTTTTGACCTAAAGGGACTCATGGAGGCGTAGGAGTAGGGAGTAGGTCCAAAAGTCGGCCAAATATTTTGTACTTAAATAACTCATTGAATATTACATGTTATGGATTAGTAAGGAATGCATTTAAGAGCTGAGACCCACAGCTTTCAAACAAGATGTCAAGCGCTCGATAAAACTCCATAACTAAGAAGAACTCGTCCATCTAAATGTGTAAATTTTCATTTCATTTCAATCAAAAACTACTAGAAATCAAAGACCTTAGAGCTACTAAAAAAATAAGTCAATAGACTAAAGTAGTTGCGTGCAGAAGGATTTCAGCTGATTTTGCAATCCTTCTGCGGACTACTACTTAAGTAGCTCTACCATGAGTCTTATATTTCAATCAAATGTATGTGATAGTTTGTCTCTTATTTCATTGGCTTACATTATCAGTTGAACTGATTTTGACAATTACATTAATTTAGAGTTAATTTAACTATTTATTTTTTTGTTTTAAGAGAACCCTGATCAAAGAGGTAGTTCTGAATTTTCTGTTTCATACATAATTTGTTCATTCTCTAACAACCAACACAAAAACAACAAAAAGTTTTCTGTAAATATATACAAATATGTAAAGATGAGGATTTGGACTCCATTCTGTATTTTTAGATATTTTCCTGGTATTGAGACCATTTTGTAAGAAACTTTTTCACAATAATATCAAACCTTTCACTGAATATAAAGTACATACATCCTTTGGGACTAGCTTTTACAGTGTCTTTAATGAGGACTCGATAAAAATATTTCAAGACTTTGACATGTAAACAAATAATTGTAATTCGACTCGAGATTTGATACCAAAGATTTTGAAACTTTGATTGGAATTGCTATATATAGACTCTCACTTGTATCAGCAAGTACAAAATAATATTATGTTTATATATATATGTATATATATATATATATTTTGTAGATATTTAACACACTCATAGACTCAGAAATAAGGTTCAAAGTAAAAGCCCATTCAAAATATAACAATTGGCAAATTGATTTTTATGAACTAAATAGTTAAAAAGTGTGATAATTAATTTGAATAAAGTTTCGAAAACTTGTTTTGAAGCAATTTCCAAAAATGGTAATTATTTTAGTCTCCTTCCTATGGTTAATCTGGTAACCTTGATAACACTCCTTCAATTTTTTTTATATCCTCATGAAACTATTTTTCATGTTGCCATACTGAAATCCCTTGGACTCTCTGAATATTTGCCCCAGTGTCGTTTTAAGTAGTATATTAATAATTAAAGACGTCAATTTTAGTTTAAAAAGTAAAGTATAATTTTTCATAGTTGCTTCTTATAAAAAAGTACGTATGGGTGAGGTAAATTACGAAATAAATGCGTCATATCCAATAGTTTTTCTTTTTTTTCTCTTAAAAGAAGGATTTTAGGATGTATGAGTAACTTTTAAGTGAATGAAGGGGCGTAATGTTATATGTGTTTCCCAGTTTTTTAACAATACAATTATAGTTCATTAAGCAATTATTGTAATTATATAATTGCAAATTTGTATAGTACATATTAAGTAGTACTCTTTGTCAAATGTCTTCGTTTGGAAATCAATTGAGTGCTTGTTAGATGTGGAGTAAAATAAAAATTTATTATTGAAAAAAGGAAATAATACCAACTGTCAAAATTAAAATAAATTAATTTTGACAGTTAGACTATGACCCACATCTTTGTTGAAATATTGCATTCCAAAGTTGCATCCTTATCTATTATTTTTTTAAAAATAAAAAAACATACATTCCCAGGATATTTGTAGATATATTTACTGTTAAATTGGTTTTAATATTTTAATAAACGATGTTGCGTTCTAAAATAAACTTTTTCCGCTTGATTAATAAAAGTGCATTAAGTCTTTAGAAAAATAAGTAAATGCCTCTATATTAGTGATGTGGTTTTTTAAACAGTTTTTAGAACATATTAATTTATTATAATCAGGGAATTGCAACAATGTTTCTATATTTGTTAATACATTAAAATATCTTACAAAATGATTGATTCCATTTCTTTTGCAAAAAGTTCTAAAAAGAGATTTGTTTAGATACAAATTAATGAGTACTTTTTTTTTCCTAAGAAATAAGACCTTCATGACTCAATAATGCTTCATTTAAATATGAGGAGTTTTCATTCGAATTAACTTTTTAAAATAATTCATCTGGTAGTAAATGCTGAAATTACTCAATCCTTTTATTAGACAGATATGAATTATATTAAGATAATGAATTTATTTTCTTGTTTGATAATCGAAAAAAATGCATTTATATAATTTGTAAGAGGAATTTCAGAGTCTACTTTATTTTTTGCTATGAATTTCTATTATTTATGAAATTAGAGATGTAGTTATGCTTTAAATGTCTTCATTCATCAAAAAAATATACTTGAATTGTTATAACTATTATTCGTAATTAAAATGATTAATTAGTTTTGAGTACTAGTCTTAAAACAGCAGTCTGTAGAACGCCGTTTAGTACAAATGGCATCCTAAGGGTCATTTGATTACACTTAAACCCCCTAACTTCACAATTTCCTGAAACTGTTGGCTTTATAAGTAATTTCAAATTCGATCTTCTAAGCCTTCAAATAGCATTTTTGTCTCAAAATCAGCCTTCAGTGACCTCAAGTAATCTAAAAAGCCAATTTGTCATAGCTTGTGTACTTTTACGGGTCTAACAGCCCTTAGACCACCTTGTCCCCTTGTCCTTCTGGCTCACCGTGACGCTCATTTAAACATTTGAGCGAGCCTCTAGATTCACCCCATTTATTAAATATTTAAGATGACATTGTAATCGATTTCGACTTTATATCGTTTAACACAAATCATAAAATTATAAAATGTGAAAATTAATTTTGCAAATCATTGCATATTTATTTAAAACTTGAGTCTTTTACGTTTCATAAAACTTTGTACAGAGCCTTCACAAAGGTTGGAAATGTAAGTACTTTAAATCCTTGTCCTAGCCCTGTAGTTATGTCCTCTTCGTAGACTTTAGTCATAATAACTCATTAATAATAAAAATGTTTTGATTTGTTTAGCAGTGATGTTGTCAAAATAGACTTTTCAGCCATCTTGAAGTGTTCGTCCAGTTTTAGTAAATCAATGTGAAGTAAAAGCTTGGCTTCAAATGCAAGACTACTATAAAGGGATTGTATATTCACACATAGCGTGTATTATACAATATTTGATATCACGTGAAACATTATGTCATACTAAATAAATAATAACAATTAATCAAACAGAACAATAAAAGTATTAATCAGCCACATTTCCTTACAACTACTAAATTATTTCAAAATCCTTGCATCTGTGCAGCTATCGTTTTTTACAGAGGGGATTCTCAACGACATATATAGAGACTGCAGGAAAAAATATTAATCACATTTCATTGGAATATGAGAGTTGGTATTTGATAACTTTTCAGGCTATCAGTCAGTACCTTGGCATTAAGAATCACAAAATCCAAAGCTCTGACTCGTGGTAAAACTATTTGAGCTCGTTTTGAAAGTCCAAAACTAATTATCTAATTATCCCTTTATGGTAATTTAAATTTGTACAAAGTATTGATTAAATTAGACAATAAAAGCATTTTTTTATAAAAATCTAAACGCTTGACATGCTGAAGATAATAAATTTGATTTGATCATTTAGGAAAAAGAATAGTCGACCCGAAAATCGAGCCAGATCAATGTTAAGTTACAAATCTAATTTCTAAAGTATAGTAAATAATATCCTTTTATTTCATGTATGGATGGAGATAAACTCGAAAATCTTCCTGGAAATTATCATTAATTAATCAAAAAAAGGATATGACGTCCCCTTGTAAAAATTAATGACAAGGAAGCAATTCCAATGAAGCAACTGCCTACTGTTCATTATAAGAACTTAAAAGATTAAACGGTAATTAAAAATAAAAAATGTCAAATATTTATTTTGCATTTTTTTTTGAAGAATGTGAATTGCTCTATGCATACAACCTTTTAATTTGTTTTAAACTCTTCACATCTCATTTAAAGGGAGGGGAGGGGGGTTCTTTTTTGCACTTGTTTATATGCATAAACATGTTCGTGTGTATGTAACTCTAAAATTTAAATTAAATAAATATAATATTTTGACAAATGCATTTGTCAAACCTATATACAAAATTACATTGTTGCAAAGGCCCTGAAGGGCTCATCAATTCAATTGAGACATATATTCAAGGGATTTTACATATATATGTATGTATATATATATATATATACTAGAAGAATATTATTTTTCAATTAACATAGAAATCTAATTGGAATGACGATGCCGTCTTTTCTTTCTGTATAATCATTATGCATATTCAAGGACAAATACTCATTTTTGGTTGATGGATCTTGTAGCAATTTATTCATCAAATCAAACAAAATATTGTGCAATTAAGCAATCAATTAAACTAATGGTTTTTATATTATGTCATATGACAATAGAGTTATACATACTTTACATATTATATTTATGTTTACATGCATCCATCACGCATTAAATGCGAGTAAAATCGGAGTGTGACGTATAAACTCGACACGAGCTCAACCATAGATACCGCTCATCAACAAAAACAAAACAATGAAGAACAAGTTATACGGGGACATCTTTATTAATATCTGAGGATCTTCCAACCTTTGAAAATCCCTGCTATAAATTATATTTCACATATGTGTCTAGTCAACAAGAAAGCAAATTTATTTTCAAATATTGAAGAGGAGAAAAACCCACTTTGTAGTTTTTTTTACTTCATAAATATAACGCCCAAATATTTCGGAGTCATTTAAAGACCTATTACGTACGGTTTTTGCTAAAACGTCGCTTTATAACGAGAAAGCAAGGATTGTTGTTTATCCAATAGAGCAATCGGATAAATGTTAGGATTGCTCATGGAGCCGATATGGTCCCTGAAGGAACATCCATCTTTTTCATAGCTCTAGAGATTTATTTAGTTGCAGTTGGCTAAAACCAGTTCATCTGTTTAAGAACTATTAAGAAACAACTTAATTCGCTATCATGCGTACCATGAATCATAGTAATAGTAACTACATAGTCAGAAATACCAGGTGTTTTTTATTCTTGATTGTGACCGGTATTTTTTTCCTATAATACAGTTGCAATTATTGGAGTCATCATTTAATTAATCGAAATAAACTATTAATACAAACGAAAGGAAATGGCTTCAAGAACAAGATTGTAGTTCTAACTCATTTTTGAAACATTTCAGATAAACTAAGTTTCTTGTTGACTTGACACATATAAGTTGTATTTGTTTGACCGTGATGAAATAAAATCCTCTTATTTGTTTGTTTCTTTACATGAAAATGAAAGTTTATTTCTTACAAAATTTCTAATCTTTTCAATAAAAGGGCTTTCATATGTTGTTCATCAAAATATTATATAAAAAAGTTCCTCAAAATAAAATCCCTGCAAGTTACTCATACAACATTAAAACAAATAGAAACGAGGCTTTCTATCTAATGTTTAGTGTCTTTATGTACAATTACTTATTTATTTAATTCATTTTTTAGAATGAAAAAAGTATTGGGTCAAAACAAAGGGTTGTAGGGAAAAATTAAAATTACATGATAAAAAGAAAGCCCAGTCCTGTAACTACTTCTGAGTCAGGCTTTCTTATTATAAAATAATTTTGTTAATATGTAGATTTCCTTTACAAGTAAAATAAAAAATGTTGTTTTTCTTAAAATAAAAAGTATATTACGTACACCCAGTAATGGGCCCCATAATACAGTTGAAATATGAGTCAAAATAGCTTAATTGCATGATGTCTTTTGAGGGCAAGGACTAACATATTTAGCCACAAGAAGCTTAATAGCTATTGTATCCATATCTTCTCAGATGAAAAGTATTAAATTATTTGAAAGAGTGATTCAATCTAGAAAATTGGGAACCAATCGTCCAAGATTGTTTAAAATAATCACCAATCATGTCTGTCACCATTTGTCACGTTAAAGACATTACTGAAGTAACTTTTTTTAATGAGGGCTCCTTAAACAAGAGGACAAATAGTTGTTTTTTTTTTCAATAATTAGGTATTTTTATTTTTTTTAAATAAGCATTTTCTTTTTGTTGGATCAAGGAAGACGATGCAAAGAAAATGCTCAAATACTACCTTAGAGAGCAAAAGTCTAGAAGTTTGATAGCAGAGTATTCATTTAGTATTATTTAACCTTTGATCAAGACCCTTGAATATTTGTATCTTAGAATCGTATCGTTTTACTTATATTTATGTTTATAAATTATGACTATTTCTGTACTTTTTATAGATATACTAACATATATTATTGACGTTAAAAAGGTATAGATTTTTTTAATATTGAAACTTATTATACTTTTAGTAAAAGTTTGCCAATTTTTTTTTTTAAATAACTTTTATTCAATCAACTTTTTTTATTTAAAACTATTGACTTTTCCCATTCTATCAATATGCAAAATTTCTCATAATTTAATGCACAAATAATGTAAAAAAAAAAAATTAAACTATAGCTTCCAATTATTGAAATGCTAATAGGTATTCACTAGATTATAATCTTGAATTTTAAAAATCAATAAACAAATAATTATTTTTTTAATCTAAAGAATATTTTTTATTGGTCAAAAAAAAAAATTGTTATAAAATATAATTTCAGCCTCTGTTTAATAAAAAAAACTGAGTCCTTATCTTTTAATAATTTAACAGCCAAATGACTTGATATATGAAACGTGAAAACTTTGTAGTGCAAGAAGGGAACTACGTTTGTTAATAAAAGTCATAGCCTTGAGTAAAAATTGAGTTGACAAATAAAAGTATTATTTTTGTGACCTCATGTTAATACAAGATGTGGTCAATATTTTTTCAACTAATTAAATTGAGTCTTCTTACGTTTTGAAAATGAGTATTTGTGGTGAATGTGAAACAATTTTAATTTTATATTCTGTACGATTATAAATTGGAAAAAGTTTTATAGTTTTTTTTATTATCAAAAAGTATGTACAAAAATCTAGCTTGACAATGAAAACAACTCACAAGTTTCAGATTCTGGCTCAATTACAACTAAAATTAATTTTAAATTTTAGAGCTTGTACACTGTACGTTACATAATGAACAAATTGTATTATTTACAAAATTCAACAATAGGAAAAATCAATTAATTTTACTTTTTATATTTTTAATGTTATATTTACAATATCTAACAATGAAAAAATGAACACCTCAAAAATAGACATATGTACATCAAAAAAAAATAGTTAATATCTTTTGATGTAGAGACTATTACATGGGTTAGAAACGTCTTATCAATCGAAAAACCGACTTTTAAGTTTATTACATATTATCTTTTAATATAAATTAATGAAGATTGAGATACTGAATTACCACCTCAATCCACGTGAAAATATATATGTATATTTGTATTAAATAATTTGTTCATTAAGTCTAACATCCTTTTATTGAAATTTCTATGGATTAATACAGACAATAATGAAACAAAATAATCTCTTCCATAATTTAAATAACTTATTTTTTTATATATGATAAAATAAATTAATATATGAATATGAATTCACAAAATTAATATTTTGACTCTTTTGTTGTATACATCAAGTTTAATTTGCTTATTGCTCAACAAAAATTTAATCAACTAAACTTAAAAAATTACATAACTAACTTTTAATGAAAAAAAAAAGAAAGAAGGAAAACATATATTTTTGATCAAATGAAATTGATTCTAAATGATTGTATATATTCCTTTTAAAAATCTTATATTTTTAGAATTATTTCTTTGCGTTTGCCAATGAATATTTAACTAGAATTTAGCTTCATATAAATTCATCAATTGTCACCATAAAGAAATGTTAAAATATTTTATTATGATATGTAACTCTAAAGTTGATGAAATAATTTTTGATGATTAAAAATACTAATTTTACACGTTTTATAAGAATTTCTTCATAATTTAATTAATTTTGCAGATATATTAATTTGAATCTTAATTTGAATTATCAAATTTGGCATCAGATTATTTATTATTAATTAATTATTGACTTAAACTTTTTGCTACAGACTAAAGTTTTAATTTGGCATAATAATTAGTATATAAAAAAAGTGGAATATATATATAAAAACTAAAGGTAACATAAATAAAATGTATTTTTAAAAACTGTTTTAAAAACACGACAGTTTTATATTTTTTGCACCGAGCTGGTCAATTAAGCATAAAAATGTATTTAAAATCTGGTAATTTAATTGAGTATTTAATTTAACTCCATCACAACTTTTTTACATTTTTTTTTTGTGCAAATATAAAGATAACATATGCAAATATTCTAAATATTAATTAAAGAAAAAATAAATTCGAAAGTTAATTAAGTCTAAATTTAATGCAAATAATAAAAGTTGGAAAAAAATCATCTACATAGAAAAAATAACAACAGAGAAACCTTATTTTTTAGTTAAAAAGAAAGTTTGGAAGAAAAAAAAACTACGTATGAAAGAATAACACTTATATTAAAAGTTAGAGAGGATCACATCAAATAATTATTTCATGTCCAATTACCCTTGCTGCATAGTGATTAACTTTCTATATAAACGACATATTATGCTTTGATAAAAAAATAAAACTTAAATGAATTGATTATATCCCATAAACTACAGATTTGAGCATACTAAAAGCTTAACTCACGTTCTGTTATTTTGAGTCAGACCTTTTGTAGCAAACATCGTCAAATTTTGTGATCGTCAAAATTGTCTTCGGTTATATTTGAGTCATCAAAGCCAACTGGATCTATTCTTCCTATGTATACATATAATCTAACGTATTATTTTGTTGTTAAATATTTGTTTATCAAGTGGACAATAAATTTGCAGAGGTTCTTTAACTACTATGTATCTAGTTCAATATTTAGAACAACTTTGATTTACAATGCAGATGATTTAACCTCAATCCATGAATTTCAAATTTGGCATAGAATATATATATATAAAGAATAATGACTGGAACCTTGAGAATAACTTGATTGCTTCCTCAGCGACATATGTTTGTAAATATATGTATTTGTTGACCAAGGAGGGGAGGGTTGTTTGATATGATACTCCTCTTTTCAAAAGTCACAATAAAAATAAATATAATTTTAACAACTTAATGAATTTAAGAAAAGTATTAAAATAATCGTTTAATTCATTGCCAACAAACTTTGAAGAAGTAATAATTGATTTGTATTTGCTTAGAATAAAAAAAACAAAAACAATTCATGTCTAATTTTGGCAAACTCACAGAGAAATCTTTTTTTAAATGAATACAGTAATACCTCAAAATACGAGTGCTTTGAACAACTATATAGAGTTCTATGAATCCAAACTTATAATAAAAATACTTCCACATTGTCAGTGTCTTTATTCTATGTCTCAAGATATTCAAAGGTCACATACGGCCCAATGGCAGGAAAATGGATAGTTCTGATCTTTGTTTCTTTCATGATAATGTTACAGGTCACCAAATTTGAAATGTCAAAAATTCTAAGGGGTATAAGTATAATAAAAGTCATTCAATAGTGTACACTGATTTCAAATCTGTAATTTTTTTTTCGAGAGTCAAACAGTTTTGAAAAATCGGACCCTACTTTTTGAGCTTTTTTGGCTCATTTTCCAACTTCAACTTCAATTTAAGCCTAGAAGAATACTTCTGAATTTTGTGAATTAAAAAATAATGATCCGCTAGTGCTTTTAATACAAATTCCATTTCCAGTCTTGGTTTTGACCAAAAGGGGGTCTTAATGACAGAGGAAGCGGGAGTACGCCCAAAAGTCGACCAAATAAGACATAATTCAAACCACAGTATACACCTTTTTTTTAACCAGTTTTCAAAGATATGCCAATAGAGTCTCTTTTCTATTTTTAAATATCCTTGTCAGGAATGATTCAAGATACAAGATTGAGTAAGCTTTTCAAAACTAAAAAATAAGCTTATTCAATAATTATAAATTAATATTTTGCTACTAGGAATTTTTTTGATTATATTTCAGTAGAAAATACGTATAGAGTTAAAATTAAAGCAAATCCTAAAATTAAAAAAAGACTTCAATGTATGAAAACAAACATCAATTTCACATTTTTATTAGAAAAAAAATTGTATAAATATTTATCAAATATTATTATGTATTTTTTTTTAAATACATTTTTCAACTTAATTTTCTCACTCTATTATGAGACTAAATTTTGATACTTTAATGTTGTTGTTGTTTTTTTTCATCTTATAGCTGTTACAAGCAAATATTATGTACATATATGTTACATGAGACCTCATAAAAAAAAACCATAATTTATTTTGTTTATTACAAAATAAAATTTATTTTTCCCAGAAAAAATATATATATATATATATATTAATTAAGAGTACTTTTTATATATTCATAAAAAATAAACCTTTTTATTTTCATTATTGATTAAATAGGCACGTTTAAAACTATTGAAAGAGGAAGTTGAAGACATGTACCAAAAATTAAAAAAAATTGCTACATTTTTTTAAATAATTCAAATGCATAAAAGAACTTGTTGTACAGATCAAATAAGTTGGTTTTTTTTTTTTTTACATTTGGAAGAAAAAGCCTGCAGGGGAGGAGGAGGAGGTTGAGGTGGGGGGGGGGGACTCTACCATAAAAGAACCTTTTAATCATCATTAACGAAGCCATTAGTGCAGAGAGTAATAAAAAAGGAGAATAAAGAAGAAGAAGAAGAAGAAAAAAGTTCATTAGACCAAATTGTGTTGCATATTTTTCCCTGAATAATTTTTACATTATTAAATAATACCTACCTAGATGATTCGTCTTAGACGAGTACAACTCCATCAAACATAATGAATATGAAGCATGTATACAGGGCGCATCAGGTAATTTCATTATAAAAAGTCATACATTATTACATCTTTGTAGTAAAGGAGAATTGATGTTCATTAGTTGGTTTTTTGAATAAAAAATCACATCAAATTAATGTAGCAAATTTTTTTTTCTGGATTCCAATTGTAAAATTGCCCAAATGCAACGCTCAACATGGTACATATCCGCCTTTCAAGCCCACAAACCATCCCTTGGATCAACTTTTTGTAGGTTTAGTGAAAAAAACAAAGACATGACGTGTGTAACAATACTAAAAATAACTTTTGAAGTATGTGAAGATTGATCAAAATTTTATATTACGCCCAAAACTTTTACGTCTTTACTTTGAGCAATTATGTAGGCCCAATGACAAATATTCAATACAAATTATTCGTAAAATTAAAGATTCAAGGCAACACCGAATGATCAAACAGGTTGGCATAAATCCATTAGTATATGGCTCCCCTGAGAGCTCATCATTACTATATACCTATGTACCATTTAGGCCTCCTTCAATTCAAGTTGAATGTTCTGCAAACATCAAATTTCTCCTTGAGTTATTTTCATACAAAGGTCACTTATTTAATAAGTTATACAGTATTTATATACTTTATTATCGCTTATAAATGATGTTTTGAGCTATAAGTAAAAAGAATGACGTCATAACTGTTATGACAATTCGTAATGTGGAAACATCACAAAGTATCACAATTGAATTGAACAGTCCCTAGTTTTTTTATATAAATATTTACTATAATTTGTTCAAAATATATTTTTTACCCCGTTTTTATTTTAAAATTAATATTCTTAAAACTAATTCTTCAAGATATTTTTTTTATTAAAAGAGAGCAAGAAACAGACTAAAGTAAACAATAAATATAGAAAGAGAAAAAAGGACAATCGACACGTCATTAAGACAGGTCAACTGTGAAACTATATTTTTCCTTTTTAATTCATTCTACTTGACACTAGCGCATTTTATTGGGTGTAAATATTAAAGGTGTTAACTTATTTTACACCTACTCAAGACGAAATACCTTCAACATTCAAAAATATTTTTATTTATCGTCCATTTCAATACCCATTTATATATATATATATGATTTCTGCCGATAGAATTCATATGCAAGTTGAAAGGCCTGATTATTAGGATGCTTTAATAAAACTAGAAATTAAGTTTGTGAACTTAATTTAACCCATTCAAACCCGTAAGGTACTATGAGAAAGTATTTTTAACTCGAAGTTAGGTTTTTAAGGCGGTCAGAGTAACTATACTAACCTAATTTGAATTTATAACAACCCGTTTCTCTAAGAAATTATGGAACATTGGTGTTCGTCTGGGTGTGAAGGGAATTTTCTTATCCTTACAAATATACGGTTTATCAGTACTTTTTTCGTATTTATTTTAAATCTTTAGGCACAGTTATTCTTTATTCTTATACTCTAAAAAACATTTAAAAAATCGAAAATAAAAAGTACATCTTACAGGTGATATTTTATGAAGCAATTTCTGTTGATATATCAATAAAAAAAATTTATGGGCCACCAGTGTCCTCTGGGTTGGAAAGGGTTAAATATCCATTCATTCATTTATTAATTCTAGTATACATTATTCAATGAATTAACATCTTTCGATTAAGGCCAACTTGTCAAACCATGCAGGATTCCTCTTAATCATTCATTTTTATTGTATATAAATAATATTTTAATAACGTCAAAAGCCAGATTAATAAAAGGTATTTTTGAAAGACTAATCCTTTCATCTATAAGTACACATAATATGTATATTGTAAAATATGAGTCTTCATTTTTTTTTATCATTAACATAAATCCGGTTCTTTTATTTAATTAAAAAAATGTAAATATCTTACCTTTTTAGAGCATTTTAAAAAAAATGAAAAGAGTATATTTTTTTTCAAATATATTTTCTATGTATATTGATTGATAAGAGGATACGTTTCTCATAATGGCGTATCAACGATTTCAGCAATTTTGTTGAATTTGTCTATTTAGCTGTTGATCTCTCTGCTATTTCTCGCTTCTTATTATTTATTTGACCTATAGAAATATAATTTATCTAACCACTGAAAATATCCATTATTGAATTGACAATAGGCCAACAATTTGAGATAATGACAAAATTAGTTAACTACGAATTAATTTCGAGTGCTTTATCTTTATAGATAAAAGTTGAAGATATGAAAATAAAAAAAACTAATTGCCCCAAAAAAAACTATATTTATAAAAATACTTATTAGTTCTTTTAAAATCAATTTCAAGGGTTCATCAAAAAAAAAAAAAAAAATGTGAATGTAGAAAGCCACCGAATTTTGAGCTAGAAATAGTCAATTTAAATCAAAATATTGTCAATATATCAACTCATTCTATACAAAAAATAACAAAAAAAAACGTATTAAAGTTAAATTTATAAATAACTTTTTATCTGTAGTCTTATATGAGTGGTTATTTCTTTATTAATTGTACATTTCGTCATGTTTTGTATTGTCTTTGTTTTATCACATTTAGTTCCGTCCATGTTGGTAGAACTAATATTTGTATTTCAGTTTAAAATATAAATATAATTGTCTCTATAGTAAAAATGCGTACTTTTTAATTTATTATAACTAATTAGTCACTGCCAATAGACAATGCTTTGGAGCTCAGCGGCACTAATACCCAGTAAAATAACGAATATATATATTTTATATAATAAATATCTTAAATGTTCTATATAAAAGTGTAAGAGTTATATCAGTGAATGTGTATGACTCATCCAAGATGGCATATCTCCAGAATGATAAACGCTCTTTGCATGTACATTGTGTAGATAAATCCTTCTTCAAATAATATCCTTTGAAATGGCTAAATGATAAATATTTGATATATATTCCATAAAACTTTTTCCATCTATTAGAAAGTATTTATATATATATATATATATATATATATATATATATATATATTCCTAAGTATTTTTCTTTCTTTTTTTAAAAAAAATATATATAATCTTAAAAAAGAATTTTCATATGGGGGAAGAAAAAAATATATATTGGTACATACATATATATGTATATATAAAAAATTTTTTGTAACAAATTCAGCAATAAATGAGTTGGGCTTTCTTCCTTTAATAAATAGCATGTTGAATGAAAACTATAGAACATACTTCTCTATAAAATAATACCATGTCTCATCTATTCATTATGAGGAAAGAAAAAGAAGTTAGATTATTGGAATTATTGACAAAATTAAACGAATTATCGAAATGTGATTATTATAAAATATGAATAGTGATTTATCCCCTCTAGATACTTGGTGACATATTGAAAATGTTATAATGTGTCAAAAAAAAAAAAGACAAAAAACATTAGTAAAAATTTATTAACTCATGACAAGAATTGTGAGCATGGATAAAATCCCAGGGATCGTAAATTTGTATAGAAATAAAAGTCAATTAACAGTCTTTAAAAAACAATTTTTTATGAAGTTGTCTTTTATTTTTTTTTATATATTATTAATTTAACAATGTTACAATATATATATATATATATTTACAAAAGATCAGAGTATTTGTACTCACCGGGATTTCACTCTTATTCACTAAATTCTACAAAGTTGTATCTGAAGGGAACAATTTGCTCAAAAATACGATGAATAAATGTGTGCATATTTGAAAGCAAATTTAAAATGATATTATGATGAATTTGTTTTTTTTTTCTTTTTATTCTAAAAAGAATAATATTCATCAGAGTATAATTTTAAATTGCATTAAAATATGCATATATTGATATATAATTTTTGCAAAATTATGATCGATCTATCTCGACTGTACTGAAACCACAAACATCCAACTTCCATAATAACAATAGATGTTTGAATTAAGTCTAAATTAAGAACAATGACAAACTATAATCAAACATGAAAGATACTTAAAGCGAATACAAAACGAATTTAATTGGTGAAATCGAAGAGCTCTACTCTAATCTAAATGAAATGATACCTTGTAGGGGACCCTTTAATTTTTTTAGATCCAATACAACCCCAAGATTCATCCTAAATAATAAATTGATTAAAAGACAACAGTGTCCCGATTTAGTCCAGGTTTTGGGGTAGTAAGGGCCCTTTGAGAGTTATGAAATCCAACATTTGCATGGATTCAAAAATAATCAAATGTTAGCTTGATGTAGTGTGTTGTCTCAAATAATTTGGGTTTAAGCAGTTTATTCCCTGGAACCTATCCAGACTTGTCTGTATACATACATACATACATGACCATATAAAATCCTTGTACGCAGACTTCAGATATAAAGTTACAAAGACAAAGTCTCATAAACCATAAATAATGAAATCAGAATGGCAGATAAGTATGAATACTTTCTTGATAGTTTTATTTAAATTATTTCATCGTCCCCTATTTTTTAACATATATTTGTTTAAAGAAAAAAAAAAGTAATGAATAGAAAATGAGGACCTCAAATACAATGTTTTACGACCTACATTTTTAAGACCGTCTATAAATAAATATATAAAAAGTTGAAAATTCATAGTTGTTGGAAAATACTTTCAAGGATGAAGGGAATTAAATGAACATTTTTTTTCTCTCTCTCTCTCTCTTTTATTTTTAGAATGATTCAAATAATGTTTTATTTTTTTTATATATGTATAATAAAAAAATAAATATTTTTTTTTATGTTTCCATATAGAAGTGACTCTATATACATATATTTGTACATAGATGCCTTTGAGGATTTATACATGCCTATAGGTATATGCTTGTAAATATATTGTACCCTTATACATGTTATATTCGTATATATATATATATATATATATATATATATATATATATGTCGACAAACATGTTTATAGAGAAAGTTTTTCAATTACTTATCCAATATTATTGAATTCATCATGCAATGCTAAAATTAAACTAATTGAGCTTCGCAGAACTTGAGTAAGACACAAAAGGGCCTCAAAGCAGGGTGGATGCGGGACATTAACTGAATAGTATAACTAGCTCTAAACGTAATGGTAAGCTAATTTATCAAACTTAATATGTATATGTTGTATATATGAATAGATTCATATTATTTAAACTATAAATTTCCCTCCCCGTAGCTTTGTTGATTTCAACCTTTTTGAAAAACATAAATATTCATTTATAATGTACACAAATACCTTTGTATTAAATTTCATGAGAAGTTAAAAATATTATGGGAAAGTTTTTTATGTAATAAGGTCTTTATAGATGTGTAATAGTTGTTTATAAAATCTTGGAATATAAACTTATTGTGCCTCAAGCTAAAAAAACACAAAACACATTTATGTTGCAAAAGCAGGGGACTTAATTATGTATATATGTATGTACTTAAGCAATTATTAATTATAATTTACATAGATGTTATATAGTATACATCACTAATCACAGAAATATCACGAAAAGAATAAAATAAGATGTGAAAAAGGTAACAATCCCGGCAAGCGTAAGTTAAAAAAAAGTATGCATATGCCTGTAATCAAAAAGAGAAATATTTGTGCTTCTATTGTTTTATGAGTCTTTCCTATTTTGAGTTTTCAAACGTCATCAGCAGACAGGGAGCACTAAATGATAGTGACTAAATCTTAAGTTTTGCTGATGTGTAGAAAAAAGAAGAAGAAAAATGAGATGGTAACCCTGACAATTTGATGAATGTTTTCGAATGTGATCGGCTTTAAGTATCATGAAGTTTTAGTGTATTAGGTACAAACATCTATTCTTTTACTCTTTTACAGAAGAGACCGTAGACGTTTTTTGAGGAGTGTATGTGGAAGCACAAGTTCATATCTATTAGAAAATTATATTATATCAATGATTCTAAGCTCACTCGATTATGTATTTTATTAATTGATTAGTATTTGTAGACGGTGTGCATTACTGTACTGCTCGTAACATGTTCTCCCCTCAAGAGCTAAGGAATAACATATGTGTAAGATATAAAAAATGGTGCTCAAATTGTCAATCACTAATAATATTTCATGAGGGAAAACAGTTCGGATTTACATCTCTAATAGTTATTCATTTTGTTGAGGTGAGAATGCATGCCCGCAAATACTATCTGGTACCTCTACATTTTATCTTCTGATTGTTATTTGACAATATTAAATACTACACAATAGAAACTTAGCATTATCTCACTTTCTACACTCAACGATACGCAGAAGACTCAATTCAAAATGAGTATCAATGTAGTCGTACCAACTTATATTTTTCTTTTCTCCCTTAAATTCAATTTCATCCCAACCTTATCACACATGAGGAAATAATGGTACATTTCAACGTGACAATGTATGTGTTTAATATATTTGATGAAGCACAAATACATTGAAACGTATCATTTCAAGGTGTGCACCCTCTTGTTTTGAATGTGACATTTATCACTCTTGACACTTGACTGAGTTGTAATATATATATTTATATATACATTACTAATTTCTTAAAATAAGAAATGTATAATCGTTTAAGGAAAGGGATTTATTTACCTTTATAACTAATTATAAAAAGTCGTTACTTCATTTTTCATTCTTTTTTTTAATTTATGAAATGTTACTTATATAGGTTTATCCAACAAGACCTTTGTACATATATAAGAGAAGAAGTAAAAGAATTTTTGATCTACCTGTGTACGTACATAGTACAAATTAAGTTGTGTTATGTTGAAACAAACATAATGCACACAAAGGAATGAAGTTAGACATTATTTACTCTCATCATTTGTCTTGTCTTGTATTTTTTTTTCAGAGCTACTTTTGTAAATACATGTATAGTTTTAAATAATAAAAGTATGATAGGTTTTTGTGTAAACTTACTATTTCATTATAATTAATTTATTTATTTATGGGCGTTTATAAATTAAAGTGTTATTTTTAACTTTCTAAAATTATTAATTTCTTTTTTCAAGAAATGAACGTGAAATATGTACATTTTTGAAATTTGATGGTTGTTTTTTTTTCTTATGACTTGAATCAAAAATGTTGATCTTATTTTTCTAGAACTTAATTATTTTTAATTTCATTTTTTTAATTTTTTTTATTTATTTAGCATGTGGTGGCCTTAGACACTTGTTAAAAAGCTTCCACTTTCTCCAAAACCGGTCATGAATAGTAGCAATGTATTGACTACAATCCGCTGCTCAGACAAATAATAATATTTAATAAATACAAATAATCTTATGCAACTAAAGTAAATATTTGATACACAGCTGTTAAGGAGGTTTCACAGTCGGGGATCAGAGAGACTTTGGGAGTCAAAGGTTCCATCTCCACGTCCTAGAACTTTCGCTCCTTCCTACAATTCAAAATAGTTTCAAATAGTAAAAAATCCACTTAATGTTCAATTTACGGATTCGAATTGGATCATTTTTTTACTTGTATCAGAGTGCATGTGAATTGCATGAATATGCTTCACAGGGGGATATGTCTAAAATGTCAATAATTCACAGATGCAAAAACTTGATACGTCACACTACTCAATATATTGATTTTTTTTGAATAATGATATATCCTGGGATTGAAATTAATTATTAATTTTATACATAATGAATCCTTGTTTTGTCCAAATTTGAGCTTTTCATAAAATAAATGAATACAACTTAATTATAGGTTTATTGAAAAATTTGGAGAACGCCAATCTGTTCTCTACATAGATTTCTATTTTAGACTTTATACACTTTACTTGGAAACATATGAAAATAAATAAATATGAAGAATAATTAGAAAGCAGAGTTTTTTATTATACAGGGTGTTCGTAAAGTCTGGACCCCATTGAGAAGTTAAATATTATTCAAACTACGATTCAAAATTATTAATGAAGCTTTATTTTACGTGAATGGTGAGGTTCACAGATAAAATGTTCGATACTGGTTGCAACAAAATACGCATTTTGGTGATTATTTCAAACAGCAAGGAGTGCAAAAATTAGTGGTTTGGTGTGGTTCATGAAAAAACCAAGTGTTAGGACCAGTCTTTTTCGAGGATGACGTGCTGTGAATTGACCCCTTGTTCAACAGATCTTAGTCCACTTGATTTTTTTTTTTGGGATATGCTAAATTATGCTAATTTTTTTAATTTTTTTTTTTTTGATACTTCCATTGCAAATGATGGGACTCATATTGAAGATGTTATTTGAATATGATAAATAGTGAAAATAAAACGTAATTTCAATTATATATATATATATACATAAAATATTCAACTATCCTATGTGTACAGACTTTATGGACACCCTGTATATTATAAAAGCATATCCAGTTGCTAACAGCCCTTTGAAATGGGGAGAAGACTTTACAATTTATTCTGTACATGATAAGATTTTATTCTTTTGAAGGCTGAACGTTGGTTATTTTTTTATTTGTATCAAAATTGTATATTTTGAAAATTAGATTTTCTTTCATCAAATTATATTTTAAAGCATTTTACTTTGTATAAAAAATTTGAGGGATTTATTTTCATTTTGTTTTGATATAAATAAACAAAAGTAAAATGTATCAGAACAGCCTCAGAATATGTAAGTTAACATTTAAAAATGTTAGAAAATAGATCAAAAAATGCTTATTTTTTAAAAATAGTTTTAGTTCGTGAATACTAAAGGAAGTAAGGACATTTATCAAGCCTGAATTTAGAGTACATTTATTATATAAATTAATAAAATTGGTCAGCCAAATCAGACTTATTTTACTCTAGAGAATAATCTCAAGGCTGAACTAAGTCAAAATTTAAACATTTATTTCCAAATATGGTCTTAATTTGTATCTATCAAGCTCAGAGTCTTCAGGCATAGGGCATACATTTTTTTTTTTTATTTGTAGTTGTTCTTACGAACTGAGGATTTTTTTTTGACACTAAATTTTGTAGATAGAAATTAAAGGTAAATATATTAATCAAAGCCGAATGTTTAAAGGCCCTTAAACCATTTTGATAATGGACTTCTCCTGTTTCTAATTAGGGTAATTTTTGTTTGAGTACGAAAATGGATGTGTTTTTTTTTTGCTACTCATAGACTTTTAGCTCCAAGAAAAATGTATCTAGAAAGTATTTAATATATTTAATGATAGGAAACAGTCTGAACTTTAATTTAATGTAAAGGTTTTTTTTTTCAAAAAAGACTATAAGATCATCGAATTATTTTTAGGCTAAAGTTCCTTTTGGGGAGAAATTTTATTAAAAAAATCTTATAAGTGTACATATATCAAAGGGCCACTGGAAGGAAAGAGAAGAGGGAAAGAGAAAGACAGATAGAGAGAGAGATACAAATAGAAAGAGAGCATATTTCAGAGAGAGGAGACAATACGACTCAAAACATCAATTAATCACAGTAAATCTCTTTTAGGGTGGAATCCAGGATTGGTGTTTATTAGTGGGTGGGAAGATGGATCCCTTGACAACAATATATCCATTGTACTGCCCCTGAATTTAATCGTTGAATTGAAATAGAGAGGTAAGAGATCTGTGCATTATCTGGGGTTAGTATGTAAAAAGAAAACTAACATTGGTAAATACACAATTTGTCTATAAAATATTTTTTTACTTTTATTTATGAATGGAAAAAAATACTGTTGCATTTATGTTGCGTATGATAACATTTCGCAAAGGATCATTTCTAATCAGGTAATAATCATATAAAATAGATAAAAATCATATTTTCAGTTGGTAACTAGAGCCTTATACAATTAAATATATCCACGTTTCTAGATATGTATTTTGTAAATTCCATCCTTGTAAAGAAAATTTTAATTGCATATTTGTTCATATTTGAATTTCAAATTTGAATATATATATATTTCTTACACATCTTCGCGAGCAAGTTTTGCTTTACAATTCTTTTCTGCCTTCACAATAAAATCTTTCTGGTGAACTTATTCATAGAATTTGTATTTTAACACGAAATTTTTCCTTTACAATCAAATTCATTGTTTAACAGCTTGCAAGGGAGTCCGTTGTATGTACAAATTACTTGAGTGAAAATTAAATAACTTGAACTTTAGTGGACTAAGCTCATTTTGTACTAGAAAATATGAGACATTCGAGCTATGAAAAGTAAAAAACAAAACAAAAATACTTACAGTTTTAGAATTGTTTTTTTTTTCTTCTATAAATTTGTATCATAGCCACAGTTTTATCTCACAAAGTTGTGAGTTGTTAATTTTTCTACTTCTCTTCCCTGTATTAGTGTAGAACGTAACACATAACTATTTTTGCCGAAACATTTGTGTTGTTGTTTTTTCTCCAAAAAACAAACAAATACATAAGAAACATTCTTTAATTAAATTTGATTTACCTTTGATAAAATGAATTTAATACCATGATCAATGACTTTTTACCCATGAGTAAAAATGTACACCTTATTGTACAACTATGAATATTCGTATAGGTTATTTTTACATATAAAAAAGCATGAATAGGCCTGTCAACAAAGGCCTATAATAATTTGTCACCACAGCCTTTTCAAACATATTCATAAAAGACAATAAAAATTACAATAGTACCACAAAGAGTCAAAATAATTAATTTCACGGATTTACTAAACTGTATTCAACATCAAGCGTGTCTCAGTGCTACAAACATCAATTTTATTCTTTTCGTATGTAAACAGTAGCTTTTAATAGTAAAAGGACCTTGGACTGAGAAACTATTCAATAGCAAAACTTTGACAGATAAGATTAAACAGAAAGTTGTATTATACCTATAAAGGATATTCTTTACATATACAATTACTTAATATATCTAAAGTGCTATTTGAGGACAAAAATATTGAAAGAAATAAGAAAGACGACATGAAGGCATTATATCTATACACAAAAAGGTTTTTTTTTTTAAAAAAAGATATCTTTTTTGACCTAGATTTCATTCATTTCTAGCAAAGATCTCATATTTGCACATATTTGAAATTGCTATGATATTTGCAAAAAAACAAAAAACAAAGAGCACACAATTTATTTTCAAATAAATTTTCTGTGTTTTTTCAAACTACAAAGTTGATACAAACCCAGAAACGATGCTAAAATGATAAAAAATTACGGCAAAAAAAAAAAAAATCACCCCAATTTAAAAATTGTAAATTTTGTAGATTCTAGCTTTTATTTGTAAACCTATTGTTTGACTTACAGTAATTTTTGTTTTTGTATCAAATATGGATCTGAGCATTTTTGATATAATTTCTTTAAAACTATTTTGTACACTTTTTGAAGGTCTGAGCCAACTCAAAAGTTGAAAAAAATCTTAGTCAGTACAAATTTAAAAAGATTCAAGTACGAAAGGAAAGTTGTAATCCACTCAAATATAAAATAAAAATTCCTACAAATATAATGTTTCTTTCATAAATGTCTTTATGCTTTATGTGTGAGAATATAACCCATAAAGAAAATACATTGTAACACCTTTTTTTAAAGAAATGAATACACTACAGTTACTCAATAGTTTTTAGATCAAAGGGGTTCAATTAATGCGTAGAAATTTTTTATTTTTATTTTTTTAAAGAGTCTAATTCAAATGCAATATCATTTGATTATAATTGTTTTTTTTGACAAAAATCATTTAAGGTGTTTGTATAAATAGCAAAAATATTTCAAAGTTTAGTTATTTATAATATTATTTATTTCCTTCTTTAACACAATAGTATTTCACAATCTCTTAATTTAAAATTAATTATTGATTGATAATACTAAATATACCAATTAGAAGAAATTTAAAAGACAGAGGCAGACTATGCTTTAGAATCATAATAAATATGTTGATAACAGCTTTAAATTTCTTATTAAAAACAGCATTTTGACAGATCTATTTGAACATCTAATACCTTTACATACAGAATATCGTAATTACATGATTATTCTATTCAAACTATATTCCTTTTTGCATTTGTATGCTCCTTTAACAACGATAAATTTGTTTTTCTGTAAACAAAGTATTTAAAGGATAGATCTCCTACAAAAATCCTGATTAATTCCAACAAATATAGGACCTTGTAACTATCATTGAATGATGAAAAGTTTATTTTTCCTTTTTTTTTCTAAATGAAAACAAAGACTCCATTTATAATAATAAAATTGTAGCCTAATTGAATATAATTTCCTTCTCCTCCAAAGATACTCAATACAATTTCATTCAACGTATGTGAGATGATACATAGAAACTATGATAGGGTTTTTTTTGGCGAAATGCAGTTTCATGTAGATAAATGTTCTTTATTAATTGCTCTATAATTTCTATTATTATTATTTTTCAATTAGTTCTCTAGAAGGTGCAATTTTGAGCAAATAATGATCCTTAAAAAGTCATGCTAAATATACGTCATCTAGCAGCTATACTTATGACGTCATGGATAGAAATGAGTATTGACTCATTCCAGTATAAATTATTATTCGTCTATTTAGCAAAAATTATATTCATCAATCTTTAGAAGGGAAAATCGCAAGTTAACACGCATTATGTTTTTTAAAAAAGTTTGATGCATCAAATATACACCATTATCTAAAAGATATGTTTATCACACTTTTAGAAATTTATTTATAAGTAGCAATATATAGAATAATAAAATAGTCATGTTCTAATCCTATAAAGTATAAATAGCTAGAAAATGATCAAAACTGTTTTCTCCTTTTCTTATTTTTATTTTCCAGGATCGTTTCTATGAATCATCTCACATATTATGTCCATATGTAATATGATATTAAAATATGGTCTATTGTCAAAAAACAACAATTATTATGCTCTTTTAATTAAATCTTTTATTTTTTCAGTTAAAATGCATTTAATTTTTGCTACAAATAAAACCCAATGCGTCATGTCATTTACAGATAAATGCAAAAAAAAAAAAGATGAAAATGAAATAATTTCTTTGAATTAATTACCACTTTATGTTCTATTTATTATTTATTTTTAAGATCAAGTAGCAGTTTCATTCTAATAAAAATTTTATTATTTAATTTGATGTTTAATTATAAATTTTTATTTCTTTATACAACAATTAAATTTTGTCAAATAATATGGATGTCATTATTAATTAAGTTTGTAATTAATTTTATATATGTACATATATAAGGTACAAATATACCTTGATAAATGCTTAAGTTTGTAGTGCAGTTTTAGTATACATACTCAAAAAAATTTCCTACATGTATAAAATGTCAAAAGGGAAAGGTCATATTTCACTTGACAAGTCAATATTTGCTTTTTTTGACTCTAGGAAAAGCTTTATTTCTATTAGGTAAAGGGTACTCGATTGTAAAGAAATATTTTTTTTATATTGTTGGTTCAATTAATGAAAGGAGATTTGAGTTTGACACATTCTATTATGTCTCTGTTATTAATTGAATTTACTTATAGATAGGAATGTAAATAATATACAAATCGGGCTTGTAAGAATCAAAGAAAGAGAAAATTAACCTGGTAACTCTGACAATTTGATGAATGTTGAGAGGGAAGGTGCTTGAGCTGTCATGACGTTTTACTGAGCTACAAGCTACTATTCTCCTCTATATAGACAAATGAAGACATCAATAATAGATAATAACATTATGTATGTATACCATAGATGAGAGGCAGAAAATTAACTGAAATTAATGTCAGGAAATTATATATTTTTAACTAATAATAACTATACGAGGACTTGAGCCCTTTTTGTTTACATTTTATTTACTTTATTAACCTTAATGCATGTATTCCTTCATGCAAGATCTTTACTATCAGGTGGATGTTCGCCCCTCAGTAATAAAATAAAAATGATAACAGCTTTGGAAAACAAAAAGTAATGTTAAAAGTGCCAACTCCACAAAATCTCACACGCGACATTTTGCATATTATTTACATTCCTACTTATTGATTATTTGTATCAATCAAGTTTTTTTTCTTCTACAAATTGCATTTGAATAGTATCCGTCAGCTGTTACAACTATCCCCAATAGCTGTGGAATAACTCCCAACCAGTTATCATATAAGGCTAAATCATTTTATACAATCGATGAGGTCCCTTGAACTCAAATATTAATTATTTTTTTTTTTTTTTTTTTTTTCTTTCTCTTTATTTACAAAACATACACCCCATGTACATGAATATATGAATATATAAATAAATTCCGGAGCAGTTGCGTAAATATTACATCAATAAACGTTATAGTTTATAATTAATGCCCCGGATCTTAGAATTCCAACACGATAAACAATCACAACAAGTTATAAAACTTGAAAAAAAATGACATATAAAATCATGAAAAGTCTCATCTAGATGATAGTAGTTAAAAGACAACCAATAAAGGGTTGGTAATAGAAACAGTAAAAATCAAAAATTAATAAAAAGAACAATAACAAAAAAAAACAAAATAAAAGTAATCCATTAAAAGAAACACCAAAGATTAAAAACATAAATTTAAATTTAAAGAAACTTATGCATTTTTTTTACTATTCTCTCAACAATCTTCTTCTGACTGATTGACGTAGACGGAATATATTTAATCATATCTGCAGCATAGAACCAGCCTGCACTATCATCCGATGGAATTTTTAATGAGGGGGCGACATAGCGAGCAGAAGCTGCCAAAAAAATTCGCCTAATTTCCTCTTTTTTGATTGGTTGATGCAGGGTAATCCTTTTTGCTATTAGGGCCTTTGTGTTGAGAATAGCAAAGTCCATTGCTTTGGTTTCATCTGTCGAACTTTTATTCCTCGATAACCCATACAAGATAAGAGCTTTGACGATATTATCCCCTGCAGCAATTATTCCTTTCACATTTAAGGAAATGAATTCTTTAAGGAAAGACAAAGCAGGGCAATCCACAAAGGCGTGAATAACGTCGTTGAAAAGCCTTCCGCAGTCCTTGCAGGGCCTCGAGAATTTTATACGGTCTGTAACGATTAATAATTGAGCAGTAAATTTTTTACTGTCATTAATACCTCTGAGGGAAGAAACAATTTTCTTCTTCCAACTTTCAGGGAGATGTAATCTTTTTCTATGAAGGTCCCACAATTTATCCACCTCCACTCCAAATCTTTGAGGAGACATCTTTAAATGCCAGGGGCAAGGTAATACATGATATTTGGAAGATCTTAAGAGTGGGAATTTGAATCTCCCGTCGTTTAAGATAGTTCTGTTGTTGAGATCATGGATAGTTAGGAAATTGCCATCCAACGCCTCTTTTTCTAAAGTTGAGGGATCTGCCAAGTTTCTAAAAAAATATCTTTTACCCAAGTTCTGGTGAATTACATCAATGACAGAGTCATTATTATAACTTGGTGTCTTGGACCAGATGATTCTTTGAGCGGCAGCCCATATCGACGATTGTGATGCGGTAATGTCATTTGTTAGATTGGTTCCCATCATAAGTCGTACATATATAACATTTTCTGTTATTGTTCTTCTCCACTCTCTAGACGGATTTTTGGAAAGGTCAGATAATATTTTGGAGTAAATGTCCGGAATAATTTTGGATAAAAGTGCTAAGCCACCACCAAGATGAGCTTTAGGCCTTTTCATGATGGGAATATAACTATGGTGAAACAAATTGTTGAGCCATTTTCTTTCCTCATGAATTGCTTTTTCTGCAATTATTGGGCTTGCCGTGGCCTTATAAAGAACCATAGGAATCACCTGAGAATTGTAAAAATCGACTCTCTTTTGAAGGTTTAGATTTCTTGAAGCGGTAGTTCTACGAAAAACAGCTGACTGAATTTCAGTCCAATTATCCTCATGAACGCCATCACGCTCCCAATAGATTCCTAAAATTTCAATTTTCCTTTTAATTGGGCAATCAGCGATTTTTTGTCCAAAAGTCGGGTTCCAAGATCCAATAGGTAAAATTGCAGTTTTTGTTTTATTAACAGCCAATCCAGTCTTCGTCTTGAATCTATCAAAAAAATTCAATATTACTTTTATTCTGGCAATAAGTTGTGCCTCAGAATTTGCCTGTAGCGTAAGAGTAACATCATCTGCGTATAGATCGACAATATGTTGAACTCCTTCAAAATTGACTCCGAAGCCACTATACTTTTTTGTAATTCCTTCAACTAATTCATTTATCGCAGCAATAAAAAGGAGCGGAGCCGAGGGGCATCCTTGCCGGCAGCTTTTATTTAATATTATTGGACTACTCTCCAGTCCACCTATCGAAATGGTTGACGTTCCATTGAACAATAAAGAACGCACTGGGTTAAAAAATTTTTTAGGAAGAAGCCTTTTCACAGATCGAAGTATTTGAGCATGTGATATAGAATCAAACGCTTTGCTGAAGTCCACAGCGATGACTGCCCCATACTTTCCCATTTTTCGTATACATTCAATAGCGGCTTGAATATTGCGGGAAATATCCGAAATTTTTCTATGCTTTAGAAATCCTTTTTGTTCCCTTCCAAGTCTATTATTTAGGATTGGTTCCATCTTCTTCGCCAATACTCCAGAGATAATCCTATAAGATTCATTCAGTACCGTAATTGGTCTCCAATGATCGAATTCGGTGCCATCCCCCTTTTTCGGGATTAATGCAATTCGTCCTTTAGTAAGGGATTCAGGCAGTTTACCAAACTTCTCCATAGATTGACCAATCTTCGAAAGAAATAGCGCGATTTCGTCAGGACACAATGAAAATATTTTCCCCGAAATACCATCAGGGCCTGATGCTTTATTATCATTAAAATTTTCTTTGATATACTTCTTGATGTTTTCTGAAGCAAAGATAGAGCTATTATTCTCCTGCAGGATCAATTTTCTTCTTGGAAAGTGATGTCTTTTAGTATCAACTATACTCTGAAAACGAGAGTGAAAAAAATTCAATATTTCCCCAGCGTTTGTAATATATCTTCCTTCAAATTTGATCTTTTCTATGCCAATAGCCGAGACTTTATTCTTGTAAGAATAACTTTGAGATCTTTTGTTCGCAGAATTCTCCAAATTAACTTTTTCCGTCATCTCATCTTCACAAATCTCAGCTATCCTGAAAAAGTTCATAGTATCAGAAAGGTAAGTTCGGGAGAAAATAGAACCGTGATTTAATATATCATCCACTTTATTAGAGAATGCTTCCTTGTTTTTGTAGTTTTGCTTCACAAACTGAGAAGTCGTGGAATGAATAATTCTAACAAGTTTGCGTGTTGCCTGCTTTGATGAAAGGGAGGGATTATAACCTTCTATTAGTCGCTTCTTTAACTTTAGCTTGTATCTTTCTTCTTCAAGTAACCACTTTGGTATACGAAATATATTTCTTTTATTCACTCTCTGAAGTTCTAAACAAATCAATTTATGATCTGAAGTGGGTTCCGGCTTATAATAGGCCTTTCTTATTAGGGAGGTGAAAGCGGAAGAAGAAAATGCAAGGTCAATTCTAGAAGACTGGACTCCCCTCCTCCACGAAACAGTGTCATCCGGACTAAACCTTTTTGTTAAGTCGACCAGACCAAACTCATGAATTATCTTACGTAAAGATGTAAGATTAGGATATTGTGCGGGATTTTTATCCACATCAATATTAAAATCTCCAATCAATAAAAGAGGCATATTAAAATGTTTCATAACATTAGATAATTCCTGGTAAAACGAAAACGATTTGTCGCTTGGACCATACACGTTGAAAAGGTAAAAAGTATAATCATTGTAGGAAATTTTAATAGAATGAAAATCTCCCTTGCTAGAGCATTCTTTGACGTAAGAAACGTCCTTGATTTTTTTTGAAATAAGTGTCAAAACTCCTCTTCGTAAGTCTGAACCAGTGAAGAAGCAATGAAAGCCTTTAGGCTTGCAGAATATACAGCATGAACTGCAGGAAGCAGATACATCAGATTTTAAATCTTGAAGGCAGACAATATCAGGGTTCATAGACAGTAAGTGCCTAAGCAATGCATGTCTTGATTTCCTCTCTCTACCCCCTCTGGAATTTAAGGATATAATTTTACTGATGCCCATATTAGAAAGAATTTCGTTTGAAATACCTTCCGAAAAATAATCTGAAATTTTTGTTTGTACTTTCATTTTACGAGCACGAACAAGTAGAGGAATTGTGTACTATTTTGATTAATAAATGATTGATAAACAAAGCTTAATAAATGCGACCTTCACGATGGTTTTCCTTTAGCTCAGGAGAGCTTAGAGCTTTGGTTCTCTTTTTAGGATCCTCCATTGAACTTTCCAAACCTCTTTTTGAATTTTTTTTTTGGATCTTCTTTGCAATATCACCCTTTTTTGATTTATTTCTATCTCTGAATACTGATATCCAGTCTTCTCTCAAGCTTCCTGCCGGAGAAGGTGGAATTTCGGAATCTTCCTCTTGCTGTTGATGAACTTCCTGGCACTTTGAAACCACTTTTTCCTGGTCCTCTAGTCTCTCTTCCTCACATGTTTTGCTCTCAGGTTGCACTTTAACTATACATACTTCGGAGTTTAATTTTTTCCCTTCAGTATTTGAGTCTTCGCAGGAACTTCCTTTGTCTTTATTTCCTCCGTCTATTTTGTTATCGTCTTTTTTTTCTGTCTCCATATCTTCCTCTTCTTCTGTCCGAATAATTTCATTTGTTTCCCTAGTTTCTGCTAATCCACCGATTCTAGTTGGAAGGTTCAATTCTTTTCTAAATTTCCTTTCGAATTCCCTATATGGTGTGCTCTTATTTGCAGTGCATTTAGCTTTGATATGGCCGTAGTCAAGACATCTGAAGCACTGAATTTGTTGTGCCTTAGAAACAAGTTCTACTTTTCTTCCTCCAATAGGGATGATTGCCGGAAGCATTCGCTTCAATTTAATCTGCAGCTTCAATTTTCCAGAAAGTATCCTGCTAAATTTGGATGCGTATTCCGCCTTAGTTCCCTCCTCAGCTTTTACTTCGTGAGGTACATTTTCGATATTACCCACAACATCTCCAAAATTACTTATTACATCTCTCAGTTTTTCCTCCTGCAACTCTGATCCATTTTTGACAATAACTTCAACAGGCTTTTGGACATATCTAAGTCCATTTAATCCCCTGATGGTATAACCAATATCATCTTCAACTTCTGTGCGCCCCTTAATGTGTTCAAATTTTAACAGCATATTAATTGGGCTTTTTGTTGTGATAACAATAAATCCTGCACCACTTTTACAATCATTTATTCTTAATATTTCATCAACCTGTACATTTAAACTCTCCATTATCTTCTCATATTGATTAATGCTAGGAGTGAATCCTCTTAGTTTAACTCCCTCTTTGTCTTTCCAGTCTAAGATAAACTTCGACCAGAAAGGGTTTGTATTAAATTTCTTGTTTACATTTTTTCCCGTTTCATTTTCACTTCCTTTCGTCATTCCCTCATTTCCTCTGGTTATGTGAGAATAAGATATGACATTTTCTCTTTCTGTCCCTTTTCCTATTTCCCCCGGCGTTCCTCGTGCGGTGGTTCCTTGACCTTGCTCTTCTGCGTAAAGCGTAAGAGTGCGCTCTTCCGACAAATTATTCTTCCCTTTATCGAGCGACTCGCCAGAAGGTAGTCTGGCACTAATCATTTTCTTCGGCTAAGAAGGAAATGTAGTTCCAGGTCCTAGTGGATGTGGTCACCCTTTCCAGGGCGATGACGTCTTCCCAAAAGAGGGATGACGTGTTACTGAACTTATTAATTAAACAGACAAAAATTAGCACTTACAGTATAGATAAGGGCTATTTAGCCGTTTAATTTAAAGCACTATCTCTTGTAAATGTATTAAACGAAAAAAAATAGTATGATGAATGCACTATAACTAATTTAACCAAGATAAAAACACACCACAATAATTGAATAGACCAAGTAAATAATACGTGTCTCTGACTAATTATTTTTTAAATCCCTAACCAATTTTCAACTGTTTCTTGTATACTCCGTTCCTGGTATCTCATTTATATCCATATACTTTTGCAGAATAAATACATTCAGATGTTGTTATTGCATCCTCCATCGTATCCTTAGGCTGAAGGTAATCAAATTGTATGTATGAATATGTATATTGATATCCTTAAGGGAAAAAATATTGATAGATTTTAGGAATAAATGAGTTTTTTTTGAAAAATCTTTTTTATATACATAATATGTATGTAGTTGAACATACATCTAATTCAAAATTTTATTTATAAAAATATAATTGGAAAGCCATTACATAGTATGTATATCTTTCAACCTTTCCTCAAAAAAGATAGAGAAAAAAAAATTCAGGATCAGATTGCAACGGAGGAAAAAGGACTCTGATTTTGTGTGAGTTTTTATGTAAAAAAATCCTTATGAGGGATGATCCGTTAATTGCTTAAAGTTAAATTCAAATTGTAATTACTTCAAAGTACCCAAACCAAATATGCATAAATTTCATGGGAAACATTTATGATCAGTGGTTTCAGGGTCGTATGTGTACATCCAAGTCTCATCTCCAGTAATGATGCATTTCAAGTAGTCCTCATAGTCAGAGAGCAATGTTTCACACACATTCTACCATCTACTGCGAACAACTGGACCGCTTGAAGTAGGCGATCGACCAGAAGAGTCCAGAATTGGCCAACAGGAAGGTTGTAGTGTTCCACCAGGACTTCGCCAGGCCACACACTTCGTTGATGACTCGGCAGAAGCGACGGGAGCTCGGATGGGAGGTTTAATCGCATCAACCATATAGCCCGGACAGGGCGCCAAGTGATTACCACATGTTCCTATCCGTGGCGAACGCCCTTGGTTGTGTAAAGTTGAACTCAAAAGAGGCATGTGAAAAGTGGCTCTCCGAGTTCTTTGCAAATAAGGTTGGGGGCTTCTACGAGGGGGGTATTATGAAGTTGCTGTCTATATAGATGGAAACAGATTATCGAACAAAACGGTGCATATTTGAACTAAATCCGATCCCCGTAACACTTTTTATAAAGCATTGAATAAAGAGCAAAAAAGTGTAAGGGAGATATTTGACAATCTTATATTTAAAGTAATTGATTACTGCACATTACTCTATTTCCACTACTTCATTCTCTCCTCTGACACTCTCAGTCATTCTTTTTAAATAGGGAAAGTCGGGTATAGTGCACTTATTTTTCATTATATATGATTGTATGTATGATTCTTACTCATATAAAATGATATTTTTATAGATATATTTTGCAGAAATGTAAGAAGAGACAGTCAAATAATAATGAGATGAAATAAGTATGTAAGTAACTAGTTGTACATAGAAATGAAATTTAATGCAATAAACCTGCTATTAAAGTGATTCATCTTTTTAATATTTCATTATATACCTATGTAGTTCTAATTCCCCCCCCCCTCTACCCTACATAAATATATATATTTGCAAAGATTAAAAAGGATCAAATTACTATATGTATAGTAGTAGTTTGATCTTTAATGCTTTATTATACCTTTGAAGGTATTTATAATAACCAGTGCAAGACATTAGTAAATTTATATATGAGAGAAAATATATTAGATCTAGTGAAAAGAAATCCATTATTTCTGCATGAAATTAAAGGGGAATCGAAACAGTACTTACATGACGATCAGGCTTGTCTAAGTCTAATATTTTATCGACATTTTCGATAATTGGCCTTCCACAGCAGGGTGCATCTTTGACATCAAAATTACGGGAACGAAATCGACGAAACCAAAATTGTGCATGATTGCCTGTTACAGTAATAGGACTTGTGTCTTTATCGAAGAAATTTGTAGAATATAGCATGGTATTTTCTCCTTGCTGGTGTCCATCTTTGACGTGCACTCAAACACTATTGAGTCAAGTAGTCACAAACCTGCTCTGAAAGCTTCTTTAGTACGAAATATCATCTTTCTAACACTATCTAGCGTAATATAATCGTACTTTTAAAATTACGAGATATATAATAATGGATTTCTTTTTACTAGACCTAATATATATTTATATATAAATAATATTATCTAAAGGTCTACATACAGGTCATAACCTCCTCCCTTTTAATTATGTATATTGCAGAAATTAGACTTAGTCAACAGAAACAAAAAGCAATAATATAACTTTTGTTTTTGTTTTTTGTGTAAAAAATAATATTACAAAATATTTTATACGTATTCATATAATTTGAGCTTCTTTAATCAATGACAAAGCATTACCCTTGAGCTCATCCTTTATTCACTATGCTTGAAGGACTCTGATTTACTACATTGATAGCATATACACATCTTGACCCACTCAAATTTGTATGAAGTTATGAAGTCACTGTTGTTGCTCCATGAGAGGTCCCTAACTCAGTAAAAGCTACAACAGTCCCTGAAAATCATATATATATATATATATATATATATATACTTATAGTAAAATATACCATACACACTATTTGCCTAATCTATTCAAGGTTGAATTTTGAATAAAGAAGCTGAAATAATAATAAAATGTAAAATAACAAATATTCCAAATATCCTTGGAATTTCTTTTATCCATTTGAGAACTTTCTTCCATATTTTCTAATTCAACACTCTGTTCTACAACAACTATATATATGTAGATATTAAACAAGATGTTTCCTATGAATATTTTATAGAAGTTCTAACTTGTATGAAGTATTAGGTGATTGATTGTGTAGGTTGTAATAAGTAATAATGGTACAATTAGACAAAAAAAGGTTTTCCTTTAACATCCTTTCTATCGTACCATGAGACCCCAATCTCTTGTACATTGGAATCAAGGTCGTATAGGTATATAAGACAGGACGGGACGTATTACATTTCTAAAAACTGGTGTTTAAATACTATTGGTCCACGTTTTAACAAGGATTCTCAAACACTGTACGAGGTGCAAAATGAACTGAAATTGGGGGTCAAAGTAAGATGTTGACCTCTGGATTAGAAGATTAATGTAATATAATTAAATGCTCATACGTATTCTTTAACACATTATTTAATTATAAGGTCCATAGTTCAGGCACTCATAAATTAATTATACAAATATGACCATAATAGTTATTAAGTGATACGAATGAACTAAATGATAGGACCAATTAATCGATGATAGCTATAAATAAACCGTTATGAGACTTAGAAATTGTAAATTGTGCATATAATATTGTGAAACTTCTAATGTGTTTAAAGCATAATAACTTAATATAGTTATTTTAATTACCTAGCTCATTTTTATAGCAAATATAAACATATGTAGATCTATATTAATGCTTCAACAGTTTTGACTTCAAGAATACGTTGACTCATTAAAATATGAAAAGGTACTTACATCTGTTATTTATGGAAATGAATTGGATCAATAGAATAAATTTTTCACTGCAGGCCTATATTTTGATTTAATCACAAAAAGTATGTCTGTAAAAGTTATTATTTGTTAATTTATTCTAAATTTGTAGATTAGCTTCATAAATTTTAAATCATTGAATCAAATTATTATAAATATTATGAATGTAAGTGTAGATAAATCATTTCTCGTTCAATTTATTAAAGCAGATAAGTAAATCATACTTATTATTTATTTGTTGCAAAAAAAAAATATTATACTTTGTATAAAATTAGTGTGAATTGAAAAGAATGAATCAATTAAAATATATCTTCAAATGAAATCATTAGAGAAAAACACATTAAATCTTTTTTTTTGTTTGCATGTTTTTGAGTGATGCATTATTTGAATATTCAAACAATTGCTGTGAATGTTTCTGCATATTAGTTTTTTTTCTTCTTCTTCTAATTAAAACTTTAAATACAAGCCTTTTTAATAGTAAAAAATGTTATTAGAGTGAGATAGAAAAAAAAGAGAAACGTGACTTGTAGTTCCATAGATTAAATTTCCATTTTTTTTCTTTTTTAATCAACTGCCTTATTTGTTATGAATTTGACTGGAGATCAATGTGATCTAAATTGTTGAATAGTACTTTTTTACTTTAATCACCCTTTAAAAAAACCCAACTTATCTCAATTCACAGATACAAAAACCATTCAACTTCATGTGACAACAAACCTTTAAACTGTGATCGGATATTCAAATAAGTCGATGTCTCCATTGAATGACTCAAATAATTGCACTTTCTTTTTTCATTAAAAACACACTTTAATAATCTAGAATAATAATTGAATCTACCTCTGGATATTAATCAGAAATATGTAAAGAATGACATTGAATGATAAATTAATTTAATTTCAGGTATCGATAAAAGTGACACGAATTTAATCAATAATCATTAGCTTACATACATTTTGACTTTTATTTCCATCATATTCTTGTAGATGTGGCTTCTTCATTCCAAATATTTTTTTGAGCTATTAATCAAATGGAGTGACATCTGTAAGTATGCATTAGCTTTTGAGATATTAATCTTATTTTTTGAACAAAATTTAATTAAATTTTACCATCTGTATACACAAATACTATATTAAAAATGTTCTCAACTTTTTCAAATTATCTTATAATCCATGGTACGACCATCTTACAGTTTTCTAATATTGTTTTCATTTATATTTTAGTCATTATTTAGATGTATCAGAATGTTCTGTGCTAAACCATTTTGAAGTTTAAAGAGGAAAAGATCTTTAATTTGGTTTTGGTTATTGTTGGTTTGACATAAATCTTAAACATGCGTCCAAATCAGACAAGTTTTGCTAAATACACTATAGTTTATAGTTGAAAATTGACCACATCATCCTAGACAAAAAGAAATTCAAGGTTTTTATGGATCGAAACCACGAGAAAGATTTTTTGTTTTATTTTAAACGATTGAGACTTTGATAGGTGAAGACTGAGATGAGACCAATATCATTTTTATAGAATCTGCCAGTTACGTCATGATCAATCAATTACAGCTTTATTGGAAGCATAAATATCCTACGCTTATATGAATAATAAAGGCTATGATTTAGCCTAAATTATGTAAGGACTATAGCAAAATACTGTCGTGCGTGAATGATACTAAAAGTTAAAATGAACTAAATCAATGTGGCCTTTGCTATAATATATGTTACCTACCATGTAAAGGGTGTTATTCAATAATCGATAACGGGATAGGTCTGTTTTTAAGCCCCAAATTAAGGACGGCAGCAATTCTAATAAATACCCTTAGTGTGGAAGGAGTAAGGAGTGTAATAGTTTGATTAGCCAAAAGAAGATTCTTTTTTGTCCTAAAAAACAGGTGGGATTTTAAATCTGTTGAACAAAAAGTGACTTGAGCTATTGATTTTCTTTTCTTTTTATTGCTTATTGTGATTCTCAATTTCTCAAAAAAAAAAATGACCCTAGAGTTGAATTATAGTGCAAGAAGAGACAAAAAGGTTTAGTATAAAAAATAATAGGCTTGTTGACAGTCTATAAGATTAGAGTTGCACTCTTTTATATCACATTTTTGAGCACGCACTAAAACCGTTAAATTGATGTACTTTGCCTGCTCTTATGTTCAACTGTTTTTATATATCTACATAGTGAACCATATGTTGTTTACCATGGCTAAATCAAAGAAAAACCGACTTTGTTGGTCCTGCGAGTATAATACTTGTAATATTAAGATGTCGGCTATTCCTCGGATTTTTTATACTTAAAAAGTTATTAGAAATCAATTAACAAACAAACAAACAATATGAGAAACAAAGCTTTATTTGCATTCCTTCTTGACTATGATTAAATAAGAGTACATTCTATAATTTATTGATATATTGTTTCTAAAAAAAAAGTACATACTAATTGCCAGAGAAGGTGTTAAAATCCGGATTTTTTCATTTACAAAAATTAAAAAATTGTCAAAACTCATTCAGTTTTAATTTGCATGATATCAAGAAAAAACCATGACATGGACAAAAAAAATAAAAATTATATTTCAACAGTCATCTACAAAGCAATTAGTTTACATATGGCAGGCAGTAGTTGTTGGGTTTTTTTGGAGTTTTTTTTTTTGTTACAAGAAAAGTAAGAAAAAATGTGTCTAATTCTCTTTGATCCCATCTAAAAAGATGCATATTTACATGATACGATAAAGTGCAGAGTAACATTTATAAATATTTTTGTATATATAAAAGTGAATTTGGAGTGATGCTTTTACTATTATTTTTGTGTAAGGCGCGCAATTACTTGACAGGAAGACGTTCAAGAGTAATGAGCTCCACGTTATTGGGACTCTAAAATAAATGTAAATAAAATAATTTATTAAAAATCATTTTTTGAGAAGAAAAATTTTATTTTTATAAGGAGCTCACTCTCTCTGCTGTGGAATAGTGTAAAAGCTTCATTAAGTTCTCTTTCTGTGGTCCACGTCCATCCCTTGGAGCACCATAGCCGGGACGTCCCCAAAAAGTTCCCCAACTCTCAAAATGCTTCTTTTGTTGCTCCTCATCAAACTTTTTCTCTATCTGATTTGCTTGTTCCCTTGCATTGACTTGATAGTTGAGAGAGTCAAAGTAGCGTTTCCTCTCTTCTCCAAAATTTCGATTCGAATGAAGAACCTCAGCTCTGTATGAATACAAAAAATAAAACATTTAAACTACTTGCTGTGTTAATTAAAAAACTACATATTTGACAATTAAATAATTATATTTTAGTTGATTAAAAGGATTTTTTTCCCCCTTTGACTTTGGATTGTTTTTAAGTCACATTAGTAGTTGTTGTTTTTGTTTCATAAGAAAAAAAACAACTATAAATTGCATACAAACTTATTTCTCAGTGATAAAAATTAACATAATTTGGAAATAAATATATATATTTTGAGCTATTTTTCCTATCAAAGCTTGAGGCAATAAGTATACTCTTTCAATTTCTTTATTCAATAAGACTTTTTGATTTAATCAATGATTTATTTTCTTCAAAAAGGAAAAAAAAAACCATGTTTTTTTTTTGAATTCATTAAAAAAATAGTTAGAACACAATATAGATATTTTTTATTGTATCTCTCAAGATTCACTTTCTAGACAACAAAGGACTCATTTCAAGTTCAACCAATCAATGTTTCAAACACACTAACAAGGAGCAAAAGGAGAGTAGTAGGCAAATTGATAGCTGACAAAGTAATATAATCTAAATATTCTAGCAAGTGATATAATTAGGAACGTAGTTGATTATTATTTTTTGTAGATGTCACTTACAAACCCTTACATACCTCTTTTCCCTTTCTAAAGAAAGCATATTTTTTTATTCTATATAAAATTACATTTATTTATCCAAAGAATCTATTTATTTTCTCCCTTACCCAAATTAACTATGCTTATTTGAAGGATGTGTATGTTTCAAATAAAATATTAGCATTGTAATAATAATATAGTTTGAAAACTTGTCAGTGAGTAAAAAAATGGCATGAGGGTCAAATATTAGTGATGAATAAAGGAATTGTTCTTTTACATATTGAGGTCAAGAAGCAAAGAAATATTGTACCAAAAAAAAAAAAAAATTATGACATAATGTAGTCTGTCTAAATATTTCAAAAAGTACAGATACGCTGAGTCATTGTCTTATAAAAAAATTCCCAAGAGCTCTCCAATGTACAAACTAAGAAACTTATAAATTAATTACAATGAATCAAGACACTTATTTTTAGTGTCAAATCTCCCAAATAATATATAGAAATAAGTTAAAAAAATATCTTTGTTCTCACCTTAAGATAGTGTTTGAGCTAATATCTTACTTATCTTGTCTATAAATATGCTATTTTTGATGGCAAAATTGTTAGTTTTATTATCATATTTAGTTTTCATTATTTTTTTATTCTTTGTGTGGATGGATTTCATGGGCTTTAACTCCTGATTTATTAGACTGACGTAGCAATAAATGTCATTGTCTCTCAATAATGTATTATAATTAATTAAATAATTATTATCATACATATGTAAAATGTCGATTTGTAAAATTTATGCATATTAATTAATTTCCATTCTTTTTATCAGTGCTCAGGGAGAAAAAGAAAAAGTTGAACATTTTAAAGCGAAGATACCAAGTGAAGAAGACAAAAAAAACAAAAAAAAAACCCGGCCAATCATTTTCTATACTTCAAAAAACAAGGTGTGCTTGACTAATATTTAAAACTACAACTATAACAAAATATTTAACTATATTTCTTTTTATATTTGATTAATTATATTTGTAAGAATCAAGTTGATTGGTTGGGAAATAATTAAATAAAGCAAAAAAAAAAAAAAAAAGCCCTCATCTCTATGATTAGTTGTTGCATTCAATTAATATCTTGATATTCCATTGGATTAAGTGCAAAATTAAAGATAAAAAAAATGTGTCAATGTGTATACATATAAAGGAAGTTACTGACTTGGTTGTCGAAAAGAATTAACATGTAAGAAATGTTGTTGGCAAAACTATAAATAATTTATCTAAAATATTAATTTTTTTCCCCACGCTATTCAAGAATCACTGGATGCTCTCTTAATGACTCTGGAATTACTTTTTTTATATTTGATCTATATTAAAAAAAAACGATTTGGTTTTTGTGAAGGTTTTTGTTCAGAAAAAAACAACGTCAAAGACAAAAAACCTTATTTGAAGTGTGAATCATTGATTATTTTATTTTTAAATAAGAGTATTTGCTGATAGAGTCTCTAAAATAGTGCAAATAACAAATTGATTTCAATTGGTTTTTTTAAGGCATGTGTAGAAATTTTTAAAATTCCAAGAAAAAAGGAGTAACATTTATTAGCAGTTCTTCACTTTTTAAATCAATTTTTTTTAATAAACTTAGAAAAAAGTTGTTTCATGTTATTAAAGTTCAGAGTTGTTTTATATTTTAAGCCAATTGTTTAAGTTAAAATAGTGAATTATTTAAATAATAAATTGCTTATTAAAATTGATTGAATAGACTAAGATGATTGAAAAGTTGATTTTAACTTTAACATTTTTTAAAATATATTGAAGCAATGATATTTTCAATTCATCATTGAAACTAAAGACCAAAGACATAAATTAGAACGTTAAATACTAGAAAAATATATACAATCATTAAAGGAATGTTTTCTATTGGGGTTTCTTAAGAAGTGTCAATTGACTTAGTGAAATACTAAATTTTTGCTTTGGCTTTATTACAAATTGTATAAGTGTTAAAATCGACTCTAGAGTCATCCTACGATTTTTTTAAATTAAAGTCTTAATATAAATTATATATTTAAATATATAGTTAATATATTATTTATTATATAGGCCTTAAGTAATTTTACTGGGTAAAAAACATGGGAACCAGCAGATAGCCTTTGAACTCACTCAAAATAAATCACAATGAGTAGTTATAAGGCTAGAATATGTAGCTTTATCCGTGAGATGAATGAACCTTCAAAAGGTTCTTGTTTAAAAAACAATTGTAAAACAAGAGACTATTAGCAAGTCTTGCATGTGATCTCGGAAAAGAAAAACCTTAGACGCTAACATTGTCACTAGACATGTGAATAAAGAGCCCTGTCATGAGTTTTTTTTTTTTTTTACTCACAAATTGTCTCATTTGGCAAGAAATTGACTTGTTTGATTTTTAAAGCTGAAACGAAGTTGGATTATTATTCCTTTTCTAAAGTTTAAGGCGGCAGTATATCAGCTGATATGATATCTTTTGTTTCTTTGATTTTGAAAAGCTTTAAAATAGAGTCATTCTGTATTTTATTATTTTAACACTGACATTTGATATTTGATGTTTTATAAAGTTTAAAATAATAAAAGTTGCCACACACACACACACAAAATGAAATCTTTAAAATAGTTTGAAAAATACAATTTCCTTAATGAATGGAGGCATTAAATATTAAATCAATGACTATGATAGATTTTTTCTAAAAAATGTTGACATATAAAGGCCATATTACCATAACAATGTGTTATACATATATAATTACAATTATAATTAGTTAATTATTATCAAACATAGGCTTTAATCTATATCAAAAATAAAATTAAAAAAATTCTCAATACGTTTTTAGGTTTATTTTATTATGATTTTTTCGACTGTGAAAAAAATCTATGTTTATACTTACAGGCAGACATATAATGTCCTGGCAATGAATGAAAATGAATTACGATGCAATTAAAAAGAAGTCATTAATAGGCCCCGGTGGTTCCCTACTGGAGAATTTTTTTTCTTCTTTTTTTCATTATGAACATGATTAATTATTATTTTTTTCCCTATTTATTTATATGCTATGATCCAGATTTTCTGTACATAATATGATTATTAATGTACTTTCTTATTGTATAATATAAAATGATGTATTTTTTTTCATATATATATATACACATATATGGAAAGGGTCCTATGAAAATAAATAGACTTGAGATACTCCTATCATTGTGATTTTGATTTTAATACTGTTTATTGTTTTTGTTAAAGCACAGAATGTTAGATTCAAAATGAACACTTTTTGAAGGGATTGAAGGAGGGGTTGTTTAGAGCAGTGGCTCTCAACCTTTTTTTAATTGTGCTTCCGGTCAACGCTTGACAATTTTACTCCTGACCAGGGGGTTGAAATAATAATAATGATAAAAATGAATCCACTGTGTACTCATATGAAACTTTATTAACACATGGCTCTAACAATATAACATATTATAATATCAAAAACTGTCCGTAATGCTAAATTAATGAGAGTCCTGAGCTTGTTTCTTTGCAACGAGATGAGTCAATTAAGAATTATCAACCCAGAAATAATGAACAACTACACCGCAGAATTAATTATCTTTTGTAATTTGCATTAATATTTTCTTCTTCTCCTTCAGTCTGTAGATGAAGTTATTATCGTCCCAATCATTGATAATAAATAAAACAGAACTAACTAACTAATTTTGTGTGCGGCCCGGTACTATTTGATCAATGGACCGGTACGGGTCTGCGGCCCGATGGTTGGGGACCACTGTTTAGAGCAAGGTGCAAATATATTCATATATCCTTAGTTTTTTGTTTACTCATATTTATGAGTTTTTTTTTTGTTAACTTTATAAGATCCATGATTTTTTTATTGACTTTTTTGTCTCTTAAAAAATATAAAAATCAATTTAAAAAGTAATATCCTATCTATGAATATGAAAAGGAAATTACATTAAAAAAATTCTAATTTTGAAAGTCAGATTTTCAGTTTTGTATATAAACGATGGGACTATTCAGATGCTGGGTAGGATTTTTTTCTTTTTTTATAATATATATTTTTTGTAAATAATACAAATTGGTAGTTAAAAGAACCTCAAAAAATGAGAGCAAATGATTATTGATCTTCTTTTGTAGCAATGAAAAGTCGTCTTTTTAGAAAAAACAAAACATCTTTTTCTACTGAAAAAAAACATTTTGACAAAATAGTTTGCAACAAAACCCTATTTGTAAGGATTTTAATACCACAAAATCTTGATTTTATATAAAAGATTAAAAAATCCTTTTTTAATCAGTATACTATTCAAAGATATTAAATATTTGAATTAGTATTGGCATTAGAAATCAAACTAACATTTACTGAATGTAAATGAGAACTTTTTAAAAAAAAAAAAAAAAAAAAACTAAAACAATTGTTATATTATTGAATAATAACCATAAAACAAAAACATCAAGATTAGACTTGAAAATTTGAACATGATATTTATTGCTTTCAAACACTAATCTGATTAATTGTTAGATAGCAATTCTTATCAAAAATATTAATAGTTTTGTATTTGTATATATATATTTATAGGTGTATAAACAAATGTTTTGTATAAAAGCCAATTATACTCAAATAGGTAAATGCATTAAATATTGATATGAAAAACAAATTTCTATTTGAACGTGTTTTTTATATAATATTTATAAGGTCTACAATCAATCAAATAGAAATAAAGGCTGTTTACATTATTATACTAAAGTAATGAGTTTAATATTTTTTTAAAAAAATATTAATAATTCCTTTACCGGATAAATAGTTTTTATTTATTTTATCTTAAGTATTTTTTGATCATTATTATACCAAAATATATATATATACCATGTAATTTACCTGTTTGGATCCGATATTTTCGTCACATCCGTGGATGGCAAGGAATGACTCATCATATATCCTGTATTTGGATCCTTTCTGGGCTTCCCAGTGACTTTGTCCTTCAAAAGAGGAACTAATTCAACACCAGCTTGCTATGTTATGACAACGTGATTATTTTTTTTTTGATTGATTGATCAAGGATCAAACCAAGGATTATTGTAAGGGCAATGGAAAGAATTATCAAATGAGTTTATACAAATGTGTAAGTATAAGAGATAGGGTGGGGTGGTAGGAAAGTATGAAATGGTGAAGAGACAGTTGTGAAATATTGGATAATTAAGTGCAATGAATGAATGAAGGGTAAACAGTTGAGTAGGATAGAAAGAAAAAAAAGAGAGAAAGAAAAAAAGTATTAGGTTTTGGTAGAGCTAATTAATAATTTAGAATATAAGAAAAAAAAATTGAATGAGTCAGTTTTAATAGATATAAAGAATGATTTTTATGTGGAAAGAATAATAGATAGAGATGTGAAAAAAGCCCTCTTCTTAGTTAGTGTTGATCACTTCAAAACCATACTAATTGTCATTGACAGATTTGATTTTATACTACTGTTGTTGGTTCAGAGGCATCTAGAGTATGCAATTATGAAGGTTTTGATTAGAGCTATGAGTGAATTTTTTTAAACTTTGCAGAAAAAAACGTTTCTATAAAACATTCTACACGTATTTTGTTGTACATATACAATTGTGATATGTTTAGTTAGGTTCTTTTCACATCTCTACATAGCTACATTTTTTAACCCATTGTTCTGTATCAAATGTATATTAAAGTACAAGAAAGTTCACCATAGATTTAACAAAAAAAACCAAACAGTTTCCTTAGTATTAAGAATGATTCTATATAGACTATTTTTTCTTATAATGATGAAATTAAATTATTCCCTATGCTAATTATTGTAGTACAGAGATCGTTTATATAATATGAATAAATAATTTTGCAAATATTAAGTTTAGCCTTACGGTAAACTTTGTAGAATAAATGGTAAGAATGGTTCATCGTGGGGAGAAATAATATTTAGAAAATGATTTAATAAGAATAGAAAAAAAAAATCCTTAAAGTTAAGCTTTCTAGTTAAGTACAGTGAACTTACACATAATGTAAAAAAAAATACCGTTACATTTCTGCACACCTATATAAAAAAGTAACTATAAAAGTTTTGAATCCATTGTAGTTATTTTACATGATTTTGAAATCTTCTATAATTTTGAAATCATGTGTAATTATGTTATTGAAATTCATCAATAATTTTATCAAGTTAACATTTTTAAATTACATAGGTCAATAAATTTGAAATGTAAAAAATCCTAAGGGGTATTAAGAGTATAATAACAACTATTCAATTTTGCACACTAATTTCAAATCTTTAACAAAAAGTTTCGAGAGTCTGACGGTTTTTGAGATTTCGAACCCTACTTATTGAGCTAATTTGGTCTATTTTCCAACTTCAATTTAAGCCTAAAAGGATACTCATTTTGTAAATTAAAAAACAATGACATGCTAGTGTATTAAATGCAAATTTCATTTCCAGTCTTTATACACTACCGCGAGTCTTTGACTTCTTTTTGATTTTTGATTGAAATTGAATGAAAATTTAAACATTTAGATGGATGATTTCTTCTTAGTTACAGATTCTTATTGGTCGCTTGACATCTTGTTGGAATGTTGTGAGTCTCAGCTCTTGAATTCATTCCTTACTAATCTATTTTATGTAATATTCAAGGAGTCTCTTTAGGTCAAAACAAAGACGGGAAACTAAATATGCATTAAAAACACTAGCGAATCATTATTTTTTAATGCACAAAATGAGTATCCTTCTAGACTTAAGTGAAAGTTGAAGCTGGAAAATGAGACAAATTAGCTGGAAAAGTAGGGTCCGATTTCTCAAAAACCGTCGGACACTCGAAATTTTTTTTTAAGCATTTGAAATCAGTGTGCAAAACTGAATAACTTTTATTGCACTTATACCCCTTAGGGTTTTTGACTGTTGACCAGTTTTATTATTATAATTTTTAATTTAATAAAGTTAGTCATGAATTTAAAAAAAATATTTTAAAGTGTAAATATTTAAAACATGTACAATTATTTTTATTATTTTTAGGAATTTTATAATAAATTAATTATACAATTGTATATAATAAACCTTTAGAATGTGTTTTTTTTTATTCAATTGAGTAAAATTAATGAAGGGAAAAGGTAGTAATTCAAAAGTTGGAGTACCACATATATTTATGTACGTACATAAAAGCAAAAATGCGTTGACTTACTAAAATTGACATAGGTAAGTGAAGTTCTCAAAGTGAATAAAAAGAAAACAAAAGACAGGAGAAAAAGGATGAGGAGAAAGCCTGACTACATAAAAATGATGATGATGCTAAAATATATATATATATATATATATATAATACAAAGAGGAAAAAAGTTGAGAAAAATGAAAACAAAAAGTTATAAATGATGTGTGAAAGCTTCCTTTTATGACAAACAAAAGCAAAAAAACAAGAAATAATGGTAATTTAAAAAAAGTACGAGTCAAAAATTCAAAGAATTTGATTGAAAGAGAAAGTTTGTTGTGTGACTCTTTGTATTTTTGTACGTCGTCTCATAACGTCTTATTTAACTATATACATATATTTTGAACATCAGCTAATTTAATTAATACTAATAAATTAATAATTAACTAATTAATTAATACTCTCATTTCATTTGGAATTTACTTGTAAACAAACTTTGTGGAACTCTTGAATTATAAACTAATGCAAAACTTTTCAAACTATGGAAAGTGCTCTAAAATCAACTCTAGGAGAATGAAAAAAAATTTTTCAACAAGTATGTTAAAAAATAAAATGAAAGTTCCTTTTGTTTGAATGCTTGGGGCACCAGTCATTTTTTTTGAAAAACTAATCGAATATATCATAGCCAACATATGAATAGATAACTTTTAATATAAATAAAAGTGCCAAAGTTAGTACTTGTGAGAAATTTAATGCAATGGAAGGAATTCCATTGGATGCTCGATGAATTAATGACGTAATATTTTAAAGAAAAATATCTAATTATTATTAAAATTAATATTCTGTAAAACATTATTTAATCAAAAGGATTCCTCATAATTAACTAAATATTAAAGACTTAAATGAACTGATAGCATGAATTAATAGATTATACATGACTTAAATAGCATATATTATAATTAATTAATACGCTCTGAGATGTAACTTTAATTGACACATTGACTGAATTTCTAAATGTGTGAATGCTTTTTTAGAAAGCATTTGATATTTTCAAATATATATATTTTTTATGTTAAATATGTACATATATAAAAATAGTTTCAAAAATCAATTATTCAATTTCCTTTATTATTATCGTTATCCGACGGAATCCCATTCTTTCTATGATTTTTCATTAAATGAGGCTTTCCTTGAAATAAAGGCGATGTACATACTGAATGTAGGATCATTATATAATAGTTTTTTATATGGTATAATTTTTATATAATGGAAGCCACATCAGCAAAAATAGAAATCATTCTATAAAAAGACTTTTTATGGAAATATTTCTATATTTATCCTCTTTTATAAAGAGTAAGCAGCAGCCAAATACTTAAAGGATACGTTGATTGCACAAATTCCACCATCAAAACATTTTTAATTCCTTTCTTTTAATAAAGTAAATATTATTTTTTTTTTGAGTTAAGTCAAAGTATTCCTCCATTGGTGCTTTCTAATCTATTCAATACTCTAATTGAAACATAAATAATTGATGGAATCATTTTGATTGATAGTGTCGTACCTCTATGCCTGTTACCTAATTTATGATTGGTTTTAGGTGCGGCAGATTTCAAAAAAATATTCGGATAAATATTTCTGCGGGTATATGAGACATTTCAAAACACAGGGTGCTGAACTTAAATTGTGTTATTTTTGCATGTATAATGTGAATCTAATTATTACTTGTATTGATCTTCAAATGAAAAAAAAAAACGTACTACAGCAAACCCCAGACCCATATATCGGCTTTAATTCATACATAGAAATATGTTCACGATTAAATAAACTATATTAAGAAAGCTGACAATTAAAGACTTTTAATATTTACAGTGCATTTTCACTGACGTCAAACATTGCATAGTAAAGTGACACCTTGGAGGCATTATTATTTTAAGCATTGGTTATGTAGTTAGAAAAAATAAAACACGGGAAAATTTCTTCAAAATATTAATGCAAATTTAAAAAGGTTGTACTCTAATAACAAAGGTTATTTTATTCAATTTATTGCCTTTTTCAAGATGGCTGACTTTTAAAATAATGACGTCATGTGACTACACACTATTTTCTTTTTTCAATGGAAAGTGACATTGCTTAGGGATTCTATTCTACAAAACACTATTTGGCTAAAAAGAAATAGCTATTAAAAATGATAAAATGGTTTGATCATCTCACTGGACTCGTAATATCAAATGCCTCTGATTCCTTTTTGAGTCGAATCCCTTCTATTTCTCTTTTCATTTCTTCCACTTCAGATGCTCGAATCTCATTGTTTCGTTTACGTGGATCCCCAGAGCCGGACCATCCCTTTAGAAAGCACAAAAAAAAAAAAAAAAAAGAAGAGATAGGAATTCAATAAGATCATACCAAAATGCATAGGATAAATGTTTTTAAAAGAATTCAATCCTTATACATACATACATACATAAGTGTGTTTTAAATGAGTGATATCTCTTTTTATGTAGGGACATAGGGGAAGACTTGTGATAAAGGGGATCAAATAACAAAAGAAAAATGAATATGTTAACAAGAAGAAGGAGAAGAAGGGGAAAATGGTTCCTACATGATGTCGTTTACACTCTTTGACAGAAAAAAAAATAAAATAAATACGTACATTTTTTAATAGACATTAGAGTGAGGATGCCAAAAGCAGTAAAGTTACTTGAATAACAACAACAAAAGCTTCAAAATAATAAGTCTGTTGAGTCGTCTTACATATAGTAGAAAAAAGGATGGATATTGTCCAGGGCTTGAAACCTTAAGTTGTTGTTGTTGTTTGTTTTATATTGTATTTAAGAAAAATCATACGTGAAAAACAAATTGTCATACTTTGTTTTTGGGAAGGAGGAGCACTCATGAGTCAATTTGTGCCCATATTGCTACACTATTCAAAACAAGTGGAAAACAGAGTCCGTAAAAAATATTATCTACAATTCCTTAAGGACTCCATTACTTTCTATTCTAATGTTATTTACAATGTACAATGATTCCTGAAAATAATGGTTTGACTCAAAAATATGAAAGGGTACAAGGGATAAAAACCACAATAAAAGAAGTAAAAAAAAAAGAGCTAATGTGTGCTGAGTTCAGTTTTTGGCATATTTGTCAGCTTGTAAAAGTGATATTGAGACTATAACTTTTTATTAATAGCAGAGTTCAGTACTATATGTTCATATATACAACTTTTGACGTCAAATTTAAATCATAAAATATATTGACAATTATTTGAACAAGTTGACCTGGTGTGACCATTAATGACTGAGTTTTTGAGTATAATTTAAATGAAATTACATTTAACCATGTATTCACTCATGACATACCCACTCCAAAATCAATCCCTTCCCCTTACAGCCTTTTCCATACTTTTTGAAGATATTTGCCCCTGATTTGTGTGATTCTCTACTAACTTTTAACCATTGTAAAATACAAGTTTCAGGTACGAACCTTTACTCAGTACTCAGAATAAAAATACAATGTTGGAAAAAGATTCTTTTTTGAATGATCAATTTGTCCCATCGAGCTTGGGCCTACTTGCTTCCTAAGCAAGTCTTTGACTTCAAGCAAACTAATATCTTATTGTATATTAAGCATTTAACTCTTAAAATAGTCACAAATTGGTGTATAATTGCATAAATATATTCATTTAAAATGGTTAGTGAATATGTGAAGTCTACCTGACAAGCCTAAATTGTACTTAAATATGACCTAAAGCTACATACTTCCTTATAAAGTGTATTTATTTGTTATAGTTTTGTATAGGCTCTCAATATAGAACTTACAATGGTCCTCGTTTCATATTCCTCATTTGTTCCTGCTCTGTGATGGATTCTGAAAAAACTTTCACAACGTTAAAGTCTTCTCATCACGATAATATTATCTTAAATCTTAACATTACTTTAGTTTTTGAATTGAATTCCTTCAATAAAACTTTGAGTATTTTCTATGGAGGATATTTAACTCTTGTATAATTTACTATTTCACACATTGAATTTGTTTGTAACTCATAACTAGACGGATTGATTAACGGATATCAAAATGTTTGTTTCATTTTTTATATTAACTTATACACTGTGTTCTTTACTCTCCCCTTTGGGTCGTTGTATGTATTTATTTATAACCCAAGTGATAAGGTTTTTAGTTAACATATAACATATATGATTTATTGTATCAACGTTATTATTTATAAGAAAGTTATTTGATGTATTTTTTACTATGAGAAATATGAAATCTCGTGGAAAAAAACATGGATGCTAAACATTGTTAAGTTATAAATTTAGTAGAGCTTATATGAAGCGTTTTGAGGGAGTGTCATCATTTTGAAGGTTTAGTCGATTGGAATTGATATAAATAGGCAAATTGTATAAGAATACAAATTTTTGCTCTTATTTACATAGTTTTTTGACATAGTTAACACTTTTTGCCTCCCTCTCTCTCTCTCTCTCTGATTTTCCTCAACTGAAATATTACAATCTGTTAGCTACTCTGCTTTATAATCAGAATTTGAACAAATTTGTTGTTCATTGACTGAATGAATAATGAGGTAGGCTGAGTTCATGCTGTTTTTATATTTAATACTAAAAGAAAAAGACTCAATAATTAACTATATATCATTTTCATTAGCTTAATTACAAACATACTGAATGGTCATAAATTTATGTTTATACACTTAAAAACCCTAAAGATATCCCAACAATACAAAAAAACGTTTCCAAAAAAAACAATTATTATTTATGTTTCTTATAAATGTTTTATCTTCAAATCCAGTCTTTTCAATTCTGAAATTACCCTGCCTGCTTTCCTCACTGAAATTAATGGAGTAGAATAATGCATGGTTATTTTTGTGGGCCACTCGTAAAAGTTTTAAAATGTGTTTATATTTACATATGTTCTATTCCAACATTTATGTATAAAATTTGTAATAAAAAATAATTGCTTAAATAGCCTTAAAATAGAAAAATGTATATAATTTTACCATTTTATCAAAAAAGTTTTGCCCTGTAACAGCACTGTTTCTCCAGTAGGTTCCTCCAGGCCCGGGTCGACCCCATTGACTTCCCTCAGTTTGTTCCTGGAAAAAGGGAAGAAAAAAGTTAGCAAGTGTAGTGGTTTTTTTTTTGTTTTCTTTTGGATTGCCCAAACTTGAGGCAAAATTGGGTTTCATACCATGACTCGTGCCTGCTGAATATCCCTTTCACGCTCTTCCATCTCTTGCATTCGTCTGTTTTTTATTTGATTCTCTATCGTAGGTTTATAAGAGAAAGAAAACAAAACATTAAATTTTAAAATGGTATTCCACATTTTTCAAATATAACATATATCTATTTGTTTAAACTTCACACAAAACATCCCTATAAAATCAACAATAATTCCTTTGTAATCTCTGTTCAGCTGTTGATTGAGCTACTCTTTCTCTTATTTATACATTGAATCCTTATCTATTGAACTCAATTGAGCTATTGAATTTTTGAAAAAAAAAGTATTAGGAGAGGCAATCAAGCTATTACTACAGTTTTTCTTAAAAATAATTAAAAATATTTTGTTTGGAAATCGAGTTCATTTCTGTGTCTATCCAAATCAAAATCATATGCCATATATAAAAATACTTTTTTGAGATATTTTTGTTGTCACTATGTTTTGCCAGAAATAGATAGATGTTATATGAAGGAGAAATTAAATAGGCAAAATGTCGACTCTACCTATTTCAACTTATTTTAAATCAAAAACTATATTTAATTTTTTAAATCAAAGATAAAATGTACAATTACTCAGTATCTTTTATCCAAAATCTGTATTTAAATAAATTTTCTTTAGATCTAATTTATGAGAAGAGCCTTTGAGAAAAATATCAACATCAAACATCAATAATTTTGTCATAAAAAAAGAAGTGATACTTGAGTCAAATGGGTTTATTACACATTATAATATATTTACTAAATGGCATAACATAAATACCTAACATAAAGTATGTGAAAATAAATCTTAATTATTCGATAAGCCATTGTATACTTTGATCTAAAGTCTCTATAAAAGCATACATAGAATTATAGAATCAAACATTGATTATATATTCATGGGATCCAAATTATAGGATTTAAATTTTATATTTTAAATGACTTTAATGAGAGTGGAATTGGATTCTAATTTGTCAAGAAATGAAGAAAATAAATGTTTTTTGAGTCCTCAAAATACCCCTAAGAAGAGAAGCACAGATAAGGAGGAACACAAAAAAAGATTTTTTTTGATCTCTCGTCATGGGAATACACTTATATCCATTATTTGACCATGGGGAAAACTTATAAATTATTCCACAAACATGATGCTAGTTTCCCAAGACAATGAACAGTAACTTATGAGTTTTTTTTTTTTTTTTTTTACTTCTTATCATACCAAGGGATTAATATAACGTAAAAATAAAAACGTTAGATAAATATCAGTCAAATTAGAAAAGATAAATCAAACGATAGGAGAGGGTTTTTTATTTTGGTTTTTTTTTTTCCAAGGACAAAAGAGTAATTTTTGTCCAAAGGAGAAGATGAAAAAATATTTAGTAAATATCAAGGAAGAAAAATTGCTTTTAATAAGTTTTCTTAAGGCTATTTTCAAATGGAATAAAATCGATTATTTCAACAAAAAAAAAAGACTCCCTTTATTCTGCCTCTCTTTTATTTCTATGTTCCTCTGTAATTTCATATGTTTAGTAGTGTGTTTTTCTGGATCCTTTGGGAGCTTTCAGAAGTTACAAACATATATAAGTACAATACACATAGTATTTTATATAACATATCTATATATATATATATATAGTCTAATATCTATTCTTATCACTTAAATGGATCTTGCGTAGGTAAAAAAGAGCTCTATCAAAATATTTCATTAGAAAAGTTATCTCATTTATATAATTATATAAATTTACACTCTAGTTATTAATAATATTTATAATATAATTCTTTGAACACATAGAAATCCTTCAACAAAAACCATGGGTCAAAATGACAGTACAATTTAAATTTGAGTTGTAAATTACATCAATTTCTTCTATTCAATCGGTTGCAGAGATGTGATAAAGTTCTTTGTTTTCAAATGCATGAGTTAAGCTTTTAATTTGCAAAAATTTCAATCCCTTTAAGGACAATTTAAAGTCAAGTCCATAAAAACAATTCAATTCACATTAAATGTATCCCATTGCCAATGATAAATACTCATAAATTCATAAGTTATATCTAATGATATTTTAAAATACTGTAGTCAGAGTAATTCAAGTAATATTTTCAAGTGGCGTGGTCCACTGACATTACTTTGATCATGGAGGATACCTCTGATGTAGAGAATGTTGATTTTTTTAATAAAGTGTGTGAGAAATTTTGTTTCTATATTTAACAAAGTAATATATTCGAGATTATTTTGAGAAAGTTTTCCCATCAGTTAGCTATTAGTTTAAAACCTTTATTTGACTTATGAGACTTCTTTCTTTTTTTTGTTGGCTCAAATATAGCCTTTCAGCTAAATAATATATCATATTCTATTTCTTTTATTCTCTCCAATAACTTTAGGTGATAGTGTAGGTGTCATTTGCAATTCCTGCGTAGGAATTATCAAAATAAATTAACAATAAATATTATAGAAGATATTAATTTTCTTAAGAACTACAAAAGTCTGGAATTCAATTTTTTTTTTGTAAAATATCATATGTTTTTTGTTAAACAGTATTCAATAGACATTCAAAAGTATTTTTATATCAAATTACCTAATATATTGGAGTATATTTCTTTATCTTCACGATTGCTAGAGTATCGAATGGAATTATAAATTGTTTTTTGAACAGATTCATTGTCCTGAAATCTAATTTCCGGATTGCCCACAATGGCTGTGCGAATTCTACCAGACTTGGTCCTCACAGGAGCCCCATACCCTGGACGTCCAAAAGTAAGAGCATCCTATAATGAAAAAAAATAAAAAAATCCAAAATGTATACTTTAGTCATGTGAAAATAGTTGTAGACATGTTCAATGCATATGTATGTAGTTAATGATATGCCTCAAGTTAATTTTATTAAATATAGATGTACATGCATTAAATTAAAATCATGAATGATAAAAATGAAATAATATTTTAGCTTTTTACACTGTCATATTTTTAGATATCCTAAATCACTTTCATATATATTTTTTGTATGAAACCCTTGAGTTAATTTGTCAATCAAAAATAAATTTATTTAGTAGGGTAAATTCTAGGGCAGGGGTGTCAAACTCATTTCACATCGCGGGCCACATATAACCTCTATGTAGACGTCGGACCATTAATATTATTGCGTACTTAGCTATAAATAAATAACCAAAATATCATGTCTTCCCTTTGTTTTGATTTAAAGAAGAACAAGGAAATTGATTGAACAACACTTTTACAAAACATTTCACAAAGTTGCACAAACTTTAAGTAAATCGAAAACTATAATGAGATTACAACATGAGACTTATAAAGAAAGACTCACCTAGCGGATAATTCATGAATTACATTTAATTAAAAAATTTAATCCATGTCTTTTAATCATTTATTCAACTTTCAAATTATCCTGTGGGCCTGACTGAATCAACTTGCAAGCCAGTTCCGGCCCGGGGGCCGTATGTTTGACACCCCTGCTCTAGAGTATGAATAATTTAATTTATGCTAGCAACGACAGGTTTTTTTATCTTCTTATTTCTTTCTGAGGAAGAACTTTCAGACATGTCGTTTTTTATTAATGATATACACTATGGACAGATGCCGAAGGCAAAGTTATATATACCTACATTAAACATATCCACAATAGTTTACCCGATTTATAAACTCAGCACAACTTTTCAACTTTTGAGTTAGTGAGCCATAGAGCAAAACCCTTCAAAAAGATTACCCTTTCGTAGAGATAATCAATCTACAAGACATACATAATTAAAACAATGACAGTTCACAAAATTGACGATACAAAATGCATTTTATGCTATATTAAACAATGATAGTTATGCTCATTTGTTGTTTCAGCAAATATTCATTCACTAAGCAAAAAAATAAATCACTTGTATAATGAATTCATTCTTCCTCATTAATTTTAGAGTTTCATTAGATTGATAAAAGTGAATTTGTTCATAGCTAATAAATTACTAAAAGAATAAATGGATATGCTAAATGTGAAGAGAGTTTTTTTTTTTTTTTAAATTAATATATCAACAGAAATTGCTTCATAAAATATCACCCGTAAAATTTACATAACATATGATATATATTTTCTATTTAAGTTTTTTCAATAGAATATAAGAATAAAGGTACTCAAAGATATATTAAATACGAAAAAAGTACTGAGAAACCGTGTATTTTTAAGAATAAAAAAATTCCCTTCACACCCAGAGGGACACGAGTGTCCCATAATTTCTTAGAGAAACGGGTTGAGTTACAATTTTGTTATAAAATCAAATTATGTTAGTATGGTCACTCTGAACATCTCAAAAACATAACTTTCAGTTAAAAACACCTTCATATACCTTACGGGCTTGAAAGGGTTAAAGCAATCCCATATTTAAAATAATTGCATATAAGGAGGAGTTGCAAAAAAAAAAAAAAATCTGCGTGTCTTCATTTTATTTATTACCTTCTTTTTTGACTTTCTTCTTGGCATAATTTACAAAGAGTACTTTAATTCATGTCGAACAACTAAAAAAGGTGTCTATGTAATAACTGACATAAAGTATAAAACTGATATGTTTTATTATTGTTATTATTATTATTGAAAGTACAAGGAAAAGAAGGGCACAAACAAAGTTTTATAGTACATATATGAAAAAAAAAAAGCTTTCTTTTTTGCTGGCTTTAAAAAAATGCAGTTCAAGGCTTTTTTTTTTGTTTTTAGTGGGGCAAAAGCCTTCTGCTTTATTTTCTAATGTATTACATATATATACTCTCCTTGTCTTTTATTTGTATGATCTAAATTGTACATTACCCTCTTCTTCTACTAGACTTATTTATATTCTTTTTTCAACCACTTAAGGTAGACGAATAAAAAAAAAATAAAGAGAAAAAAAAAGGAACTTGAATAAAAATGAGGCTAATTTGTTTTTCAAGAGAGTTTTAGTAGTAACCATAGTAATGAAATCAACCCAAATGAAATAAAATGTATGTATGTATGTATAAGGTAATGAATTATATCTTAACTGAAGAGAATTGTCAAGAAATCATGTTCCATAGTTGGATTTGGTGAGAATCTAAAAGTATTATGTCATTTACCTTTATTCTTAACCTAAAAAGTTGAAGCACACAGATATAAATTGATATTCTGTTCTGATCATCATCGTTGAAGTAATTAACGTTCTCAAACAGGACCTTGAATGCTTTACTAATCATTGTAGGACCTCATATGAAATATTGTAGAATTATAACCCTGATTCTAGCTTATATGTGTGTTTATAAATCCCTGTTGAATTTCAACTGTTTTAGCTCAAGTCTCCGTGTCTGTTCTTTTCACTTCCCTTCTGATTTTAGTTTGAAGTAAGTCAAAAGAGTTGATCCCGAGTTCCTAGCCCTATTGACTCAGTCCTCATGAGTATTAAAATTCACTGATGTAAAAAGATAAATGAATAACAAGTTATAATAATTTAAAATTTAATTTTTTTTTTCAGGTTCAAGCCTTTCAGTCTTTCTATTTACGTCTAAGTCTATTAATCTGAAAATTTCTTATTAAATTCTAAAGTTTTTAAAAACTTTAGGAGTTTTGATACAGTCATTTTGTGCCGTTCTTCTAAATAATAACATAACCGTTATAACTCTTTAAAAATTGCACTTATTTGTCATAAAATCAGAATTAAGCATGACTTGGATCGACGTGACATGGATCCCTTGACTTCACTATTATAGTAGGCAAAATGTAGGAAGGTAAATCAACATTGTGACTCAATTATAAATTGTAAATATAACACAAATCAAGGATACTCATGAATCTTGGAGCCATATTAAAGTATCCTTTCTCTTTCACTCTTTCCCTTCCTCAGTAAACTCAGTTTTGAATCTGAAAATCAGGTTCATGTTTTGTTGTGAAATACATACATAGAATGTCAAAAGTTCATAGATGTTTAACGCTCTATATTGTAGTACTAGTTCCAAGAATGGAAAGTCTAAAGTTGAAAGGAACTTCTTTTTCTCTCAGTATTTCTACTCTACTGCCAACCCGTTAGCCGTGACCAAGAGGATATAGCCTAATATATACAATAAGAGTAACTGTACATATATTATATATATATATGTAATTAATTTCCTCAATTTTTCTACAAAAATGAAAAAATAAGTGACTAACGGATGTGATTGTTTTATTGACTTATCCCCTTAAAATCATGGTCAAACCCTTTTTGATCATGAAAAAAATATATACTTAGTAAGTAGTAATTGAAAGTTCTCTATTCCTTAAACTATATTGTGCAGAAATGCTCATTAATCAATTTAGAAGTATTCAACCTCTCTAATTAGATTATATATACTACTATGAGTAAAAAATACCGAGAAGTTTAAATCTAATTTTTTTGGATGCCAATGGGAATAAACATTGTTTTTTTACTATTTGAAGTTGACTCAACTGTCACTGACATCCATGCAAAATTACACGTCAAAATATTCATTAGTGTTTGAGATATACGTCGTCCTTTTGTGAACAGCTAACATCGAATTTTTCGTCTTATCAAATATCTGAAAGAAGATGACCCAAATACAATTTAGAGACATGTTTTTGAAAACCAGAAACGTAACAATAAATGGTTCAGACCTTATTCTTTTAAAATTTGGTGAATCTTTGATTTATTTTTTGAAGATACATAACCTACTACTAATGAAACTGCTATAATTTTAATAGCAGTTTTTAAATCAGCAGTTATTGTTCTGTAATTAATGACTTTATCAAATTTTGCAACTGTTTTGAAAGTTAGAAAAACAACAACGTTGGCACATGTGCATTGCATCGCCCACTAAATACTTTGAGGGGAATGAAGTGAATTTTGGTTGATTAAATAAAGATTTTTTGACTCTCGATATTTTTTGTATCACAATGTGGTATTTTTTTTAAAATGATGCAAATAAAATTTAGTTTTCTGGTCTGAATAGGTAGATGGAATGATTTTGTTCTTTTTATTCCTTTCTATTTACAGATAAGACTTTTACTATGTGTGATGCAAAGAAATGCTGTAACACAAAAAGGCATAAATAACACAAGGACTACATATTATGTGTAACATTCGGTAAGAAACAAGTTTGCTCTTGTTTTGCCAACAAAAAGAGGTTATTTCTTTATTTTGTAAAAAATCCAAATTACAATATTGAGTAAAGGATATTATGAACTAAATCCTTAGATACTGGGGTATTGTTTATATAAACAAGTACAAATAGTCCTTTTGACAAATATATATATATATATATATATATATATATATATATATATATATATATATGTATATATATCTCAATACGGCACATTAATTCTACAATAACGCATATGTGAAGGTCGGGCATGAATTCATTCTTAAGGAAATATTTGTAAGTAGAAATTTCCTGTATCTAGCAATTTTACTTCATAAATAAAATCGAGACACTTTATTCTTATACTGACAATACCATAGTCTAAAACTTTAAAAAAATATTAAACATTTTATGTAACTACAATTTCTAAAAGTATTATCTAACTTTTAAATGGAACTCTGCAGGGTCAAGCAAAGTAGCTTTAATCCATAGATATTGGCTCTCTTGCTCATGATGGGTCCAGAATCAGGAGAGTAGCTAACCCATTGCTACGTGTAAATGTTTAAAAGAGACGATGCCATAGATTGTAAAGTAGAAAACAATCCTTACACCTAAATATCCGTTTAAATTAATAAACGAAAATATAGTAAATAAAGTCCACACGCTTGAACTTAAAACAAACGAGCGTATGACGTCATCAGACTTGAAATAATGAATTTGTATATAAACTTTCAAAATTGAATTTAAAAAGACTTGCCTTTCTATGCAATGACTTAGTTCTAACATCTCATAAATACAGTTCCACATTTAAAAGAACAATATCTATCGATGAAGGTCAACTTGTTTGGTCATGCAGGGCCCCCTTTAAAATGTTAAAAACCTTTAAATTTAAAAAAAGAAAATATTTTTAATTGTGGGATTTGGAATTAAGTCAGATAGATTTAAAATTATTTTCAATTGTTCTTCAAGCCTCTTCTTAAGTGCTCTTATTTGTAATAATCCTAAGATAATGAACTTTTTACTACCAAATTACTTTTTGAGGTCTTTGTTTTTTTAATCTTTTGTTGGATTATTATTCCTACATATAGAATAATAACCATTTTAGTATTAGAGATGTGAACTTTTCTGGAATCCCAGGTACGTACGTAAATTGAGTCTTTTTCTATTAATTATATTATTTCCTATTTTTAGAATTCAAATGTTCTCCGCAGGCTCAAGAGATACTGTGGTATCTACTACTCTGAGAGTGTTACCAATCTTTTTATGATTACTTAGCAGGCTGAATTTGCTCCCTCACTAGGATTTTCGTCAATTGCCACATCTTCCATTATATTGCCATGGTGACCTATTGCCAAAATGACGTCACATCTACGTAAAAGTACATAAAATCTCATAATACAAAAAAAAAGATATCTTTGTATTTGAGTATAAATTCACACTCTCAAACGTCGACCCAGAATTAATTCATTCCCATAGCGTCCCATATATATATATATATGGTATAAACATACATGACTATAAATAGATATTCAATATAAATATAATAAGTAGGTGGCAAAAAGAAAAAGGAAGTTCCTCCACGGATGTACGTTTCTTGTAACTATGTAAAGAGCAAAGAGTTAATTTCATAATTTTATCTTTTCAGCAAAATCAAATAGACTTATGATTCATTGCAATGAAACTCTGTGAAACATTTAGCTTGTAGACGAAAAAAAAGGGTGATGAATGTAAAAGGAAAGGAAAGAAATAGCATCCATATGTAGAACAAGGAAAGATAGAAAGATTTATGTCTCTTCAGAGAAGATAGTTTCCTACAGGGTACATTAAAGGAATATCATAATAATAAAAATAAATAAATATATATATAGCATAAATGACTAGTAGTATCCTCTGAGAATATTCAACATTCTTTTTTGACCTCTTTGAAGAAGACAGAAAGAAAGAAAGAAAGAACGAAAAGAAAAATGAAAAAAATATTTCAAAATTACTGAAAAGTTCTACTCAAAAGCATTTTTTTTTTTAGTGACTCGGTATTTATTATTTCAATTTGATGGAGCTATCCTTTGATCCATTTCTTGTATTATTTTTAATCAAATACCTCAATATTTTTTTTATTTTTATTTTTTCATCCAACGCTTTTATCTACCCCTGAATACATTGTACATATCTGATAAATATATTAGAATAGGGGGCAGTACGTTAAGGCTGACCTCTTGAAGCATCATTGTTCCTTTAAAACAACATTCTTCAAGATGCCAAATATGAAACTAAGGGATTGAGGCTTAACCTACAGCATGTACATATCTTTAATTAATGTTTTAAAAATTTACTGCAAAAGCATTAAAAACTGATTGTGAGTAGAGTGTTGAGACAAGAACGGTTGTCTAATTATGTTTTATTTCTTTAAATTAGTTGTTTAGAAGGTTATGGGAACTTTATGTACGGTTTATTATCTTATTTAATTATGATAGTCCATAAAAAACCGATCAATATGTGGAAGAGCACATGGGTCTAACATGGCTTGAAATTTGTGGCAGTTGGTTTTTTATTACCATACAATTAATGCTAAAAATCTCAGCTTTTTTTTTCATTGTATCCATGTATTAGAGTGTCTTATTTTTGGGAGTAGTCTTTAAAATTGACTGCTCAAAAGCATAAAAGCTATTTGTGAAGATTCCATACCATTTTTGACATAGTGCTCTGGCTTTTTAATAATGAAAAAAAAAGCATTTTTGGATTCGAAATGAGATATTTTCAGACGTTTTACATTGTTGCAATTTTAAAAACTCTGGGTAATCTACATTCAAAAATCTATAATACACTTTATTTTCAAAAATCCTAGAGAATTGTTAAAAGAATTTGTTGCTTCAAATGACGTTAAATAATATTTTTTTCAGACATTTTTTCGCTCTTTTCTTCATAAGCAAATAAATATGATGGTTACCAACGGAAATAGTTATTTCTATTTTACGTGTAATCTTTTATTTAGAATTATTTATAGTTTTAGTAATTTGTTTACTATACCATTCTATTGACTAATAAAATTAGTATATCCTGTTATATGTGAAGATTGTTTGGAAACAATCTACAAATCATTAACAAAGATACTGTTGCGAATTAAATCAATAATTTAATTTCTAATATTTCATATTTATGTAAATAAATTAGAACATGAGTTGAGTTAGTCAATCCATGAGCTTAAATAGTTTAGAAGAATGAAGAAACCGGGCTGAAATCCTTCTGCCCTCTACTACTTAAGTAGTTCTACCGTAAATCTTTGACTTGTAGTGGATTGAATGGAAATTTAGAAATTTAGAAAATTGAAGTTGAGGCTGAAGTTGGAAAATGGGCCATCAAAAAAATTACAGATTTGAAATCATCGTACAAAACTAAATAACTTTTATTAAAATTATACCCCCTAGGGTCGTTAAATGTTCAAATTTGCTGACCTGTGTAATTAATTGAATAATATGTAAAATGAACATTAATTGATAAATACAAATGTAGTCCTATAATTTCTTGTGTACTTTTTAGGACTCAAATTAGTAATTAGAAACCCTCTCCCACAAATGCTTCATGTCTATGTCTGTAACTAATCAAATTGTTCAGCTGTGTTCCTTTTTTATTCAAGCAGGAAGGTAACTCACGAGATGAGAGGAATTCAACGATATGGATTCCATTTTGTTATTCTTTATACATATGTCTAAATTTACACTCCCAATTATTGTACATATGGGGTGAACGTAGGTCTTGATATGTAGGTATGTATGTAGAGGCATAATCAGGGGAAAAATGAGTTTATTGAAAAGAAAACTTACATACAATTTGAAAGGCTTAGCAGCAATAATACACAGAAGAAAAAAATAAGGAGGGGGGGGGCGGGAGATTTCCCTTCCTTTTCTTCTTATTTTTTATATACTTTTCTTCAAAAAAAAAATATGTACCTTTATGGTCTCTATTATTTATGGTTCTTAATTATATATTCCCTATCTACTTATTAACAATTGCTTCAATAACGAATTGAAAAGGTGCCAAATCATAAATTAATTATAATTTTGAAATTAACTAAAATAGGGGTACTAATTTAAATATGTAGATAGATAGTCCCCCTTTCCTTCCTCTACCCATTTTTAAGGGTAGGAAAAATGTAAAAATAAAATACGTATATACATATATTGGTTTATCGACAAATCTCCACAAATAATGGCTTTCACTTCTTCTATTATTTTCTCCCCTTATTTTTTTGAATCTCTCTTTTTTTGCTTTATTTTTAAGATTTATATAGTAAATCTAAAATAAAGATATATAAATAATAATATATGAACAGCCGTGTCCAAGAGTATTGACATCCCTTCATATTTCCCTTTCCCATTTTTTGTTCTACCTACATACAATTGGGGAGAAGTCTATAGATATAGTCTCCAAACAAGAGAGTATTGGAGTGTAAAAAACCCTACTTTGCCAGAATTCAGAGTAAGATTAAGACTTTGAGGGATTATTTGTGATTGTAAAAAAAGTATGTACATACATTTTATATTAAATGTGGAGGCCATACTGATCATGGCCTCAACTACTCCTCCTTGATGCTATCTGCGTCCCTTGAGTAGGAAGTGCAACCCTGTACAACATTTAGTTTAGTAACAAAAAGTCAAGATAGGGTGACAATAAGATGACTATTCAATAGTTGAATCTATTTACCTAGTTCTTATTATTTTATATTTAACTTGATTGGTTGTTGATTAAGCCCCTTGGTAATATCATTCAATATTTAATTATACTAATTGGGTTTTTTTTCAAAGTTTTTGCCAATATTTAGAAATAATATAAATTATGGGTGTTGAGGATTTGTAAATATACAACGAATATCCCTCTTTTTCATATATCCTTATTGATTTTGTAATGAACGCAATTATAAAAGAAAGAAATGAAATGCAGTAATTAGCTTTGTAAGATCTTTTTGTTGGCAAGGAGGTGACTTTTTTTTTGGCAAAATACATATTTAAGTATGTACTCTACTATTAGAAATGTTTCCACTTTATTTCCTCGTGATATGTGCAAATTTTTCTTCCTTTTGCAAATGACAAGATGAATTCATATATTTAGGTACTCAAAGCGGCTTCGAGTGCCTTGAAGCCAACAAAAGTTGCACACAATGCAATGATGATGCAATGATCGTTTTAAAACTTTTCTATAGCCTTGTTTTTTTTTTGCAGTTTTGATAAATAAGACCAAGGGTTTGAAGGATTGAAAACAAGAGAGGACTTGAGACCTACATGACTCTCTAAACAGGTTTATATATAAAAGTTGAAAATAAATTGTAGTTTGTTCCTCTAATGCAGTGGCTCTTAACCTTGTTGGAGGTACTGATCCCCACAAGCTCCATACATGCATTCATCGAACCCTTAGTAGTTGTAAAGATAAAAAAAAAACTGCAGACAATGATGCAGAGCATGACGTCACAAATTATAGGAGTAGGGTGAACCAAACTACAGAGCCCCTGGGGTTCCATCGAACCCAGGTTAAGAACCACTCCTCTAATGATATTTGAATACGTAAAACCATTTTAAAACTTGGGCCATACATATTTTGATAGTTTAGCCTTTTGGGTTATTTGAAAAGTTTAGGATAGTTTAGTTGAGAGACAGACATAGAAAAGAAAGAAACTTTTATAGAAGACATTTTATAAAGGACTGTGTCATAACATTTATAATGAGAAGGTAGCCTCTAATTGAAATTCTATATAGATCTAGTAAGCTGATACTTTTAGCCACCCAAATCATTGAAATTGGTTTTTATGATGCTCTTATATTATCAGAGATAAAATATATCTATTATTAATAACCCAGAATTTTTTCTCTTAACTTGAGCTCCTAAGATTATACAGAAATGAGGGAGAACTCAATACTTTTCTCCCACGATAGCGTACTTATATACGTCGGCTACAAAAATGATAGCATTATGAGCTTAAGTATTCGTGCTTAAAAGATATAAGATGATTATTATTTTACAATTATTTTTATGGGTATTTTTTTTTTCTTCACATAAAAACATGTAAAACTAGATATCAACAAATTTGGTGTTTTTTTTGTGAGTGGACAATTTCCCAGAAAAATACTATATTTAGATAAATGCATATTTTAATACATTTTAAATTGATATTGTAGAGAATCGTACTCCTATTCCTTGAAGCCTTATTTATTTATTAAAGACGAATATAATATTTTTTATCCTCATTTAGGTAAATTAATGAGTCTTCTTATGCAGAGTAATATTTTAATTATATTCACTATAGTAACGAAGTAACATGTAGTTAGAATCACGTTGCTAATTAAATATTATACAAGAATCATGAACTAGGAGGTGTCCAGCGTTAAAAAAGTGATCTCTAGACTTTAACAACTAAATCATTTAAATCAATAATTTAAATGATTTGATTACTTTTTTGAACAGGGATTTACAAAGTAAGATAGAGAGTTGCATCATCAAATCAAATTTGTTCAGTTTATAAACTTATGTATACTTATTTATTTCACTTCAACCCCCAGGGTTGTTTCTATAGCTAAGATTTTTGTTCAGAACAAATTTTGAAGAAACAGTTAGAGTATGATATAAAGTTGTACAAAAACAGATTTTTACAAACACTTTAGTTCTTGGAGCAGACAAATCAGTAGCCTCAGCTTAATTACCGTAAATTATATTATAAGTTTTTCCATCGTTTTTAGGGTCAAATATCCACTTGTTTTATAATACATGGTATCATCCTATACGCGAGTATTTACGGTAAATGTTGGAGACTTTTATATCTTTTTAAAAGCAAAGTAGCTTACATTGAGATCCAGGGCTCTAAAATATATACATATTTTCTGAGTTGGGGTAAAGTTTTGAGTCTTTTCACTGAGATTATGAAATTGAATGGGTTTTTTTTACAACTCTGGGGTATAGACCCAAGCTCTGATTCGGTCATCATCGTCAATATTAAAATTCAGTAGGAAAATGGAAAATAACTGAACAACATTGATAGATAAGACTCTCTTCAAAGTTGTCAGAATGAATTTTCGTCAATCTGTCGATCTTTAGTCTTAAAAATGATAATTTCAAAGAAGGCAAAACTTAAGTATTATGATGTACCTATAATTCATTAATAACTAATAAAATATGTTACTTGTATGAGGAGAAAATAATCTGAAAATGAATTATGAAGACGTAGCAAGGAGGTAACAGTCGGATGCTGCTAGCAATTTAAATTTTGATAACAACAATAAAGAAACTAGAGAACTAAAGTACATGGGTTAAGTAAAATTTTATAAGGGAAAGGACAGAACAAGAAACACTCCGTAGGAAACAATTAGTAAGGAAATTTATGAGAGAAAGTTGCGTGATTATTGATATTAAACATTTTTAAATTATATAAATGAAAATAAATCATTTTAATTGTATAGAGAAAGAGAAATAGTTTAAACTTTGGCTCGAAAAAAATTAGTTTTATACATGAGATTGATCTCTCAAGTCTTACTTAGATGAAATCTAGAACATTTATGAGATATAAATCTATATTCCTAAAAGGAAATTTGTATGCAGTACAGTGATAAACGACAATTAATCATTTATGACAAATAATCTAGGTGTAAATTTTTATTAAGACAAAAAATCCTCATCACAGAATATCATTAAAAGTAATACGAATATTAGAAAGAGAAAGACGTGTATATATATATATATATTCACTATTGAAGTGAAGAGGTCGTGACTCATATCATCTTTTCAACAGGTCGCCTCAGCTACTCAGTGGCAGAAAGGGGAAGAAGGGGAGAGAATAAGGAGTACTTAGTGGTGAATTTCTTCTGCTGCGTGTTTGCCCTGTAGGCTAACACCCACCAGACACATAATAAATGATGAAAAATAATTTTTCAAGATAATAGAATGTCACGTTAACTCCTTTTCTTAAATAATATTCATGAATAAATAAAATGAGAGTGAAATAGAAAATGATTTTATAATTATCTTTTCAGAACTAGAAAAGAGGGATTTTCATTTCGAGACTTATGTTTTCTATTTTTAATACGTCTGCAATACTCAGATTCAAGAAAACGAATATATTTAAGGAATATATTTAATTTAATATTTATACGTTTAGACTTCAAGTTTTGAAGACTGCATTCCTTTCATAAATATTTACTTCTGAATTTGAAAAAGTTGATAAAACAATGAACATTGGACACTTTGCTCTAGGGGTGGTTTTTTTTTCTTCTGTGTATTTACCAGTTGACAAGTCCTTTGAGATTCAAATAAAATTCTTAACAAAATAACTTCTTAGTCAAAAGATTTCATCTAAAAATTAATGCTTTTATCTTTCTTGTCTTCAAATTCCTTAAAAATTTGTTAGATGAATTGATTTTCTTAACATATAGACTAAATACTATTATTTGCCAGATAAAATATAATTTGAGTATATAATACTCTTCCTGAATTTAACGTTAGTGAGGAAAAGAAACACCATGACTACACATCAAGAAAAAATGCAAGACTTCATATGGGTTCACATATTGAAACTTAAAACTGCAGTATAAAATTTTTTTTCTCTGTATTATTTTTATGAACTTCTTTATAACCTGTAGGACTCAGAATGTAGCATGGACCTTTTAATACAAACTTATATTTTGACATACTTTTTTTTTACCCCAATCTTTCTAGTTCCTAAAACTTAAACCCCATGATTAGTAGTTTCAATTAAAGAGTAAGTATAAATGTTGTAAAATAAGATGTTGATGTGGTGACCGATACACGTACAACAACCTCAAATATTGGCAAGCTGATTATTTAATTAATTTCTATCTAAAATAAGAGGACTATAAAATCTCCGTATCCAATTACATATATATATATGTATGATTGTAGAAATGTCAACTACCAAAAAAAAATTGTTAAAGAAAAAAAGAATTAAATTGGGATTTAAAAAAATAAGTTTTTTATTTTTTTTATTTTCATATTTTTTTTTTCAATATTAATGGATTCTGTCCATTATATGTACAGTCATTTATGTATATATAGGGGGGGGGGGGAGGAAACTGGACGTTTCAATTTTATATTTATTTTTATTTTTATTATTATTATAGTAAGTATTTATAAAATGAGTCATAGAAAAGCCTTTGCTACTTACAAATACATATGTACTATTAAATCCGTCAATTCCAAATATTTTCTTTCTTGAAAGCTTTTTTTTTTCATTCTATATATATATATATATAAATTAATATATTTTATGTAGAATTGATTGAATAGTCTTCTTCATTTTTTATTTTTATTTTTTTTTTTAATATTGGTCCCTTCTTTAGCAGAATAAAATGTTGGAATTCTTTTCAAATGCTTTTAACAAATAATATATCAAAATTGCTTATCGATCATTTACAAAATTCTTAGTTTATTCAACTTACAAACTATCAAAGTCATCATTTTGATATTTAAAAAAAAGTTTACTATCTAATAACTTTGTTATAATAAATTTAATTTTTGTCTCTTTTAAGTTTACCTTTTACATTATTAATTGATAAAAACCCTACATCACAAAACGATTTTGACTGAATCCGCCCCAAACTACCAACACAATTATTTTTATATCTTAATTAGGCCTATTGTCAAGTCAAAAATAATGTGTTCAATGTGTTAATTTAGTGTGAAATTAAGTATTTTTTTATATCAATGTATGAGATTATTGAACATGAATAATTATAGAATATTTCTTTTTATCCTCTATATAATATTTATATTTGATCAAAAGGTTTCAACTTATGGTAATCTGTGAACCGTGGAGCAAATAATAACAGGATTTTCAACAAAATTACTCTCATCACAAAATATCAAAGTAAAAAAAAACCAGTTGTATAACAGTGAAGAATCTCTTGAGTGTCAAACTTTTAGACAAAAAAAGGGACGGATGTTGCCAAATGAGGAAGAGTGTCAGTATAAAATTGCGATGTAACACATATCGTAGACTATAAATTCTTTCGATTACTTTAACAAATATGGATTTTATAAAGGTGGTACAGATTACTTCAGGAGAAAAAACAAACAAAACAATAGTCCATTTATAGTTTAATTACTTTCTTCAAACTAACTCTTGACAACTTAATCATTAGATTAAGGGTCAAACCCCGCCACTTTCACCCACTGTACAAAAATCTTTTGCTTCAGAATTGCAAAGTAGTGATGATTTGAGACAAACTAGAACTTTTCAACCTACGAAATTTTCAAATCATTTATGAATGGCTGTTGTAATCATTATATTCATGATTTTATATATACAAGTGTGTAGTTTGTAGATTGTACATCCTTACCACATAGTCACAAGATATATCATACTTGACAAAATTCAATTAGAATAAATCTACTTACTTTTGCAAAAACAACATAGCATAAAGAATGCTTTTTACCCTATTATAAAACTCTGCTACCATATACTCTCGTTCTCAGAGGTAGACAAAATAGATACCATCCAACTGCATGTCTGGTAGAGATGATTAAATAATCATGAAATAACAACTTTCAAAAAAACAACAGCTTCGACCACATCAGGGTATTCAATGGCTAATTAATTTTTTTACCACTCTCTTTTACATTGAAGTTAAATATGTTTACAATTTTGTGGAAAGCAAATATCGATAAATATAATAATAATTAATGTTTAAACATATGTCGATGAGCGATTATTCGCAAACAGATTACAAATATAATCGACCGATTAAATCAATTTATCAATATATGTATAATAATTAAATATCCAAACTTTAACAAATCATAACTCTTCTCAACACTTCAAAACAAGAGATTATATATTCAATATACACGTTAGTTAAACATTTTGGGTTCTATTGAAAATAAATAGGGAATTACTCATCCGACCTATTTTTGCAATCATGCATTAGCAGACAGTTGATTTATTGACCAATAGTTTGAAATTTAATTAAATTAGTTTGGTCTAGTTATGAGTTGTTAGTTGAACTTTATTTGTTCAAGTCTTTTGTTCTATACATCATTGGTCCCTAACTACTGGCCCACAGACCGGTACCGGTCTGTGGATCAATCAGTACCGGGCTGCACAAGAATTACTGAGTCATTTCTGTTTTATTTATTATATAAGTTTGGGATGATAATAAAAGGGGACTTACTACTTCATCTACAGACTGTAGGAGAAGAAGAAAATATTAAGAATAAATGCAAATTACAAAAGATAATTAATTGTAGGGGGTAGTTGTCAATTATTTTTAGGTTCTTAATTGACTCATCGGATTTCACGAGCAACAGGCTACAATGCCTACTTCATGTTCTCCACGCTCTTTTGTTATTTGCAACCCTGATATCATTTCCAACATCCTGTTTGTGTGAAGCGGGGTTTTCTGGAGTGACAGCCACAAAAACAAGGCAAAGGAGTAGACTGAACATTAGCAGTAAGACACTGCAGGTGTCTTTGTCTGTCATTACTCCCAGATGGGACCATCTTGTTACAAAGAAACAAGCTTAGGGCTCCCATTGATTTAGCGGTTACGGAGAGTTTTTGATACTATAATATGTTATCTATTAATATCAATGTGTTAATAAAGTTATTACTTCCTAATGTTATAATAGCATTGTAATGTTGGAGCAATGTGCTAATAAAGTTCTATATGAGGTCACAATGGATTTACGTTTATTGTTATGATTAATACTTCAATCACTTGACCGGTTCACAGTTAGAAAACATACATAACATACATACTAATGACTAAAAGAGTATTTTACCTATGATGAAAAAGCTATAATGAAGCTAAACGTAAAGGAAGGAAAAATAACTGAATGGTTTTACGTAGTGAGTGGAGCTTTCATATCCAGTACAAGCTGTTCATGACTGATACTCCAAATGTCTCAAATATATATTTTATAATATAAATATACTTATATTTATACTTATGTAATTTATAGAACACCATATACATAACTTTTCTTTAGTACAACACATATACAAATATATGTACATATATAGCTAAGCAATATGCCATTCCGAGGGCATAACTATTATTATAGCTTTATTATTTATGACTTTTTGTTTTTATTTTTGCATTAAAAAAGAAACTACAAAGAAACCAAGTTGTTTTTACATATTATAGTTCTATTATTCCTGTTTTTAATTATTCTTCATGTAAATGACAAGTTGCCTTCCTTTTTATGGGTAGATGATGGCCCCTAACGAGGGCAATCTAAAATGTTTTGTGAGCTATATGTATTTTATTTGCCAAATATATATATATATATATATATACGTGGAAGTCTGTTAAAAATATACTTCAAGTATAAATTAACAAATAACTTCCTTGAAAAACGACAAAGTTATTTTAAAACTTTATTTTATCTTTTTGTATGTGTCAAAATCGTATCTTTCAATACTTTGAAAAATATTCAAATCAAATTTTTTTATGACTAACTAGAAAATATGAATCACAGCTTGACATCTTAGCTATCCAGCAAAAAAAAAAAAAAAGAATACAAAAATCAGTTGACAATGGAGCGCATTAGCACATTTTGAATTTATGGAACATCGATGTCCTCTGGGTTCGAAAGGATTCGGCGTTCTACATTGCCTCCATTTTCGCATATGTTTTTACATTTATCTTTATGATTATAAGTAAAAGATGTACTTTCTGTCATTTAATTGCTATTTAAATAAACACATTTGTATTTTAAAAACTATTTGGCTCATAAGAAAATTGGGTTGGAGATTTTTTTTTTCCTCTCGCAAGAGGAGAAACAACTCTGAAAAGTTTAATATCCATCACTGTGGTTTAATCAGCAAAAATGACTAAGGTGTCATATCATATACTTTTGTGCCATATCATTGCACTTTATAAGATATTAACTATTTTTTTTTTCATATATGTAGAAACATAGCAGATGTTCATAAAAAATTAAGTTAATCTTTTTTAGATAACTCCTCATTTAGCAAAATATTTAAAACAATAAAACAAATAAAAAGGACCATTTTTAGCTCTTAAGATACACAATAATGATCCGAAAAGATTGTCAAATAACTCCAAAAAGTGTGTGTGTGTGTCTTTCAATAGATAAATACTATCAGATATAGAAAAGTTTCTTATACATATATGAGAACATGATTCGTGGACCCAAAGAATTTGTTGACACATGTCTAAGAACAAAATTCTTTATCAATAGACTACATACATTTAAAAAAACTATTTGTTCGAGATTACCTAATGACAAAATATGTTGAGATAGGATATTTTTTACATGAGAAGAAAAGAATAGAAAAACATAATTACTATTTTAATCCATCAGAAAAGTTAGCAATGAAATTATAATCTTTCCTAATTACCCTTAATGACCAAATGGGAAAGGGAAAAAAAAAAGATTAATTAGTTGAATATAATTGCTTTTTAGATTAGCAAAATGAATTCAAAGTTTTTTAGTATGGAAAAAAAAATAGGAAAAAATTAAATGAGAATTTTAGGAGGAATAAAATTTGAACAAACATATCCTGACAAAAAAATACTTCTTTTAAAATTAGTAATAAATAATGAATTAAAAAACAAACAAACATATGACGATAAAATCAAAATTAAAACATTTCATTAACATCATAGATTGCACCTTAAATTGAAAGTGACGTCATATTGGATACATGTAATAATTTTTGTGACTAAACGACAAATTGACAAAATGAGAGACTTCTTAGTATGAAATAACAACTAAAATGTTTTAGGTGTAAGATCAAAATTTTAAATAAGTAAAAAAAAAATGGAATCTATTTTTATTCAAAGAGTAGCCCTTGTTTATATAATATTTTGAATGAAATTATCAGGAAGTACTTATGCTACAAATGGTTAAAGGATGTGCTTTTAACTAGGAGAGCAATTAAACGTAGGCTCAAGTAACGTCTTTAGACTCCTCAATTACAACAGAAAATGGCATGTACATAGTTATAATTTATGTACCTTGAAAAATCAATAATACATGTCAAATGTAAGATAATATTTTAGATGCTCCTTTCTACATGAAAAGAGTTTGGAATATAAATGAGTTGATATGGGGTCTCTACAAATAAAAAAGCCCCATACAAGTGAATTTTTTTTTTTCTCAATTCATTGTCAACTGCTTACATTAGTCGTTTTGAATACGTATATGTACATAAAAAAATCATACATTTATGTATGAGTTTCTATTCTTTTATTATTCAACTAAATTTATTCCTCAGATACGTATGAAAGTGTGAACTTTGCATCATCACACAAGTTGACCTTAATCGATAGATATTCATCCCCCCAAGTATGAATATGAAGCTAAATAGATAGATGGATAAAACAAAGTCATTGCCTAGGGAATTAAGGGCTTTTTAAATTCAAGTTTGATCCTTTGTGACATCATGTTTCCAGCTGTTAATTATTTTCATTCGGTCATTTTAACAGCCTTGTGGCATTTATGGTCGTTACCTTACCTCAAGAATGACGTCAAGGGCGTGGAAAAAAGAAGTGACGATTGACACGTCACTGGCATAAAGATAATCAAGAAGGAAAAAAACTTGACGTCACAAAACAAAAGTTACAAAAAGCCTAAAAAGGTAAAGCTTTCTAATCATTGACTTTGTTTTATCAACTCATAAAAACATTTATATAAGAAGGGAATTGATGTAGACTTCAGGCAGAGCTCTCTGAAAGTCCATTTTCCCACAAATTTCATAAAGTACGTGAAAATTTTTGTAGACAAAGAAGATAATTATTCAATTTTCTCTTTCTTTTGCATAATTTTGAAGAAGGGAAATCAATGTTACTGGGAGAAACAGGTTTCATCAATTTTAATACTCTACGTACGAGATGAAAATAATTTTGAATGGAAAAAATGTATCATACACTTTATTGAAGCCCTTAAAAAGACCTTTAATAAAAATAATTTATGCTGCCTGCTATCAGAGCAATCTAATATTACTTGAAGGAAAAAAATATACTTTTATTCAAATAAGTGTAAGAACACCAATTTTTTTTTTTATTGTTCAAAACTATAATTTGCCTCTACAAAAGTCCCATCCCATTTATTGGCCATAGCCTAAACATAAATGCCAAATAGGCATAACTTTTTGTACACATTACATTTCCAAAGTATGTACAATTTGCGCTTTTTTTTTAATAAAGCTCAACTATAAAAATGGGTTGTATTTGTTTTTTTGTCTCCATTTTTTTTTTTTTTTTTTTGATGACACAAATATATAGAATTTATTTTCATTACAACAGACATTATTGATATTAATATACCTCTAAGGAATAGCACTATGTTTGTACATATATGTATGAGCACATAAATAAAGAAATAAAGATGTATATTACAAAGGTATATGACTACAAATAAAAGTCATATTTTGAAAGTACTTTCCTGAGTTAAATTTGAACCTAGAAATAGGTATGAAAAAGATGTCTCGTAATAAAAAAAAAAAAAAAAGGGAGAAAATAAGTATTTTAAAAGGTATGAAATGAAAAAATATATGTATGGAGATAAAAATCTATTTATCTATTTAAAGACATTTCATATGTCATTATATATATATATATATACGAATAGTATTTACCCTTGATACTATTAATATTAATATTCATAGTTAATAAAAACCCTTTAGAAGGAAATGTTCCTTCGAATAATAAAAAAACCAATGACGTTTCCTTTTTTTCTAAAGCAGATTCAAACTTATGACACAATAACTTGTTTCCAAACAAGACTCTTGAAAAAGAAAAAAAAAGATAAGATTGTTTAAAAATTTACTTTGCTAAATAATTTTACACAACATTTTATATACATTTTGAAAATAAGCTTATAATTTTGAGCTACTCTGAGGAGACAACATTGGGAAATTTAAATTTAATTTTGTTAAAAGATCCCAATGGGGATAAACTTTTTATATTTATAAGTTGGCACATCTGTCACTGACTCAATTACACGTCAAAATATTTATTAGTATGTGATATACGCGTCGTCCTTTTGTGAAGAGCTAAAATAGTTTTTTTAAATGTCTGAACGATGATGACACAAATATAATTTAGAGGAATGTTGTTGAAGCCAAAAGAGTTGGCACATATAAATTGATTCAGGGAACTACTTTTGAGGTGAATAAAATGAATTTTGGTGATTAAATAAAGATTTAGATCCATGGTAATATGGAATTTTCAAGCCGATTGTTTATTTTATTCTAAATTTGTCTCAAATCTACGTATGGAGAAAAAAATTAGGAATTTTTAAAACTTGTATATATAAACATTTTTTTGTGCTATTCTGTAATCAAATGCCTTAAACATTTTTAAAAGTATAGTAGAGGTTTTGTGAATTAAGTTAGACTACAATTATATATATATATATATATATATAAACAGCTTCTTTGTGTTTATGAGGAAAAAAAAATAACCTTGGGGGAACTTTTTTTGTTTGTAATTATTCACATAACTTTTCTTTTGTTCATTTCCTGAAGTTTTTTACTTTATCATTTCCCCTTTCAAAAAAAAAAAATTTGTAGAAAATTTGAGATTTTTTCTGCTACTTCAAAGCCAAAGGACTTTATTATGAACATACATATTTTGGGAAAGGTATTTAGAACATTTATATTATATTAGGTTCATATTAGAGTTGTCAGAAATGTTTGTGGTTAAGTGTATACCTAGCTCGTGGTGAGCAAAGAAGATTCATTCCGTATCTGAAATTTTCTTTGGGTTATACTTATTACATTTATATGTAAGTATTTTGAAGTATTTTTGATTTAAAAGTCTTGAAACTTTTGAGAGTAAGGAAATTTTGGAATGCACAAGAAAATATTATAAGCCTTAACTTACAAAATGTTTTGCTAATTTAGAATTTACAATTGTACCTATCTTAAATACAAATGTGATTAATTAATTCTGAGACAAAGGAATACAATAAACCAAAAGTTTTTTCTTTTTATAGGGATTTCTTTGGAAATGAAATAGGACTCCTGGATTTTTCATTAATTTTTCTTTATGAGTTAAATATTCTCGTTGGAAATATGAGATGTGTATTCATACATATATTCATCATATTTATCTTTAGAGAGTGTACATATCATATTTCTATGATAGAGCAATGCTCTTAATCCAGTGTCGTAGCTATGGGCCCACGATTCTTATAGTGCAAAATACACATATTTGAAAATGTACTCTGTTATAATACTACACCAATAAATCACAGGGCATTCTAGATTCATGTCCTTATAGCTGTCCCCTCCCCCCTTATAATTGGACGGAGCCCCTCCTCGAATATAGGCTGGCTGTTAGGACTGCCTTAATCCAAAACTGACTCAGAGCTTATACAATATAAATTACATACTAAGTTCGGCACTCATCCAGAAGACGGGTCCCATTATTTTGAATAAAAAAAGGTACACCTTTCATAGAGGGAGCAACGAGCGAGCACTCGGGGAAGAAGATAGAATGAGAAACATCCCTCGCGGGATGAAGGGAAAATAAGACTTGGGATCTACATCCATGCTTTTGGAGCTCGGGAATGTAAACAGTGACGTGAGATATTGCAGTCAATCCCAAGGATTTCTTCAATATCAGATTCCCTATCCTAAGTTCATCTCTCCGGATTATACCCCAAGCCAAGGGATCCCAACTAATCATCAACTATCTAGAGATCTGCTATTATTCTATGAAGTTGTCTGCTTTTATCGTTCATTTTGGACTCGTGATTTTCGAATGTTCCATCACCACTTTCAATGCAATCCCATTTAATTTAATATAAAAATCATGACATTTGGGACTCCTCCATTTCAAAATCTATATTAGTATCGTGATTATACGAATAATCAATTATGGAATATTGGATAAGAACAATTGGCATTCAAGTTCAACCCATTCCATGGTTTCATTTATTTGCTCCCTCTATAAACAGCGTACTTTTTTTTATTCAAAACTATGGGGCCCGTCTTCTGGATGACTGCTCTAAGTGGCATGAATTATTGTAGTTAGCAACAAGAAGCTGAGAGGTTATTGCATCAGCAAAAAGAAAAAATTGCTCAGGTCACGAAATCAAATAAAAAAAAGACGTCATCTGTGTAGTTAAGATAACTGAACTGATAAGGTAAGAACTTTTATATAAGTTGCCTTTCTACCATCCATTCTGACATTAGTTATTTAATAGGTGATGACGCTCAATGAATGAGAACTAAAAGCTCTTTTCAATTTGCAGAATTTTCTTTAGTCAATATATAACTAATATCATTTTAGGATTTACAATTTTACTCCATAGCTAGTGTATGAAGTATCTATGTAATTGCTATGTCATGTGACGTCATACCTCTCTTCTCTTTCATTTGTAGAAACGCTCTTATTATCGCCAATAATAGCGCACATAATTTGTAAGAGGATTGAAAAAGATTTGAAAATCATTTTATATTTTAAAGTGATTCATATTATATATATATATTTAAAAAAGAAGGATTTCTCTACATTTTAGTCACTTGAGTTTTTTTTAATATTTAACTATAATTTCCTTTATCACTATAAAATTGCTGGATACAGGGAATTTTTTAGATTTTTTTTTTACTTATGAATATTTTTTCCCTGACAATGAATTCATTGAATAAATAAATTGACAATGATTATTTGATAATACTTTTACATACATTAATTCCATGTATTTTTATTGATTTATAACAAGTATAAAATGGAAGTAGTTAGATATGAGTTAAGAGGTTTTGACATCTTTTATATATATATATATATATTTTTTATATTGCTTGCCGTTTAAAAGCATTCCTTTTTTTATATATAAAATATAACGTAATACAATCCTTGTTTTGAGTGCTTATAAACCCATTTATAAATGGTTTTTATTGTCATTTTTGTCGAGGATAGCGATTATTTGTTTTTATGTTTCTTATATACTAACATAGACATTTGTTGTCTGTTTTATTTGTGTTTTTATTTTCAGAGAGTTTTCAAAGGACATAAATTTTATTTTCCATACGACACTTTTCGAGGTATGCTTATTTATTTTTATACCCACGCACAAATGCTTGCATCTAAAGATTTTATGATGGAAACTTCAAATAATAGGCAAATAAATCCTTTAATTGATGCTTATATGCATAAATATGTAATGATCTCTAAATGATGAAATGGGTCTTACAGACATTTTTGTTCAACATATGTTATTTTAAGAATAATTGTTTTTGTGTCCTTAATTTCTAGGATTGTAAATTGTAAACAGTATTTTACATAAATATTATGGATGAAGAATTATTCTACTTAATAGGGCTCATAACTCATAAATGGTTTTTTTCCCTCTTGTTCCATAATCAATGTCATTTTTTGCAACATTCAAGGACACTGAGCACATTTAGTACGTCGTGTATTAATGATAAAGAATCATTCAACCCTTTAGTGTACATAGTTTTTTAAAAAAGGGTAGCAAGGGACCATTTCGCCCCACTTCATATACGATTGTGTATGAAGAATAAGATTCAATTTTTTTAAATATATTTTTATACCTATTTATTTATTTTTAATAAATTATATTTTGCCATAAATTCAAATGATTTTTTAAAATACTCAAATAGAGTTACCTTCGAATGATTTGAGAAATTTATAGGGTATTGTCCATAATTTTTGCAATTGCATTAATTTCTATATATAATGGGTGAAATAAACAAAAATATGTATTTACCTGCAAATCTACACAAATTTAGTTCGATACGACATAATAACGATTCAAGAAGCCGTGTAATTTGATAACAATTAACTAGAGCTGCTTGGTAAATAATAAAGCTTGAATTCAGAGTTACTTGAAAGAGCTTCTCTCTTTAAAAAAATTTCCCACAAAGATTTAACCAATGCAATCTGTATATAGTATATATATATATATCATTGATCTTAAGACGAAAATGAGAAATGCCTATCCACTGAACTCAGACTTAAGCACCATTTAAATAGAACTCAGCTCTGGCTCAAAGTTAAAAAACTCAAATTTAAATAAGAAAATTCAAAGTCTTAGACTCACAAACAGTTTTCTATATTAAATTAATATAGTTTATATTATTGAAGCAACATTTATCTTTTTATACATTTGAATTTTAATAGTGATGATGGGAACTTGGTTTCAGCTGAAGATTTGTAATCAAGTCTTACATATTTAATAATTTCATCAAACACAGTCACTTTATACTATATTTGATTTATACTTTAGCTCTGCATTAGGTTGCAACAAAAAAAAAAAAAAAAAAAAGAAGTCTGCTTTTGAGTTTGATGCAAAAGTGTACATACAAAGTGCAATATTATTATTTTGTAAAATTTGCAATTAATGTTTCTGAAATGTAGATACTCATAACATAGGTATGTTGCATTTTTGTAACGGTAGATATGATAAAATATATTGAATGTTTTCTAAAACAGTATACAACATACTTGTTAAATTTGTAGAACTATAATATTTAAATTATCATTATTCATATATGCTACAAATCCCATTGTCAATAACAAGATTAATTTTTTACACTCTTGCCCATGTGATAGAAAATTTCTGTTCTTTCTTAATTTAACCTCTTACTAATTCAATTACTTAAATAACTTTCCTAAAAATTGATTTTAATTGCATATCATTATTATATATATATATATATATATATATATAAATCGATGATTCTGTAGTAAATGATGTGTTTAATAATTAATTAATTAATTTTGCCTTAGACAAACGTATATAATTAAAAAAATATATGCATATACGTATAACTAATCGATCATTATCAAAACTATTTATATATAACTTCATTACATAAGGTATATTTCTCTATGCTAAAATGAATTTAAGTTAAAGGTAACTATCAAAAAAACCTTTTTTTTTTTTTTAGAATAAAGTAATAAATTAGGGCACATCTAATATTCTTTTGAAAGTATGTACATTAATTAATTAATTATCAATTAATGGTTCCCTTACTTTGTATTTTTGTTGTTGTTGTTTAATAATGTCTTTCATAAAAATAACATGTGATTAAAAGACACTCATTTCCATTTCAAATGAGGAGAAAAAAAAACAAAAACCTTGAATGTTTAATTTTTTATACAAACATAGCAATGGTTGTGCTTATGAAACATCTTATATGTACCATAAGACAAGAACCAATAAAATACCTCAAAATAATATTTGTATTATTCTTTGTTCTCAAACCATAAAAAACAAGCCACAAATATTATTTCATATATATATATAAGCCTACATAAACCTAAAATAATACATTTTAACATCAAAAACAAAAAAACAAGAAACTTTTTCTTGTTTATTTATAGCCCCTTTTTCTACTAATATATTTTATTGGTATGTAGAAGACAGAAGTATATAGTAGGTAGATATATATATATATATATATATATATAACCCATATTTAAAGCATGATTTGTGTGAAGGAATATTCATGGTTATGGTTTGAGTTTCCTTTGAAAAAGTGTTTTTAATGATACTTCATGCAAACAAATGTTCTTTTTAAAAAAGGCTATTTGTATAAAAATTGTATGTACATTGTATTTTGTAAATGAAAGGATAAGTGAAGTACGTTAGCGGTCAACAACATCACAATATCACGTGGCATCATGGTAGATGTTGTCGAAAAAGAGAGATTCCCGGCGTGTGAAGTAATTGTTGCTCTTTTGTTGAATCATAAACGCAGGAGACAATATGTGCACGATAGTAGGTATTTGTACACAAAATAAATTCTAATTGTATATATATTTGCAGGTTGCCAATAGACAATATTTTCAAATGATCCATACTGCCAATGGATCTCTCTTTTTCGAAAACTTCTAATCATGAGCAATTGTAGATAACTTCAGTGAATTTTCCATTCTGAAGGAACTCTGCTAAACGTGTGTTTTATATGGTTTAGGCTATTTCAAAAAAGAATAAAATAATAAAAGCAGAGTAGAATTACGGTAAGGAAATGTCTAGAACATATTACTAAAGGCTTTAAAAGCTTCTTGCAAACAGGACATATTTTGGAATAAGCTGGTGTAGATTCTGCATTAGAGGATTGTAGGAAGTAACTTATGACTAAATGCAAATTTGTTTATGATTTAGGCTTGTTTCTTTCATCTACTATTACAAAAAAAAAAGTGAATTAAAATGAATGTCAAATTCATCATCTTTCAATACCCATTTACGAGTATTTGACAAAATATCCATATACTTACATATATGGTGCATCAACACAAAAGCAACCTTGAATAACAATCCAACAAAATGATAAATACCTAAACTTTTTGATTTTTCAAATGTAAATTTTTGAGGATGGGGTGAGATACCCAAAATGGTCAAATACAAAGGTTTCTAACTTTTTGTCAATCACTTAATTTTAGAAATTTAACAACTCCAATGGGAGTGATACTATACTTTTTTCGAAAAAGTAGATAAATTTGAGAGTTTTATGAAGATTACATAATCAGTGTCTTTTGACTTTATTGTGGGAAAAAAATACTGTTATTAGGAATTGAATGACGAAATTCTTTCCTTTTTTTTTTTTTTTGCACAAAACAATAATATGTATCTCATTAATATTACTTAATATTATATGTTCATTCTACTGTAGGTTTTATCCTACTTAAGCAGTCTGCTAAATAAGTTTGTCCAGTAAAACATATCCTGATAATAGTGTTGTAACCGGATGTTTTTATGTGTAATTTTATTATATGGAGAATATCATTTAATTACACTGAAGAATATAAATGATATCAAGAGATATTTGGATATGAAAAGTTACCTTAGATTGCTTTTGTGTTGATGGGTCACATATGTAGATATATGTTTTAGTATGAAAAAAAAAAAGATACAGAGTAATGAAGGTTGAGATGTTCATTTAAAATGTGTAATGTTTAATAACACAAAATTTAAAAGTCAAGCCTAATCCATGGTTTAAATAAATAAAAAGAAATAGTAATTTAATAGTTGACGGGACAGACGTGCTCATCCGACTGCGAACCATCGCCGGATTGTTGTACTTCATGGGATCGTACTCTAGGTGAATGATCTCCTTGATCTACTCTTGCTTGATATTTAGTATATGTCGAAGAAGGATGTCCATCATCAAGGTTGGCTGCTAATTCCTGTGGGTTCATGGGACGACAACCTAATTCATGGAGCTGATGCTCAGTGAAGAGCTTTTTACGGTTATTCAGTGTTGGAGCACCATGACCTGGCTTTCCGAATATTTTGTTACGGGATAGTTCGCGAATCTGAAAGAAAGAGTGGATATTTTCAGTAAATATGGAGAATAAAAAAATCCTTATTTTATCATCGAATTTCATTCAATTCCCCTCAAAAGTAGCCCCCGGTGCAATGCAAATGTGCCAACGTTTTTTCCAATTTTCAAGAATTTTATTAAGTCAATGATTACGGAAAAATAACTCCTGAGTTTTGATATACTATTAAATTTATAATCAACAGGGTCAGGTTTTTTTAGTAGGAAACCATGGATTCTCAAAACTTCAATACAGTCTGGATTATTCATTTATGTAAACTTTTATGGTTTCAACAACATTTCTTTAAATTGTATTTAAGTCATCATCTTTCAAACGAAAAATTATGTAGTAGTTCTTCACAAAAGGACGCGTATCTTAAAAATTAATAAATATTTTGACATGTAATTTGGCGCAAATGTCACCGAAAGTAGTGCCAACTTAACAACACAGACATTCATCCCTATCAGAATCCCAAAAAAAAAATACAAAAAAATTACTTTTTATTAAATATGTAGTAAAAAAATACTCTCACTTTAAAATCAGGAGTGCAAAAACATATTCACAAACTATATAATCTCCTGAATGGGAGTCACTTACATAATATGAAATTTACAATTTATTCTAGTTAATTGGTTTGTAGAGCATTTTTAAATGATGTCATCATTTTAGAACTCGGCCATTTTGGAGCTACAAACAACTCATTTCTATAAAAATTAAAAACCCTCACTTTTATAAAAAAATTTAGCTTTTCATTTAATTTTTAAAGCTATCAAAGGAAACTTTCTTAATGTTTTAAAAGAAATTTTCTCGTTAAATTACATATTATCATTAAAAAATAGGATTTGATATGTATTTACACATTGAGAAGAGACTTTAAAAGTCCTGTTAAAATTAGTCAAATAAAGTTTAAAACCATTAACCACAGCAAATTTTGCATTGAGCATTTAGAACCAAATTATAATTATCAGTCTATCAAATTAACTATTTGGCCTTATTTTTTTGCATTGACTTACATATATAAAGTCGAAACAGACGGTTTTTTTATGTAGCAAAAGGTAATATTACCTAAATACGGCTTATATATTGTAATGTTACAAGAGCTTTACTTGCACACATGCATGAACCAGGCAATACCCTTGAACTATGCATTAAGTTTCCCATTATATGTTTGTAGATACTTTTTACTTTGCCTACTCTTTAAAAGTTGTTGTTGTTTTTTCGTTGTTTGTGCATTAAAAACTAAAAAGAAATATTGTATTGATAAGTTTCTTTGTTTTAGCTAAAATATAAGAAAATAGAAGGAAAAAGAATTTTTAAATTAGTCAGTCCGATGCATTTTCTATGCAATGGCTCTATCAATGATTCATTCGGGTTTTTTGCTTGAAAAAAATTATGTCATCCCATCTATGAAATATGTGGTGTAGATTGAGGTTTCAAGGGGATGTCAAATGAACAAATTTACTTATTTAAAGAGGCATCAAAAAGAAGAAAAAAAAGATACAAAAATATGGCAAATTTATTAATACAATATTTAAACAGTTATAATAGAATATTTTAAAAAATGAGGCAGAAACTAGGAAACAACTAGGAATGTCTACTACCTCTTCCTGCTCCCTTAGCTCCAGCTCAAAGTCATCATGCTTCTTGGCCTGCCAAAGAGCTTTCCCTTCCTCCATGATGAGACGCTCTCTTTGACGCCGTCGTTCCTCTGCTGAATTCTTTTCCATCATATCCAAATATGATAAACAATCTCCGTCAATATTAGCTTCTGTTTTGAGGACCCAATCTACACATTTAGAAGAAGAAGAAAATATAATGAAAATCAAGTTACATATATTCTGAATAGATATTTAAAAAAGAAAGGAAAACACATTTTTACTACAATTGTATATGAGAAAAATAGGGCTTTTTACAAAGGACTTGATTCAAATAAAAGAAGAATAAAATGAAGCTTCATAACAAATGTAACATACATTGAGTACTAAACTCAAATAATATGTATTTAAATTCTGTAAAAAGTAATCTTTGAAGGAAAAAAAAAGAAGATCAAATAACTACAATTTAATATGAAAAAAATAAGTAATATATGTATGTATATACAAAAAACAGTACCTCTGGGGACAAATAAAGTATTGCAAATATAGACCTAATATATATATATATATATATATATATATATATATATATGTATATTATTTGATTCGATTTTATATCAATTGAAGTTTGAAGTAGGCCTATTTAATAACATCTTAATAAAAAAGTATCAAATTACATTAAGACGATGTTGCATTTATTTTTTGTTCACAATATGTTGCTTTGTATAGTATGAAATATACAATTGAATGAACTGTTTATTTATGCGTGGATGAAGATCCTTAGAAAAGCAACGTCTCAAAGGATGATATCAGTAATAGAGTTAGCTTTATTGAAAATGCACCTTGTTAAAATGTTTTGAAAAATGGAAAGAAAAGCGTTGTAAGGTTTTCGATTGACCTACATAGGTGTCTTATGAGCAGCTACTTACATGTATCAACATTCAGAGAGTATAACAAATATTTTATTTTTTTTTAAATTAGCTAAAATACTATGCATTAACATATAGTTTGACTTATTTTAATTTGCCTCTTGTAACCTTGATTTTACAATGACAAAGAAGATCTACTATATCCTTTTTTTCTAGAAATGTGCTTACATGTGTTAAATATTAAATGCTTAAACTCACAGACACCATAACGTGAATATTGTACTAATTAATTTTTTAAAAAGGATAACGCATTTTTATTTTATTAGAGATGGTAAACTACGTCATTTTTTTTTATTACAAATAGCTTAAAGTCATCATGGAGCAGTACAACCTTGATCAGCGTTTGCAAATTATCCAAATTTATTACCGAAATTCACGTTCGCTCGTGGCAAATTTAATAGAAAAAATACTCTTCAGTGACGAGGCTTATTTTTGACTCAATGGGTTTGTCAATAAGCGTTATTGGTCAGACAAAAGCACACATGTGTCAAGTCAACAAGAAATCAAGTTTGTTTTCAACTATTGAAAAGGAAAAAAACCACTTTTATGTTTTTTTACTTCATAAATACTATAACAGCCAAATATTTCGAAGTCATTTTAAGACCTATCACGCACGGTTTTTGCTAAAATGTAATTTCTAAACGAGAAACCAAGGAGTATTGTCGTCTATCCAATAGAGCAATCGGATAAATGAGGCATCAACACATGGAGCCGATATGGTCTCTGAAATAACGGCCATTTTTTTCATAGCCCCAGAGATTTATTTAGTTGCTGTTGGCTAAAACCATCTGTTCATTTGTTTAAGAACGATTAAGAATCAACTACATCCGCCATCATGCGTACCATGATGAATCATAGTAATAGTGACTACATAATCAGAAATACCAGATGTTTTTTATTCTTCATTCTAGCTGGAATTTTTTTCCTATAATACAGTTGCAATTATTGGAGTCATTATTTAATAAATTAATCGAAATATACTATTAATACAAACGAAAGAGAATATCTTCAAGAATATGAAGGCAGTTCACACTCATTCTTGAAATATTTCGGATAAACTTGGTTTCTTATTGACATGACACCCATGTGACTCATGAGACACCATTGCATCGCGAAAAATTTACTGTTTGGTGTGAATTTCATTCCTGTTATGGTGTTATGGGGCCATACTTTTTTGTTCATGTTAATAATTGCCACATTATTGTGAATGGAAATCAATATCGAGCCATGATAACGGATTTTTTTTGGCCCCATTTGGCTGGTATGGACTTATTTGACATTTGATTTAAACAAAACGTTAAAACACATTGAGCAATACAATCGATTTGTAAGAAAATGCGTCGCTCTTAATTAAAAACCTTTTTATAGAAGCTATAGATGTGAACAAAGTTGAAATCCCGGCGAGCGAAAATTAAAAAAAAAGTATTAATTGGTACTCTACAATGCATTTGTTTTGTTATTAGTCATAACTCTTCCCTATTTTGAAAATTCAAATGTCATCAGAAGGCAAGGAGCACTATTCTAATAGGTAGTGGCAATCTCTGCCAGCAGATTTGATAAACATATGAATTTACAGAGTTATTACATGTTTTATGACGTCTTTTCAATCGTGTTTGTATGTTTGCATGACTTCCCATTACTCAAATAATAATTCAAACCTTCCTTCTTTTTTTTATCGATGAGATTCGTTCATTAACTTACTTACATATATCCAAGAAATTGCATAAGACGGATTACTGCTAAAGTACCTTAATACACGTAATGGAGAAGTTCAAAGAATGAAAGTAAATTGATATTAGCATGAGTAGATGAAGATATACTTAATTTTTTTATTTTTGTCATTGCAATCTAGGAAAAAAAAAAAAAGAAAAAGTCATCATTTTAACTTTATTTACCCTCGAAATATACGTATTCCTTTTAAATTGATTAAAACTTGGCTTCTTGCATCAAGACGTTAACAAATTTGTATGTACAAATTTTATAAATGGAGAGTGTACAGTTATTCATTTATTTAAGGTTGTTTTTTTTGTCTCATTTATTTTCCTGTAAGTTAAATCAACTTTCATTGTCATGACAGGAACTTTTTGTTTTGATTTGCTTTGTGTTTTATGTAATGTTTTTTTCTTCAAAGTATTTGTACTAATAAATAAATTGCAGAGTACAAATTAGTTCGTTTCATTTCTATGGTTATTTACTTATGAATAAAACCTATGGTTTTTAATCGTAACTTTGAAGATTGCTGCGTAAAATTATTCTGCAAGCTCCTTTTGCGTTTGACTATGATCTTTACCAAAGTATGTCTCCAATTCTTTGTATTTGAATTTCGATGGCCGTTCAAAAAGAGGTTTGTCTTCAACGCTGAAATGACCATTTTTGAAACGTCAAAACCATTCTCTGCATAATTTATCAGTTGTAACATTGTCACCATAACCTTCCAGAAGCATTCGATGCAATTTAGCTGCACTTCTCTTCCATTTAAAGCAGAAACATAAAATCTTCTTCAAAATTTGACTTATTCATCAAAGTAAAAAACAGGATTTTTGTAGTAAATTCAAATCAATATAAACTAAATATTATTGACAATTAATGTATAAACTCTCTGAAATCACCAAAACCAGCTGTCATTATGAAACATTTAGATCAGTCAGAGCCATCTTTTGAAAACTTACCAAACTAAATTATATTTCCTATATTTTAAGTACAGTACATAGCAAATTACTCAACTTTCCTTAAGTTAGTCAACTGAAATCTACTCCAATAATTACTTAGCTCTTAGAAATGATTTGCAGGTAAGGATTGGAATTTACTGTTTACATCTGTATACACAAATTAAAGTATTTTAAAATATTTACCATGAAAGGTCAATGAAATATTGAATTTGTCTATAAAAAGGTCTTATAAGTCAATTATTTTATTTTCTATCTGATGTACAAACTCTTTGAGGACTTTAGTCTTTGCAATCAAAATCGCTAGACTCGAGATTTGTGACTTGAATCCTTTGACCCGAGTCTCCGGCATTTAATTTTAATTATTTTATACAAACTTAATTATTATTATTTCTCCATAGTGAAGGATTTATAAACTTAACAAACTGATTGGTTGCAAAAGGATAGCTCAAAACGTGTTTATTATAAAACTATGAGATATCAATTTGAAAAATAGTATTAAAAATTGTATTTCATTCAATATTAAGTTTGAATTCTGGATGTATTCATGTGATGTTCTCTTTGTTGTAAAGCATTTACTTACTTACAAATTTGTAAGAATCTAAATATGTAGGTAAACATTTTTTTATATATCAATGAATGATTTTCAATAGTTTTTAATTAAAATGCATACGAATATTAATTATACTAAAATACATTGTTTTTGGCAAATAAAAAATAAAAAAAGAAACTTCCTTTCATTAATAGTTTAATTTATATACCTAAAAAAATGTATAAAAATCGATTTTTAGGTAATTTCCTTGCACAATGAAAAAAAAAAAGAAAAAAAAAGAAATCACTTTGAAAGGTAACAAAATTAATTAAAAAAGAAAAATATTAATCAACCCGATTTAGAAGTAATGTACATAAGTAATAGGGGAAAAATCATTTTTTCAGTAAAAAATACAAATATTACTACAAAGAACGAGATAATCAAATCATTTTTTTTCCCCCGATCTGATTAAAACTTTTTTGTTAATACTTCTATAATATATAATTATACAGTATAACTTGATCTAATGGCCACCAGTTTTAACCGTGTCACCGCACTAAGCGGTCATCTCAAATTCTACGTAGAAAATTTAACACATAAACACATTTTATTAAATGTGGTTCTGCAATTCCCAGCCGATTGTTATTTACAATAATTGATTTCTAATATACACAGAAGAACCCACTTGAATAGTTGGTTACTTTTTTAAGCGTTCACTGACTGTTTAGTACAAAAATTTTAGCCGATGCACACTTGATGAAAAAGAATTAATAATTGGCAGATAAAAAGTTATTTTCGGAGTCATTCGGAGAGGATCTGATGAGCACTTGCTAATCATACTTTTTTATACATGTTTGATCGTGTATAATTTGGATCTTTGAATGAATGGTTTTTTCCCCACTCTAAATTTTTGTCTCTATATATGTATATATCTGAAGATGAATATGACAATTTTAATAAAACTAGTGATGTAGTATTAAAATTTTAAGGCTTTGTGATCTCTAGAAAAATATTAGTATGCTATATACAGTTATAAAATAAAAATCTCCATTGTGACACTTTGTATAACTTTTAAACAAAGGAAAATTTTCCGTATTTTTAAATTTATAATCGTTGAAGAAAACATTGTTTAAATGGCCACTTGCAACTAAGCGGTTACTTGTTCAGTTTCCCCTGCCTTGGTATATATTTCAAATTTAACCATATGTGCAAACGTTTTGTCTAACGACAAAATATTGATGGCAAATTATCTATTTGGTCTACCTATGACAAATGTATTTGTAATAAAAAGTTCAACAGACATTCTTGGCAAAATTATTTTCGTTTTATTTGAAATGGAACCCTATTTCATATAGAAATCTAATAATTAATCTTTACAAACAAGTAAAAATAAGCAATTTTTCAATTATTGGTCAAATTGACTCATTTAATCAGATTTTGAAGTGAATATTTCATTTTAAAAGCCTCTAAAGTCATAAAAATATGTTTATTCTGATTGTTACGGCATATTTATGCAGTAGTTTTTTAAAGAAAAAAGGCACACATACAAATTTCCATAACAGTAAAACCCAGCTAATACCAGAACGGCTATACTTATTAACTATCTAAAATATGCCTAGGCAGTCATTTTGACTGCCATTCAAATTAAAGCTCTTTTGAATAAGTTTTTCTTTTACACAAGAGATGAAAATATTTGACAACACATTTATTTTTGTTAATAAAATATTACGAATAATAATTGATTTTAAATTAGTTACTAGCTCATTGAATTATCTGTAAATTAATCTGCCCTTATTTTACATATTAGAATACAAAATCAAAAAATTGTAAAACACTTGAAGGAGCCTGTTTATAGCCTTTGTATTATATAATCCGGCTAATTAATCATCTATACAGTTCGCCCTTAATATTGTAGAAAAAAAATATAGTTTTAGAGCCCTTTTGGGTGAGCCATAAAAAAAGTTTCATTTTTTGAATTATATTTATACCCTTTTTTTTAAACATATATCAAAATGGCCAGCTCAGCCGTTCTACTTATGTATAGTCGAATATTCTTCTAAAAAAACTACCTATAATGAACTATGTATGGCGTCATTTGTAAATTCTTATGAGCACATATCATAAATGTATGTTTTTACAGATGACTTATTTAAATGTAAGTCTAAAGTTTGAGACATATTCAATGGCATTCAGCTATCAGAGACTCATTTTTATAACCAAAATGCTAGACGAAATCGGTCTGGGATTGAGTTTCAGCATGGCTAACAAAGAAAGAAAACCTTTTTGCTAAATATTTGTCTTTCTGGTTTTTCTTAAAGAGAGGTTGAGAGACATACAAAAAGATCACTCTGAGTAAGAGAGTTTATTACTTAGAGGAGAAGGAGGCTAAGAAACTACTAAATATATACTGTACACAAAATTCCCTATTATTTACAAAAGTTTTTTATTGTTTCAGATGTTTTAGATCATAAATATCTTTGGTAAACAACATGTAAATAACAATAACTTTTATATGGTTTCTACTCATTATTTTATCATAATAACTCCATTTTATACATATGTATGTATGTATGTATGTATGTGTTTTAGTCTCAACTTATGTTCATATGTATAAAAGTATTATACTGTCTATTATTTTTTGAATTTATGAGTGTATAAATAAAGAAGAAAATGAATAAAAAAGTTTATTTCAGCAATCTTCTCGGAAATGATGATGCTCTGAATAAAAATGAACAAGATATGTAAGGCTTTGTGTCTGCAGAAATTTTTGTTTTTGAGTATCCACACAAGAAATAAAACCACCATGGAATTTAATTAATTATTGAAATACTTTGTTTCTTGTCAAGCAAGCAATCAACAACAACAACAACAACAAAGAAACCAACTTTTAAAAAAATGCAAAATTGTTTAAATTCTTGTCTTTTTGTTATAATAAAAAATACATCTAATTTTAGAAAATAGCATCATTAGAGCCATGATAAAAAACACAAATTTGGTATAAAAAACAAACACGAACTGAATTTATAAGGAAAGCTCATTTAACATGACTAATTGAGCGTTTTTTTCGTAACATTGTCATTCTTGATGTTGCCTATCTTAGAAAAGACATATATTGCGTCTATGAATACAACAATTTAGCTTAGTTTTTTCATTTTTTTGTTTTTTTTTGTATCAACCGTAATACCAAATTGCTTATGGCTTATTATGCAATTTGTGACCTCAGTTAAAACACTCTATATTTCTCAAAGCACTATTCAATTCTTATTAAAAGAATACAATTACATAACTAATTACTTTGGCTCTATATTCCTCTTTGTCTTAATATTGTGAAGGAAACCAAAATTTAGAATATATTACTACATTTATGACTTCTCTTTCAACGTTTTTCTCCTTATATCCACCTCAATTTTGAAAAGCCAAATTGTCTGTGACATGTTATTTGTAATCCTCTGAATGAGTTGATGTTTCACAAAATAATATGTGAAAGCCACGCTTTCTAAAACCTTTTTTTTTTACCATTTTTTGCCCATATTTAGAAACATAATAGTAAGAACTCTTTGAACTCATGTCTTCAATTTAATTCAAATGAGCTCAACTAACGAAGAATTTTTTTGACTCTGTCAGGAATAATATTTTAAATACAAACTATCCATGGTTTTAGAAATAAATTCTAATGTACACAAGTTACATAAATATGAGTTTGATAACATTTTCTGTCCACAGTTTGAGACTTATTTAATAAGGTTCAACTGTTTAGGACTGATTCTTGATAAAAAATATCAGTATAAATCGTTTTAAAAGACATTAAATAAGATCAAATGGATCTGAGATCCAGTTTCAACACTACTAATTATTATCAACCATTTTTGAATTAGGGGATTACACGGAACAGAAATCACAAAGCGTTTCCCAAGACATTTTTTACGATTCTGAGTTCAGTTACAAATTTTGAGTCAAGTTAGTTTTTTTTTTTTATTGTCTGAAAGATGATGACTTAAATGCAGTTTAGATAAATGTTGCTGCAACCACAAAAGTTAGAATGAATATTCCAGACTGTGCTCTTTTAAAATTTTGAGAATCTGTGGTTTATTTCTCGAAATATATACCCTACTACTCAAAAAAAAACTTAATGACATATCTAAACTCAGCAGCTGTAATTATTAACTTGATAAATTTTTTGTGGCTATTTTGAAAATTGGAAAAAACATTGGCAAATGAGTATTGCATCAGGGGGGAGGAGATGAAATTAATTTTAATAATTAAATCATGGTTTTTGTATTCCTGATACTTTTTGCCCTTAGTAGTACATCATACAAACACCCTGTTTTCTTGACAGTTAAAAAAAACAACAACCAAAGGTCATTAAGTCAACAGCCAACATATAAACATAATATGTTCAGTTTAGACTATAATATTGTAAAGAGAACTATTCAAGTGGAGAAAATACAAAGACAGATACTAATTGAAATTTTTGTTATCCTCAATCCACAAAAAGCTATTGAAATTTTTTTATTATAATATAAATGGTGGTAGTTTTGGCTCCTAATCCGTCCTCCTGTTTGGGAGCCTATGTTTATTTTAAAAAGAAAAAATGACCTAAAGATTAAGTTCAAAACATTTGCTTCTAAGTGAGTAAATTTTTACTTGACTAAATATAATATTTCTCCATCATTGTACATGTATATACGTATAAGTACAGTGAGAACCTATCACATTACGTTCCTTAAAAATGTTTTTACCATTTTGGGGGATATAATGATTATAAACCAAACAAACACCTATATTAAGAACAAACAAGGCTTCAAAATGAGAGTAAATTTGGTTGTTGAAATATAATACATACATATATGTGGGTTTTTTCATCATCAGAGGACCAACTATGGAAAGCTTTGAGGTTATTAACCAGACATATAATACACACAAATATATTTTACTCAAAATATCTTGCGGTTTTTTTTTAGTATTATTATTTAGTTGTTTTTTTTACCTAGAAAGCTCAATATTACTATCAAATACAATATATTTAAATAGACTATGTTGTCATCAAACTCACCATAGTAGGTAATTTTACGTCTCTTTAATATTTCTTCTCTGTGTTACTTATATCCCAAAGTTAGAAAATTAAATATTCAACATGTACAAAGAGATTTTTGTTTGTTTCTACGTTAGTTTGATTTCCCTTCTTTCCTTTAATTTACACAACTTAAACTTCGGTTTATGTATCCTTCAAACCCACAAAAATAACAGCATATATATATGTATATACCTAGTTTTGAAAATAAAGATATAAAAGCTCTAAAAACATTTCTCTTGCTTTCTCTTTTTTTTTTTTTTTTCCATTATTTTTACATGTATTTTTCTTCATTCAAATCCTCAGTTTCCCAATAACTCATTTTTCTTGTCAAAAAATAAAAATAAAACATTATTGGAGCTTAATTTTATCTGAATTTTTTTTTCTTTAAAAAAAAAAACAAAGTACCATTTGTTTTTTAACACAAATTTAAATTAAATTTAGCAGGTACTAATAAAAAGTTATCTCTCATTTATCATAATTTTGTTTCCCTTAATTGGATTAAACAAAAAAAAAGTAAAAACAAAAACAACTTCTTTGTGTAATCTAAAAAAAAAAAAAATATCAAAAAGAATGAAAATACATTATATTAAGACATAATTTTACAATGAAAAAAAAGAAAAAAACTTTCTTTGGTTTGAGGGATGACAACATATTGGTTTTGTTATTTATTTCTAAGTGTTGTTTTTTTTTTGTGTGTGTGTATGTGGTAAGGTTTTTCTTTGAATTACATATACATATATGTAGTTTCAAAGGAGTACATACATTGTAAATACATATAAGAATAATTTCCCTCCAATTTTCCTTATTTTTCAAAATTGCAAACTTTTTATTACTTTAATGTAGTTTTCAAAGTATTTTTGTTTTGTTTAAAATACATAAATGTTGCATCCCTATAATTTGTTGCTGTTTATTCTTTATTTAAGGTCATTAATTTTATACTTTAAAACTAATTCTTATACATATTTAATCACTTGTTTGAAAGAATGAATTAATGTAGGGTGAGGTATAAGGTAAGGCATATATGGTGACATTGATTTATATAAGAGATATAAAAATTGTTTGACATATTATATTTATAATTATAAGGAATGAAACTATGACTTTGGAGTAACAATTTGCTAAAATTTTATGAGTTAAATCTCTATTGTGAAATTGGCTTGAAATGTAAAATGAAATGAATTGCCGTAAAATGAAATTTTGACCTTTTTTTAATTAGCATTTTTAAAACAAAAATATGTTCCATTTTCTTGATATTTTGATAAAAGTACATACATATTTTTAAACATTTTGTCATTTTTTCTACTTATTTTAATGTACTTTGATAATTACAGTTCAGCATCAATTGTCTATATATATTTATATATATTCATTTAAAAAGCATTCAACCAAATAAAACTTGCAACCATTTCACATAAAATAAGAAAAACAAAATGAGGCATCTATGATTGTAAAACAATTGAAAAATCAATCCAATCAATCTGAAAGCTGATTTGATTTTTTAGATTGACTCACAGGTGACAAATGACTCTGAGCAATATTTGTATCGAATGACTATTCTATATTACTCAGAAACCAGAACAAAGAGAATAAATTTGATGTCACTGATGTACATACTTTGTGAAATGGCAAAAAAAAAGCAACAAAAAAAACATAAAACAACCATATTTCTCAAAGTGTTGAGCTTTTATAAGATCCATTTAAAACTTTTTTGATAAAAAAAAGGTTTGAATTAGACTAAATAACAAAACAGTTAAAGTTAATCAATTTAACTGGTTAACATAACAATTTAATTTCTTCTTTTAGCAGTCAATAAAACTAATTAAATTGTATTTTCTTTAACAAGCATACTTAAAGACTTTTTGCACAACAAGGTTTTTGAGATAATCAAAAATACTATATATTCTCCCTTCAGCTGTTTTTCATCAGCTGACTATATGTGTTATGACCTCAAAATGGGTATGGTTATTATTTATGATTTGGATATAAAAAAAATATATTAAATCAAGGGTTACACGCCTTTTTTTTGAAATTTTGAATATTATACAACCACTAACTATTGATTTGTATATTGGTAGAATTTACAAATATATAGTATATCTTAATCATAATTCTACCCAATATTAAAAGGTCGGCAACAAGGAAAATACAGAAGGGTAGCCACCAGTTGTTTTTCCAAGTGTTTCCTTTCTCTTTTGAAAATCTCATCGTTCTGTATTGAGAAGTACGGCTAACATTGTTACAGCTAAATGAATATATACTAGATAAATACTCTGATTGGCCTATTTGTACATTTTACAAATTTCTCCTCATTATGGAACACTTATAAGAATATTTTTTATTTTCTCTCTTACAATTAGACAAGGAGTGGAGTGGAAAATGAGTGATTTCCCTTTTAACTCTAAAACCTTGTAACAGTCTCTACTTTTTCAATTTCTAGTCCAATAAACTTCTTATTAGTGAGGGTGATATGATACACTATGACTGGACTACTCTGACATCATCATCATATGCTTTATTTAAGTTTAACTAATCTAGCCGGTTAACCGATTTAAAAACCATGCAGTTAATGGTTTATATTTTGAAGCCGATTAATCTAACAGAAGGATTTGGTCAAAGGAGGAAGGGAATAAAGCTGGTTTCGTAATTCTTCTGCGTGCTACTACTTATGTAGCTCTACCGTGAGTCTTAGAATTCTTGCGAATTTTTGCTCGAAATTGAATGAAAATTTACGCATTTTTAGATGGACAACTTCTTCTTAGTTAAGGATTCTTATCGAGCGTTTGACATTCTGTTTGAAAGCTGTGGGTCTTAGCTTTAAAATGCATTTCTTATTAATCCATTCCATATAGTATTCAAGGAGTTATTTAAGTAAAAAGGATTAGGCCGACTTTTGGATTTACTCCCGCAGCCTTTGTCCCAAGAAGTCTCTTTAGGTCAAAACAAAGACTAAAAATGGAATTTGCATTGAATACACTAACGAACCATTATTTTAATGCACAAAATAAGTATTCTTCTAGTCTTAAATTGAAGTTGAAGTTGGAAAATTGGCCAAAAAAGCTAAAAAAGTAGGGTCCGATTTCTCAAAACTGTTTGACTCTTATAACTTTTATTATACTTATACACCTTAGGATTTTTGACTGTTGACCAGTGTAATTATTTGTTAGGTTTTTGCAAATGAATTATGTATAAAGTTTTATTTCATTTAATTCAATATTTCCAAATTCTTTTATATGAAAATTAAAAAAATATTTTTTCTTTCCGTCTACCTTCACACATTAAAAGAGTTCTATTTAACGAAATCAATCTTTTTATTACAACACTATACCTTTATTGTCAATTATAAAAACTTTTTATTAATACCCTTTTATTTAATTAATCAGATTATCACAAAAGATATATTTTAACAAAGAGTCTAAATGTATAGATATGTATGTTACTAATTTTTTTGTTCTTTGCTTTGTTTTAAGATCTCAATGGCTCTAAACATATATACATTTTCGTAAGAAAAAGAATGATTCCTAAGTTTAAAACCATTTAAAAATAAATTGATAAAAAATAAAGGCTCAACAGCCTTGAACTTCTATATCAAAAAATAGAACTTCTTCCAATTTATGTTTGATATATGATGAGTTGTTAATGAGATTTTGAACTGATCCTTAGAGAGGTGGATCTACTTTGAAACACGAATAATTGTATAAACAGTATGTCTGCTGTCTCAACAATTTGTCATACTAATGTAGAGTTGTTCATGGGAACACAGGGCACAAACTCTAAGCTAAAGATTGATCAAATAACACATAGCACTTATGTTGTTAGAATGAAGAACTGAATATATAAAATGTGTGACTTGTGTTTATAATATTTCCTTTGGCTTTGAATCTGATTTAAATCAATGATAATCATTTTATGAAAAGTTTATATTTTTCAATGGTCATTTATACATGAAAAAAAAATTATATTATAAAATTATTGGAAAAGAAGGCAAACATTGTATGCGAGATGAAAACCCCCCATTAATTTGTACAACTTTTAGAACCTTGAGCAATCATTAAAACTTATTCAAAATTGTTTCAAATTTGCATTGTCTCATTAATAAAATTTATATTTTAAACCGCAAAAGGTTTTTTAAGTCCCTCTTATTATACAAATGTAACTAAAATTTTGAGTAAGTTAATGCATTTTGAAATTTTATTGATGTTAAAAGGTTTTTTTAATATTTAATAGTTTATGTGTATAAATAACTATATCACTTCCTGATTTATTAACAGTCATGTCACAAGAGAATACAAAGTAGTTTTGTAGCATATATTTTTACTGCTGCAATATTTTAACTCTTGAAGCTTAGATTTATTTATTCAAGAAAAATTGATGGAAATAAATTTTTGATTGATTACATCTACTTTAGCAAATCAAATAAATATATTGACAAATTATATATAATATATATTTAATGCAACATCTATATAAATTAAATTTAAATTAATTATAAATATTTCATTTTATGTCTCTATTAATATTAAGAAATACATTATATAAAGTGAATAAAAAGTTCTTTTTATCATTGTAGAATGTTATCAATTAATCAATAAAGTTTCATTAAAATATTATGATACTTGACATAAGAGTTTGATTATATTTTCTTTTAATACTATATATAAGCACAACAATTGAAGAAAAAAAAACTTTTATAAGACTTTAAATCGACTATTTAACAAAATACCATTAGGGATTTTTAAAACCAATTAAATACATATATTATCTAGGAACATGGATTCACAATACTCAGACTCTTGATGAGCTCTGCCAGGGGATTTCCTTTGGCCCGTCAATAATATAAAATTATTTGTTTATTTCGTATCTTTGAAGTAGGCCATAAAAAACAAAGTAATTTTTTTTGACTAATTTGTTTTGAGTTATATAAAGTATATTTACATACTGTTTAATGACATAGATACATAGAAAAAAAGATAATTTGGATCTATTACACATGAAAGTTAATTCATCTTTGTCTTTTAACAAATTATTTTTGAATATAATTTAACAACTATATGTTATGATTTGATGTAATTGCGGTTTTTCTTTGCTTCCAAAATGAGTGCTCTAAAAATATCCAGCCTCATATATGTGGCCTCTGAATTCAAGGGCTTTATTTTAATTTATTTTTTCGTACACAATAATTAAATTGCATATATATATATATATACACTGGAGGATGTTTAAAAGTACAACCATTATAAAAAAGAAAGTTGTCTGAGGGATTCACCCCCATTGTCTGAAGAAATTAATTATACAATTGTAGAAGTTAGGAAAATGTTTCCACTTTGGGCTTATGTGTTAAAATATAAATACATATGCCTATATGTGGAAGGAAAAGATTTCAATTTAGATATTCGATGATGATGATGATGATCAACAGGAAGGGCTCACTCAAAGAAAAAGCATGGTTTTTCTTTTTTACCCTTATGCCCAACAATCTGTTTTTGTTTTTTTATCCTCTTCTCTATACTCTTAAAGTGAAAGCATTAGACTATTGAACCATCAAGATTCCCTTCCCTCCCCCCTCCTTCTTCTGTTTTTTTTTTTTTTTTTTGAAGGTAGGTAGGTAAAAAAAGATAGAAGACAAGGCTTTCTTCAATGACATTCATGGCTCTCATTTCAACGTGTAAATAACATATATATATATATATATATATATTATTTAGAAATTGCTGTTTTTATCAATCATATTTTGAAATACTATGGCTGCGTAGAGCCGTAGAGCTCTACTCCACGTCATAAGTATATAATATCTCTCCCCCCCCCCCTCCCATGTTTGATTCCCATTTCAAATTTTTGTAAATCATTTCATACTGGGAATTTAGTTATGATAGTAATACTCATAACTCTTGTCTCTCTAATGACGAAAATATTTTTTAAACATCATCTATAAGAGAATTAAAAAAACTGTTAATGCAATTATTTAATAATCATTTAATTTCACATCTGACGTCATTGGTTGATATACAATGACGTAAAAGGTTATATAGTCAAATACCTCAGATAAACAGTAGTATGAATTCACCTACCATTAGACAAAAAATTGTAACCGATTAGAAAAAACTTGCAAAAATTGATTTGTATCCTCAAGTTAGAGTCATTTGAAGTTTTCTATGTACGTTAGAGTGGCAATTCATATATGTATATGAAAATTTAAAGGTCCCTTCTCGCCTTCAAAGGCCAAGAAATTGACAGGGTGTTTTTTTGAAAATTTTAAACCCTTTAAAATGTTTTTTTTTCATTAAGTTTCTCTAAAATTCATGTTTAATGACTTAAAAAAAGTATGAATAAAAGAGAAGAAATAAATGTACCGTGTATAACGCCCATTTTCTTCTATTTATTTATTTTGCATTTTATAAAATAAATTCAGCATTAATTGCATAACAAAAAAAAATGTTACGCAATGTCATTAAAACGATTTGATATAGTAATCAATAGACTTGTTTTGTGACTTTTTAACCAAAAATTTATCAAACTTTCAACTGTAATTTGAAATTATTATATAATTATAAAAAAAAAAATAATAATAATATATTTCCTTGGATTCGTGGGCATTGAATTAAAATCATAAATTTCAATAGCATCTGCTCTTAGATATATAGCAATTTGTAAAGTCTTTGATGACATATCATGGATCTACAGATAACAAAAATTTAAAAATAAAAAGATTTATACGGGAAAATGAAAAAAAAAATATATCAAAATTAGAGGGTCTTTAAAAAAGTATAGTTTAAAAATTTATTTAATATTCCCCTCAGATGGATTGGTGCCCTTATGAATGAATATGTACATATATGTATATTATACCTAATCTAAATAGAAATCCTTTGAAATCATTTTTAAAAACGAATAAACATCGTAGTCTTTTGACTATTCACTCAGTAAAATGGAAATTTCAACCCTTTGAAAAAACGTATTTTACTCTTTCAAACGCTGTTAGGAATATGATTTTCCTTAGATATCCCCAACTTCCCTTTAGATTATCTTTTTTGGAAGAAATGAAATATTTTTATACCTATATATAAAATGTACAATTTTTATAAAATAAACTTAAAAATATTTATAAAACGTTTCAAAAGTGCATTAAATCCATGAATTCCCTATTTATGGATTTTTTTACCTCTTTTTTTATGTATTATTACATGTTTTAACATAAAAAGTGTACAGTAAAAAAAAATATGACTTTTTTTTAAAAAAACCAACCATCCTTTTTTGTTATAAATAGAATATCCTTAAACATATATTATCTAAGGATGTATCCAAGAGCTTTATACGCATGGATAAAAAAAATTTCCCCATACTTTCTCTTGTATAATTCATGTTGCTATATATATAATATTTACATGACTTTATGATAAATCGTTTTTAAATAAATGATCGATTAAATCTTCTCAATTTATCATATTTCATAATCTTTTTTTTTTTTTAATTGTGCATGCATACTAATATTTATTCTCATAAATTAATCAAATTTCTGCCCTGGGTATTATTTTTCTTAAAAGAAGTATAAAGAGGGTTTTGCGTGGATTTTGGTATGCTATAAGAAAAATATATAATATGTTGTGCTTAGGGACTCCTTGCTCTGAGATGATCCCCTCAATACCATGGACTCCCCTAATACTGAATTCATGACACTTAATTCCTCTCTCCAGAATTTAATTCTAGTTAAAAGGCTTTGATGACATCATCTACCATTTACATTCAATTTCTTCCTGAAACGGAGTCGGAAGCATGGATGAATTGACTATTTACAACATTTATGCAACTATACTTCTTCAAAACCTTTTAGCCCACAATTATTTTTATATCTCAAAAATACAAAAAGGGTCTTTATTACTATCTATTGTTGCCTCTTTGGCCAACAAACTGATTTTTTTAACAATGATGCACGTGTTTTAATATTATTTAATTTATTAATAATTATATATGTAGTCTCTTCGCAGTGAGTTATCAGCTGAAAAACAAGGGAAGCCTAGAAATGAGAATATGTTTCTATTGAGCAAAAAAAAAAGAGGTTCCATCAAAATAGTTTGTGTACTTTTAACGAGATTTTTAAGGAATAAGAAGACAAAATAATAAATCCTTCTCATAAGGACTCTTACTAGTCTGTTCTCTGATTTAAAAATAATAATGTTGATTCGTTTGAAATACGTTTCTAATGAATTATAAGTAAATCCCTCTTTGCTCTCTCGTTAGAAAAGGATTCAACTATATTTTAGATTCAGTACTTGTAAACAAATATTGTTTTTGATCAGTGGTCCCCAACCTTTTTCTAACTGCGGAAAAGTCAACATTTGACAATTTTACTGCAGACCGGGGGGTTGAAATAATATTAATAATAACAATAAACGTGAATCCACTGTGACCTCATATGGAACTTTATTAGCACATTGCTCAAACACTATAACAAATTATAACATGAAAAGCGGTCCGTAACTCTAAATCAATGGGAGTCCTGAGTTTGTTTCTTTGCAAATTGATAGTCCAATCTTGGTGCAATGGCAGACAAAGACACCCACAGTGTGTTGATTATGTCCAGTCTACTCCTTTAACTCCTTGTTTTGGTGGCTATCACTGCAGAAAACCCCGCTTCACACAGATAGGATGTTGGAAATGATAACAGGGTTGCAAATAACAAAAGAGCACGGAGAACATGTAGGATGCATTGTAACTTGTTACCCGTGAAATCTGATGAGTCAATTATGAACCCAAAATAATTAACTACTATGTCGCACAATTAATTATTTTCGTAATTTGCATTTATACTTAATATTTTCTTCTTCTCCTACAGTCTGTAGATGAAGGAGTGAGTCCCTCTTTATTATCGTCCCAGACATCGATAATAAATAAAACAGAAATAACTAATTAGTTCTTGTACGGCCCGGTGGTTGGGGACCACCGTTTTAGAGTATCATATTTTATTTAGGTGCATACAAGGTCACAACCATGAATAAACTAATATATTTATACAATTTTAAGTCTTTATGTCATATCATTTTGCTTTACAATTGTCAGGACAATTAATCTCGAATAATTAATTATCATTTAGTGTCAAAGAATATTAGAGCAATCGTTGTTAAGATATTACTGGTGTAGTAACCATCTATTTTATAATAACTAATTAATTTATTACTGTAGAGATTTGAGAAATTCAATATGGTCACATAAGCAATTTACTAATTTCAGTCGAAGAGACTACTCGACTCACTAGTTTTGTGAAATAGCAATGATCTTTGGCTTGCTCCAATATAAGTATGCCTATGTTAAGAGGTCACTTATAACTATATACTCAATAATTACAAAACAGTTTCACAGTTCTATTGTTGGGTAAAATAGTTGAAAAGAATATTCCTCATAGTCTATAAGCTTCCAGGATAATGTATAATTATTTGTACAGCAATGGAGTTGATATGAGTGATTGTTTTTTTTATGTACAGCAAAGAGACTGAAGGATTCGAATCTATGGAATCTAGAAATTGATATTTTGAGCATCGTGAATAGAATGCAATTTTGATATAACAGCAAGGTTATTGAACCCAAATATAGAGGGAAAATAAACAAAAATTTGTCAGTTGGCACAAGCTGACAGATTGAACCATTTTAAATGACTAACCACGTACAACTGCCCTAAGACCTTTGAGCCATATTTTCGTTTATCAATAAAGACTATATCAATTCAGGTCTGATTAAGTCATCTTAATTGTAATTAAACAAGAAATTAAAAAGACGAAAAACATCCCTAGAACATTAAGTAATTTTCATATTTTGGATTATAATAGCTTTTACTTATTACAAAAAAGTTATTCTTAAAATTCTACACAGAGGAGAGCCTCAATAAAGTGCTCATATCTCATCAACAACTAATTTGAACAAATTAAAATAATTTAGTAAATAATTTTTTTATCACATAAATAAGAGCTTTTGTATCAAAAATTATCAAATTATATAACGATTATATAACGTTCATTGGTTGATTCTGACCCAAATGTAATTTCAACACCTATTTGATTCGAAATGTCACACTAACTTGTGATTTTATTTTGACGGGTTTCATTTAATAATAAAAAAACAATACATAAAAGTCTTGTGTGAAAAGAATTTAATTTGTCTTTTTATTCAATTTTTTAGACAAAACTCTTTGATTTCCTTTTTTTTTGTTTCGCTTATACTCTGTTTACAAAAAAAAAAAAAGTATCTGCAGCAATTGTAGCTCTAAATTTAATCAGAAAAGTACGTAGGATGCTAACACATTTTCAATTTAGACAAATAAATTGAATATGCTAATTTATATTTTAAAATTCCTAAGTGTATGTTACAAGATTTAAATGGGAACGGAATGGATCTAACAAAGAAAAATATTCAATAGGAAACAGAATAAATAAGTAGAAGGAAATTTTGTATCAGGTAGAATTAATTGAAAAAAAAAAAAAGTGAAAAACATTCTACTTTAAATTCAAGACATTTAACAAAGTATTATTTTCACATAAAAGAAATTCAAATTGGGCATGTACGTTTAATACATGTAATTAAAGCCCTTTTATTCAAAAGGGTTTGATTTTATTAAAAAAATCCCTTCATTATTTTTTGATATGCATGATGTAATCAATTTAATGTACCTCTCAATTGCAACTTGTCAAAATTACATATATATATATATAATTAAAAATATCAAACGACTTCTTTTAATTGGTTTTGGTGGGAAAGGGGAAAGAAAAAAAATACTGAAGCCATTGAATAGCTCATTTAAGTAAGAATAAAGCATCAAAAGTGTCTTATAGTTAATCATCTCCGACTAAAATAGATGTGAAGATATCTCAAAAGTCAAGAAAAATATAAAATCCAAAGAGACAGATGTCAAAGTACGTTTCCAAAGAACATTTTTCAACTCTTTCCCATATTCAACAATATAATTCTTTAAATAATTGTTTTAACATTAATAAATCGTCAAAATACGAGCTTTTTTTTTAGGCGAGTAAGGAGCCGAATAAAAGTATTACACTCAACTAGAGGGTTTAAATACATAGATCTCAATCTTTATACTAATATTTTTCCCAGTACATATATATTAGGAACAAGAACAGTCAACTAACTCCTGGATTCAGTGGCGATGGAACGGCCTCCAAAACTTTTCATATAAAAGAAAGTCAAATTGAGGTCAAATGGGCTTAATAATAAAAAAAAGAGATATTTGTCAGGAAAGTACAAGGTAATTTAGTAGAGCTTCTTAATTCCTTCCCTTGTTTTGTTTTGTTTTAAATGTATATTATTCTATGACTTTTCCTTTTACTATAGGATAGTAACTAACTTTTTGATATGTAATTTAATGTAGGTTACTTCAGGCATGTTTGCGTATTTCTTTAATATGCTTTACAGATATCCATGGATTTGTACAAACAAAGTTTTTGTTTGTCTAAATATTAATTGAGCAAAAACCTTTTTTTTTCTGGCACAAGGACTCACTCACCTTAATGATGGACCCTTTGTCAAAATGAATATCAAAGGATGGATATATAAAAAGTACTATTAAGTAAACTGAGTGAGTAAAAGGGGGCACAAGGGATTAGGACTTCAATTCTTGAGTTTCCTCTCTCTCTCTTTAACAAAAAAAATAAAAATATTGGGAGTTTATGTATTATGTCTGTCAAAGGATTTAGTCGAGTGCTTGTCAAATTATTCATCTTAGGGCCCGTTCATAGGATAGTTTGTTACTATGGAACACATTTTTTTTTTGTCTTGTCTAGTTATAAATAATATAAATTAAAATTTGGGGGAGAAAATAATTCTAATTGACCAAGTAACTCTAACCATTTGATGAATGTTTGAGAGGAGAGGAGTGTCATCTGTCAAGACGTCTTACTATATCAGCTATTCTCTTACCCTTTTACAAGTAGAGACTTATTTTTATTGAACTTCCTAGAAATATTTCTACATTTTAGAATACATACAAATGTAGTACATATACTACTATGGGGAAAAAATATCCGGAATCAAAATTTATTTAATATTCAAAATTCATTTCATGTCCCTCAAAAGTAGTCCGGGCCCCCCACCCTCCATGTATTGCACATGTGCCAACATTTTTGTTTTTGTTTTTTAATTTTCAAAACAGTTGATTCAAAAAATTATATAATATTGTATTAAGTCAATAATTACATAACAATGCATACTGAGTTTAGATCAATTAGTCTATTAATATTCTTAAGTAATACTTTATATATCTCAAGGAATAAACCACGGAATATTTAAAAAAAATACAGTCTGGAATATTCATTTAAACTTTTTTGATTGAAACAACATCTCTCTTAATTCCATTTTATTAAACATCTTTCAGACATTTAAAAAAAATGAAAAATTCGATTTTATCTGTTCGCAAAAGGACGTATATAATTATAAAACAATAACTCCTGAGTTTAGAAATACTCTTAAATTTAAAAAATTGAATGGTTGGTTTCTTGACTTATAAGTTATGGCTCCCGATAAATAAACCAGTGATTCTCAAAATTTATAAAGAATACAATTTGATATACTCATTGTAACCTTTTTTTTGTTTTCACAACAATTCTTTAAATTGTATTTTAGTCAACATCTTTCAGACATTTTAACAAAACAAGCAATTCGATTTTACCTACTCACAAAACGACGATGCGTATCTCAAACACACACATTAATATTTTGTTAAATTTGTTACACTTGTTACTGCCAATTTCATGTTTCAGCACTTATCCCTGTCAGAATGTTAAATTTCCGGGTATTTTTTACTTATTGTAGTATATATATGTACATATAATACTCTGGAACGAGGATAAATGAGCCAGAATCAAAGCAGATAAAACGGTTGCTGTCGTTGTTTAAAAAGTGTAGATTGAGCGTATATGTATATAAATAAATTTTGTTGTTATGGTAAATAATGACAGCTATTTTTCAATGACTTCTCTGTTTTCTATGTTATTTAATACAGTTATTATCCAAGGAAACGGATAAAGCTAGAATAGACTTTGTTTCTAAGTTGTTTTTTTTCTTTTTTTCTTATATCACCTCTCAAACATTCAAACTACTTCCAACTCAATTTAATTTTATCTTTAATATGATTTTTTCTGAAGGAATTGTATTTACTTTTTTGCAAATCAATTGAGGAAAGTATGTTAAAGATTTTTATATACAAAAAGATAAAAACTTTTTATCTTTTTTTTGACAGATAAATCTTTTGGGATAAGTAATCTATTGATCTTCTTTCTTTTCTTTTTTTAATTGCAAAATTGCAAAAAGTTGATTTTTGCAAAAAATAATAATAAAATGTTCTATTTGATTCAAACAAGTATGAAACTTTATCCAGGGGGAAAGGGGCATTAATTTGGCATGAGTATACAATAACTTGAGTTCAATTTTTTGTTATTGATGACAATAGTCACAAAATTAAAGTTATGAGTTAAGTAATAAATTGTTATTTGAAAAAAAAAAAAAACCCTTGAGTCAGAATAGTTTTGTTTCAATCAAATTTTAAGTGTGTTTTTGTTGGTGGGGTTTTTAACGCTTTTTTTGAGGGGGGGGGGGATTCAAAATGGCTAAATCATGGCTAAATTTATTGAAAATTCAAGTGTATAGTTTTTTTTTTGTTTTTTTTGACAGTGTAAATTGTGATTTATTTTGTGGAAAAAATTTAAATTTATCTTATTAAAGTCCATTTTTACAATGTTTTTCCTTACTTCTTCATACTAAAAAATGACTTTAAATGCATTCAAATTCATTTAAAAAAACAAAAACAAACTGTTTAACGTTTATATACAATTTATGGATACATTTTTTATCATTTACATTTGGTTTGAAATTTTGCTACACAAATAATTATTGCATATTTGTTTATCATTAAATCCACAAGGGAAATTTACATCTGAGAGAAAAAAGAGGAAAGAAAAGTCAACAAACGTTTTTCCTCAACTTTTTCATTAGTATCAGGAGATGCAACAGATTTATTTCAGGGAATTTCAGTTTATTTACTCAAATGATATTTATATTATATCACATTTGAAGCAACTATACAATTAGGTATAAATAGGTTAATGATGTATGGAAAGGTTTGAATTCCCATAACCCAAGGCAGAAAAAAGAAAGTATCATGAACAGTGATGTTAAAAATGGCAGATTTTAAGCGTGCGAGTAGTTTTATAAAATGCCTGATAGTTAAAACCCTGCATATTAGTATTATTTCATCATTCATAAACCATCAAGCTGTTTTCCTTTTCCTTTTGACATAATAATATTTATTATATGCAAATTATATTATCTATTATAAAAGTTACAATAATATCACACAACCTTTCCTTCAATTTTGGTTGATAACTTTCTAATGTTAATATCTCTCGAAAAAGTGACTTTATGGGGAAAAAATTGCTCGAACTAAAATATTTATACTTCTATCCAATAAAATGTTTCATTTGCTGACATTTTTAATATGTTTTCTGCCATTTTCTTGAGTTATAGAAAAGGTAGAATAATTATAAATATCGTTATTAAATCTACAATCATTGTTTTTATATATATTCAAATATCTAAAAACTTAAAGCTTTACTTTGTTAATGAATAAATGACCATTATTATCAAACTAAAAACTTGAAAATAAATATATATTCAGAGCAGAAATTACTATTTATATACTTATTTTCTTAAAAATTAATACAAATAATGAAATTTTAACAAAAATAACTATAAATCCAAAATTAATGTACCGATTTGGAAATTTGTAAAATTTCCTCTTTATTCAAAGTAATATCTACAACTTTGATTTGAATAATATCTTTCTACCACATCAATTTAATTTAATTCATTACTAAAAGTCCAAGAAGAGCTCTCTTGAGCCTGGAGCAAGGCTGTCACAGCTACAGTCATAGTGTTATATCGACACCAAATAAGCTGACTTCCATGGTTACTATATCATTTTTGACGTCATCAAGGGAAGGGGCCACTCGCACGCTTAAAAATCGCCGTTTTTTTACATCACTGGTCATGAAACACATTTGAATACACACATTTTGTATTTTTAAGTCAAAATATGATTGGAAAGAAAAGGTCACACTATAAAGTGGCCAGGAATTGAATTTTATAATTACAGTGTACTTAGTTACTTGGAAGAAAAAAGAAATTAATAAATTGTTGCTAGTTAAAAGAAAGTAGTCACTATAAGTTAGCCAGGAATTGTTCGAAAGAAGTGATGCAATAAGTTGCCAAATCGTACCACATCCGTCAAATTAGAAGGAACAATGTCCATAGAATATGACAGGTGTATTAAAATATCCCATTTGAAGGTTTCTAAATATTTATTTACGACTTTTGAAATATGAGGCCGAGCCTTGTCATATCCTGTCTTTGCTCGTATTACAGCCGTTTTTCTCCTAAGGGACGGCTCAAATGAAACAATTGGTGTCTATATTGATTTATAATTACAGTGTTAGGCACGTCCCTTGGAAAAAAGTAATTAATTACTCGTTGTTAGTAACTTACTAACGAGTTGTCACGAATTAGTTACTCGTAAAAAGTTATAGATCCATTACTTTAATATTTTATTTCTTTACTCAATAAAAAAGTCAAACAGATAAATAAGTTCAAATTTGGATCTCTCAATTAATTTAGCATACACTTAATTAAATGTTTTATTATTCACAAAGTGGGATAACTGTCATTTTTTATTTTTGAATAATAACATGACTTATAACAGAAGGAACAGTAATCAAATTAGTTATTTTGTTATTGAAAAAAGTAACGCTGCTGTTATTCCCATCTCTCTATATTTACTAACCTGAGTGTCATTTTTTTTTTTTTTTTGATCCAATAAGGATTTTGATAAGAAGGGAATTGCTAATCATTGTGTGCAAAAAAAATCAATTATTGAATTATTTATTTGTATATATAAACACATATTAGCATCAAAGCCCTTCAATGAATCAGCATTGCAAGTTTGTGAAATTTATTTTCAAATAACATACAAAATTGAGGGAAATTCATCATGACTTGGAGTATTTGAATTTTTTTATTTTTTTATTGTGAGTGACATTGCATAAAAGGACTAGCATTATGATTGAAGAAGGTATATTATATAAGCAAGGTATTGAAATGATATGAAATCGATTGAAATCCGTGGGCAGATGACACTAAATTCTCTTACTAAATACCTATGCATAAAAAATGTACTCTATTTCAATTTGCAAATGAAATTGGGCATATAAGTTTAACTTTTATATTCTAATGTATATTATATATGGATAGAGATAATTTGTAGCCTTAAAAAATAGTTCATGGAAGAGCTTTTTGTACTTTTTGTCAAAAAGTACACTAATTTTAAGAAAACTGTTGCCTTAAAAATCATTTGTCTTGGGTTATAGCTCCTTTAAGTTACTAAAAATGATAATGATTTTTTTTTTTAAAAAAGACCTTGTCTATTCTAGTATATTTCAGACTCTAAACGAAAAATTCAACCTTAGTTGCTCAGAAAAGGACACGGATCTATAAGACAAATGCTTATTTTGATGTGGTGTAATTTGATACAGATGTCAGCAACATCATTATTAAATTAAAAATAACTAAATTAAGGTTTGACAAAATAAGCAATTAAGGAATATAAATATAGATATATGTTGTTCTTATTTCACACTATGTAGTGTAACACAGAATTTTTATATATAGACCTATCCACATTTGAAATTCACATTTCACATCAAACAGCTCAATTAAATTTTAATATACTATAAACCAAATATATTGGCCAAAAAAGCTAATAAATATCTGAAGATCAAAAGGGTTATTTTTTTTTTTTGTTTTCTTTTTTTCTTCTCCTTCTGAGATCTATGCACATTGACACGGAATTTCTGACAGACAAAGAAAAAATGGGGAGGGGGAAAATCCGATTCTTTAATTAAAAAAAAATTATTTTTTGATGTAAAACTTTTTTTGTATGAAAGGTAATCTGATCCTCAATAGTTCATACGGGTAAAAAAAAAAAAAACTTTAAGAAAATGTTTCAAGGGAGATAAAGTCAAACCTAGCAACATTGAGACATTTTAAAATATCTTTCATGTTAACATATACATAGATAAGTCATAATGACATGTATGAAAATGTCTCACAGAGACGTTATCTTTCCATGTTTATAAACGTAAAGTCAAAATGATTTCCTTTCCATTTTTCCAACCATTTTAACATAGTAGGAATGCAATTTTATTTTGGAAGCACGTTGCTATAAAGATAATTTAACTCAAGAAACAAAGTATTTGTGATGTAAAAAATATTTATTTATGAGAATCTGAATATATTATATATTTTTAGACATTTGCAAGTATTTTTTACAATATACATATACATGGATAATTATTTGCAGATGGGAGGGGAATATTCAATGCATGACTGTTGCGAAGATTTCAGGGACACTTTGGTAGATGGAGCTAGAGAAAATGTCTTCAATCTTTCAATATTCCCTTCCAATAATGTCTTCCAAGGTCGCATGTCCGTCTCACACATATTTTTCCCCCTCTAAAAGATACACGATGTAACTGATTCTCTACGCATGTAATATGTTCTATGATGACAAAATACTGCTTTCACTTCTTTTTTTTTTTGAAAAAAAAGGGTATTTATTGGGCAATAAATTCTACAATGAGATGATACTGACAATCTGACACTTTGAAAAATACAGAAAATATAAAAACAAAAACATATATAAATCTCTCTACAGAACTCATTAAACTAATTACTTTACAATATTCCTCTCTTCCTCTCTCTCTACATATTACAGATTAATAAAGTGAAAGTTTGTCTTCCTTTTGTATGATTTTGTACATTTCATCTTTTAATGATGATGCTATTATTATTCAAAAAAAAAAATTCTTTAGAAAAAGTTTCTTGTTCAATCACAACTCTTTACTTATGAGTCAGTAAAAAGTATGAGAAAAAAAAGAAAGCAGGGCTTGTATAGTTATTTATTAGTATTCAAAAGGATTTAATAAAAGATACTCTTGAGTTAATAAATACAGCAAAAAGGTATTTAAAATGTCAAATTATGCACAATTTGAAAGGTCATTAGTTAGCAAGGGGAGAAAATTTTAGAGAAAGTTATTTTTTTATTCCATGAAGTCCGGTGTTGTCAAGGAATAACTATTTTCAAGATCAATAGTTAATTAATTTCCCTTTGTTGTCCTTGAAACTTGATTAAAAAATAAATTGGTTTTTTATAAAAGGTACATTTCCTCTCTCTCTGAAGAACTTCCTTTCATATTTTGAAGAAAAAAGTTATTGCATAGTCATTGTATAACACAAATGTTTTTGATCGTGGATCCAGCTTTTTCAAAAGCGCATTTGTACAAAAGGTAACGAATACGGATCTACCACTTGTAGAAAATGCCAGAGCTGAATTTATAATAATATCATATTTGTAAATATCTATCTGCTATCTGAACATAGAGCACTAAATTACTGAATGTTTTCAGCAAATTTTTAAATGTGAGCAACCACGAGGCTCCCTACAACAATGAAGCATTGATTTCAAATAAAATATCTTGCAAAAATGTCATGATTGAAGCTAAAAATTTATACTAGAATAAAATTGACAGACTTGATTTATATATAAATACATTTACCATATTAAAAAGTCAACCAGAATATAGATTTCTAAAGAGAGGGCATGTTTCAGTTGCAATGACATTATTAGAAAATTTAAAGCTGTTTTTTACGCCATAAGGAGATATAATAAATGATTTTGGTACATATTTTGACAAATATATCTATAAACAGGCTTAACAAAAAACAGACACTTTTTTGTCAATACTAAAGGAGAAAATAGTGTCCTCATTTCGATGTATCATTAATTCGGTTAAACACTAAAATTATATACGTATATATGAGTCTTTCATCTATAAGGCAACAGATGTCGCTAGAAGTATTTTTATACCTTCTCAAAGGTCTTATTTTTGTTGTCTGTCATCTTTTAACAATATTCAGTCCATTGTTTGTGAAGTTTCAAACAACAACGCATTTTTGTTTGTTTTTAAAAATGTCGAATTTCGTACCTTCAAAATACGATTTGCAGACTTCCTTGATTTTCTGTGTTCATTCGAAGAAAAACGCTTCTGAATGCTTGTAGAAGCTTACGGTGGACATGCTCTTACCAGAGCACAGTGTGGTCCGCCCGGTCAAAATCCAAAACATGGGCCAAACCAAATCACTCCGGCAATGCTGTTTGTTTGTTTTCTGGGATCCACATGGTATGATTTAGTACGAGTTGTTAAAACCCAGTGAAACAGTTTACGGTACACGCTACCAAACACAATCAAACACTGATTTGAACTGCCCTATACGCCAAAAATGTCCAGGATATTCTGATCGGGGTAACCAGGTAATTTTTCTTGATGACAATTCACCGTTACATCCAATAAGAGTGACCCGGGAATTGGTAGAGACATGTGCACTTTACTCACCAGACTTGGCGTCATCAGATTATTACTTGTTCGCATCGATGGAACGCATATTAAAAGAACAGGCCTTCAATTATCACGCAGAAGCCAAAAAATGGCTCGATGATTGGTTTGCAGCCAAAGACGACCAAAAATTGTCTGAGAGATGGGAAAAATGTGTCGCTAACTATAATTATTATTTTGAAGATGAAAATCGTCACCCTTTTTTTTACAATAAACGTTAGACATTGAAAAATAAAGTCTTATTTCGTAGGTATAGACCTGGTATTAACATTAAGTTCATATCAACTTTTTACTTCCTGGATTACTGAATTTTACTACATTTTCGTATATATTATATTTGAGTATTGTATGTTAATAGTTTAGATGAGGAATATCTCCGACTCAGATTTAGTAAAAAAAATTCCTTGTATCATGTAATTTATAAAGTTTGGGATTCCCATCAACATTGAATATAATAAGAAACCAACATTAAAACAGCAATCTTTTTGTCAATAGATTTATATTTTTTTCCATATTTAACAGTAGCATAGCTTTTGCCATATTGGTCAATTTTCAGCTAAATTTAGCTTTAGTTCACAGTGTTTAAGCAACTTCTTTGATATATGAATTCTAATCACGGATTACTATTACCTAATACTATTAATAGTTTGGCTGGAACTAGCACTTTTTAAGGTTAGACTTTAATATTTAATTTAGTAAAAATAGGAACTTTAATAATTAATTTAGTAAAGATAAGAACTTTAAATATAATTGATGAAATATTTAGATTTTGGCAATCAAATTCTAGAAGAGTAGAATTCAATATGATGCATAAAAAAAGGTTTGAGTAGATTTAATCTCTTTTTTTGCTTGCCATTTACTACTAAGACTATCCAATTTTTAGCCCTTTTTCAATACCATTTATGATTAACTCGTACAATAGATATTTGGCAACACATTTGTAGTTACAATGGTTAAAATGTTTTTGGCTTTGATTAATAAAAAAATAAAAAAAAAAAGACAACAATTGATTGGCTTTCATTTTGGAATCTGTCGATTTAATAAGCTGTAATCAATTAAAAGGGTTCTATCATTATTTATAAAATAAACTCAAAAATATAATTGAAACTGCTGAGTGGTTTCCTGTATAACATTTACATTTAAGAAAGTCTTTACTTTTTCCCTAAAAATTAGAAAACATTTTCCTTACACATAATTTATTTTTCAAATCGCATTTACCGATAAAAAAAATATATAATAAAATACCTACATAAATAAAATGTTCATACAAAAATAATGTAAATTTACTTTCAGGATATAAATTAAAGACAGAGCTACAAATATTTTTTTTTTTTTCATAATTTATGACAATGCTATGACTCAGCAAATCCTAAATTTGAAAATAAATTTGAAAAAAAAAAATCTACATATAATCGAGTTCTTAGATTTATTTATTTATTTTTTTAAACTATTTCTTTTCGATGTATAAATTTATATACATATATGTATCTATTTATAAATGTATATATATTTTAGAAGTTCATTTGATAAGAAATGAAAATTTTATAAATAAAAATTTACATTTCAATTATTTATCAACGGATTTTTTCAAATTTGAGTAAGGAGTGAAATATAACTTTTTCCATATAAACTTACTTTACCTAAGCAAAAAATAACTAAATTTAGTTCCACGTCTAGTTTAAAATGTTCTGTCATTCATTTCAAAGAATTGAATTTGATTTGTTAGAATCAAACAATGAAATTATTGAAATTACCTACTGTTTAATCGGATATTATATTTCTTAATTCTTTATTAAAAATGTATACATATAAAAACGTAAGAATATCTTGTATAGCTCTGATTCAATGAATTCGGGATTTCCTATGGTACGATCGTTTTAATTTCATGAACCTTTTAGTATTAAAATTCATAATTTGATTACAAAATGAAGAAAATGTGAATGATGAAATAATACAAGCTGAAATACTTGGGTCAGCTTTGAAATCTAAATATATATACAACTCATCACAAGTTTGTATGTAATAGCGATGAAGGAATCGTTTTGTTCAGATTCAAACCTTTTTAGTATCTCTATGGTACCAATTAATTAGACTATTTGAGGAGTTTAAATCGTATATGCTTATAAAAAATTTCATTTCATTGATACAGACCCGTACGAGCCAAGATTGATAAATTGTTTTTGGTACTATTTGATGATGTAAAAGGAATTCAAATATATAAGAATTCGTATAACTTATTTAGTATGACTTAAAACGAATTTGTATACAATTAAATACCTTGAGTGTTTAGTAAATTAAAGCAGTATATGAGTAAATCTTTTAATTTGGGGAATGTGTAATCCATTTTGGATACAAAAGGACCGAATATGTAAATAAATAGAGCCTTGTTCTTATTTTTGTATAAAACTTGTATAACATTGTTAGAGAGACGTGTGTTTCATTCACACAATTGTTAATTTATGTAGAATAAAGCAATTTTTTTAATAATGTTTTATGTATGTATCCATCGACTAAATCCCAAATCCAACTTCTGAGTCAAATGTTTGACATCTCTCACCTAATCTATTTAAAACAGGGTTTATTAAAATGGTTCATATACGCCTGTAGGAATCCATGGGATAATTCAAGGGATCCCATCAATGTCCAAGAGTCAAAAAGAGATTCAGTAAATTTGAAGGGCCTTAGAAACCTCTGGCAACGAATTCCAAAATATAATTTATAATCTTTTTTTTTACTCCTGGTGGTTGTTTAGCCAATTGCAAACTGATGCAACGTTGCTGTCTAGACTGTCACAGTTTACAAAGACTTTTTGACTTGTACAACTCATTTAGATAAATAAAAAAATATCAGTACTTTCGTCCAAAGTTTAAAAATTTAAAAGTTCCATTGAGGAGTGAGCAAATTAAAAAGTTTGAGAAGCGCTGAATCTCTTAAAGACACACACAAAGGATCTGAATGAATTCATGGATTATGTATAAAAAAGCTAAAAATATGCAACCAAGTACATCAGGGATTAAGATTCTTATTTGCATGAGTAATAGGACACAATACATATATTGCATATATGTACATATTGTATCATCATACGAATTTATTATGAAAAAACTGATGACTAATATAGAGAGCTATGTAATCAAAAAATGAATAATAATAATAATATTATTATTCATTCATAATATGTATAAATATACATTTATCATGGATAAAATGATAAATGATGATAATTGCCCCAAATGCATAAAGTTCTCTTAAGTGAATGTTATTTGCATAATAAGCATAGGCTTATATGTATGTATTCGGATGGAAATAAAAGTCATTTATTAAAAAGGTTAATGGGCACTCATAGGAGGCATTGACAAATGTTTGTATAAAAATACAGTCATATATAAATGAGAATGTACATATATGTAACATATAATATGCTATTACTTATAAAAAGGACGTCTTAATCTCACATGCTCATAAAACGATCCTTTTCCTATTTTAATATATGAGGCCCGTCAACTATAAACACGTATAATGATGCAATGAGATCCTAGATAGGTCTGTCATGGTCTATTGACAAACTCAACTTGTACATCTCAACTTCTCAAAAAGTCAGATCATCTCTTGCTATATATAGGTGATCATGAACACAAAACCATCGTCAACACAAAAACAAATTGTGTTTTTTTCGTGCACTAAATGATTTGAACTTATATTTAAGTATATTCTTTAATTAATTATTGAGAGGCACTTACAGGTCACAATATCTAAAATATGACAGATTACAGATATTTGAAAGACCATATCGGAGCCATAAAGACTCTGATCAAAACGAACTTATTAGAGGGTATAATAATCTATTCAAGAAATCTGCATAGAAGGCCTACAACTGACTTGAATACTATATATACATATCAATGTAACATTGAGCTGTTTAAATATTTATATATTAAAAAAAAGTATTAGAATTTTTTTTTCATTTCTTAATTTTTATTTCAAGATTGTTTACATATATATATATATATTCTGACTTAGCACTTATGATATGAATATTTGTATAGAATCAACAATAACACAATGCCTTAATGATGAATTAATAAGTATAACAAAAAACCTACCTTTGTCAGGTCGACCATCATTGAAATTATATGTCAAAACCATATTTACTTTTTTTTTTTTTGAAAATAAAAAGTCTTTTTCCAATTTAACTAATTTAGTAATATACTTCGGCAAAGGAAAACCAAATGATTTTTTGATATATATGTGCAAGATAAACCAAAAAAATAATTAATAATAAATAAACACTTTTTTCCTTCGTCTACTCTTTTTTCTACTTCTTGACGTTCATTAAGACACGGTTTTTTTGTTTTTCTTTAGAAAAAACAACAACAAAATATATAATACAGAGACAAAGAAAGTTTGGGGGGGGGGGGGGAAGAAAAAACAACTACCAAGAGAGGTAGAGGGGGGTGAAATCCAGGTAAGGAAAAAAAATATCACACTGACAAAAAGGAAGCCCTCGTTTTCCCTCGTCAAGACTCTGTCTATCCAATAATAATAAAAAAAAACCTTCATTTTATGGATAGTGCCACAAACATACTTATTTTTATTACTACTATTTAAATAAAGTGCAATTTACTTTTTTTTATTATTATTATTATTATTTTGTCATTAGAAGGCTAATGTAGATCTATATGGCTATATAGCACACGACGTTATAATTATTGTACCTCGAAACCTCTCCTTTTAAAAAGAAGCAAATAAAAAGATCTGAAATCAGAAAATGAACATTAAATTTCAAACAAATCAACGTTTATAACACTCAAAAGAAGGAATAAAAATACGACAGCTGTATACATAATACAGGGTGTAGTGTTCTGTTAGTTACACTCTGTGATAAACGAGGGGTTGTCTGAAGGGAAATGCAAATGTATTCAATAATTTGTCAACCAATAAAAAGGAATATGAAGTTTTAAAAATGAGTAAAAACTCTAATTCTATGCAATTCTTACTACATCGAAGAACTTGATAAAACACGTATTTTTTTTACAGCTAAAACCCCTATAAAAATCATTTTTCACTCCTTACATTAATTTGAAAAATGACCAAAGTGAACAACAAGGGGGTGTAAGTTATTTTCATAGCTAAATATATTGTATTGTTACAAGGATTTTGACAGATGGAGATCCATACAAAGAACAGTTCTTCAGAAGATATCAAGGGTATCTGGGCACAGATAGTGATTCACTCTCAAGTGACTAACAAGCAAATATGTTTGGTGATAAAACTATCCAAATGGTATTGAAAGAATCTCTAGGGTTCTTCAGATGGATCTCCAGATATTTTGCTCAAGACCTTATGAAAGAGTGAACTGTACAAAAAACATGTTGACTGGCTTTTGGAGCTACCATCCCGGATACCTACAACCTTCCTTACAAATTTTTAAATCCTTCTTCTGCCCACTGCTCACGTGGAAACCAAATTCTAAGCTTTTTTCCTATTAGTAACAATACATTCTAAGAGTCGTTGCAAATAAATATCTTATCTTCATTGCACTCCGTGCTAAAGTGTCCAAAAAAATCCTGAACTTTTGCCAGGGATACTCTGACAACTAACTGGTTCAACTTTTGTATAAAATAGCAAAATTATATAAATTTAAATTTACATTTCTACATTTATTTTGAAATTTAATTACCCGAGCAGCAAATAAAAGAAACTTGAATTCAATCCAAAATGGCATTGTATGTATTTGAATAACAATCAAATCTAAATTATTAAATTTTGTTCTTTCTTTAACAACTTTTTTCAAAGGATGTTTCTTGATATAATATGATTTACTTTATACATCAAAGTTGTAATAACTTCATACACGCAAACGCTTACGTATAAAAAAAGAGAGATTTTCTTTTATTTGAATGTAAATATGTATAAATATATATTTGAGGATTTGTGTAATTGAGATTATCCCTCGAGGGATTTTTTTTGTTTTGCTTTCTTTCTTGCTGCTATATATGAGTATGTAGTTTATGCTGTTGTTTTTTTTGTCTAAATATAATTATTTATTATATACGAGTACAATCATACTTTATATAATACTCATATCTATTATTAATGGCTTAAAAAATAAGGCAACAAACCCTTTATCTTAAATATCAAAAGAGCCCATCTCTTTGCAAAAAAAAAAAAATATTACAACAAAGTTATTGTAGAATACATATATATGAATCATACAATAATTAATGAAGAAAGAAAACTGACGTTTAGACAACTTTCTTCTTTTTTTTTTTGAAAAGTTGAATAAAAAAGTTTTTATAAAGGAGTATATTTTACAAATAAATATTATTTTTTATAATAATAAAGTGCATTTTGATGTAATTTGTTTTAAAATTCAAAACTCTCATTGATGAGAAATATGCTGATAACGCTTGGAGCAAACGTTCCAAAAAGTATTACATACAATTGCTCTGATTGTTTAATCACTCCTCGTTAGTATTTCTCATTAAAGCTTTATTTATACCTTTTCAAGTTCAATATGGGAATAAACGTATAGATTTTGTTGAAGCCTGACTTTCCTATCAGTCTCAAAATTTACCAATCTTGTTTAAGGACGAGACTAACTTTAATCTTCATATTTCAAGATCAATGGGTCTTTCACCACGTAGAAGTGGATGCCCTACATTTGCAACAGCCTCTAAAGGAGCCAATGTTCATGTTATTGGACTTATTGGTCCCTTGGAGCTTGTTCATCATGAGGTGAAAAGAGGAAGTTTCAAAAAGGATATAGCAACGGAGTGGGTGCGTGAATGCGTGAAAAGCAAAGGACGTATGTATATAGAGGGCCAGTAGTACTTGGTAATGATAATTCTCCGGCCCCCCTCGGATTGAAGATGTTTTGAATGAAGAAGAGTTTTACATTCACAAAATTTACAGACTTGGGCCTTACAGTCTTACCATGCTTAATCCAATTTTTTTATTTTCATTAATTAGGAAATTTATTAATATGTTAAATTTCCAGAATATTGTTTTTTTATTATTTATTCCCATATTGAGCTTAAAAAGGTATGGATATATATTCGGTGCTAGACAATCCTTAAATTGTGAAAGGATGTCAGTGCATGCCCTCAAATGAAATTTAAAAAAAGGGGGGATTGAAAACCATCATTTAAATTGATTATAAATATAATTCTGAATCTTACAACATAATGTTTAAGAATATGTTGAAATAAAGGTATGAAGCAACAAAGTCTTCAAAATTCTAGTTATTTATTCCTTAGAAATATGTTGTAGTCTAATTATTATCTGAATTGGATTTGAAACTTTTATGCTTTTTTAAACTCTCCGTTGGGAACGTTGCAACAATCTGATATTAGTTTTTTTTTTAAATAGATTCAATCAGTAACAAATGGATAAATACATCTATATTGTGATACAATATGGTATGTCAACGTAATAAACTCCAAAACATTAAATGATGTAAACTGTTTTTTAGAAATTGTATCTATCCAAAAAAAAAAAGTTTTTAACAAAAAATTATTTTTTTTGTTCCACCTGTATTCGAATGATGTTTCCAAGGGAACAATAACATAGGTATACAAAGACTTTATTTCGATTTCATAATGATTATTTAGAATTGAGAAGTCTACGGTACTTCTAATGAAAAATATAGTGGGCTTATACGTTATTTAGAGTCAAATCAGTAGGTATTGTTTTGTAACTAACACCCTACAAAAACGTAAACAAAAGCAAGAAAAAAGATGATTTTGTTTTTATCCCCCGAATGAAAAATGAGTCTGAACATCATTTGTATTCATCAACGAATTAATTATTATTCTCCATTTTTATTAATCTATTATTATTATTATTCCAATTAATCATTTGTAGGTGTCATTATAGCATGGATTATGTATATACATATAACATATAAGTACGGTCTATGTTTGAACACTCAAATACTTTGAGCTAATCCCATTTTCTTGCTACGTAAAAATAGTTATTCGGATATTGAACATTGAAAATAGTTTTTTGAAAAAGTTAAAAATTTCTTTTGTCTAATATAGTGTATAGATGTATATAAATTGGGCATAAGTATTGCTTAAGTCGATACAAGCAACTCATACGCTAAATCGTTTACAACCATTTAGTTCCTTTCTATGCAGTTTGATTGATAAAAGAAAGATCCTATATAATTCTACTGTTTGTATAATTTATTTCCTCTATCCAAGGATGATGCTGACGTTTTTGTTAGCAAATATATGCTCAACAATTTTTGAACGATCAGTGCTTCTCAAACTATTTGAAATTATTCTCCCCACCCCCGTTTTTCAGAAAGTATTGATTTAAATATATATTCTTCCTTTCTTATTCTAACCAATCATGTTTTTTACGGATATTTGAAATGCTCCGCGCCTCAAAGTTTGAGAAGTATTGCTATTTTTCTGCTTTAATTGTAAGTAAAGTGCACATTAATTGCATCAAATGCTTGTAAAAGTTTAGGGTGACAATGTTCCAACTGATAAATTATGTTAGAACTGGACGTTTCAAGAATGGTGATATCAGTGTTGAGGACGACAAACCTCTCTTTGGACAGCCAATAAAAGTCAAAGACAAAGAATTGGAGACGTTACTCGTTGAATATCCGAGTCAAAGGCAAGAGGAGCTTCAAAAATTATTAAAAGTTACGTAGTTAGCCGTTAACATACGATTAAAATCCATGGGTATTATTAACAAGCAAAAAAAAACCAAAACAACTTCCAATAACTGGCAGTTAACTCATTATAAAAAAGTGTCATAAAAAGTTTTTTTTAATGATCATAAAATGTTGATTCTAATTCCTGAATGACTTGATTTCGAGTAAAGTGCTTTCTAAGCAGATAACTTTTGTCATAGTGTGAAATCCAAAGTTGAAAAACATCATGATGAAGATAAATATTTAATCATCCCTTTTGGAACAGGATTGTTTGATGAAGAACACTATCAAATCAAACAGTAAGTAAGTAAGTAAGTCAGAGAGGATCATTCAAGTTATCGAAATTCAAGTGTGTTTGTATAGACCTAGAATAGTATGTACATATATTTACTAAACAAACTTCAAGGTATTATCAATGAAGATATACTTATGTATATATTTATTCCGAGAAGAACAAAAAGTAAGATAGTTGTGATGATATCAAGGGAAGAACGAGAAGAAATGGGTTATAAAATTTTAAAAAGCATTTTAAATAGAAAATGCATATATCAATTTGAAATCAGTTTCTGCTAGAAAATCATCTCCTCTTCTTCAATTGTAATTCATATTAGATACAAAGATTGCTATTTGTACTTCTGACCCTAACAAAACTAACTGGTATGAGGCACTCATATGATGTTTATAACTGTCGATAAGTCTTGATCGTTTTTACAACAAACTTCTTTAGAAAATCTATTCCTTCCAATAATTTAATAAATACATCTCTGATGAAAAAAAATGAAATTAACTTGTAGGCACTTTTCTGTGACTATTTTTCATTTTTTTTTTGTACAGTGTTTAGTAAAGACAAGATTCAATGGATGAACTTAAGTCCTTCTACTAAAGAGCCCATTATCCTTCAACCAAGACTATCAAATAGAATGCTATGATTAATTATTTCACTTCAGAACGATTTTAAATTATTGTGCCAGAACAACTGAGGCAACTTTTATAGCTACCTAGTATGGTAAGGACAAATAAAATAGTATATTGCGTAATATACTCATAACAGAGAATCACTAATGGTTTGTGCAAGAAAATTATATAAAAACACGTTGAATGTGTATCTAAATGATGTACATATTATCGACACAGGTGACAAATTAGCTCGAAAAACAATCAGTGGTCATGAGTTTTTAAGGACGAACCAAATCCTACATTTTGTTGAATAATTATAACTAAACAAATGGTTGTTAATTTCTTCGGCCTTGACACTGGAACAATGTATATTTGAGTGGTACAGGACCATTTGTTTGCCAGGAGTATTTGAAGAAGGTATCTACTATGACAATGCAACGTCGCTCCAATCGGTTCAAAGAAAGGAACTTTTGACCCAACAAAGCATCAAAATGATGGAACATCAGCCTAAATTTTTCTACATGAACTCCAATTTTCACCACCTGAAGAAATTTTTCATGCACTAATTAGACACTACTTGGAGTTAACTCAATCAGATTAGAAAAAGTACTTGAGAAATTGGTTTAAACACGCATGGAAAAGTCTATTGCTCTTTGAGGAAAACATTTTTAAAAAAAACCAATATTACCCATAATAATTACTAATACGTGTTTAATGAGCCATAGAAATATAAGAAGTAACTCTTCTAAATATGTTACTTAAAAAGAGATAATCACTGTGTGCGGTAAGTTCACCGTGACACATTTTACAAACTCTACATTGAAAAGAAATAATGTTTGAGAACCCTATTCGCGAAGTGAACGATCTTCAGTCTGAATCCTCCTCATTGTGAATTAAGTACTGTGAATTTTCTACCATTGAAAATAATAGACTAAACTTTTGTAAAATTCTATCTTCGCGGGTGTTCGAATAAGGAAGCATGTGTGAGCATGGGGGAGGAAAACTTCTTCTCAACTCTAATAAGAATATTTTTTTTTTCCTTATCACACCCCCATAAGCCCTGTGTTACAATATGAATACCACAAATAAGTTCATTTTATGATTATACAAAGAGATCATTAATGCACAATATAATCAAAAGTTTGGATACGAATGAATATGAGTAATTTATTGTCAAATAAATACTGGTCTTCTCTTTACATTTTATCTGTTTTTTTACAACTTTTTTTTGTTAATCTTTGTGCACAATATGACTTATCTTAATGTGTGGTGAAGCAATGTACTGTAAATACATATTTTCATTAGAATGAAGAAAACAAAAAGGTCTTTGTTTCAAAATATGTGCCTACAATAATAGAAGAAAAAAAATATATTATCGGTTGGTATTCGTCTACTGTAGATTGTTTTTCAAAATGGCAATTTGATGAAGTTATTTAATTACATAAATGTGAGGTAATGAAAACACGTGATATAAAAGATACTACAATGCAATATCTGGAAATAAACGTCTCAATGAGAAATAAAGGATCTTCTGAACGCCAGCCAAAACATAGAAGTGTGAATATCAGCCCATTGTGTTTGTTTTTTCTAAACATTAAAGATGTATACGTTTCAAAATATTTACGTTCCGTCCGGTTTGGAATCGAGTGGACACGTCCGAATAAAAACGAAAAACTGTCATATGAAACAGATGATGGAACAGAAGTGGAAGAATTTTGAGTTCCGTGTTCAGAATCGATTACGTACAAAGCATTAATATAACACATCACGCGCAGAAGGATTAAGAAACCAGCTGAAATCCTTCTGGTGCAACTACTTAAGTAGCTCTACCGTGAGTCATTCATTTTTAGCGGATTTTTGCTCGAAATTGAATGAAATTTGACACATTTAGGTGGAGGATTTCTTCTTAGTTAAGGATTTTTATCGGGCGCTTGACATCTCGTTTGAACCCTGTGGGTCTCAACTCTTTAATACATTTCTTATTAAACCATTTCATGTAATATTCATGTAATGTTTGTTATTTAAGTACAAACATTTTGGACGACTTTTAAGCCGACTTCCTACGCCCCTAGGATACCCTTAAGGTGAAAACAAATGCAAATTGGAATTTACATTTAATATACTAGCGGATTATTATTTTTTAATGCACAAAATGAGTATCCTTCCTGGGCTTAAATTGAAGTTGAAGTTGGAAAATGGGCCAAAAAAGCTAACAAACTAGGGTCTAACTTCTCGAGAAAAAAAAATACAGATTTGAAATCAGCGTGCAAAACTTATACCCCTTAGGGTTTTTGACTGTTGACCAGCGTAATTTATAAGCTATTATAGCTAATATAGAAAATAATATGAAGCATTCTCGCTGGTTTCATCAACTGCAAAAAGAAAAGTTATCTCTTTATTATACATTTGTAAAAAGACGACTTCAACCACTGACCCTCCCCCCTGATTTTACTCTTACTCAGTAGAATTACAAGACTTGAATTTATGTAGAGTGATGAATTAATTTTCACTTGTTAAACATACGAATACATAATATAAGAAAAGCTGTTTAAAATTATCTTTTATTCCCTACTTAAGAGAGAGATAAGGAGAAGATCAGGAGAAAAAAAAGTAACTAAAAATATAGGTTTGAAAAGTATTCACAGTCGATTAACATAGTTTTTTTTTCCCTTTTGAAAAGAGAGATGGAAAAGGATAGGGTAAAAAAAGTCCAATAAATGAATCCAATTCTATTAGGAAGTCATGAGACAATTGACTTTTGTACAGCCTCCTTAATATAATCATTGAATATTCAAACTTAAGAAAATGTTTATTATTTTTGGGAGATTTTATTTTTTCTTTTTCATAAATTTGTTCGATTTTAAATTCAGCTGTCCAGCAAATGTCAATTTTGTAGAGATAGACTCTGTATGTCTACAAATCCTGACTACGCCCTTTGATCACACCTCATTCAAAAAACCATCAAATTTACTCAAAAAAAAACAAAATGGAAATAAATTAAAAAGTACATACATTGCTGTGAAGGTCACATGTACATAGATATGACTCAAGCTCCTTACCTTAATACATAACTTGCATGGAAGTAGTAGTTAAGTAATTATCTAATAGCATGTAACTCATGAACGAGTCAGTCTCAAAAAAAAAAAAAAAACTGAAATTCCAAAATATTTCCCCATAAATAACTCTTTACAAAGTGTATGTACGTATATGCATATAAACTAATTTTATTTTGACGTGAGGACTGTGTAAAGGACTAACATATATATCTTGTAAAAAAAAAATACACGCCTAAATGAAGAACATATTATCAAAATTAAATATCCTCTACGGATTTTCAAGTACATAAAGAAATTAAGACTCGGATTTTTTTTTATAGCTCAATAAATCATTACTCTAATCGAATTTTTTTTTTTTTTTTTTTTTTTTTGGCAAATGCATATATATGTGTGTGTATATTCGGAGGTAAGTTTAATATCCTTCGATGCATTTGCATACAAGTCATAAATTATTATTTTTTTTTAGTAAGAGTGGATTCAGGTTATAAATTGCTTTATTTCGAACCATGTTTTTTGTTTATACAAAAATGGATACAATCGTGTATTTTATACACATATATATATATAATGTGTCAGAAAAACAGGATGCAAGGACTTTAAAATGCTTATATATTTTTGTTTTTCATTATTATTTTCCTTGGGTATTATTGAGTGTTGTTTCTAGATCATGGATTGACTGTTCCTTGATTCAAATATCTTATCCTAATATTTGGAATCTAAAGGAAACTATATCCTTCATTGGAAGTTTTTACATACGTAATCATGCAAGTGACTATTTTATAGCCAAGAAGTTATAAGCCCCTGTAGCCTCTTGGAACGTGTATTGTCAATACAGTTAATTATTTCAAAAGTAACTATTTTTAGCGACAAGGTTGTGAAAAAGTTTTTTTTACTTGTGTGATCCCAACAAAGAATAATTCCCTCAGATTCCGATTTTTGGCATATCAAAACCCATTCAAACCAAGGAACATTAGTATGACTATTCACAATAGTAAGGTTCTTAAAATGTCTGCATTTGTTTTAAAAGCCATGTGGTGAGTCTTGAGGTCCCTGTGACCGTATTTTTACTCTAAAAAATTAGAAAAACACATAGCACTTTTAAAGACGTTCTATCAGAGTGATAAATATAATTTTAAAGGCTAAATTTTGATCATTTTCTTCAATTCCAAAATATTATCATTAAAAGGACAAATGACTATATTTGATAATTATAGCTAATTAATTTTATCATCACCTTGAGAATGGAGGATTCAAAATTCAAGGCATTGAATCAGACATTGCTTCAAAAAGGGAATCTTTTAAATCAAGAAAATGCTGAAGCAAATTAGGAATTATTTCTTCTCTCCATTCTGTTTATTGGCTCTAAGGCAGTGGTGCCAGTTGAAGAAATAATAGAAAATAAACTTCGTTTGGACTAAGACTGCACTTTTTTGCTCCGCTCTAAACAAGTTTGAAGCTTTGATAAGTAAGGCAAATCTGCTTTGCTACATTTGATAATCTTCTGTGTCCAACTTTTTTTTTGTTCAGTTCTGTACTGAAGGGCAGATTATACTATTTCCTTTAAACAACGCAATCCATTTATTGATTCACATATCGACAAGAATTACTATTGTGTACGTACTGAGAGGTACTGAAAATTTATCGACTACATTGCTAAAGTTTAAATGTAATCTATGAGTACATAGAATAATTGCACTCTCCTATGAACTTCATTTCTACTCATTTATAAAAAGTATGAGTTCTCTTTTATTGAATGGTTGTTAAATAGCATGAAAATTTGGCAATTAGTTGAGTGTTATTATTTTAGCATATATATATATATATATGTACTCTTATAAATGAGACAACGGGACTAATCCTCCTTCCCCCCCCCCCCACTTCTCAACCCCCTTGATATTGCAATGACAATTTTGTTTCTAATATATGTGATGAATTAATCCTTAGTATATCCTTATTTTTTATTTTGCAAAATTATTTCTCTTTGTAATTTGCACTAAAAGTATATAAATAATTGGGGAAGAAAAAGAGCTTTAACTTTCAAGTCATTGTCTCCTTCTACTTTATTCTAATTAGGCTTATAATTACGTACATATGTGTGTATGTATGTACATATAGTGATACAGTCAGTGGGTTTTTTTTTTTTTAGCTGAGATGAAAAGAATCATATTTTTTATAAATATATAGTACATTAAACCCACAAAAAATAAACTAACTCCGGTATATTTAACATGGATATTAACTATATGCAGAAGATTCATCATTGGTATAAGAACATACATAGGCCGGTATATGTATGTAATTACAGAGCAATATGTTGGTAAGCTTGAAGCAAATAAGTGTTAAAATGATATTTTGTGAGACTGACTAGGAGTTTTAAAACACAGGGTATCATCCATGGTTCATGGGCATGGACCCTCTTGTATTAAATCCCTATGGAGACTGAAAATCGGATATATGAACAGCATTAGAAGTGATGATGAGAGGTTTGGAGGGTTGTTGTCAGAGGAAGACTCGTTTAGTAAAATAAATCATTTAGTAAAATCCTTTTAATTGCGTTGAATATCTGTTACTCTCTTTGACTTTTTTTTTAATAGTGTGTGTTATTTTAAATGTCTTACAATGTTTGTTTATACAACCTTTCTGTGATAATTAAAATATTGTTACAATTAGGAAACTTATGGCATGTGAATACTCAAAACCTTAATTCATTTAAAAATAAAAATAAACATCAGATTAATTTTAAATAAAAAAAAGAAAGTTCCAAGGAGGGGAAAAAATAATTAAAGGAAATATTGAGCTTCGTTCAAGAATAATTTATATAAATTAGTAAATATATACTTTTTTTTTCAATTAATCATTAAGAGGTACTGAACCCTTATTAATTCATTTCATTCGGGGAAAATATATATATATAATAGATTTTATTCTATTTTTATAATTATATAAAACTCAATTATTCAATAATATAAATAGTTCAACTTTTTTATAAGTAGACAAACATTATATCAGTTTATAAAAGGTAAACCTTGAGCAAAAAGGTTTTTTACAAAAAAATAAATAAAAAAAAAATAAGTAAAACACTCGCTCATTTCCCTTTTAAAATAACATAACAACTCTAGCTCAGGTGTATAATAGCTTTTATAATCATTTCTACAAAGCATACATTAACGGAGCAATAAAAGTTTGTATTTTTGTGTTTATGCAAAACTTATTTTTTAAAACTATTTCTGTTAAAAGTCTGCCTAACATAGTTTCATGCATACAAATATATATGTATATACTTATTTGTGAGACTTGCAAAAATATTAATAACTCCATAATAAAAAAAAGTTCTCCAATAAGTTTTTTTTTTTTTTCAAGACGGATCTTTTTACTATTTGAAAATATTAAAAAAATAATAAATTGTGCCTTTGTTACAAAAAATATATAAAAAAGCTGAAGAAAAGTGGGAGAGGGGGGAAGGTGTCACAGAGAGGCAAAGTGCATTTAATTTTTTTACCTTTAAGTATATACAATTATTTTTTGTTGCATTCAAAAAAAAAATATACATGTTTTTGACTTTATTTATTTTTTCACTATTTATTTAAATAATAATATTACACATGACTCAACATAAGATCTCAATGAAAGCATCAAAGATCTTTTACCTGGTCAAGAAGTCTTTAGTAGTATCTCACACCTCATATAAGTAGATCTTTTGAACCATGTTTCTCCTTTCAAAATAATTAATTTGTATATTTTTGAGTAATAAAACAATACTTTTAGTGTTGACAAATAATGTTTTGAGTAAGGAAGAAAAGCTATTTACGTTTTCGAGTCAAGTTATTGAGTATTTAAGCCTCAAGTAATTGAATGTACATTTTGTACATTCAGCTATCTCTTATAGAAGATTTCTACTGCATACCCAATACATCATTTTCCTTTAAAGTTTCATACAGATTGCACTTTCTAAATCCATATCAATCCCTGAGAACTTTTCATATGATCGATTGATAAATGATATAACTTATTAACTAACTTATTCTCAGACATTTTACTATATAACTTACCCTAATCCCCTTATGTATACCCAATAATGAATACAAAATCACGCTGACAAAATAGCACTATCTCAACTGAAAGTTAATGAGAATCTATCGTAGTAATAGTCTGTTATTCGAAATACAAAATGAGTTCTAAAAGGTGTATAATATATGTATTTCAACATGCTTATATTTGAATTATGTATAGATAGTCAATAAAAAAACAATATTAATTGTAATGAATTGTAATGAAAAAATGATACATGCTTATTTTTTGCCGGCAGATGAATATACAATGATTGCATGATTAGAAATTGTAGATAATATCAAATCAATTTCGTACACATCTATGTATATTTAGTAAAAGTAATTACTGATAATAAGCTGTGATATAACAATGAATGAATTTAATAATTTATCAAGACTGTTCAAAAAAAAAACTGAACCCTATTTTTAAAGAGAGGAGACAACACGTATTATGACACACTAGTTAATGATACTTTACCTAATTACATGGATTAATAAATAAAAACTGAGTATTTCATCATGTGATTTCCTCTTCCTTTTCTTAAGCTTATCTGATGGAGTATTTCCTCATAAAACTAATTTATTTATTTATCTAACATGATAAAGGTATAAAATATATATATATCCTAAAAGATCGTATCGTAGAAAAAAGATTAGGGTTTTAATAAGCTTATCATAGGCAAAAACTGTGTCAGGAAAATAAAATGAAAGGATTTTATTCAGGTCTACAATAAATATTTACATACATATATCAAAAAGTTCAAATTCAGGAGTGCAGTAATCTGATTTTTTTTTTTAAATGCTCAAATATCATGTTTTTAAAATGTACTTTTTTTAAATTTTAAAATTTCTAAAACAATCGGAGACACAATATCCTACACTAAAAAAGTCGTTATTGGCCCATTCTCTTCAAATATCATCTGTGAATCCCATTTCTCATTCTAACCAAATTGCAGCACATACTAAAGTTTAGCCAATCTATTAGCTTATATCAGTATAATTGCACTCTAAGCTATATTTTCCATTGAATATGGTTTTCCCCTAAAAAAACACATTCAAGTAATTAAACTTGATTTGATCTACAATATATATAAATGTACAAGACAATTGATTATTGTGTTTAGAATTGTTATGAAAAGACACCAAGCTAATAACATTATACAGATATTTCCATTCCATCTCAAACATGAGGGCTCCACAATACATATTGATTTAAATTAATTTTTGTCAAGGATAACACGTTGCTTTTTTCTCATATATAAGTGTCATTAATTTCTTTCTTAAGGCAGTTTGAAGGAATCTTATAGGACTGAAAGGTTTTTCTGAGATAAAACAGAATTAAAAAAGGGCTTAATGACTTAAGCAACTATACTTTTTAAAGCAAGGGAAAAAGTAGAATGGGAAAGATATCGGATCAGGTAAAAACGTATAAATAAATCCATATTTAGGGTGTGTGGATATTTATAATTTTTTATAAAGTTTTGCAAAGTATCTTTACATGTTCAAATATATCCAACTTCTTCAACCATTTAAAACTGTATAATAATAACCATATAGTTAATCAAGGTGATTTGTACTCCCAACATTATTTTCTTAATGTGAAGAAGTAATAATAGCCAAGATAAATTTAGATATACATAAATTTTTGAATGGCTTTCCAAAGAGTATCTCTAAAATATATTACATTTTACAAAATTGTTTTTAATATTTGAATCAAATAAATATTTAAAATTAGTTTGATGCCCACTAATCCGTAAATATCTGACAAAGTCGAGAGTAATTTCTTATTACCTATGATGATTCTTCTATGAAAAATATTATTGCCAAGAACGGCAGTTATAAGATGAATATATCTATGGTTGGCAATCAGGAAATGATGCATTCCGAATGCTAATGAATAGAGAGATCTCTAAATGCATTCAAAATATGTTTACTCTGAGACACGGCATACCTACTGAGCACTATGGCATTAGAATTTTCAAAATAAGGAGAAATTTAAAAAATTTCACATAGTGTATGTATTAAAATTTCTTATAGCCATATAATCCACCCTCGTTTATTACTATGTACATATATAGGATAAATACCTTAGTTTTAAACGATAAGCGATTTCTAAACACGATTCAACAGCTTTCTAATATTTTAAGTACCTTTTTAAACATGATTTTTATCATTCTTAAAAAGTCTTTTTTTCTTTATGTATAATGCATAATCTTTGTAAGTATATATGTATAGTAAAATATTCAAGTAGATAGTTGATTAGGGAGATATAACGTTATAGAATATATATTTAAAAAAGTAGAGCAAAGTCCTTGATTGAAAGTAAAAAAAAAAAGTCAAATCAAATCAAAGGGACATGAAAAAAAAAATTGATTTATAATTGATTGAAATGTCTCATACATGTATATGGTACATATATGAAGGTAAAGGTTGGATTCGATTGCCTAAATAAATATATTTATACATTATATGCTGAAATAAATAATGACATACATATCTGGTCATAGCTATGTACGTATACATATATGAAACTAAATAAGAGAAATAGCTTTTTAAAAATAAAATTGGAGCAATGGAATATATATCAAATAGGTAACATATAGTATATACCTATGAAATGAGACTTTATTTGTCGATTTCTAACGTTCAATGTGAAAAAATGCTGAGAAATTTAATCTTCAAAATAATAGCCATAGCTAGCGACATTTTTTAACAAAGTCTCAGGCAATTTGTGGATGCCCTGCCAAAAAATAAGTGTATTTAGCTACAAATTAATGGTTGAGTCATTTTTTGGCTTCTGCTTGAGAATTGCAGCGCTGTTCTTTTAATGCATGATCCATCGATGCGAACAAGGGATAATCTGATGGTGCCAAGTCTGGTGAGTAAGTTGCATACACCAACGGTTCCAAATCGTACATCTCCACCAATTCCCCGGTCGCTCTTGAGTGATGTAGCGGTGCATTTCATTAGGAAAAATTACTTGGTGACGCCGATTGGAATATTCTGGGTGTGTTTTGGTGTATAGTGCTGTTCAAATTGACCAATGCATCATCAACTGTTTCACCGGGTTTTAACAACTCGTAGCAAATCATACCACGCTGATCCCAGGAAACACACAGCATTGCCTTGTGGCCGATCTCTACGCCGAAATCACCACTTTGGAATTTTTAAAACTATCTGAAGCACTGTGCTCTGCATAGTGCATGCCCACTGTAAGCTTCTACAAGTATTTTATGTTCTTCAGAAGAACTTTTCTTCAAATGATAGCAGAAAATCCGCAAATCGTAGCTTGAAGATGGTTGAAACTCAACAAACAATGAATTAAATATTTTTGCCAGATGACAGACAAGAAAAAAAAAGAAGAAGACATTTGGGATGGTTTAAAAATACTTCAGGCGACATCTATTGCCTTATAGCTAAAAGTCTCATTTCATAGATATAGAATTAATAAATATTTAATTATATTCTTTAAACGATCCATTTTTACTATCATTTATAAATACAATTTCAAGATAATTTTTATTTTTACATACAAAAAAACTTAAATGGGTGGGTATAAGAGGACAGAATAAATGTCTATGTAGATAGGAATATGAATTTTTTCTTTGAAAAAATCATTTTCAAATCATTAAAATGTATGATGAAGGATCAAAGGATAAAATATTCTTTAATACGTCTTGAATTCATTTAATGAAAGAAAGGCTTGACCTTAAGAGAAAAAGACTTGATAGAAAATTAAATTCTTCAATGTGTGCCTACACAGACATAATATAAATGCAAATGAATTTTCTATCCTTACAACTACATAAATAATACGATGTGTGATGTCATAATTAGGTCATATAATATAATTAAATAAAAAGATTTTTGCTCAAAGAAAAAAAAGAAGGCAGATAACTGCTTAAATATCAATGATTCATGAAAAACTTGACACCAAAATCATCTCAAACGTGATATTCCATATATTTTTTTATATAGAAAATATTATTTAAAATGCTGAAATATATTTGTTTTATTTGATCATGTGTGTCATGATATTTACAAGACTTTAAGAAAACACAGAAATCTACAGCAGATTTTAGAATATCTAAAGGAATAAAAGAAAATTATAAAAAAAATATGAATTGATCATCATTGAAAAAACTATAATATATCAAATATCAAAAATAACTCAAAACTATCCTCTAGGTATAAATTTCTTCATTTCAACTAATTAAATACACGAAAATAAATGTATTATTCTTTGAAACATCTTTGATGATAAAAAAATAAAAAAATTTGCTTGTTCAGTGTTCCTAGAAAAACTATATATATATATATATATATACAAAATACAAAAGTGATTATAAAGGAGTTGAGTAAATAGAAGAAAGTCATTGTCAACATAGGTATACGCAGATATAAAAAAAAATGTCAGCAGTTTTTTGGGGGTTTTTTTTTTGCCTTTGGGTTGCTTTTGTCACAAGCTTACATTGCAATAACATATTCTATCAAAAATACAATATATATATATGTGCTACATATTTTTATGTATAATATTGAAAATGATTTACAATATAGGAACTTTATAAAAATGAGACATATATTTTCATTATGAATAGCAAGGAACATTGACCTGAATGCCTTATTCTTATTATTTTTTTCTTCCATTCTATTATTTGTGAATATATATATATATATATTTATATAATGGCCTCTCAATTATCAAATATTTATATCTCTTTTTGTATATAAAAGGACGACTCAAGAAAGAAAGAAGAAAAAAGTTATGAAGCATATTTTTTGACAAGTTTATTTTATCATTCTTACTATTACAAAGAACATTTTCTAGGTAGATACCTATAACCGATCAAAAGATAACATTTGTTTTTCATCACTTACTTATTTATGTATGATCAAAAAATAATAATAATAATAACAAAATAAATTACCAAAAATTCCTCATTTTTTATATATGTATATATATATAAAAATAGTGAAAGGGGCTTTCTTTTTCTTTTCTTTTTTTTATCAAAGCTTTTTTGTATGTGCATACGTACTTTTTTGCCACTTTTAAATACTTTATTAAAAGTAGTTGTTTTCTTTTCCTTGTCGCAGTGTTCTTCTTCTAATTAAACCGCATTAGAGTATATATTAATGCTGTTTTGAAGGATAGTTGATATGTTTGCCTACATAAATATTACATAAATGTTAGGAAAAAAAATGAGAATTGAAGGGAGGGGGGAATGCCAAAGTTTGTATCTAGGTCATAGTTAATTATATTAAGGCCGTAATGACCATATAGACAGCTCACTCAGGTTGTATAATTGTTTGTTCGAAAAATATGTTTACTCAGACATATATGTATATGTATATACACTTCTATGAGTAAACAATACCGGGAAATTTGAATTTTAGTTTTTGGGGATTTGGATAATGATAAAGGTTTTTATTAATTAAGTTGTCATTACTGTCACGGACATTTTTGCCAAATTATACGTCAAAATATTCACGTGTGTTTGAGATATGCATTGTTCTTTTGTGAAGAGCTAAAATCGAATTTTTCATTTCTTTAAAATGTCACAAAGATGTTGATTTAAATGCAATTTAGGGACATGTTTTTGAGATCAAAAAAGTTTAAATACATATTCCAGACTGTATTTTTTTTTAAATTTTAAGAATCTGTAGATTATTTCTGGGGTACATAATCTGCTAATCAAGAAATAGATCATCCAATCTTTAAATTTATAAACGTTTATAACCTGAGTAGTTATTTTTATGTAATTATTGACTTAATACATTTTTTGTAAAAGTTTTTAAAATTGGAAAAAAACCTGTTGGCACATGTTCGGGTAGGAGGAACTACTTTGAAAGGGATGAAATGAATTTTGATGATTCAATAAATATTTTTTAATTCCGAATATTCTTTGCCCATAGGAGCATTTAAAAATGTCAAAGTTGATCCAAAAGTTATTTCCTGATTTATTCATGAAATTTACACAATTGAATTTAAACCATCTAAAGTTTTAACATACGAGATGAAGAACCACTCAGCCTGATTTTCAAAATAATATCTTTGTCCATTGCTCCTCTGGATGACGAAATAAATGATTTAATAAGACAGAAATTAATAAACCTCAATATATATATATATATATCAGAAATCACAGCCCATAGGAATTAAGGTATCAATATCTTATCCTTCACTACAAAATGTTATTTTAATTTATTCTACTCATACAAAGGGAATAATGGAAAATTACAAAAAAGTTTAAATTTATGTATCGAGTCTTTTGTAAGTAAGTAACTTAAAAGTAATGAGAACAACGTGTAAATGGCAAAACCTGCATCTTTGACCAGCATCTTTCCAGATGTCTCACGACTTTATCAAAGGGATTGATGCACCGACCTATTATATAATATTCAACTAGTTTATTTTGAGCCACAATTTCAATTTTGTCTTTTTTTTTATTCATTATACTTTAGAAATGTTTCATATCAACAATCGCACAACCTTTTCTCATAAATTCAATTATTACCAACTGTACCCTATGGAATGTATCTCCCTCTCTAAAATATTTTAGAAGACTCTCAAACATTGTGAATACGAGGTTTATTTTTATTTAACTTAGAGAAGTCTTTTCAAAAGTATGAAACCATAGTACACAAGATTGAAAGCTATAAGAAGATTATGGAACTTTAAGACTAAATGTACATACATAAATGTAGAGATGTCAAAAAGAAGGAAGTGAGTGTACAAAAATATTATTTCATATTAAACCATGAAGAATAATGTACCTTTGGGAAGTACGACATATTAATAATTCAGATACGAAATACAGGTTGCCAAAACACATGTTAAAGTGTATCATATCAATATCTATATTGCTTGCAGACTCCTTCTATTATTACCATAACATTCATTCTTTATATTTAACTCATCTGTCAATGACCGTCAATAAGATAGAAAGTATAAAGTGGAAATTAGTTTAGTCATTCAGACTTTATGCTCTTCACTATTTCGTGCTTCTCTTTTTGTTTGGTATTTAAGTGGAATTATTATTTGAGAATTTCCTTTGAGTCCACTAAGTATGGATAAGAAATGGCTAGAGGACTGGGAATCTCACAAAGGATATGCCTCTCTCAATTAGCCAAAATGATACGCTACAAATGTAAGGATCATGTACTAATATATTTCGTCAATGCTTCGTATAAATAAACAAATTCAATTAGATTCATAAATATACATTCTTTCATTATTGATTTTATACAGATTTTGGTTAATTAGCAAAAACAAATGTATAAAGCTATTGTAAGGCTTTTTTGCAATAAAAAAAGTCAAATTTTAACAAATGTCTCAACTCAACAAGAAACCAAGTGTATCTGAAATATTTTAAAAATGAGTCGGAACTGCTATTCTATTCTTGAGGACACTCTCTTTCGTTTGTATTAATAGTATATTTCGATTGATTAAATAATGACTCGAGTAATTTACACTGTATTATAAGAAAAAAAATCCCGGCCACAATCAAGAATAAAAAACATCTGGTAATTCTTACTATGTAGTTACTATTACTATGCTTCATGGTGAGCATGATAGCGAATTAAGTTGATTCTTAATAGTTCTACAACAGATGAACTGGTTTTAGCCACCTGCCACTAAATAAACCTCTGGGGCTATGAAAAAGATATACGTTCTTTCAGGAGCCATATCGGCTCCTTGTGCAATTGTAACATTTACCCGATTGCTCTATTGGATAGACAACAATCCTTGTTTTCTCTCTTAAAAGTGACATTTTAGCAAAAACCCTGCGTGATGGGTCTTAAAATGGCTACTAAATATTTAACCGTTATATTTATGAAGTAAAAAAACAATTAAAAGTGGATTTTCTCCTTTTCAATATTTGAAAACAAACTTGCTTTCTTATTGACTTGACACAAATCAGATCCCCAAACATAGTGTCAAGTAAATATTTACCATATTTCAGACTGATCAGTTGGCTCGTTTGTCTCTTTACCTTGAAAAACGTAACAATAATACATACATACAATAGTTTCTATATAAAGCAAGGAATGAGATTATAATAAATCTTGGGAACAAAGACAAAATTTACGACTTCTGTATTGTGTTTTTGACTTTTTTATCTTTTATAGGTACATAAGTGAGAAGATATGACATATTATTCCTTTTCTATCTATCTTTGTTGTTCTCTATTCTCCCTTGTTATGAAGTACTTTTTCTTTAGAAATTTATCTCGTATTACTTGATAAAAATGTCATCAAAAAATGTCATCGATTTCACTTGTTTTAAAAGACTTTTGCTACACAATGAAATGTATGTATATGCATTTAATCACCTTTAAAGCTTCCAATCTGAGCCTGTAACCAGGTTAGTATCAGCTCACTTGAGAACGAAAGACATTGAGAGAGAGAGATCAATACCAAAACTTTAAGGGATTCAATCCAAGAGTAAAATAATTATATTTAATTTTTTTTTCTTCATTTTTTGGGGAAAAATAAATTTGTACTTTGTGGTTGTTGTTTTTTTGTTTTTGTTTTTGTTTTTTCCTCTTGGTCTTGACACTAAGAGCAAGACATTCAATGAGTCAGTACTAAGACACAAAGGTGTGATTTCAAAACCAACTTTGTAGCTATATGATAAATAATAATACTAAATTGTCGTTAAATCGACCTCAAAACGCAGTAATTTACAAATAATAAAAATTGTTTATATTATTTACAAACTTTATAGATATTTATTTGAATGAAAAAAAACTTATGCAATGTCCCTAAGCTAAGCTAGCCATAATTTAATATTTATATATATACACCTACATATGTTAATTAATAAAAATGTAGCCTCAAAGTTCCTTTGAGAACAAATAAGCCCGAAAAAATTATGACAGTAATAATTATACAAGGGATTTTAAAAGGTCAAACTCTCATGAAAAACAGATAAGTATAACATCAAGCTTCTTCTTTTTTTTTTAGAATTTGATTGTTTTAACCCTTGTTCTATTTTTATGCTTAATGCAGGGTTTATAGATAGACTATAAAAGAAATAAAATCCACCGCAAACGACGACTATAATTTATATTTAGTTAGACACAAGACAAATACTATATATATATATATTTTTTAGGATAACAAATGAATCTTTATACTCTACCCTTTTTTATTGCTGGATATCATAAACCATGTTCATAAAAATTTAGAATTAACAATGTTGGTACGATACATATATATATATGTACATACATATATGTACATATAATAATAATATTTTATGTGTATATTTTATTCTTAGATACATATGTATGGTTGTGTATAAAAAACCCAAAAAACAACAACATATAGATATTTATTTATGGGTATGTGCAGTTATGAATAAAAAAACTGTTGAGTGAAGAAAAAAAATGTGTACATAAGGTTTCGATACCTGGCTTTTTCTTTTCTTTTTATGCAAAAAGTATAAACTTTTAAAATGTACACAATTGGATAGCAGTGGATATTGACTGAAGTTCATCTTGTATGTTCTAAAAAGAGTGATTTGACAAATATATATATCTAGAGTGAATAAAAAGCCAGTGAAAGTTGAAATAACATGGTTTTTAGTAGGAGCTAACATTTTAGGTACAAAACAGACAAAAACTTTTGCTTTTGAGTAACAAAGTATTAAATGTTTATGCTAATATTCTGTCAACGTGGAAATTTATATAAATAAAAAATTGTTCAGTGTGTGTAAAAATTCGAAATTTATTCATGATATAAAGAAGTCCACAAAAAAAGAATGATCCAAAATATATATATATATTCTTTTTTTACCAACAACCAATGCAAATTGTACATGAAATTTCATTCTATATATTCAGTACATAAATTCAGATATATTGAATCTAAGAGCCGGCTGCAAATTTGTCGATATGTAAATTATCTTTACATATCTCGATTTTTTTTTGTTGCTAATAACTTGAATAAATTGTTAAAACTTGATTTCATCGTATATTTTTGCTTCTATTTAGAATAAAATCACTAACCACAAAACATGGTTTTATGTGCAAAATTTCTTTTGCAAATTTAATTCAATTGATAGATTCCTCTGTCGAAAAAAAGACACAATGTATTGCCTAAATGCCTTCAAGAAGTTGAGGCCAGGTATTGGGAATAAAAGAAATAATACCCTGAAAGAGGCTTTCTATTTTTGGTGTTTACTTAAATTTCTTAATTTTTTATATAATTTAATATGCGAGGAACTACGGATTAGTTCCCTCAAGTTTGAGTTATTCAACTGATACAACTAGGTGTATACACTTAAATATCTGGCCCAAAAAGGTGAAAGCTTGATTTTTCAACTTGAGTGAATGAAAGCCATACGTGTTATTCTTTTGTAATGTAAAATCTACGCAAGAATATCATTCCTAGATGCGAAGAAATAAATGATACAATGCTTCGACACATTTATGAAAGGCAAGGATCAATCATTAAAAAGTCATTCAAGAGGATATAATATATATTTTTTGAAGGCATTGATATCAAATGTGATGATTACATAATCTAGGTAGAGTCTCATGCCAGATGCTTACAATCTTTCCTTCCTTGTTCATCCCTTTTACTATTGGACTGAACGTCCCAATTTGTCATTTTTGATTCATTTTTAAATATAGGAAGTAGAATAGAAATTAATTCTGTTTCTTATCAAAAGATTGTTATTTAGTAGTTCAAAAAGTATTTTTTATTGTATTTCTAACTGAGAGAGAGAAACAAACAAACAAAGTAGTGAGAGATTGTAGAAGCATTAAAATATACTTTTTAAAAGATGGATTTGACTGCTACGAATGTTTCATAATGAGTGCTGGTTTCGGTGGTTTCAGAGAGGTTATATATTTGACAATAATATTCAATTGATATCGTTTTGAGTTTGAAACAAAAAAACCTGTTTTTCACTTTGTAGAATAAGTCAAATTTTGTGGTAAATATACAGCATTTGCGGGAGGTTCAACGTTTCTGCTTTAATTGGAAGAAAAGGGCAACTAGAGCATCAAATGCTCGTAAAAGTTTAGGATTTTCCAACCGATAAAAATTATAAAAACCGGTTTTGACGTTTTAGGAATGGTGATTTCAGCGTTGAAGACAAAGCCTCACTCTGGACAGCCAATAAAAATCAATAACAAAGAATTTGAGGCCTTACTCGTTGAATATCTGAGTTAAAGGCAAGAGAAGCTTCCAAAATAGTTAAAAGTTACACAACAAGCTGTTTCTGTACAATTGAAATCCATTGGTATTATTCACAAGCCAAAACCACTGAACTGAACTAATTTGTACTCTCAGTATATAAAATTCTAAACTAATAATTGTATATCTTTGAGATTAACAGTTCTGAAATGTTTCAATGGATAACATATTAGTTAGTTATATGCCGAATATCATTTGCGAATGTAGATCATTATAAAATGATAAAACGAATCATTCTCTGTTGAAAGACGAATGTACTCGACATATCTCTTTTGTATAAGTTTGTACTCAGAGGTATTTTGGGTAAGGGGTAGAGTAGAGGGGGATTGCTCAGTGTCTTCACAGCCCACCTCACATGTACATAAAACATGGACTCAATTTAACAACCGTAAGATACTTAAAAAAGAAAATATCTACATTTTCAAACTTCAAATGTCAAGAAGAGTATTTATAAAAAAAAAAATATGATTCACTACATCACTACAGCACACCCAAGCAAAAAAGGTAGCTTCACTACATATTCCATTAAGGAAATAAACTAAAACAACCCAGAAAGTGTGACTTGTACAATTTGTATTTATTATGCAAAAAAATATTCTTATTTTTCTCTCTTCCTTAAAAGGTAATTCTTATTTATGACTTACTCTCTACATAAATGTACCTATGTCATTTTATTTGTGAAGGCATTTCCATGCCAGCATATGACAAACACTTCTTTTAAACTACTATTTGCTCTTATGTTTGTTTGTTTTTACCTCTTTCATAAATAATCATAAATCTCTTTCCTCAAAACAAACAAATAAACAACAAACCTTTATAAATATGGATTAACCATTAGTAGGAGGTCTAGCCTTGTTCCACATAATAGAGCAGCTTTGAAGCTAAGGGATTACACACTTTGAATTATTGTTTTGAGTTTTTTTATGCAAAGAAAACAAAGATAACGGTTTCTATTTGTTTTTGTTGTTATTTGTATATTACATATTTAACTGATTATTTTGGTACATAAAGTATTATTATAAAATATGACTGGCATATACGAGTCTAGTACAGGTATATTTGGTATTTTTATATGTGCATTAAAGGTTATTTATATCAAAATAAACCTTTTTGTTTATTCTTCTTCATTTTTCTAAATATGGTATATATAAGAAAAAAAGTAAAGTGAAGTAAAAGGAGGTAATAACTTTCTTCATTTAAATTAACTTTACTTTATTAACTTTCGTTTTTTTTATTTTTTTTATTTTTTTTTGTAAGTACCTATGTATGATTAAGAAAGACTATAAATTTTACAACAAATGGTTGTATGTATGTATACAATCATTATTTGTGCTTATGTAAGCTGTTTACATAAGTTGTTTTTTTTTCTCTTTTGCTCTCTTCTTAATGGCTTACACATATTGTATATTTATGTACGTAATTAGTGTCAATAAATAATAATGTTTAATTGAATGCAATATTTTTGAAAGCATTCATTCAATGAGCAATATCCATTGGGGTCGTGCTTTGATTTGATTGCTTAGATACTTATCAAGCCTGAAGCAATGAAAATGGGTATCGTAGAGTACTTTTGTTCAAAGTGTTTCTTAGAAAAGTGGGTCCTTGCTTTTTTTGGTTCAGAAACTTGTCGTGGAAGTTCATATTTTAATCCTTTTATACATATATCCTGTCAAAATATTGGGTTAATATTGCACATTCAAAGATTTTTCATTCTTTTGTGAAATTCCAAACGATTTGACAAAGAACATCTGGGTTCCATAAAAAAAGTTTTCATTTTCTGAAGCGTTCCCTTTTGTCAATGATCCTATCATTCGGTTAAAGATATGGTATACAGTTTTAAAAAGTTATTTTTTCAAACTGTAAGCCTCAAAATTCAATTTTTTCTGAATGGGGGAGGGCTGGTTTGAAAGTTTTGCAGAGATAACTTATACGCTTGGTCATCAATAAACAAGAAACATCTGGCTCCGTTGCTTTCCCACAAGGATTTTTGTTATCAAGTATGACCTCCTATTTTCCTACAAAATTCAATTGCACATTCTTTAGACGACCCTGTATCGTCTATCAGGATCTCATTAACAATCCCATTTAAATAGCTTTTACAGTCAAACATATTTCTTTTGAGAGTTGGTCAACCTTTAACTGGGCCAGAATCATCTCCATAACTTTCATAATTATTGCCTTTGCTTGAACTCTTTGAGCCCAAACCCTTGTAATAATAGGATAAATTGGCATATCAGCCATTACCTTATGTAGAATTAAACCAATCATGAATGTGTTTTTTTATATCCCTGAAAGATTTTCTGCTTCGCTAAAAGAGCGGAAATGAAATCTTTTATTTTTGTTATGTATAATTTTAACGTAGGGGGAGCACTGAGAACCTATGTTAATGTACATATTACCTTAAAAAAAGTTATGGTATTTGATTTTTTTTATGAAATAAAAATGATACATTTTGAATTAAAGTTTTTACTCAATTTTAAACTTCTCACAATGGATCAACAAATAAAGGAGATACATTTTGCTTTTTATCTCAGAACGTACAATTGAGTAAGAATGTATTTCAGTATCAAAGGAAATCGGGTAAATGTCCAAATAATGACTAATTGACTTTAATTAACTTACTTTCATTTCCATTCTATATCAAGCCTTACAAACAAGGATAGAAAAATACACATTTACCTATGTATACCTACCTATCTATCTAGGTAAATATATAGCCTCATTGAAAAAAAAAAGAGAAAGAATTCCCACTGGAAGATTCATCATTTTGTCAATACTGTCAATTTCATGACAAATGAGAAATCTCTATTTTATTCGTTCGTTCTTTCTATTATTTTTTTTTTCCCGTCAAAAAATCTTTGTAATTTATTGATAAAGAATGAGAGTTGTTGGTTGTCTCTGTGTTTCTTTCTAACAACCTTCAAAATACACTCACTCACTGGAGTAAACCATAAAAAGTATTAAAAGAACTATTTTTTGCTCTTGTTTTGGAATGGATGGATGGTTCTATGTCTGTAAGCACTTATAGCCATATCTATCAGTCTTTTTATCATCAGCTATTATAAACCCACACAAATGTTGTTTGTGTGTACATACATACATATTAGTAAATCGAAATTATTATTCTATATATATATATATATACATATAAATAAAAAGTTTTTAATGTACAAATATTAATGAAAAAATAAGAGGGAACAAAAGTATGTTTCTTAATGTTTATTATAAGAAAAATTGCTCTTACTTGGGTTGTTGTTTTTTTCTTCCTTTAATGTACATACATGGTAAGTGGTATATAGTGATAAGAAAAATTGTTATTTGGTAATTAAAAAAGTATTTTTTTTTTTTTTTTTGAACTGAGCTTTTCTTTTTGTACATAGAGAGATAGAAAAACAAACAAACAAAGTAATGAGAAGTTGCATAGACATTAAAGTATACTTTTCAAAAAAATGGATCTGACTGCTGTGAATTTTTCGTAATGACAGCTGATTTTAGTGGTTTTTGAGTTTTTTATTCCCTTTATATGGCTTTGAGTATGAAACAAAAAAAAACCCTGTTTTTGACTTAGTTGAATATGTCAAATTTTGTGGTAAATAAACAGCCTTTGTGGGAGATTGAACGTTTCTGCTTTAATTGGAAGAAAAGTGCAGCTCCATTACATCGAGTGCTTGTAAAAGCTTATATTGCTCCAACTGATTAATTATATAAAAACTGGTACTGACGATTCAAGAAGAGTAATTTCGGCGTTTGCTCTGGACAGCCAAAAAAAATCATAGGCAAAGAATTGGAGACATGACTTGATAAATATCCGAGTCAAAGGCAAGAGAACCTTGCAAAATCATTAAGAGTTACACAATTAGCCGTTAACGTACGATTGAAATCCATGGGTATTATTTACAAGCAAAAACCACAAAAAGTAAACCCAACTAATTTGTACTCCCTATATTTAAAATTCAAAAAAATAATAACTGTATATTAGTTTTGATTCAATTTTAAATAAAGGACGTACAAATTAGTTTGGTTTGTTTTGAAAAAATTATTATGTAGTGCTTGAAAAAGTATTTTTTATTACTTTTTTGAACTGAGAGAGAAAAGCAAACAAACAAACAAACAAAGTAATGAAATGTTGCACAGGCAATAAAATATATTTGAATGTGTAAAAATCAACAAAAACCCAGTTTTATCATCACCATTTCAAATTACTACGTGAATATATATGCATGTACATAAATAGACTCCTGAATATACAAACATACATATGTCTACCTACTAATTTAATGAAAATCATCTTAAAAAAAAGAAAAAGAAAATGGAACTAGACAGAAAAAAAAAAACTTTTTTTTTTCTTCATCAATTCCCAACAGATTATATAATAATAACAACAAAATTTGCATTATTTAATTTTGTCAGATGGTTTATATATATATATGTACATATTTACACTCTTTGTTTTATATTACTTTGAAGAAAAAAAATATATATACATATAATAACATGTACGTGGAGAGTGCATTAGATCATTGGATCATATTTTATAGTTTGCTACTATCCAGGAATGAAGACTCGGACTCAAAATTATGTAAATATTTAAGATTAGAATACTTGGAATTGAAGGCTAAGACTTTGTATTTTCCTGGACTGGAGATTGGTTTGTAACAAATTTGTGCACAGTATTTTTAATTTCTTCAGTGTATATTAAGTACTTATTCAAAGTCCTTTTTTAAGGGGTGGTAGGTGTGCTAGATTTGAGTCATGTTCTTCTTATTTTATTGATGTTTAAAGCATTTAATTTAATCAAAGTCAAAAAGAGTGCATTTTCAGGTCATTCATCTAAATTTAAATATTAGGTTAATTAAAATAAATCCTTTACTTTTGAATGAAATTGAAGACTTTATTGTACCCAGCCTAATGCAAGTGATTCCTAATGGTTTTTTGTGTAACTGTTAGCAATTAAAACAGTGTTTACATAACAGGGTCGGACTTGTCGATTTCCATTATTTTCTTGAGTTTTTGGACAATTGGCCTTCTAGACGAAACCAAACTTGTGCATAATTGATTGTCACAGTGTTAGAACCATACAAATCTATTTGTATATTCTGCGACTTGGCATGTAATTTCGTCTTTATGGAGAAAAAACCTATAAAATATGATGTATTTTCTATCTGCTATCTGTGTCCATTTTTAACACGCGCTTTCACAAACAATAATAAGTCAAACAATCACAAAACTGTCAAAAAAGTTTTTTTTAATAAGAAGTTTTACATGTGGCTTTTTATAAGCAGAAAATAGTTGCCGTGTTTATATTCCTTATATATTTATATTTTCTATGGTGGTAATTCCATCTTATGATCACAAAACCTCCTGGCTTTCCAAAGAAAAATTGCTCAATGACCTATAAACTCAGTGACATATAATTATGGATGATGTTGCAGGCCGGACCACTTTGTTAACTGTTAAAAATGGACATTGAGTTCAACCTACGTCCTGGGTTTTATCAAATAAGAAAAAAGCTTTATTTTCATTGTCGATCCGGGTCTTTAAGCTTATTTGAAGTTGGCTGATGCACAAAAATTTTATTGGGAGATCCATTTGGTTTTCCCACTGAAAAGAGGGAGTGGAAAAGCTTTTGACCGATGATAAATTCAGTCCTAGGACTGATCCAACTCTACTCTAAGTTAGATTTATTTTCTAAATCTATTAGTGAATTTTTCGAAAAGGAAATTCACATAATGGCCATTTTAATCTGCGAACCGCCTTCCAGTGATTCGTTAGGTTCTGTGAACGTTGACTTTCAGACCAGTGATATCTATAATATTTAAGTCGCAAAAACTATTGAATGGATGAAGATTACAAGTGGGAAAAAAATCGACCTGAAGTATTTCTTCGCTATACTTTTATTAGAAATTCACTCCCTTCCTTTCTAGGAAATGGTTTATTTATAACTATGTTATTTTATTCTACACACTCCTTAGTTGGATTGTGGTCTAAATTCACCCCTCTACTCAACATTAATTTAAACCAAAACCGTCACGCTGCTCCTTAATTGAATTAAATAATCAAATTCATGTTTTGATTTACCTCATAAGTAAATTATAAGATTATATAAATATATGAAAAGCTTATCATTTAATTAAGGCATAAATTAGAAAGTAAATTTGATACACAATGGTGAGGCGTGATGGGTAACAATGTATTGTATTCAGCCAAAATTATTTGATTACACAGCAATTTTCATTCCATTTATCAATATTTCTTCCAAAGGAAAGGCAGATAAAGGGTCCCAAATCAGTTGTTAATTAGATCATTGTCATCATTCTTCCTCAATTTTGGACTTTTCTTCATTTCCATACTAGAAATGATGTGATCACAGTTTAACAATATTTGATTTGAGTTGTGTTAACAACATTACAAACACTTATAGTATACAATAAACTGAATAATATCTCTAAAAACCGTTTCAATAAATTGATTATATGCAGTTTTATTTTAGCTTTGTGTCTAACTCTTAGAATAAGAATTTGTAGACATAGACATTTGTACTTTGATATTTTTCAATCTGTTTCCAAGAATTGCATGTAACAATTCTGGATATTTTTTGTTATTATTCTTTTTTTTTCTTAGATACATAGTAAAAATATGATGGAAAAGTAATGTTAATTGCTTTCATTATGTAAGTGGGGACGGTTATGAAGAGAAAAAAGAAAAAAAAAAAACACACAAACATAATCAGACTTCATATGTTTCGTGTAAGCTCTTAATGGGAAATTAATTAGAAGAGAATATTAAAAATATGGGATAGAGAAAATGAAATAATGGACTTTTTAAATTGGTAATTTGCCTTCGTAATTGCCATTATGTATCCCTGATTATTATTATTATTATTTTTAAAAATGGGGAGGGAAAAAAGCAGTTTTTTATAACTTTTATATTGCATATTCTGATTCTGAGAAATACCTTGCTAAATATTTAAATTTAAGTAGCATACAAGTACACTTTTTTCCCCGATCTATAGTATTTATCTAATAGACATTAATTTTATCACATCAATGATATTACTCATTTGAATTAACAAATCAAATCCCTGTTCTCTATTTACGTCATATATAAATAACTTAATTCAAAACTTTGGATTCGCATTTGTTCAATATCTATATATTTTATTTTATATCAGCTCAAGCGTGGTGGATCGTAATTATGATGATACATTCATAATATACATCAAATAATTGTGGCTCTCATGAAGTAAATAATTATTTTTGAGCTTGTAATTGTAAGGCTCATTACATAAATATAAAGTGTGACAACTAAGCCCGTTCTCCTTAACTAGAAAGGACCTAAAACCTGGATCGTCTAAACTTTCATTTCATTTCGATCGGTCTAAATTGGGGTTTTTTTTTTCCTTTTTCTTAGTTATCCTTTCATACCGGAAGATTTCGACAGATAAATAAAGATGTGAAAAAACTGCTTGCTTAGAGGGTTCTTTTATCACTATCGTATTCGTAATTAATCAGGAAATATAACTCTTTTTAAATGCACTCCTTTTCTTTCATGAGTGCAACTATATTTTTACGATATTTTGTAGACGAAAATGGAGACGCAACTGTCCTTATTCAGAATAATCCAAGTATGAAAAATATATGATCAAATAAAAATCATATATTTCTTTGAATAAATTTTAGTATAAATTTATTACAACTATTAGAAATAGTAAATATTCAAGAAGTAGACTGAAACTTTTAATATATTTTTTTTGGAAGAAGATATATACGCTGAACTTTTTCGCTTTTTATTAAAATGAATGTTTCTTTTGGTATCCTTTGTAAAGTTTTCAAAGAAGAATATTAAACATACTCTTTCATGCATTTGAATTTAATAGTTGTGAAAACTAAATACTCTTTTAAAGTATAAAACTATCCAAGAAGGAATTTCTTCTTTTCCAATTAACTCAATAATAAAGATCCATTGTGCTGATGAAAAATTAAACACTTTTTAAATAGCAAAAACATCTGAATGTCCTTTATATATTATTTAACTCTCTTCAAAGTTTCTCACTTATATTTTTTAATAGTATTCATGAATTTGTATCGTTGAATCGTAAAAAACCGCCCGAATATGGCAATTTATCATTAAGTGTAATTTATTGTATATTTTTTGGGTAGTTTTTTTTCTTCTCATGAAAGATGTCACATTCATCATGGGTATCCTTTCTGGGTAAGAGAAAATTTATACGTAAGCAGATGAGAGTAAATTTTTTTTTTTAAATAACTGAAATAAAAAATTTGACTCCCTTCCTTTTTGGTCTCCAAATCCAGGCTTTAGTATTAACTTTTAATACTAGAAATTCAAAAGCACTTTTCACATTTAACGTCATTGGCAAAAAAAAAAAAAATATCAAAAACATGAAGGTGAAAAAGGTGAATTTTCTTGCATAACGACTGTTAGATGTGAGTAATAGACAATTTGCATATTTCTATCTATGAACTTTGAATATGATTATCTCTAAACTTTCACAATGATCTTCTTTTTTTTTCTTTTTTTGTAGAAAGAAGTTTGTCAATCAAAAAATTGTCATTGCTTCTCCCAGAAACAAGATACATCTCAAATTGCTCAAACAGAGCATGTATCCACATCAAAGACTCAAAATGGAAGAAGGTCTTTATTAGAAAAAATGAATTATTTCATTTTATGTATAATATAAGTTTTTTTTTTTTTTTTGTATACTCAATGTTGTTTTTTTTTTGTTATATATAAAATGACTTGTATTTAGTCATTTCATAATATATATGTACACTTTTTTAATGAAGTTATATTCAAAACAAACTCTTCCTTTTTTTTTTTTCGTTACCTATTAATAGGTTTCAAAGGATTTCTCAAGGGATTCAAAATATAATATTAATAACAATAACAATAATAATAAGATCAGGAGGAACAAATAGTGAAAGGTACAACTTCAAAGGGAAAGTATGGACTTTTTGACTCGATGTAAGTATTTGGAAAAAAAGTAATATACATGTATATATATATATATATATATATTATTTCTTCTACGTAAGTAAAGAAAGTTAGTCAAACAAGTTGAATTTGAAAATAAATTAAATAAATTGAATTTTCTTTTTTTGTTTTCTTCAAATACTATTTAGGTTATAAGTTCTTTTTAAATAAATATGGAGTCGAAATTTGGTTATTTTTTACTATTATAATTATTATTATTTTGGCAAGTACTTTTATACATATAAATATTAGATACCAAATATCTAAAAAGTTGGTTATAAATACATATATATATATATATATGTATAAAAACTTGTGTAAATTTGGTGACGTAGACAACAATATTTCAAAAAACTCGGAATAATCCACGGATACGAATACATTTGATACACATTATTTGAGTTAAAGGTTAAACATAGATGAGATGGTTCAGTGCTCTGTTCTCCTCTCTGCCAAACTTCTCTTTCTCTTCAATATCTCTCTATCTCTTGTTCTATGTGGGATCGGATAGGAAAAAACAAAAAAAATAAGATCACATTTTCATATTCAAAATTGAATTCATGTATTTCTATCAATAAGGCATTTTAAAAATGTATAATTCTGCGAAATGAATTGTGAATTTACATAAATATATAAGACATGACTTATACAGAGTTTTACAAGAGTTAAATAGTCAAAAAATTAACCATAATTTTACATTGTAAGCTATTTAATTCGTCATTTTTGTATGCTACAAATGTATTTTTTTTCTTTTCATTGCACTAATAATTTCCATAAAATGAGTTTTTTTGTTGTGTTTTTTTTGCCATTTATTGACTAATTAGAGGGAATAGTAAATTTCAAGCGTTCAGCTGATCTCAACCAAGGGTCCAATCTGAATAAATCCAGTATTGTTGAAATGTAAAGAAAAAAATTATTTACTTAGAGAACAATAATTGTTGTATTTAGATATGCTAATAAAATTATAAATGAGACGGTCAGTTTCTTGAGTAATAGGCTATGTATCACGAGAAATATACAATCGATTTTAAAAATTTCAAAAAAAATACAGTCTGGAATATTTATCTAATCCTTTTTAAACTAAATTGCATTTTAGTTAGCAATTTCAGACATTTAAAAAAACAAAAAATTCGATTTTAGCTCTTCACAGAAGGATGCGTATCTCAAACACTTATTAATAGTTTGACGTGTAATTTGGCTCACATGTCAGTGACAGGCGTGACAACATAGAAAATATGACTTAGAAGCATTTTGAAGGATTTAAATATCGAGAGCAGTCTATTTAAGTATAAGAGCCATCATTATATCCTTAAAAAATCCAGAAAATATAACAGGTTAGGGATAATAAGAGATTAGTATTACTTGATTCATGGAACTTAGTATTTGATCTCCTAGGTAGAATATAAAAATATTAGTTTTCTTACATTGTATCAAAAAAAAAAAAAAAAACCTTAAAACAACAAGAAAAGAAATACTACTAAACAATTTTTTAGCAACAAAAAGATTGTAAAGTTTACGACAAGTTCAAAACAATTATTTTTTTTAATCGGAGCTCATAAAACACCAGATGATTTTCTATGGACCTAATACTATGTATAATTCACATTAAAAATCACAGGGGTCTAAATTTGGTCAATAGTTATTAAAATAATATTTTATTTCATCAAATAAAATGACCTCAATATAGTTGCTGATTTAATCGATGAATTACAGAAGAACAAACAATTTTTTTTTTAAATTCTGTATTTTAAATTTTAATATTTCAAAGTCATCAAATATCGGATTGCTTAAAACCATAGAAAACACTGATTCATATCTCCTTTCTACTTATTAAAGCGTTTCATATTAATTTATTGGAGCTAAACTTGAGACATTCCAGAACTCATTCAAAAAAGAAGATATTTAGTGAGAACAATAGTTCATTGTTTGTGTTAGAAAACTATCAGAAAGAAACAACTATTCTGAGAACACATCTGTGATTGATGTGTTACTAACTTTGTCCTCTTCTTTCAACATATTGCATCTGCAACTAACTTTTTTGAAAAGAACGATTTTGCAGATCAAAACATTGCCAAATCATCCAGATAATTAGTTACAGAAATATATTTTACTATTTGAGGCATAAGACGGTATATTTAACTTTCTCTAATATTTAACTCTTTTAGTATGCATTTTGATATAATTACATAATTAAACAGACCTTGAAATAAAAAAAACTGTACAATATCAAAACTCAGACGGATCAAAGTCGGGGGATAAATAAGTTATTGAAACAATAAGAGTCTTTAACTTTAACTATTTTTGGACCTATAGTTCAAGAATAGTATCTAAGATAAAAAAAATCATAAATATTTTTATAGGTAAAACCTTTATTTTTCACGAAGTATATTAGATTTACATACATTATATCGTCTATAAAATTACTTAAATTATTTTTTTCTTATAAAACATATAAAGACTGATTTTGTACTGAGACTCAAATGTTCTTTTGCTTTGAAATTCAATTTCTTTCCCTTTAAAGTCGAGCAAAAATAAAGCATTTCATTTAGAGATAGGCAGACTTTCAGTCGTTCTAAAATTTAGTTCACTCCCTCAACGAACACCCCCAGGCCTTGAGAAACAATGGTATGGATAGAAACTTTAATATTAATAAACAGGGTTTTTTTTCCTCATTATACTTAAGCCTGCACATCATTTATATTTTGATAGATTGCATTTTATGAATATCGTTATTATTATTTTATTTTATTTTTTGTGAGAGAAAGAGAAATTTGGCAAAGGGAGACAAGTTACAAATACTTTTTATTCACTTCAAAAAATTTAACCATGCATAAAATCTATTTGTTGTATGAGGCTTTCTTTTTCCTTTCTTTTCTTTTTATTCAGTAGCATGTTAATGCTCTCATAAAAGAAATAGACAATGTATCAATTATAAGCATTGCAGATCATATTTTCTTGGGGGGGGGGGGGAATTTGCATTTATACAATATAAATATAGATCAAACTAATCTCATAGTTATTAAGGTGATTATATGTATGGATACATACACAAAAATATATCTATATAGATATTTATTTAGAAGTGATGAATTGAATTTCTAAAGATACAATTAATCAAGTGTGGATATCAACATCTTGAAATTTACCGAAGGGAATTTTTCTATAAAAAAAATGTGAGTTATCTGCGTATGTAAACATTTGATGCAATCACGGATAGAGAGTCAAAAGAACCTATGTAAGTCAAGAGACGGAGAGCAGAGTTTGTTAAGCCGCTCTCACTCACTCCCACCGCCTATTCTTCCTTAAACCACCTTCCAACTCACGCCTTGATTTCAATGTGGTACACGAAACTTGTGTATATCTACATTGTCAAAATCCAGATACACACGCAGTGTATTTCTTTCAGCACCTAAAGCTGAAAACTCTCAAACTCAATTCACATGTGGGCTGCCGGAGGCAGAGCCTGAGTGAGGCTGGACCGCATCAGGATTTTCACAAGAAAAGCACTCATAAAACATTTCAGTGTTCATCTCAAATACCTTTATTTTTAACACAAACTAATGAATTAAATAAATAAATGAAAATGATCATACAGCGGAGAGGGGTGACTGAAAAAAAATCACAAATTAACAGACTGACTGGCTGATTAGAGAAATTAATTATGTATATTTATTCAGTTTTTATTAGGACAGCAAATTATCGTCCTGGGGACCGGGAGTCTGAGACCCCTGACCTAAAGTAAATATTGCACTCAATACAAATTCGAATAGTCTGTGAGTACAAACTATCGATAGGGTCACCAATCAGGTGATCTTTACGCCTATCTCTCTCTATATACATAACATAAATACCTCTCTTCTTTTTATCATACCTTTTCGCCCATTTTGGACTCAGATACTTGTTAATAAATCACTTATCAGGTAATGATTTATTACATAGTTCTAAGACCAGAGAGATTGAGGAGTTTAAATCATACTCCATAGTAGGATTTCAGAGCATAAAGAACTTTAACATATGTATTTTGCCTTCAAATTAGGCCCTAGATTCGTTTAGACTGCTTCAAAGGGCCTGCAGTACTTCCAAGGATGGAACTATTTGAGTATGCCAAAGGGAGTATTTGATCCATTTATTATATATATAAATAAATAAATACCTATTAGCTAGAAATACATTAGTAAATATCAATATCCTCTACGTATCTTTTTGGGTTGTTTTGTTTTTTTCGGACATATAATATATGTTTTTATGAATCATTATTTATAGTTTTGTTTACAGAGGAGCTCCATAAATGAATGAGTTTTTTTTTTGATTTATTCATATTTATTTTATCTCTACGTATTCATCAAAAGTTATTATTCTACACATAAATATGTAATAGAATTGGTTAGTTTTAGTTTTTTTTTTTGTTTTTTGGGGGGGCTTTTCCTCCTTATTTATAAGAAGGCAATGTTTTTATCATATTTTCAATATATAATATGTACATACATATAACCAGATGGATAATAAAAAATAAAAAGAGAAAGAAAGAAAATAGAAAGTAACTCATATATCATTCTTCACTTCTTCTTCTTCTTCTTCTTCTCCTCAAAACTCCAGACGAGGAAGGAAGTAATAATGATAAAAAAAATATAAGAAAAGTAGGCAAAAGAGGCAAAAGAAGTAAAAAAAATAAAAATAAAGAAACCGATACTTAGAAAATTAATGGAGAAATATGAATGATGGTTGGGTTGTGGTGGTAGTAGAAGTGTGTAGATGTTATTGTCTTATTATTATTATTATTGTTATTATTATTATGAGTAGTAAGGTAGAGAAAAAACAAAGGCTCAAAAAAAAAAAGTTATACTAACAAACTTTTTATGTTTTTATAAATGAAAAAAAAAAGCAAAACAAAAGAAAAAGCGGGAAAACGGGCGCCATATTGACACTTTGCAAAATAAAATATAAACACATTTATCTTCATTAGGAATATGCATTTTTTTGAGAGATGTTATGAAGGATCTTTACTAATGTATGTACATACATAATGTATATATGTATAAAACATATGAAGGCCAGGCTAGGATGTGTAAGCCACTCATGGATCGAAATGTATCAAAGGCTAGAGTTATAACACTATATAGTCGACAAAATTCCAATTTTTTTTTAATGATCTCTTTTATCCTCAAAAAGATAAAAATAAAAAATTTAGCTCCATCATTTAATTTCTCTTAACATTGAATTATTTTTACTAAAACGCGATTTCCCTCCCATAACACCAATTCAAACTAAAATTTTAAGATAACAAAGTAAGTGACTTTAAAAAACTATTTTAAAACTTATTGTCAATAAATATCTTGAAATTTTATACAAAGTAATGAACATTTCTGTACCTCTTTTCATATTTGAGAAAATTCATTTTGAATGCTGAAAAATTAAGAATAAAAAATGATCAATCTCTTTAAAGCTTGATATCTTTGTTTTTTGTTCATTTTTGGCGCTGAATAAAAACAATTTGTACTAAATCCAAGAAAAATTAAATATCTGATTTAAATAAAGAGAAACTTCTTTCAAAAACCACTTATTTTTTAAAAATATCAACGATTTAATATCATTTAAAGAAATATTATGTACATAGTAGAGTTATGTTGAGGAGGTTTTGTGATATTTATTGAACAAATAGCCTGTAATAAATTATGATTTATTACAGGATATAAATGGTTGCTATCTACATGGATATAGACAATGTGTAAAGTCTGATATGGAAGTGTGTGTGATTACCATTTGCTTCCCTTTTTTATCTAAGAGGATGCAAAAAGGTCCGTTACTTTAAATTGTTGAAAGGACGGAGTTGTGGCAATACGGGTTGCCAATTGATTTTGTTCTTCTTCTGATAACAACACTCAAAGCATTGCTATAACTGCTTTCTAAGGCACAATTTCCCTCCTTGTTGATAAAGTTTGAGGAACCATATAGGGCTCTCTAAACCTTTTTGCACATTGGATCTATTTTTCAACTGGGGTACAAAACAAATTCTACACATTTTTAATCCTATTTTCGCATGGTATTTTTGCTCTAACCTATTTTCATCTCTCTTTTTCTCATAATAGTAATATAATAATATATATAAATTGCCATCAAAAACTAACTAATACTACTTCATTTCGCAAGTTTTTTTTTACAATAATATATAGTATTTCCCCTATAGGAAACAACTACTCCTTGGCCCTTATATCTTTAAAAATAAATGTTTATATATATATATATATATGATATATTAATAATATAAAAATGATTAAAGCAAAAGGTTGGTTATTTGGAAGGAAAGAACAAGACAATGAAGGAAATTACTCATAATACAAATTATGTATATAGCAAATTTATGGCTATCCCATAATAATATCCACTAAAATAATGTATGTAATGAATATCTATAAAAAAAAAAACTCAATATTCAATTCCCATAAATTAAGTTTATAATTTATTTTTTTCTTCAAAGAAAAAAAAAGTAAAATTAAACTTGGAAGGAAGTGAATTTATGTTCGATACAAACATGTGCATTTAGGGAAAAGGAATATTTGGCTATACATATACATACATATGGGGGCTTCTCTTGCCAGGCATTGTATCCTTTAAACCACTTACAACTCCAATTCAAATTTGTAGAGCGAGGTACGATCTACTGCGTGCATTTTTAATTTTAAAGTTCTAAGATTTAACTACATTACAATATAAAAACCTTGATCATTTCATTTCATTTTACTTCTAAAAAAAAAAGAGCCTTGACTAAATTGTAGTCGATTAAAATGAGTCATTTATGAGATATGAGCATTTTATTGGAGTTTTTATTTTCGTTTTTAACCATAGGAGTCCATAAAAAGTCAATCAATATGCGGGTAATGTAAATGGGCCTGAAATTAGTGCCATATGTTTGTTATACATATATAAAAAATTTTTGCCTCAAAGGTATAAATTCTTTTATTTTTTTTATATATATATTTTCAATCTCCTTATATAGGAGCATAAATGAAGCATAAAAGACATTGATGGGACCTCAAATATCATATTTCAACAACTTATATTTGCTATTTTGTAACTGATACTTGATTTCTTTTTTTTTTATGTCTTATATATATTTCCTGATACTAGTCTCTCTCTCTATGAAAGAAAATAAAAGTCCTTGAATCCATGACTCTAGGCTCAAATCTAAAAAAAATTGATATGAGTCTTAAAATCCTCGGTTTAAGCAGTTTGATATTTTTTTTTTTTTTTGGATCTAAAACCTCATAGATGTAATTAAAAATATATAAGTTGAAAAATAACACAATTTTCAATATTTTTGAATCCTTTACTGTTGCAAAAAATATCAAAAAAGATCTCAAACCATATACTAACTTTAGAAGGAGTTAAATGGAGAAAATCAAAACTTTTTTAAATAAGAAACTGTTGAAACTGTTTCCTTACTTGCTCTAAAGAAACAAAAAAAAAGTTATAAATATATATCCTAGAAATCACAATTTTACGTGTAAAAAATATCCAAAATCTTCGATTTATATCCATCTCCAAATATTTTATTGATCTTTGTTTGTTCTTGCAAATTGACTTGTAATTTTTTTTTTTTAGTAAATCGTATATTCTTTTTTGTTAATTAGCTGAGTGGGTCGTATTAGAGATCAATTAGGTCAATTACAGTGACAGAATGTAATGAAAAACACCTGTTGGCTTCAGGAGGGAATTGTGATATTTTTAATTTATCTTCCATGGTGATAAGAAGTAAACGAAAAGGGTTGCCAAGAAATTGCATTAGTTTGAAGGATCGATGACTTTATTTTTTGGGGGGTGTATTTATGTTAATTACATGCTTCATACAGAGCAAAAGTAGGGCCCGACCTCACGTCTAATAGTATATAATACTAAAGCAGTATTAAAAATATTTAAATATATACATGATGGCGAACCCATAATTTTTGTTTTAAGAATTTGTCATGCAATTGATATAATTACGTTGTTATTTCTCTTCCTACCCATAGTTGGATAAAAAAGTTGATACCTTCTATTATGTAAAAAATCCAAACCATAATGAATTAGAATTGTATAATTGATAGATATATAATTAAAATTAATGAATTATGAAGCAATCACACATGCAGTATAACTTATGATAAGCAAATGTAGAAAATTGATCTTTAACTTATTGAATACTCTAAATTTTACCGTCAATTGATGTCCTTTTGATGGATATTTTGATAGTCGATTGATAAATTTACATTAAGTTTGAATCTTACCTAAAACATATATATGAGAGAAAATGTTAATTAATTTAATTCTTCTTTAAATTCAAATGTTTTGAACCACAAGAAATGGCAGGACTTGAAATATTGATTGTTTTGAAGGGTGTTGCTATCTTAAACAACCCAATGTAATAATGATATATAAGTTAAATTGAAGGCATTAGAAAAATCAGGGGGCAATTTAGTTTGACTGATCATTTTGTTACAGGTTTTTAGCAAGAACATTTTTTAATCATCCTGTTCTTATGATCCAATGCGGTACCTTGAGCATCAATTGAAATGCTTAATAGTATGTGACATAGCCATTTCAAATAAATGCCTTGAATCACAGATGGAAACCTGACAGTAGCCGCCAATTAATACATTCTCTCCTAATTTTAGCCCATTCTTCTTTGAACAGTTGGGATGTACTAAAACTAATATAAAAAAATTTGAAAGCAATAGAGTAATGTTTTGAAAAGTACTAAGGGATAAGAGTTAACAAATGAACAGCTGCGAAAAAATCTCGCAACTTCTCTTCTTTTGAAAAAAAAAATATGGGATAAATGAACCAAAATCAGAGTAAAATTTGCAAATTTCTCCCACCTCTTGGACTATTCTTAATTTTATGTTGTTAGAAAATCACTCAGAAGGATACAAAAACATGGTTACCAATAGGTTACTCCTCTCCCCCCCCCCCCAAAAAAAAAAAAAAAAAAAAAAAAAAAATAACATTAGATTCTATAACAGCTGCAGATATAGAAAAAGAAAAGCTTACTGTACATATAACGTGAATTCAAACATGAGTAATAATTTTTTCCCTCTACGATGCAATCATGTCCAAATATATATATGTTAAATGAACGTGATTTAAATGATAAATGTGTGCCGTCTTGCTCACGAAATGAGGTATCCATCAACCAAAGCAAATGAACAGGATTCTCATTTTATTAAAACGAAAAAGATATATCCATGTAATGATATGTAGGTAGAGTGTAGTTTGTTAGATTGGTAGAGAGCTCATTAATAATTGGACTTTATTGAGTCTCATTATTCCGATGTTATCCACTAAGAGTGGCCCAAATATTGTTATTATTATTTGAATAACTCAAAAAATAAACGATAAATAAAGTAAAAAAAAAAAGAGCAAAAAATGCATTGTCATTGATGGAGTGTAAAAAATGAGTAATTTTTTCTTCTTCTCTTTTTGCCGAAAAAGATAATAATATATGTTAATTGAAAAAGAAATTTTGTTCATTCATGAGGAAAACTCAATGGGTCATTATTCATAGTAGGAAAAAATTACATCATAGAGTGTTTTAATGAAAAAAAATAAAGAATAATAATAAGAATAATAATGGAATTATAAGTCTCTACATACATATAGTTCACCCCCCCCCCCCTCTTCTCCTTTTAAATAGAAAGGAGGACATTTCTTTAGAAAGCCTTTTATATAATAATGATCAAACAAATTATAAAATTTTCTTTGTTCTATCATGGTTTTTCATGTTTATTCTCCTTTAATTTTCTTAATGCTATTGATTTATAGTTGATTCAACCTATTTTTGAAGAAGCTATTACATAGAATGGATTTAAGAAATCCTTCATATTTTGTTGTACTTTAAAATATTAAAATTGTGCTCTCTCTTCAGCTGTTTTCATCAGTGAATTAAAGCATTAAAAAGGGTTATTGTTATTATGTTATTAGGATTTTGATTTATACACATGTGTCAAGTCAACAAGAAACCAAGTTGATTTGAAATATTTCAAAAATGAGTGTGAACTGAACTCATATTATTCCTGAAGACATTCTCTTTCGTTTGTATTAATAGTAGATTTTGATTAATTTATTAAATAATGACTCCAATAATTGCATCTTAATTATAGGAAAAAAATAATGACCACAATAAAGAATAAAAAACATCTGGTATTTTTGACTATGTAGTTACTATTACTATGATTCATGGTGAGCATGATAGCGAATTAAGTTGATTCTTAATAGTTCTACAACAGATGAACAGAAGGTTTTAGCCAACTGCAACTAAATCAATCTCTGGGGCTATGAAAAAGATGGACGTTCCTTCAGGGACCAATTAAAAGAGACATTTGTGCAAAAACCGTGCGCAATAGGTCTTTAAATGACTCCAAAATATTTGGACGTTATTTAATTTATGAAGTAAAAAAACTTAAAAGTGTTTTCTCCTTTTCAACATTTGAAAACAAACTTGCTTTCTTGGTTGACTTGACATATATATATATATATATATATTAAATCAAGAAATGTGCGCCCTTTCATTTGAATCATATGTTTGTACAAATTATATTTCTTGATTTTGATATTCGTAAAGTATTTCTAAATAATAGCTCTCTTCAAAATGAAAAAGCAACTGCCATGTTTTGTTTTCTGTAGTTTTTTCCTTTCCCTTTTTGAGAGTCGAGGTTGTGAGATAACATATATGTATATTATAAAATAAATGCGCAACTTTTGTTAGTCACGAAACCTTTTTTTGTATTTGTCCTACATTTTTAAAATGCTATGTGAGGAACAAACATGTTATATTAGAAAAGTTATAACTAAATTTTCCTTCAAAATAACAAATGCACTTTTATTTTTAATAAAAATACTTTTTTTAAATCTACTTATTTTTGGGATTGGATGATTAGGTTTGAGTTGTATCATGAAAATATTTTAATCTATAGGGAGGAGGGAAATGTTTCATTGTCACATTTAAGAGCAGATTGCACACTAAGCAGTATAATAAATAGGTTAATATGGGATTCAAAACTATAGACTCTTAAAAATAATAGGATTATGATTTTTTTTCTTAAAAAAAAGAAAAGAAAAGAAATGATATTCCATTAAAATATAGCTGATCTTTGTATTTCAATGTTGCTCATATATTAGGTATATGTATACTTATAAACTGTGTGACTTTCAGCTATTAGGTAATAGATGTCGCTAGGAGTATTTTCAAACCATTTCAAATGTCTTATTTATTTTGTTTGTTATCTGACAACAATACTATGTTCATTGCTTGTGAAGTTTCAATCAAAAACGCATTTTTGTTCGTTTTTAAAAATGTCGAATTTCGTGTCTTCAAACTACGATTTGCGGGCTTTCTTGATTTTCTGTGTTCATTTGAAGAAAAACGCTTCTGAAGCACATCAAATGTATCTAAAAGCCCACGGTGGATATGCCCTAAGCAGAGCACAGTTATTCAGGTGGTTTGAAAAACCCAAAGACATAGGGAAAACTATATGTATGGCTTTGGCCGTCAGGTAATGCTATATGTTTTCTGAGATCAGCGTGGTATGATTTTGGTACGAGTACTTAAAACAGTTGGCACATTATGCTACCAACGACAATTGGCCGATTTGAATAGCACTGTACGTCAAAAATGCCCAGAATAACGATCGGCGTCACCAAGTAATTTTTCTTGATGACCGCCACATCAAACAAGAGTGACCCAGTAATTGGTACGACGTACGATTGGGAACCATTGGCACATGTGGCTTACTTACCAGACTTGGTGCCATCAGATTATCAAGTTGTTCGCATCGATGGGTCACGCATTGAAATAACAGCTATTCAATTCTCACGCAGAAGGTAAAAAATGACTGAATGATTGATTGCAGCCAAAGACGGCCACAAATTGTCTGAGAGATGGTAGCATATGGCTATTGTTTTGAAAATTAAATTTGTCACCATTTTTTTCACAATAAACGACGCTCGAAATTCAAAATTAAAGTCGCATTTCATTGGTGTAGACCTGGTATTTTTTTTTTTTTTAAATATTGATTAAACACCACCTGAAAGGAGGGGAGGGGGGGGGGGAGAAACTGAGTAAAAACAAATAGGTACTTCTATGCAACTATTATTACATAATTTGATAGGAAGGTATATGAGTGGGTAAAAAGCATAGTATATTTTTTATACTCAAAAAAATATTATTAATATCTATTATGTCACATGACTTCTTCATTTTCTTTTTTTGCAATGAAAAACAAGAAAGAAGTATATTAATTTATATTATTAAATTACATTTTAATACAAAAGAAATCTGTCAAGTACAAACTTTTTATCAATTGCTATAAATATTGTTTGTACATACATTAAGTATAACTACAAGTAGGTCGGGGAAATTTTGACTAAATTTGTAATGAAAATTAATGTTTAAGAACTTGTGCTGAGTACATAAGTAACTAAAAAAAAAGTTTATTGGACTTAACAAAAATATACAGAAATTGATGTAAAAAAAAAAACCAACAACTATTAAAATGAGAACATGAAACTAGGAGCTGTTTTATGAGATTTCCCAAGATATTGTTGTTGTGTTTTATTTGCGAAATTTTTCAAACTAAACAACCTGTTTCCTCATATTTTTTACTTTTTAGATTAGTATCTAATTTTACTCTTTAAAAAAACCGAGGTGACTCTAAGGAGTAACTAATATATTCACATCTAATAAGTTGAATAGTCAAGACAATTTTACTTTTTATTTTAAAAAAAAGTTTGTTAAAAAAAGAAAAAAAATCAAATGATTAATGAATTTTTAAAATGAATGAAATTAAATCCAAATGACAGCTAGACTAGATCCTTTAGCATCATCAAATAATATCTGTTGATATATTAATGAAAAGTCTATATTTAGTAATTTATTATCTATAATACCTACTTCAAATGATTTCCTTCCGTTTAAAAAAAAAAAAAAAAAAAAACAATTTCAAAAAATGAGGTTTTGTTCCTCTTTCAAACAAACTTATTTTTAAAGGATCAATTAATGAAACTTTAAAAAGTGTGTTGAATGAAGTAATATACAAACATTTTGACCATTTAGCAATGCTCGATTACAAAGAGTACGACAAACAAATTTGTTTTAGCATCTCAAATGCAAACATTTTATTAAGAAACATGAGCCAACACAATGAAATATCTTCAGTCATTCAAAATGTTTAATATAAATTGTGTTGTACAATTAATATACATATAAACAGAAAATAGCTATAAATCCTGTTGCTATGATGGGAGCTCAAATACCTTTTAAAAAGTGATGTTCAGTGAATAGTTTTTGAGAGTACATAATGAAATAATCATCACGTAGGGGGAGGGGGATTTTTTATAGACTCCATACGAAATATTTCATTTTATTAAACTCTAATACCTTCCAAGGTAATCCAGAGATCCCAGATAGTAAAAAAATAATGATTTTAAATGATAATGTCTTCATAAGTGTCTGTTAAATTCATCGGCCGTTAATTCATTGATGTAGAAATTCATCAATTTTTAAATTCATCGACTTTTTTCTCCAAATGAATACTTTCAACAGCTTAGAGCAAATTTGTTTGGCAAGGTTTTTCACATAAACACACCCACCAAATTAAGATTATATAAAGAAATTTTGTGCATAAAATAAGGAAAATTATTATTTTAATTACATATTTAAGACTTGTATATCCAAAGATGTACAATAACCAACTTTAGATTTATTTTTAGATTTTGAAGGGTGTTGTTTTTTTATCCCAAGTTAAGTTAACAGAAGCACCTTTAATTTATATAAACACCTCTTCTTGCGAATTAAACGAAGCAAAAACAATGGTTTAGAATAAGATTTTATCTCTATCAAAGTCAATTAGATTTCAAATAATTACCGATAGATGTTAACTTGACGAATGTAAAGAAGCACTCAAATAAGAAACGACAAATTGTAATTAAAAGCTAGTTCATCATGTGGTTAACAATCCAATCAGAGGCAGCAATAGTTATACACGAATTTACTCTAGGCTATTGAGAGTATTCATTAGGAGAAAAGAGCCGATGAATTTTTCCATCATCGATGATTTAACGGTCGATGAATTAACGTCGATAAATTGATGTAGATAAATTTTCTTAGACTTTTTTTAAACTTTCTTCAATTATTTTCCTTGGGGCTTAAAGCCCCTGAAGAAAAAAAAATCATTAATTTTATTACTCAAACAATGATAATTGAAATTAAAGAAATGATAAAGAAATGATCAAAAAGGCTTTGAAGTCTTTAAACATTAGTCCTTCAAATAAATTTATCTCTATCTAAAGCACTTTGTGTTAAAGAAAGCCTCATATAATATTTTAAAAATACTAAGCAACATTATGTCCTTTGCCTCAAGAGTCTGAGACGTGTATTTGAAATCAAAGGCTCAACTCAATTAACTTTAGCAAAATTCGATTTTAGGACATTCTTGCTGTAGATTCGAGTTATCGGTGGATATTTCAATAATTAAACCAATGTAATCAATTACCACAGTAATTATTATATACAAAAAATTCTCAAATAAAAAAATTAAAGACGAGTAAGAATCTGTTTAAAGGGGCTCTCAACTGATCTTGCACTCAGACACAAAGTCCTTCAGAGACATTTTTATTACCCTTTAAGCCATGCAAAAGGAATGTATTACTCTAAGAGATAGATTGAATTTCGAATGACCCTGATATTTGGGCTTACTACGTCTGTAGTCGATATGTATGTATGTATTGCCCCATGACAAAATGTATTTTGTGTGATTTCAAATAGTGAATGTCTTCGATCATAATTTATATTCTTCCTCTTTAATAGAGAATAAATTATTATTTTACAAGAGATATATGTCCAAGGTTTTTTTTTTTTTTTTTCATTTTTATTTGAGCTGTCAGTCAGTTGAGAAACACATTATTTTTAGAGCACTCAATTTCACTAAAAGTTTCTTTTATTTACCACATAAATAGTAAGCGTATAAGAAATTTGAAATCTAATTTTAATACGTCATTTTTTTAATAGAAATTTATTGGTATTAATTTTAAAAAGTTGTATCTCTCTCTCTCTCTCTCTCTCTCTCTCTCTCTGTTTGACGTACTATAAAACTTTATATGTGCACATAAAGAACTTTCCTTTAATTTGACTCTCCACTATAAATCACACACTGAAACAGATATTATTATTATTACAAAAAAAAATTCATCTCTTCACATCCTGCGTTTTAGTCAGACAACCACATAAATGTTGGTAACATTGCTACACTCAACATTTACCTATATATTGCATATAATAATACAAAAACTCCTAGTGAATCAAATTAATGATCATATAACTATATATATATATATATATATCCTCGCATATAAATCATTGTCGAGAAATAATTAATTAAAGTCTCAAATCATTAGTAGGTTTTGTTGATCCCTCCCTTCTTCCCTCCCAAGGCTACGAAAGTGGTTATACATATATATACACATATATATTAAGTATAGATACAAAATGCATATTGACCAAGTAATCCAACAATAATCAATGACCAACAATCATATATAAAAATAAGTATATTTATTTGTCAAACGAGTGAAGAACATTTATATTTATATATATAAATAAATATATTTAACTGTGCAAATTACTTTGTATTTTCTGTATTTAATTGTCACTTCAATTGGCACAAAACAAACATACAAACATACATACCAAAGAAAGAAAAAAAAAGCTCAAATACAAATATATGTAAGCACAATGTACATATTTTTGTCCTTTACATCATCAATTAGAATTACATTTCATTTGATAAATCTAATTATGTAGGCAGGTAGATATGATGCACAACTGTGCTGTCATCTAGTGAGAGATTTTATCAACTATATTCTCAAGGAGGCGGGTCTAGGGAAATACATTGATATCAATTCATCGACTGTTAAATCATCGACTGTTAATTCATCGATTAGTAAATTCATCGATGGAAAAATTCATCGACTTTTTTCTCCTAATGAATACTTTCTATAGCCTTGAGTAAATTCGTGTATACCTATTGGTAATTATTTTAAGTCTCATTAACATTTATATAAATAAACCTTGTTATAAAACATTGTTTTTACGCATGTTAAAGGAGCCTCTGTTAACTTGGCATAACAAGACAACATCCTTCAAAATCTAAAAATAAATATAATTTAGGATTTTTTGTAGGAGTTTCATAGTTGGTTATTGTACATTTTTGGTTTTTACATTTTTGGAAATACAAGTCCTAAATATGTAATTAAAATAATAATTTTCCCTATTTTATGCACAAAGTTTCTTAATATAATCTTAATTTGGTGGGTGTGTTTATGTGAAAAACCATGCCAAACAAATTTGCTCTTGAAAGTATTCATTGGGAGAAATTAGTCGATGAATTGACGATCGATGACTTAATGATCGATGAATTTACCAGACACCATGTAAAAATACCTTACTTGATATCTAAACTTTAATTTAATGTAAAAAATCGTTTTCAAAAATGGTCGCTATAAATTTGAATTAAGGTGATTAATATGTTTTAAGACTAAAGCTCCTTTTTAAATTCATTTAGCTAGGAACTTTTGAAATATTTTGGCCGTGAGAACAGGTGCTTCATTTTTCTGTAAGACAATAGAACAGCTCTGAGCTATTTTTGCCGTTGAAGAGATGTTTGAAGAGAAAATAATCACTATTATTTTCAACCTCCATGAATTGATACTCAACCAGAAATCAATTTAAGGATTTGGTCTTAATTAATTTAAGACTCCCTGACGTTGTCTATCACAACTTTAATTGGCCCATTCGACAATAACATGTCTTTTAGAGCTTAACTAACATTCATATGCAATGGGCACATCGGACCATCTAGCGAGCTTTATGATCTTATTTTTTTAAATTTTCATTAGCACGGAGAAGGAAAAACACTCAATATATTTTTCATTTCTATTCACAAGAATAAACAAAATCGATTTGAATAACTTTTTTGCATACACTCAATTAAAATTATTTATATACATATGTAACTAATGCAACTTACTGATTTAGACGTATATACAATCTCATATTTTCTATTATAGAAAATATTCCACTTTTCCTGCACCCGGTACAAGGAATATCACGTAATCATTTATTTATTTTCTCACAAAACCCCCATGGTATATATTTTTATCCACCTTGAATCTACGTACATTTCTTTTATTCAGTTACATTTATGGATATTTTCTCCTACTTATATTTTATTACCAAGGAGCTCTAAGCCACAGAAAATACTGAGGATCATCATTTATTCATAAATTATTCAAGGAAGGTACACGTACATAGAAGGAATTGATTTTCGGGAGACAGTGCATTAACAAGTAGGAAATATAAGAGGCATTTTTCATTATGCTTATGCTACAAGAAAAATTACAATTGGATATGTGAGAGAAGCTTAAAAAAGTTGATTGCAAATGAAAGGTCGATTGAAACTTTCCCTTTCAAATTCTAGACGGAAAACTTTTAGGGGGTGGGGGGTATGGGGGTTGGACACTCCCATAAATAATGAGCAAGTTCAATATGGGAATAAGCAAATTCAATATGTGAATAAACGTATAGATTTTGTTGAAGTCTGACTTTCCTATCAGTCTCAAAAATTACCAATTTTGTTTATGGACGAGTCTAACTTTAATCTCCATATTTCAAGATCAATGTGTCGTTCACCACGTAGAAGCGGATGCCCTACATTTGCAACAGTCTCTAAAGGAGCCAATGTTCATGTTATTGGATGTATTGGTCAAGCCTTGGGGCTAGTTCATCATGAGGTGAAACAATGAAGTTTCAAAAAGGATACAGCAATGAAGTGGGTGCGTGAATACTTAAGAAAAGCAAAGGATGTTGTATATGGAGGACCAGTAGTACTTGGCATTGACTATACTCCGGCCCACTCCAGAATTGAAGATGTTTTGAATGAAAAATAGGTCTCAATTCACAAAATTCTAAGACTTGGGCCTTACAGTCCCTTGCTCAATCCAATTTCTTTATTTTCATTAATTAGGAAATTTATTATATTGTTAAATTTCCTGAATATTGTTTTTTATTATTTATTACCATATTGAACTTGAAAAGGTATAGATGTGAAAAGAATTTTTAATGCATATTAATAAAAACATTTTATATTTACATAGTTGATTTAAAATTCTTAACCCATTGACTATATATTATTTGATTTTATATATCTCTTTATTTAATATAAAAGCCATCAAAATCGTTCATTGATAAACTTTCATTTAAATAAATAAAAATAAGTGACTCAAATTTGAAACTAAAAAGCTCATTTTAAAAGCTTCATAAAACAGCTCTGTTTGAAGTATTTAGTAATTTTTTCTATAGTTGTTTTATTTTAAAGGAGACCCGCATAAAACGTGTAATGTGTTTAGTTTAACAAAAATTAATTAATTAATAAATTAAATTAAAAAAATTAATTATAACATTATGTTTTCATGAATATATAATAAAAATTAATATATTTTTATGTCATTTGAAGTGATAGGCAAAATGATTTTTTTAACATCTGACAAACTTAAAAAAGTCTTTTTTTTATTATTATTTTTTACTAAAAAAGTTATTAAAATACTATGTTACTTTGAAATTTTATTAGGAAAAATAAAATAGACTATGAATGAATATATATTAAAAAACTTTATGAAACAGGCCCTACAAATAATATATATGAATGAATAAAATTTATTGAGAATATTTGTACATATGTGAGACAAATAAAGAATGATTTTGAACAGGTTTTCTTCATCAAAGTAGTTTGTTTGTTTGTTTGTTGTCAAAGCAACAGAAAGAGAGAAAGAGAGCGAGGTTGGGGTAATTTAAAAATAAAAGTTCCGATATTTTCTTACATATATTTAATATACATATTTAAATATTAAGAGTTGATGACATTCAATTTATCCTTTACTGCAAAGGATTTGATCTCATTGCTTGTTAGTTTTATTTGTTAATAAAAGGTATAGAAAATAATCATTATAAGGAAAAAGCAAAATATTTAATCAATTTCCATATAGTATGCAATAACTATAAAAAAAACCTTTTGCATAGAATCGCATAAGGAAAACTCTCATTTACTGTGACATTTATTAATATAAATTTGTATGTACATAAATAAATACAGAGATTCTTTATACGGCCTGCGTTTCTTTATACTATATATGTATATATATATATAAATATGTATGTCCATTCAACATTATGTATGATTGTTAGTCTTAATTTGATGAGATTTATGAACCATTAACCATTGTGGTAGATATATATATATATATATATATATTAATGCTTGATAATAAATCAGAAAGAGGAGGATTTGATCTGAACAAAAGACGTTGCCTTTCCTTTCTTTTCTAGATACATATACTCTTTAAAATTTTATTTTATCTTTCCTTCGAAAATAGGGGGGGGGGGAGGAGTCCACATATTGTGGACTCATTTATATGCTCTATTCTAATGGATAAGCTATAGTCTCGTATCCACAAAATTGGAAATGTGGTTCATTTTTCAAAAAGTAGTAAATTACGATGTTATTTTCTGCGAACAGGAAAACTAACACACCTCTTCAATTGATTACTCCTCTTAATATAATTATTGCTCTCAAAATTTAATTAATTAAACCTCTGATTCCCTCTTATCAAGCTGTGAGGAGTAATTCTGAATTACTATGATTAATTAGTCATGAGCAAAATGTTAAGATAGTGTTGAGTTTAAAGACGGAGAGAAAAATATCCGTTTTTGGCCCACTGCCTTGACAATCAATTTGAATTCAGTCTTATCAATATTGTTGAGGTTAGAGCTTGCTATAATTATAAGTAGGAATGTAAATAATATGCAAATAAGGTGTGTAAAATAAAAAGAAAGAGAAAATCATCAACCTGGTAAATCTGACAACTTGATGAATGTTGAGAGGGAAGCAGCTTGAACTGTCATGACGTTTTACTAAGCTACAAGCTGCTATTCTCCTTTATATATACAAATGGAGACATCAATAATAAATAATAACATTATGTATACCATAGATGAGAGGCAGAAAATTAACTGAAACTAATGTCAGGAATTTATATATTTTTAACACGAGGACTTGAGCCCTTTTTGTTTACATTTTATTTGCTTTATTAACCTTCATGCATCATGTATTCCTTCATGCGAGATCTTTACTATCAGGTAGATGTTCTCCCCTCTGTAGTAATAAAGAAAAAATGATAACAGCTTTGGAAAACAAAAAGACCTGTTCGAAGAGCCAACTCCACAAAGTCTCACACTCGGCATTTTGCATATTATTTACATTCCTAATTATAATGAGCTATTGGGCATTACTTATTATTGTCAAATAACAATTAGGAGATTAAATGAGGGGATACCAGAGAGTAGATGCGGGCATGCTCTCTCACCTCAACAAAATGTCCATCCCTATCCATCATTGAAGCATAGTTCTTCCCTCAGTGGGGAAAAGGAGTTGGTTCACTGAATTTGGGCTTTATTTTTGAGTTAGGTTGAGAAATACACAAAGGATCACATACTTTGTGTCTGTCACTTTTCCTGACTATTAGAAATATTTTATGCAGGTTGAACAACAACTTAAAGGAAGCTTCTTTTGTATGTCTAAAAGAGATATTTCCTTGGAAATAATTTGATTTCAACACATGTTTAAACTCGATTAATTAAATATATCAAAAGAAATTGTCATAAAAATTCGTATATGCCGCCTAAATTAGGCCCTTAAGGTCTTAGCAATTTAATTTGTAAATAATATATGTACGTATAAATACCAAAATTGAGTGAGATTTGAATTACTGAAGTAATTGTTGTTTCTTGCTTCAAAAACTTTTAAATAGTGAATAATCAGTTCATTTTACTCAGGCAACAAATAACTTTTTATTGGATTTTTTTTTTTTAAATAATACATTATTGAAAAATCAAGGCGCTATTTATTCCAGAATATATATGTATATAGATATGTAAAACCTTTTTTAAAGGGTTTTTTTAAAAAGTATTCACTCAATATTAGCATAAAATTTATTTTATGTAGATTCCTGGATTACTTTAGTCCGATAAACTCTTTCAAACTCACAAAATATAGAGTAAAAATTATATGTAAAATAATAAAAAATTAAATGAATCGGAAATGTCTGAAAAACTCGAATTGATACGAGAAAAACAGATTGCAGATTCAAGAGGTTAAATGTTATTATTACCATGTAATTAGGTATTATCGAACCCAAATCTTAAAGACTTTTAAAAAAGTATACTTTACATATAAATAAGATTCAATTTATACACCACAAATAGAGAGTTTTCACGTGACCCCATTATTTTGGAAGTCAAACATATTGAACGGGGACTAAAGTTTATAAATAACAAAATTATTCCCTACAACATTAGATTCGTCTTTTTTTTTGTTGGAAGTCATTTGAAAATGAAGTTTCTTCAAAGTTTTTGTGAGGAAAATTGTCAATTTTATTTTAATGACAATGTAGTATTAATATATTAAATGTATACCTCCAACATGGCGTCCCTTTTGGTTTATTATTCACTATACGAGATGTAAGTAACATGCCTATGATCCATATGTGAATAAAATCCTATTATGTATAATTGGCTCACTTCTGACTTTATCACGCAACCTTGATTTAATAAATACATCATTTAACTTTTTTCTCTCTTGTAACCCAAATAAACTTTAACACTTTTCCCTTATTTCTAAATAAATTAATATAATTTGATCCATTGTTATTAACATATTAAAGCAATCCTTCATAAAAAAAAAATTTTTTTTTTTTGTCCACTTTTTTTATCTATATGCAAATTACTTTCTTTTTCCTTCTTCTAATCTTTATTTATACAATACATATTCCACATGAATATATCATTTTTTTTATATATTTTTTTTTTTGCATAAATTACCTTGTCCTGTTAGTTGTGTGAATAAATGTAGATTGTATGTACATAGGAATGAATGTTTGAAGAAAGAAAAATTGTGTCACATGTTTTGTGAATAAAGGATTATTAATATGAGTTGTGTACTCTTTTCTTGGAATTCTGCACATATTATATAAATACATCTGGACATTTCTTCTTCTTCTTTTTTTTTACCTCGTACCTATATTTTCTTATTAATAACACAATTTTGACAAATGGATGTTCATCACAAAGCAACACAAATAAAAGTAGAAAGAGAGAGAAAAACAAAAAAATAACAACAATAAATTTAATACAACTGCATAATTGAATTCATTTAGATGTGGGTTTCTTTTTTTTTTTTTTTTTTCTAAGATGGTTGTGGGATTTTTTTTTAGAAAGCTCTGATATGTATATATATATATATACATATATATTGGTAAGTACACAAAAGTTGAAATTTGTTGCAAGTTGCAACTTTACCAAATTACTAGAAGTATGCAGTTACAAATTTCAATTTTATCATAAGTTATTTATAAAATTAATTAATTCCATTTTGATACCAAAGTCCCGTGTAATGATGACAACCTTCAAAATGTAGCCTAAATCAACTCAATGATATTATTAATAGTTATTTTAAATGTGTGCAGAGTTTTACCCAAAACTGTCCGGGTTTATTGCTTCACTTCATGTAAGAAATTGTTTCAAACTCTAAGTGATGCAAACTATTGTTATTTTTTGTTAACACATTCTCTTAACTTTTGTTTCCTCAATTTGTACAAGGTACAACAATATCTAACCTTTTGAGTCTGATCAGTGGCAGGGAAGATTCAGATATAAGCGCTACTACCATTTGATGACCATTGTTAATGTGTTTAGTCAGAGGAATTTGATTGGTTTTTGCATGAATGTGCTAATAATCTATATTAAAATGTATTGCTGGTGACTAAACTTATTAAACAAAACAAGAACTTCCCATGAGTTTAAATCATTACTCATTCTCCAAAAGTGAAAAATACTCATAAAGAAAAGTTACTCACAATATGATAAATTACTGTAGCGTACAAAAAATATATAAGTCTTATAATTTATGTGAGTATATTCACAAGTGTATTTACTGACTGTTTCAAGTTGAGGTTTGAGCCTTTACAATTCATTATTACTGGTTGTTTGTGAATTATAAAAATAAGCATATAACATTTTGAAATTGATAGAGTAAAGTCTGACACTGTCCGTGCCGTATATATGTTACTTTGAAGAAGAAAAAAAAGTAAAACACACACTACTAATTATATAGCCAAAAAGTAATGCCGTTCCTCAAAAATAAATGTAACTAGTTATTCGTAGAATTAACGGAACTGTTACTTTAAAACGTTATTTCTTTTTTAACTCAGAAAACAGCATATTAAAACAGAAAAATAGATTTGAATACGGAGTTTGTCTGATTTGATATACGCTCAGCTGGAAGTTTTATTGTTCACAAAGCAGAGTAAGAAATATTTTATAGACATTTTTGTGGAGGAGAAAAATAAGCAATCAGTTTTATTGAATATTCTAGTGAATAAATGGTGGTACATATTGAGTCTTTTGGTAACCATGGGAGACATAACCCTCCTTGTTCTAAGTTAAATAATTGGATGTGTTCTTGGAACACACAGTTCTAAAAATATTGAGTGGTCAAGGAAAAATATATGGTAGATTGATGTACATATACCATTTTATAATTCCAATTAAAAAAAGCTTACGTCATGATCAATCATTATTTATATGAATAATAAACGTTATTGAGTTAAGTGTATTGTTCAACTATATACCCTCGTGAAGTGAAGGATACTTCATAAATGAATTCAAATGGTAAACATATACATACACCTAGTGACATTCATGAGATGGTTGTTTTTTTTTTGTAGGGCGCACTTTACAATTTTAGAACGATACACATTCAAAAATTCATTTATAATTCCATACTAAGGACATGTACAGCCCTAAGGGGGGTGGGGAGATTCCCTTTTAATGCATATAAATATGAAATATTTAATATTCTTGAGGCATATGCAAATCTAGCTCAAGAGTATATTGGGTTTTTTTTTTAACTAAATATATTTTATACCCCATGCATCAAATGAAGGTATTTATTAAATAATTGAGGAAAAAGAAAAGGGGCCTATATATTCATGCACATACATATAAATTCTTTTTAAAAGTGAGTAAAAAGGTTAAAAGAAGAAATCTATACGTCTTCTAGATAGATAAGCAGGGAAGCATATCTAATTGTATTTAAAGGTGTACGTTCAATATCTAACGAACGAACAAACAAACAAACAGCTATCAATATTATCAAGAAGTTCTTGTTGTTGTTGTTTTTTGCTTTTGTGAATACAAATTTGTGTAAGGGATATATTATGTACATGTGCAAATATCTAAAAATGAATGAAAAATACTGCATGAGTGAATATGGAAAACATGGATAATATTATTTTGTATTGGATTTTGTGTCTTTATCAAAATGTATTTCTATAAAAAATAGATACGAGTAAATGTTACTTTCTGAAAAATAATGTTAAAATATTAACACAACTGAATCAATTCTTTTTTCTCTCTTTTTTTTTAAATAACAACAAAAGAAGAAGTTTTGAGTCTATAAATGAGCCTTTTTTTTATCACAGAGTAACAAAAACTATTCATTGATTTTTAATTTTTTTGAGTGTCATTTGAAAAAAAAAAACTAGCCACAAATTGAAAAATAGGTTATTGCGATTAGAAAAGAAAAAATGATGCACTGAGGCAAGACAAATTTACGAATTTTTGTGTCCACTGAAGGGCAAATAGTCTCTCATAGATAATCAAATCTCAAATGAGTAGAAAATATATGTTCAATAATAATTTATAAAAAATTACTTTTGGTAAAAGTACATGGAATTTTATTATATAGATAGATGTATAAATAGCTACACACTAATTTACAAAACCCCTCTCATGTCTTCGTGGTAAACCTATGGAATATTCACTCATTGATTTATATGTATACCCATAACATCGTACTCTGGAATAAATTTTTACACATTCCTAGGGTCTTTTGTAACATTAGTGAATGTAAAAAGTAGATAGATTTATTCGTACGATAGGAATAAAACTTACTTTATAACCGATTAAACTGTCTAAATATGTAGAAACATATTTAAAAAATATCATTTTAAACTTTCCCTGTCTCAAGTATGTAAGTAAGTAATCCTTCATAAATACTTTATAGAACAATTTAGAATGTCAACTAAATCTAGTTGAGCCTACCATATGCTTAGTTGATACGTACATGCAAGACATGTATCTTTCTTAAATATGCCTAATTTAATATGTACAATACATATTTTGAAAATATAAAAAAAAAACGTTTCTTGAAAAAGAAAGAGAAGAAACCCGGATGGAAATGTAGTGAAATGATGATTGAAATGAATTTGGGAATTATGTGCCTTATATGTTCAATACACACGAGGGCCATGTTGGCCCTGAGGAAATTGTAATGAAACTGTAATTAAATGTGTCTGTGCCCTAATACTTTTTGAGAGTGGAGGGGCTTATAAACATCCCAGATTTATGTATAAAAAAATAGGTTTGAAACAAAGTAAACTTTATGTTACAGATCAATTGATGATTATTGATCCATGGAGGGAAAAAGGTTAATTTATTAATTAAGAGGGGATTGAAATAATGATAACAATATTAACACATTACTCCAACAATATAACATATTATTACATCACAAACTGTCCGCAACGCTAAATCATTGGAAGCCCTGAGCTTGTTTCTTTGCAACAAGAAGGTGTCATCTGGGGGTAATGGCAGACAAAAGCAACAACGGTGTTTTGTTTATGTACAGTATACTTCTTTGCCTTGTTTTGGTGGCTGTCACTGCAGCTTCACACAGATAGGATTTTGGAAATGGCATCAGGGATTTCAGCACTGTGTAAGCGATCTCTGGGTATTCTACCCTGAGACTTTAATCCAAAACACAGGCAGAGTTATTGTCTCAAACCCTGTTTAAAGGCTGCCGTCATTTGCAATCTCCAGCAGTTGGTCTTCTTCTTCTTGCACAGACATGCTGGATTCAGCTGATTTGTTGACAAATGGATCACGTATCCATTCCTTGGCCGTTCGTTGGTCCTTTGAGGTTGGGAAGTAGGAAACAGAAATATCTAATTAATTCTTGTGCGGCCAGGTACTGATTGATCCATGGACCGGTCTGCGGCCCGGGGATAGGGGACCACTGCTTAAGGGATCGAAATCGAAAGAAAAATTTAATAGATTTTGTTTATTTATTATTTAAGAAAAGGAAACAACTCTATGCCTAGAGACTGAGGCATAGAGACCTTGCGCTGAGGAGCCTCATTGATCTCAATAACTACCTTACTACAAACTATAGTACCATTTTTTCCCATAAGCAATTACTTTTAATACGTACTAAATTGAACACTAGGGACTCAAACATATGCATGTATGTAGATGATTAGAAGATGATTATACAAACTTTTTTATTCCAAAATAATAACAAGAGATTAATAATAATTTGTGATTTATCGGAATAGTTGTTTAATTTATCAATATTATTACTCTTTGTTTTTGTTTCCTATGCTCACTCTTTATATTCATACATGCCAGGGAAATTATACCCAGGAGAATATTATATATTTCCCTCCTCTTTCCTCTCCCATCTCATGTGAGTAATTGTAAACTTCACTCCGATTTATAAGCACTAACATGTAGAAAAGTATGTAGTAGAAAAAGGTTGAAATTATGTGTAGTGTAGGGTGTCGAAGCCCTGTAAGAAAGGCCCATTTGGACTTGCTTTCAGTATACATTTGAAGGACTCTAATGTATGTATATTCCTTCAATCCAATTTAAATAGTTGATTAATTATGATTTGTTGAAAGGTTTGTTGACTTATGAAAAATGTTGCGAAGATTAAATCGATTTCAAATATTTGAATGAACCTCGATATTTTTAATATTATATATACTCATATAAATAAAAATACTTTTTTTTAAAAAAAATGCCGTTTTATATCTTAACTTTACAACAATCTATTATACTTTTAGACTATTGTGAACAAAAAAGGGGACACAAAAAGGTCATTTTTTTCATGCTTTTTCATGCTTACAAGACACTTTTCTCCAATTTGGAAAAATACACAGAAATACTATATTCATATTAAAAAGATAACAAAATATGTCCACAAATTATATTTTATGGTTTAGTTTATTTTTATGATTCTTCAAGGTTCAATTTATTACACTATATCTAGGAATGTAAATAATATGCAAATCAGGCTTGTAATAAAAAAAGAAAGAGAAAATCAATCTGGTAACCCTGACAATTTGATGAATGTTGAGAGGGAAGCAGCTTGAGCTGTCATGACGTTTTACTGAGCTACAAACTGCTATTCTCCATTATACATATATACAACAATAAATAATAACATAGATGAGAGGAAGAAAATTAACTGAAATTAATGTCAGGAAATTATATGTATATTCTTAACTAATAATAATTATACGTGGACTTGAGCCCTTTTTGTTTACATTTTATTTGATTTATGAAACTTAATGCATGTATTCCTTCATGCGACATCTTTACTATCAGGTAGATGTTCTCCCCTCAGATATAAAGGAAAAATGATAACAGCTTCGGAAAACAAAAAGTACTACTGTTCGAAGAGACAACTCCACAAAGTCTCGCACTCGGCATTTCGCATGTTATTTACATTCCCAACTATATCATATAGACAGTGGAAGTTTTTTTCTTAATGTTTTATCCTCATAGTTAATAAATATCTTAGAAAGCTTCAAATCAGAAGAAATAAATTTTAGTAAACAACGTTTGTGTGAATTAAGTGTCATTAATAAATCCTTTCTTTTTTATGAGGAATATTTGTTGATCAATTTTTAACCTTTATTATCACTAAACCTCTTCATTTTTTCTTTTCTTATTTAACAAAAATATTTTGTAGATCATAATTTTAATTATTTAATTATTACTCAACGACTAGTATTTTGAAATTGACAACAAAACTAAAAGTAGATGTAAATGACCCTTAATACTAGAATAACGCAAGTTCTTTTTCATTGCAAGAACAATTTCATCATACAAGAATTTGTGGGGTTTTAGTATGCCCACTCCTGATCAAAATGCTTACATAACGATCAAAAAATTATTTTTTGACTAATGGAAACTCAAAAAGGTTCAATGACTCTTTTATTTTCTTGTTTTTTTAAATTGTTGACATTTGGTTGCAGATAAAGATTTGAAAATTTATGGATTTCTTATCTTTAAATAAATACAAAAAAAACATAAACATTAAAAGAAAAAAAATTGTCTTCAATTTATTTTTCCAGTTCTACTTGAACGACCAAATGGGTTATTTTTATTTTCATTTTCTCAGAATGCAAAGCTATAGAGTTGAGAAGACTTATTATAAAATTTTAGTAAGCTTTTAATAGCCATTCGATTAACTTTTAGAGTCTAAACCCTTCCTATGATTGTCACTTATTCCCACAAAAAAGAACAAAAAATTAATTGGTTTTCATCAGTCCGGTACGCTTTTAAAAGATGGCTCTGACTGTTATAAATATTTTATAGAAAGATTAGATATTTGTAATAATATTCAATTGATGATACTTTGACTTTCAATAAAAAAAAACCTGTTTTATACTTTGAAAAAGAAGTCAAATTTTGTGATAGCTAAGAAGTATTTATGGGAGGTTTAATGTTTCTGCTTTAATTGAAAGAAAAGTCCTGCTGAATTGCATCAAATGCTTGTAGAAGCTTATGGTTAAAATGTTCTAACTAATATATCATGTAGAAAATGGTTTTGACATTCAGAAATAGTGATTTCAGCGGTAAAGACAAGACAAAAAACTTTAAAAACAAATTAAACGCAAGAGGATCAAAATGATTGAAAATTAAGGAACAAGCCTTTTCCATAAGGTTGAAATCCATGGACGTTATTACCAAGCAAAAAACCACAAAAAACGAACAGAACTAATTTGTACTTCCAATACATGAATAACCATTGTTACATTAATACATATAACAATACCTACATTAATCATTATTAATAATAATAATCATAGTTGACCGACAATATTTAATAGAATCCAAAAATCAACAAAACCTTTCCCTCTATATCCACGAACATGGAGTCAAATCTGTGTCATGAATGTACATAAATACATAATTTCTTTATATTTATTTTTTTCAATTATGACAAAAAAGTATTGCATGTCTAAGGTAGGAGGTGCCTTTTTTCTGTGTTGTTATATATTGTTATGTACACTGAAAGTACCACTTTTTTTAAAAAAACAAAAAAAAAGCTCCCTTCCAGTTTTGTTATTTCCCATAATTTTGAGGGTATTTTCTTATGTGTACAAATGTTGTATGGTTCTACATATAGGAGGGAGGGGAGGAGTAGAGGAGACGGTAAATTGTTGTGGCAACGTAATGATATGTCTCAAACCCGCCATTTTGAAAAAAGAAAAAAAAATGTAACTATAAAATAAATTACCCATTTCGTATTATAAATGTAAATATATATATATATGTTTATGTACATATTTGTGTATTATTATTTAAGGGTCATTAGGAAAACGGAACAAGCTCACCACCATGGTTCTATGTATGTTCATGTTACTGAATGAATGTAAGTATGCTAATGTTACTTACATACTATGTGGGGTATGTAAGGAGAAGAGGGGATGTGGGAGGAATTGAATATATGTATAGTTTTATGTACTCTACATATAAGTTGTCACATCTCTTACTTGTTTCAATGTACATATATTTGTTTGCCTTGTTGTTGTTTTTGTTGTTTTTTTTTTTAAAAAATACAAAGGATGTGTAATTTATTCGATGTGATACTCAAATACCCTTTTGATTGTGTCTCCCAACCTTTCACTCTCTTTAAAAAGAATAAAGAGAAAAAAAAAGTCTTGAAATCAACTGAAAGTTCATAGCTAATTTTGTACAAGTCCACGTTGACTCTTAAGTCTTCATAGATGAGCCAAGTCTTATATCTCCAATAGGAGTTCAACTCAAGGCACCATTTTTGAGCCCTTGCACAGTGTTATTATTATCAGGAGCAGCAGCAGGGAACAAATTAAAATAAAGAATGAAAAATTGAGGTGACAAGGGAGCAAATTAGAATACAAGAGCATAGGTTTATCTTACATCTTGGTCCACAGGAAATGAATGTAACTAGAAAAAAAAATAAGTCATAAAGATCGAATTTTTTGTTCGATGCCAATTGTTGGATATCTTTACTTTTGGTATTAGCTGTTTGGAAAGGGCAGGTTATTAATACTGGGTTAATGACGTGACGTTTTAGGTTGCATCATTAATTTCTATCATTCAGCCCCACTGATAACACAAATAAGCCAAATGGCCGACAAAAAAATATCAAAACGACATATTGAACGTTTTTACTGACGTCACAGATTATCACTCTGACTTTTTTAAAAGGAGTTTTAGGCTTGGACTTTGGCAGAACTTTAAGGTAATATTTTCCCCTCCTTACCCTCCCCCCCCCCCCCATAGAGCAGTTTAAGAGTATGAATAAGGCATGAACAAATTAATTAAACAATGATAGCTGCAAAATGGCATATAGATATTGAGTCAAAGTATATAAAATACAACGCTGAAAATTTTAAGACGTAAAATTTCCACCCCTAAAGCTATAGATATTTTATGAATAAAATGTAAATACTTCCCTTGGTTACAATATCCTCATCCAAACTGTTTTCCATCTCTCTAATGAGGCCTCATAGAGGATACGTTAAATAGTTGTTTATTTTTCTTTAAAAAAATGCAAAATTCCATTATTTGTATATAAATATGTACACAATGAATGATCTCCTTATTGCGTAGGGAATTTGAATATTTTTTTTGCATATTTGTTATTCAGGTATACACAAATGTATGTACACATATTCATGCAAAAAAGTTGTAGGAATGAATGTTAATATTAGCATGCTAATCAAACATGATTTAATTTATTTTTTATACATAATTTTTTTTTTTTTGAATATTTTAATATGCATTTGTTTGCAAATCAATTGCAACTATATCCTTCTTTCATTCTTACTTACTTGATATGCAATGCATTATTCTATATGCATATATATATACATATATATATATATATATATATATATATATATATATATATATATGAGTATGTATGTACAATATATGAACAATTTGCAATGCATTGCCTCATTATCCAATTATCATATTTCTATGTTTAAAAAGGAAAAAAAAATAGAAATATTTGTACATATCATTATCATCGCATTAATTGATCATTTCAACTCATCAAAGTCAAATTTGAAATTGGAAAGAAGGAATCATTAGCAAGGTAGCTCAATTATCTGGCCTTTTATGATGGGCGAATAGTTAATTTGATCTAGTGATTTTTTTTTATTAGCCTTAATACCAAAGAGTAAGCAAAGAAAAAGACTTTCCCTGCAAGCGCCAACAGTTGATCACTTGTATTTGCAATAAAAACAAACACAATATTAGTTAACTCTTTGGTATTTGTATGATTCATCAGATCATATGATACCTCAGAGGGTTGCACTTTCTTTTTTCTTTTCCTTTTTGACACTACCTCAGACTCGACTTTTTTACACGCCGGGAAGACTTCTTTTTTCACATGACTACAGCTCGTAGTGATAAAATATACAATACTAATGAAAAGATTATATTTACTAGTTTGAGGCGTAAGGCTCTTTAATGTCAAATATATGTATAATAACCAGGATAAGGATTTTACCACCAAATCCCCAATAAAAATAAGTGAGGTCTTTAATTTGACTGAGAGTTGAATTTAAGTCTTTTAAAATTAAAGCCCTTGAAAGTTGATCATTGTAGATACAAACTCTAATTTTTGAGTAAGGGCACAAAATAGCTATTTCAAGTTTTCATTAATTTTTATTAAACTTGACCTCCTAATTTATTTTTTTGTAATGTGTTTTACAAAGTAAATGTGTTTTTGCAAAAAGACACAAAATTTGATCAATTTGATTTCATCATTCATGAGACATTAAGCAATGTATCAAGTGTTGCTGCATAGAAAAATGGCGTGGATAATGGTGGTCCTAGAGTAGGGCTTCCCATTTAAAAAATGTTAAATGTCCAGAAAATAAATTTGAACAAAGTCAAAGGTTTAAAGTATAAAGTTTGATTTTTTTGGTCATGTTATGTAATCACTTTATTCCTCCGGATCCACAAAAAAAATGTGGTTTGCGGTTAGCCTATACAGATTCCCTAAACTGTAAAAGTAAAATATGACATTCTATTCCTTTTCTTGTCTGATGAAGATGTACTTATTGGACCATTCTTTGGGAATTATAATCCATGACTGAGTAAGTTTAAGATGATAAAACAATAGTTATAATTCTAACAGTGGTCATTGTGGTCACATTATTTTCCTTCATAACTTTATATATAATCATCTTGACTCGACTTGTTCATCCAAATTAACGTCCATTGTCAATTGAAGGACTTTTAGTTATATGTGCATATACATATATAAATAGTTATCAAATAGCAATTAAAATGAAATTAAAACAAATATATGTGAAATCTTTACATTTCTAAAAGAGTAAAAAATTGTCTCTCTTTGTGCCTTTTAAATGTCACTGATCAATGAGCCTGAGAAAATTTATGTATACAGTTAAAAAAAAAAAAACATGTACATATACATAAATGCACAAATGTTCATATATGTATGCATATACAAATTGTGGCATAAAGAGAACGAATGAGCATAAAACAAAAGGAAGAAACCCATAAATTTTCTTGTGTTTTCATTTCTATGTATACATACTGTGTGTACAATACATTTGTTTAGTATATTACAAAGAGAGAGAGAGAAAGAGGGAGAGGTAAGGAAACCAAAATTCCTTTGAGATTATGTGTCTTTTATATTGTTGTTTGTTCCATTAGATTAATGAAAAGCATTTCAAAATAATATGTAAGTATAAGAAAGCATAGTATGCTTTCTTAATCATTCTAAATTAAATTTATCAAAGAGTACATAAGAAATAAAGCAATTTTCCTTGTGTATTCAAAAAAGGGAACAAAAAAACTTGTTGATACTAAATGATTTTTAGAACTCTGGAACTCGTACCGTTAAGCACTCCTAGGGATTTGTACAAACTTTACTTGCAGAAAGACCCGCTATGAGTGTTCAAGATCAGTGTGTTTTGATTCATATTTCGTAATTTTTTTGGTGTGTATATGTGTCAAATCAACAAGAAATCAAGTTTATCTGAAATATTTTAAAAATGAGTGTGAACTGCACTCATATCCTTTAAGCAATTCTCTTTCGTTTGTATTAATAGGTTATTTCGATTAATTTATTAAATAATGACTCCAATAATGGCAACTGTATTATAGGAAAAAATCAACTGCCACTCAATAAATCTCTGGGGCTATGAAAAAGATGGACATTCTTTCAGGACCCATATCGGCTTCATATGTAGTCGTAACATTTAACCGATTGCTCCATTGGATATACAAGAATCCTTGGTTTTTCGATTAAAAGTGACATTTTAGCAATAAACCGTGCGGTATAGGTCTTAAAATGACTCCTAAATATTTGACCGTTATACTTATGAAGTAAAAAAAATTAGAAGTGGATTTTCTCCTTTTCAATATTTGAAAGCAAACTTGCTTTCTTGTTGACTTGACACATATGCCCTTGCTTTGTCAATTAAAACATATTAAATGAAATATTTACTACACAACATAAATGAATAAACTTCAAGATATACATATGTACATTTACTATGGAAACAGATTTTATTCAAATGGTCTTGAGCAATTGAGTCTATTTAAACATTAAATTTTAATTGATTACTACTAAATCTTTCTAAACAATATAATCTACCAATTGAGCTCTTTTTTCTATTCATAAAGTTATTTCAAGTCAATTATTTCTTTAGAACATAAACAATCAAAATAGAAAATAATAAATCTTTGAAGTACTTATAAAATAATAAGGCTGTCTCTGAATCTCTTTTTTAAGAATAATATTATTTTTATTATTAGTGAACTTTCATCATGATTCAAATAAGTGCGGTCATTGTTTCACGGTAGAACTTTGTGTACAGTGTATATGACGATTTGAGTAGGGTGCTCTTGTGAGCTCAATGTACACACAACAGAATATAAAAAAATGATTACTCCTGATAAATTGTATATTATAAGTAAACATGTAAATGTTTGAATATAAAATTAATTTATGGTTTTGCAATTATGACGGATCCTTTTTTTTCCTCCTTTTTTTGAGCTTTTTTGAGCATTTTCTAATACACTAGCTATGTGTATATGCGTAAAAATACATAGAAAAAACAGGATCTTTTTCATTTTTTATGTATGAAGTACAGACATAAATTACTTTTTATAACCATGGGTTAAAGAACTATAAGAAACATTTCAAGCCTAGGTAAAAAGTATCTTTTAATTATACATAAAGAAATAATCATAAGGTGTACAAAGATGGTTTTTAAAATATATTTCTTTTTAAAAGAAGTTGAAGGTTTTGAAATGTGTTATTTTAACTAATTTGACTCTCTAATTGGTTTAAATTCATCTACAACATTTGAATTAATAGTAAATCATTTGTGGACTTATGATATTGTTATTTATCATTCAAACCTTAACGAACACGCTTTAAATTTTATTCCAAACAAGGATAAATATACGTACACAAATAGTAGTAGACTACAGACATTCCCTCACAAACGAAAAAAAAAAAAACACTTTAATCTAAAATTTCTTGTATCTGGAGAAATTCATTTAAAAAGGGTCGTTAATATATGACTTTACGTGTTAGGGGCTGTGAAAAAGCTAAAAGAAAGTTTTCTCACTAGGATTTGAATGGAAGGTAATAGGAGGATTAATAAAAATAACTTTTTCTGTTTACTAGGAACTCGTTTTTAAGTTCGAAACTTTGAGTTAACAGATAGACAACAATGATTAATTTCTTGAAATTTATTCTACTAAAGCAAGGATCTTACATCAGAGATCCTCCTATTCTTGAAAATGCTATTCTAGATACGAACTGAGTTGGGCTAAAAGGATTAAAGATCTTTACAAAAATAACCAAAGCATAAAATAATAATGCACTTAAATGTATCTCAGATTCATAAATTGCTATAATTATTTTTCAAAGTCTCACTGCATATTTTTGAATTAATGGATCTTTGACAACTGATTCTGTATAAATGCATACATGCACTTAAAACCATTCAAATGAAGAAAAATTACATAGATCATATACTTTTCTCTCAGCATCATTTTGATGAATAAAATACAAATATTTCCTGCCTTTCAATATCCTCGTTTCATTTCTTCTCGTTATGCTAATGACAGTTTCCTTTTAAAACATATGTATAAATGTGAGATGATAGAGAAAAAAAGAAAGAGAGTGAAAATAAACAATTCTCTTAGAATATCTATTAATGTATAATATATATATATATATTCAAACATATTTTATAAGAGTGCTCATTTAATGACAAATTAAATATTATGTTGATTGAATATAAGAGCTTTAAAGAGGGAAATGAGAGCACGTCAAAGGGGATCTTGTCTTTATACAAAAAATCAATTTGATAGAATATTATTCTCTTGATCCTTTCATCCTTGATGAAAGAAATGCATCTAATGATGACAAGAACCTTGTCAATCAAATTATTGATAAAGATTATGTACGATAATTTGTTTTTGCTTTTTTATGATCATTGAAATGGGGGTTTTATTGTGTTTATAGTCATTTATAGTAGACTTTTGAGTAGGTAGTGAAATGGTTGTTTTTTTTTTCTCTTTCTTTCTATGCATTTTAGACATATTAAATATGCTCAAAACTAAGTCTTACATAAATCACAAATATTTATTTTTTTTATAGAGGGAAAAAAACCTCAAACCAAGAACATGTTATGATCCTTTTTGATAGAAAAGTTTTGACATTTATTTAAATGAATAGGCATGGCTTTAAAATATATGGACTCATTCAGTTTGAATGCTTGAATAGAAAGTTACAAGGAACGGATCAATCTTGTATTACGAGCAAATATCTGTGTAGGTGGAGTGCTCCTTATGGAAAACTGAACTATGAATTCATAGTAAAAAATAATTTACCGACTATCATTCCATGAATGGTAATTATTATCGATGAAGATATCTACATAGTCACAAGAAGTCACAATGAATGGTTATTGAACCATTATTTCATCTAGAGGAAAGTAATCAAAAAGTTCAAGAAGCAATGACCCATCGAAATAGTATTTTGAATCTTTTCTTCAACGTATGGCCTATCGAATTTATTATGTGAATGTATGTATAATTTTTTTATCCATTTATAATATATGATCTTATTTTTTTTTTAAATTGCTACAAGATCATTATTTATAGCCTGAAATTCTTGATTTTTTGTTCCAATGGTTTTTAATTTAGCTCAATACTTTTGCTTAAATATTTAACAACTGCTCACATGTTTGTTTTTTTCTCCATTTTTTTAAATATCAAATGGAACATTTACCTTCTCAACCTACACTTAAACAACAATTAAACATGTTAAATACATTGTTGACATTTATTACCAAAAAGTTTTTGGCTTTGAACGCCATAAAACTTATTGATGCCAGAAATTTATCAGACTGCCCTCGTATTATACGGAGCTTCATTTTAAGACACATTATCTAATAAAATCTACATTTTATATGCAAAATGAATAACATGTTATAAAGTTTGTAGAACAGAAAGTTATCAAATAGTTCACTATGTCCACGGAACAAATTACCAGGGCACTATTTTGGAATATTTCTCTACATGTAAATTCATTTAAGTTACAGTTTTTTAGCCTCAAAGCATGATATATAAAAAGTAACGACGATTTTAATTTAAAGATGATAAATATTGGTTTTTTTTTTTGTTTTTTTTTAGGATAGCACAACTTTAGAAGCAATTTTCATGCTTGAAGCTGTGTTCTTTCAGTTGACTTATAAAGAGTAGAATGTTTTTGAAAAGAAAATAGATATATTTGATTAAAAAGAGTAAAATTAATAGGAGCACAAAATAGACAACAAGAGAAATAAAAAAGTGAAAGCTCCCCCCTACTCTAGCCCCTTCAATCAACTCATTGCTTTTGAAAAAAGCTTTCAATAAGTACCACTTGTTGAAATAAAATACCATTATTATATACATATACTCTACATTAAATACTTGTATATATCATTACATATATAAAAAAAGCCCTCAGGATATAAATAAATGGATATATATATATATATGTATATACGTATATCTTTAACAATTCAATGTTTTATTAGACTGTTATAAATATAATAAAATGCTTCAAAGCTCTTTTTTGTTCATAAGTTTAAAAATATGCAGAAATATTTTGTGATAAAATAAGGAGCTTTAAGAATTCGTATAGACAATACAATTATACATTTCATTATGAGAGTAATAATTAAAAAAAAAAATTATACTCTCATTGTGTATGTTCCTAATGCAAAGTTGAAACAATATTTCTATAAATTTGAAGGAAAAGTATTTCAAGACCTTCAATTTAAAGTATTTGCCTAATTAAATTATATACTTATCAAAAATGATGTATAAACATATGAATAAAATTAGTTTGTCATGGTCTTAATTTGCTTTTAGATTTGTTTAATATTCATAAACAGTGTTCGCCAGAATTAGTATAAGAATTTTACATTTTAGTCATTAATTTAAATGACTAAAATAACACTGGTTATCAAAATCAGACTTTTTGGATGTCTTGAGATCAAAATATGATAAATTTTGCATAATTTGATCATATCATTTCAAATATGTATAAGTCGATTCTCTTTTAGGCTCAGATTCTTTTAGCAAATGGCATAAAGTTATTTGCATTCTGTGGGTTTTTTTAGGGTTTTTTTTGTTGATAAAGATAAATAATTATTATTTTAATAAAAACCTAAAAGATTTTTAAACCGTTATCATGCTTCTCATTCAAACCATTGTTGTTTCAGTAAAAAAATAAGAGTTTTTTTAAAAAAAAGTTTCATAGCTCCAAGAAGAATAAATCAAGAAAGTGTAAAAATATATATCATTTGATAGCTGAGAAATTAAACTTTAAATTAATGTAAATATTTTTTTCGAAAACACTCTCTCTCATTGTTTATTTGAGATAATGCCGTTGAAATATTTTAAGACTAAAGTTTTATTTATTATAAATATCCATTTATTAGAGGGACATTGGTAGGAAAGAGAGAGAGAGAGAGAGAAGAGGCGGCAAAATTCAAACCACAAAAAAAAAATCAATTCTCCAATTAAATAACAGAGTTCTCTATCGATGGCTTTTTGAACTCATTTTCATATCCAAATACATTCGGAAGAGTTGAATTCTTCATATTTTAAAATGGCATTTGACTTGAAGTCAATATTCCTGAATAGTGAATATAAAATACTCGAAAAAATACTCCATCTATCCTCTTAGTAGCCAGAGGCAGTCAATGGGGCACATTGTTGTCCAGGCTTACTTTGATAGCTAAAGAGCAATGGTATTCACTTGGAAGCAAACTAAATATGGTCCAAAAGAACAGACAGCTCCAGTTGTAGTAGTACGTTCAAAAAATTTAAGACTTTGGGTTTATTGAATGACTTTAGATTGAAAATCCTCTACTTCGGCAACCTCTTCCCTTTTTTAAAATCTCGTGACGGTAAGAAAAAATTAAATAATAATTATACAGTATTAAATTATTTCACACGTGCTTGCAACTCAAAAAGGGAAAGGGGGCAGCCTTAATAAAAAAAGAGATCTCAAAATCCGATTTGATTAAGTAGATACTATCTTTATTGTCCGGGGTTTGGTTGTAGCAACAAATTTGTCTATGAGTGTCAGGTCTACTCCATAATAAGCTATATTCTATATCTACAAATTTAAAATATGAAGATTTTAGCTTCTTTAGACTTAAACATTATTTGTGACATTGAATCAAATTCAATTCTGAGTGTGTAAAATCATTTATCTTGCAAGTTGCTATTAACTATTGATTTCAATGAGCATTCATTTATATTTGAATTGCTATTTAACCCGTTTATAACATTTTGATATTTAATTTCAAAGTGTGAATAGCGTTTTACTTTCTTAATAGAAAGTTAAATTATACAAGAAATGTCATTCTCTATTTTTAACACTTGGTTTTTTTAACTTAAATGGTTGATAATATAACTTTTACCATTTAAAACATAGATATATATTTTTTGTTTAAATTTTTTTGTTTCAAAAGTTGATAATGATTTGTAGGAGCTAATGATATGTAAATATGTATTTTAATGAATAAAACGATATGAATTCCAAGTAGTTTTAATTCTACATAAAATACTTTATGATTAATTAATAATTGTATAAAATATATTTGACCCTATTATGTATCACCAAATTTAAAAAAATAGAATCGATAAATAATAAATTAATTGAATTTCAGATGCAATCAATTGCAAAGTCTATTTGGCTTCAAGTCCTTTGTAGTTATACAATTGTGGAGAAAAAAAGAGGAATTCCCGGCGTGTAGAAAAATCACCTCGACAGTAATGTGGATGACAAGAAAAAAACCATATTTAATATTCATTTGATCTTAAAAAAAAACATTATTACAAAACACTAAAGAAAGGAAAGCACTGCCTCATATGTATGTTTTACCAATTACAGTGATCACTGCATATTTTATAAAGAAAAAGTATCACATACTGCAGTGATGGGCAAGATTTTGTAATAATACTGATAAATATTAGAGTCCAATCTGACCCTATCATTAAAATGTTTTTCAATATAAGTTATAATGTCTTAGTTTCAAAAATTATCTTCAGATATTTAGTATATTTAGTATAATCAATTATCAAGACTCTGACTATGGCCCTCTTTTGAAGAGAATCTTTAGGGGTTGAGATGAGAGAAAGTAAATACAAATTATTTGTAGCTCTCTACTGCATTACGGATGAATCAGTGCACTTTTTAAGCTAGAGATTATCGAATAACAGATACTGACAAAGAATTCAGCCTCTCAAATCATTTAAAGTAAGGGTAGCAGGCATTTTAATTGTAGAAAGACGAGCCATATATAGCCACATCTCAAATAAATCAAATTATGATAGTACTTTCATCTCTCTTTTCTTTACATTTTTATACAATTTGCTTTATGCAACTAGTATCAATGAAAATGGGAGATTGTTTTACTTTGAATACATCTCAGATAAAAAAACCAAAATTTCTATGTACAATATATGTATGCATTTGTAATTTTTAAACATGAACAAAAAGTTGTAATGATGCACGGACATTGAAAAGGAATAATCATAAAAAGACTTTGGTATTCAAATGCAGTAAAGAAAAGGTATTCTTCTTTGAATAACATTAAGAAATTTCTTTTTTATTTTTCTTCATTATTCTTACTTTTAACGAATGCAAAACCAAATTATATGTATGTATGTAAATTATTCACTCATTCATTTATTATTTATACACAATGCATAGCACATGAAAGCTCTTAATAGAGGGTTCGTTCAAATGTAAATATGAGAACTTGTTGACTAAGGAATAACAGCTAATTAAAGTTCGTTTTGTTTGTACATTGATAATTTAGTGTATCATTATGTCTTTTAAGGGATTTTTGTCTTAAAAGATTATTAAAGCCTTGTTTTTCACTTATTTATAAGTTAAAAAAGGGTTCAGTTAAAGAGTAAATAATTCATCCTTTATTTTCAAAATAAAGGGGTCTTTTTCAGAAGCAACATTTGAAGTTTTTTCTTAGTCAAATTATTTCTCAAAATTAGATTTTTGCTTTTTTTTGTTTTACCGTTTTGTTTATATGTGTGAGTATGTATTTGTAGACTATTACATATGAATTTTAAAAATACTGGATAAATTGAGTAGATTTTTAACTTATAATTTCCTAGGGATAGTAGTAGGCCAAAACATTGGGCTATCAAGCTTGACAAATGAGGCTAAATACCTAATAGCTAAAATAATTTATTTAATTACATAGTGCTACTAAAGTAGTAGCTCGCAGAAGGGTTAAGACACCAGCTTAAACCCTTCTGCGCACTACTACTTAAGTAGCTCTACCGTGAGTCATTTTTTTTTTGCTCGAAATTGAATGAAAATTGGCACATTTAGATGGACGATATCTTCTTAATTAAGGATTATCATTGGACGCTTGACATCTCGTTTGAATGATGTGGGTCTTAGCTTTATAATGTATTTCTTATTAATCCATTTGATGTAATATTCAAGGAGTTATTTAAGTACAAAGGGTTTGACCTACTTTTGTGCCTACTCCCCCCGCTTATGCCCCCAGGATCCCCCTTATATCAAAACAAAGACTGGAAATGAAAATTGCATTAAATATACTAGTAAATCATCATTTTTTAATGCACAAAATGAGTATTCTTCTAGACTTAAATTGAAGTTGAAGTTGGAAAATGGGTCTAAAAAGCTTAATAAGTAGGATTCGATGTTTCAAAAATTGTCAGACTTTCGAAAAAAAATAATAATGGATTTAAAATCAGTGTTGAAAACTTATACCCCATAGGATTTTTGATTATTGACTAGTGTTATTCATATACATATGTTCATTTCTAGTTAAGGAATTCACTCATCGTGATAAAAAAAATTGTTCAACACAAGCTTATTTCTTCCTTGGGTACTAGGGCGTCTATATGGTCAACATGGGTCACATATGTTTTGACAATAGTGAAGCCAGCAGGTTCAGTTACTAAAAAGTTAAATTAACAAAATTGACAAATATGTTCTTATGATCATACTTATTACAAATTGTCAAGCTGTTTCAAAGCCCTAATCCCTGGACCACTCCATTAAATTTAATTTTGAACAATTTATTTTCATAAATTATAATAAATCTTATTTTTTTCATGACTCATGCAGAATCATGCATAGAAAACCTTGCAAATAATAATAAGCATAATAATATCATGTAAGACCTTCTTTTTTTTTTTGCATGTAAGCCATAAAATATATGTTGGCTTCTCCAACAACCATATCTACATGTATGTATATTAAGACAAATTACTTCTCTTAAATTAACAAAGCCAGTGTGACAAAAGGACACTTTACAATGCATGTAAGTATAGTATATACGTATCTAGTACCTTTGAGTTACTTTATGACTTTATTGGCGCATAATATATATTTTATTAGGCCTATAGGAGTAAGAAAGGATCTGATTGAATATATGTATGTGGGTATCTAGAGTAATCACGGAATTGCATGACACCTAATATTATAAATCTTTATCAGTGCTATTAAGTGGGAAATTTTTGCTTTTAGATTTGAATATGAAATTTAACAAATATTCAAATATATATTTTGGGCATAGTATTTTTGAACAATTGCCACCATGAGGAACAGTAGGTTCTGAGGTAAGATATTAAAGGGTGAATTAGAAGTTAATTTACGAATGTAACCACATCGGAAACGATACAAAAGGCTGTGCGAATATACAGAGCTATAGCATGCAGTCTTTTATATAAATGGAACCAAATAAAATTTGCAATAATTGCAACATTATTTATTTAATTTTTTTGCGTGTGTTTGTGAAACAAACATAAACGAAATTTTACACTATATTTTATAATAATTAATGGAGACAAATTGATTTTAATATTATATATATTTTTGTCTTGTTTTCTGTATTTGTATCATATCATTTTTTAAACAACACTCAAAGCTTGTTCAAAATATAACACATACTATTTTGAATTTCTACCTGGCCTCATGTGCAACTTGGCTCTAAATGATATGTGATGAATGTGTACATGTCTTAATTCGTATGAATTAATTAAATGTTTTCGAAATCAATAATTGTAGTAATCATCAGGGCCAGCAAAAGATGAATCAAAAAAATAAAATTCGAATACAAATTAAATAAATAAGTCATTTAATTTTGAGGGGAAACTTATTTTATGATTGCTCTCACAAATTTGACTTAAATTCATTCTTAGATACTCTACAAATACTTGCAAATATTTTTAGAGATTCTAAGATGATATAATATCGTATACAGCCCGTGTGGCATCTCTTGGGAAGAGAAAAGGAAACGTATGAACAAGCACTTACCATTTGTATCGTAAAATGTAGGACCACCTTTGACCCAAAGCACTACCGTTATGTGTGAGACAGCATTAAAAATAACATTGCATGTACAGCTCCAATGTAATTGCAAGTGATTTGTTTATTTAATAGTTGTTTTTTTGTTTTGTTTTTGTACATGTTCTATTTTAAAGTGAGATTTGCTCTTTTGAATCAATCATTTCCCGGAACAATTTCTCTTTTTATATCTTGTATGGGAACTTTAGTATTTATTGATTCATAAAATGTCCGGTTGTTTGTGAAACAAACTATTGGAAATCGGCAAAAGAGAAGTAAAATTTATAAAATATAAATAAAAAAAAACGAGTATCAAAATGTGTTGATGAATTATGTAAAATGTCTCTTTTTTTTTACCATGGACGAGAATACTCGGGTTAATATTCCCTTTTTTAAGCGAGTAACGAGTGCTACATGCAAAACACAGAAGGAAAAGAATAAAATGACAAAGAACTTTTTCCTTGAAAAGGTTCTAATTCAAAATGCTAACATATTTGATTTGTATTTAGATATCTACAAAATGCAGTTTAGTTGAGTAGCAATTTGTTTCTTTTTTTTTTTTTTTTATGTCATCTGCTCATATGGTTAGAATGCAAGAATTTACACAAAGAGATATCCCGAAACTTTATTCAACTTTAGAGACAATTTGGTTTAGAATTATTATTTATTATTTATTTAATTTTTTTTTACAAAAACTAAACTGTTGATTGTGAACTGCAAGTGTGCTCAAATAGAGCTGAATTTTATGTTTTAAACACTATTAACTAAAGGTGTTGTCTTAAACATGTGGTATATATACATAAGTACTTAGTTTATAATTAATATTTATTCATTTATGCTTCAATAATTATAATGGGAGCCCCAGATTTGTAGATGATCATTTAAGTGTATTTTTTTTCCCCACACATAAAAAAAATATGCACTTTTTATGGACAATTAAAGCCCCATTGGCAATCCTTAAGCATAATTTGAAAGCATTTTTCCTGCTTTTTTTTCTATATATGTATACACACATATTTTTAATTCAATTTAATTTGACTAAAAATATAAAAATAAAGCCTTTTTAATTAAGATGTATTAAAACTTTCCTACAGCCCTTTAAAAAATTCACAGAGAGACAGACAAACCAAAGAGTCAAAGCATAAAATATTTTGCTTCAAACTCAGGAATGCAATATATTTATATATGTAAATAAATATTTAATTTGTCAAATATGAAAAAACAAAATATATCAAAATATATACTAAATATTAAAACCTTTACCTTTACTCAAGGAAGGACTCATTCAATGATGACTTGATGATCTTGAAAAAAAAGAAGGATTTCTTTATACTAAATATATAGATAATAAATAAATGTCTTTGTATGAACTCTGTCTTTGACAAGTCTATGACACACGTAAATGAATACAAATGTAGGGAATTAAAATGTCAGACTAAAAAGGTACGCGGGAAAAAAGTAAATAAGTATGCTACATACACTTTGTTACCCTCTATGTACATGGTAGCTTTTTTTTACTTCTTCATACCTTTCTTTCTAAGTATTTATATAGGTATGTAGTTCAAAGTAATAAGACGTTCCTAGACTAACACAAAATGCATATAGGGGAAGAAAGAAAAAAAAATGACATTTCTTTAAGAACCAGAATTTAAAAAAGGGTTTTTATTAAATGTTTTATAAAAGTATTTTTTTGTTACATTTAAATGACCACTACCAAGTCTTTTTTCGTCTAATGTTAAATGTATTTTATTGTATGTTCAAAAACTTTGTATGATATGATTAGAATATACTTTTCTGCCCCAAGCCATGGCAATGGGGCAGAATTCTATCAATTCGGTTTTAGTACAATATTATACTCTCAACATTTCGTCAAAAAATAATTTTGAAAAAATTGATCTACATATAATCACACTAAGGTCATAAAAATCAGTGACCAATGTTGTATGAGGCCACAGGCAGTACAACTTATACTTTACGATAAAACCATCCATTTTGCTCTGCGAAAAGTCTCTTTGCAAAAAAGTGGCATGGTTTGAAACATAGATATTATTAGTATGTATTTAATTATTAAGATAAAAAGACCTCAATTTTCAAGCTAGACACCGCAGAGTTTAGGAAATAGTCTAATTTATGCTGTATAGCGAAGAGGTTTGTATAAAATAAGTTTTTGGTGAAGTCCCATGTGTACAATGAAACCTTCACGGGATAAAAAAGTGGAGCAAATACTGAGTCGACAAACATGTGGGACAAACAAAATAAGTAGCTTATGTTCAACTAAGTGGCACAATGGGGTCACATGTCAAAATTTAACTCAATTCATTCAATAGCTTAGGAATCTTTACGTAGCAGACAGACAGAAGCTTATAATTAGAGCTGAGGATAAAAAGTGTGAAGAAAGTGTTGAGTTTAAGAAAGGAAGGGAAAATATCAGTTGGTACCCCTACTACAATAATTGATTTGAATTCAGTCATCTCTATATCGTTGAGGTGACTTCCTTCTTCAAATAAAAGATTTTTAATTATTAAGAAATCATGTGAAAGAAAATATGGCTCTTCTTCTCCTGGATTTCTGACAATTCAAATTAGCTTCTGCTCTCTCAGTTACTATCAATGATTGAGTATTATTTATTGTTATCAATAACATTCTGTACCAAAATGAATTAAAGGTACCAGAGAGTAATTGGGAGCACGCTAACTCGCCTCAACAAAATGTCTATCCCAACTTATTAATATAGGTATATGTATATTACAGCTGGAGTAGTACTTAATACTCCTGTGGCCCTGGGATTTAGTCGGTGGATAAATCTGTAATATAAAAAAATACTTTAAAATTTAAAAAATTTACATTTATGGACATGATTTTTCTAAGCCCATCCAATAATACAAAAATAAAACTTAAACAGATTTTTATCTTTTTAGTATTCCGGTTTCACTGAGATTAGACTGACCAAAATGGGTTCGACACCCTGTACTGCAGACTCAAGGCTCATTGACAATTAAATTAAAAAGTCAGCCAAAAATGACTTTAAATTATTTTTTAACAAACCAAGGAAATGATTTAAAGAGGAGTCCAACCTACAAATCGGAATAAAGAGGCAGTTTGAGAATAAGCTGTTATTAATTAATTATTACATGTAAATATTTTTTCCCCTGAAAAACAAAATTAACTACCTTTTTCTAAAAGAACAAAATGATACTTTTTTAAATTATATCCTTTAAAAACTCAGACCTGACTGAAGTGGTAAATTTTGTAAAATTCTTTTGAGTGTCTTATCTTCAATTTTATCTTGAAATAACTATGAAAAATTATCAATTATAAATGTAGTTTAAAATATTTTTACTGGTTCTATTAAGGGTTAATTTGAGTTTGGCTTCTGTGACCGACACTATAAACTGCACACTAAATCCAAATTGATGTCAAACTTTTTGATGTTTGTAGGTATATGTGATACTAAATAAAATGGACAAATTTCAACAGTAAAAATCAAAAAGAAATTTGATGTCTTTAAAAATGAAAAAACAAATAAACTAAACTTTAAAAGCAAGGGTTTTTAATTTATAAAATTAAGTCGTATATACTTTCAAGATACGGGATTTCCAAAATGTTATCGTCGTCATATAAAAATGTTCTATTAATTAGGGGATTCCCCCCCCCTCAAAAAAAATTGTTACAGAATTTAACAAGTGAAATTGGTGTCAAATTTCTATATATTAATTTGCAATTAACTCTATTCGAATCTACATTTGTAGTCCTCCTTTTCAGAGTTATTTGAAAGCAAATTAAATTAATTTATATAGGTACAAATATGTGAGAAGTGCATTGCTTTCAACGCAAAGGAACTTACCAAAACAAAAAATTGAAGCACGAAAATTATATCCTTTAATAAATAAAAAATAATATACTATTAAAATATCAAATTATGTCAGAAAAGGGCGTTGCTCAGGGACCAAATTGAAACATACAGAAATTCAAGACCTCCTTTTTAAAAGTTTAAAATAATTATGTAGGTACAATGTTGTACAAAGATTATTTTTGATAGTATGTACATTTTGATGATTAAAAATAGCTTAGCTAGATGGTTAAAAAAGTATGGAAATAAAAATATGAAAGAAAACCATTTTCTGGTTAATTAACTATATTTTAAATAAGAACATTAGTAGTTATACATTTGGCTGTAGGGACTTGTCTAAACCAAATCTATTTTGAAACACTATTTCAATTCATTTGGTTTCGTTTTCGTCACTTTTTTATATATTTATTTTACTTATTTTTGTAAAGTTTTTTCCCACAAATGTTCGTACTGATTCGAGTCTCTAAAAAAACAATTAAACTTGTAACCCAACCCAGAATGAACAAGCTCAATACTCTAGCACCCTAAGCGCTTCTGAGCTTATATTGACCCAAATAGTGTTTAAATTATTTGTGTACCTTCACTAACTGATCCATTGTCAGGATCAAAGACGCAGTAGACTTCTATCTGTTTCTAGAGGGAAACAATTATTCTTTATTTTATATTGTTTTTCGATGAGGTAAGCAATTCGAGGATAATATTTAGATCAAATCTGCAAATTCTGGATTCATTAAAAATACTGTTTTATATATATATATATTAAACGATTCAGTTGTTTTTTTTATCTTGCACTGAGTAATTATCTGTACCTTACTGAGTATTTTATATTTGTGTCAAGTCAACAAGAAAGCAAGTTTGTTTTCAAATATTGAAAAGGAGAAAATTCACTTCTATTTTTTTTTTACTTTATAAATAATATAACGGCCAAATATTTTGGTTTCATTTTAAGACCTATCGAGCACGGTTTTTGCTCTAATATAACATTTAATGGAGAAACAACCAAGGATTCTTGTCTATCTAATAGAGCAATCGGATAAATGTTAAGACTGCACAAGGAGCCGATATGGCCCCTGAAAGAACGTCCATCTTTTTCATAGCCCCAGAGATTTATTTAGTGGCTGTTGGTTTTTTCTTCTAATACAGCTGCAATTATTGAAGTCATTATTTAATCAATCGAAAGAAAATGTCTTCAGAAATATGATAGCAGGTGTAACTCATTTTTGAGATATTTCAAATTAACTTGGTTTCTTGTTGACTTAATACATTTATATTGCTACAAGTTTTATTCTACATAAAGAGCCTTCTATATAAGTTTGTCTAGTATGATACATACTTCGTGCAACTTATAGGGTTGTGACTGCAATTCGGAAAAAGTCAACTTATGTATGTTTTTGTTCATTAATTTCAAAATATCACCACTAACAATTTATCAAATTTACAAATCCGTACATATTCAGAAATAATTTTTACATCCTAATATCTCAATCAGCAATCTTTCTCCAATATGTACTACAACTCATAACGACTCTAAATTAGCCAAAAAACCATTGTAACATGACTGATTCTATATGTATGTAAACTACATTAAAATGCATAAAACTTAATTATGAGCTCGATAAATACGTTTCTGTACCCAATTTACTATTTTCTTTAAATTGAATTTTAGATTCACTTTGGATATGGTTCATTGCAGCGTTTTTGTTGAAATCGAGTTTGATTACATTTACTTTATTGTTTCCTCTATACAAAAAGATTAGTCTAGTTAGTTGTAATAGAGATTTGTGACTATTGACTTAATATGAAAGTCTGTCTCATTATGTAAAAGAACAAACTTACTACATCCGTATATATTAAGTACTGTTTTGAGGATGTTTGTAAAGGAAGAGGGGAGTTAAGGAAAGCTTAAATAAATGAGCCACATTAATGGTCCAAACTAAACTTTAAAAAAACAATTATTCAGAATAAAAAATAGCCAAATTATTTCTAAATACTATACAAAAATAATAATTGTTATTTATTGAATTGAATTACAATATTAGTCATTAGCTCTGGTGAATAAATAGTTTATTTGTTTTCCTTACTTAGAAAGACATGTTCAACTAATGTATTTGTTTTTACATGCAAGGGGCGGTGAAAGAGGGGCTCAGTCATTATATACCATATATGTACAAAAGTACATATATACATATAACTGTATACAATCCACTCTTTGCTCGAATAATAATGGAATGGCTTATTCCAAAAATTATTTATTCTTGATTTGTATTAAGCCCATGTTTTTAAGAACAGACTTTGAGAGCATTTAAGGAACTTATTTGACTTGTATCAATTAATAACTAATTGGCATATTAATATAAGTAAATGTATGTTGAAATCCTCAAAATACAACCATTTTGAGTTGTTTTTTTTTACTTTCTCACAAAATTAACCCTCAAGGTCCAAGTATTTATATGTACACTATTATTTTTTCTTCCCAGGCCCCTCAAGCTCACAAATTACATTCATTGTTTGTCCTGAGGTCAGTGACATCATCAGTATTGTGATGTCATCAACCATATGACGTCAAGCAACAGGGTTTTTAAATATAATATTATACTTGCAAAAAAAAAAGAAAGAAAGAAAAATATAGACTTCAGATTAAATGCTTACAAAGCATGTAAGTTTTTATCAAACATTTTTATTAAAAGCACTTGTGGCTTGTTTTGAGACCTTACAGGGACGTGAGAGTGTGAGATTTTATGGGAAAACATGAGACTTGAGATGTTTGTGTAAAGTACTAATTTGACTTTATCTCCTCTATTGCTGTTAACTCCAACTGTAATTTGGAAAAAATTTATCAACATGTCCAACTCCAAAAAAAAACAATTTAAAATTAGACAAGAAATTAAATTATGAAATATATGTACAAATAAATATTCTCTGAATTGATGGGTTAGTGACTTTTTAGAAACGCCCATAATATTTTATCTTCACTTGTACATAACTATATTGAAGCAAGAGTACTAAGACCTTAAAAGTGTCAAAGGGTTCGTTCCACAGTCATGTATATGTAAATTGAGGTTTGAATTCCATGAAAAGATGAAAATATTTCATGGAACATGAATCCCCAACAAGAAAGAGAATCATTTGTATCTAATGAATATACATATGTGTTCTTACAATAGTTTGAAATGGTTTTTGTTAATAATGGTAATTTAGTAAAATAGTTGAGGATTTCGGGAATCAAAGTTAATTGATTAGTTAAGTACTCCTATATTATCAAAATTTTCCCTGCAGATACAAGCAGTCTCATGAAAGAAATTGCCTTCGTATCTCGAGAAGCAACTTTATTTAAATATATTCATTCTGTTCTTTCATAGAAAACAATTATTAGAGTTACTATGTCTCATAAGAGTTGATAACTCTGCAATAATTATAGGATTATTATAACAGTGTTTTTTGTTGTTATTTTTAATAGTAATAATTAGTTTTCAATACTTATATGTATACACATGGAGGGTAACTTCAAAGCAAAACAAAAATAATAAGAATAATAAATATAATATCGATATGAGTCCATTAGAGTGAAGCATGTCAATGGAAAAGATTTGTTACAAGAGTCTCCTGTGTGCACTTTGATTATTCTGTAAGTGCACATTAAACATGGCAAAATATCATTAATTTTTCGCTTTTGTTTGTTTGTTTGTTGGAATGTATTTATGTATGTACATATATATATATATATATATGTATTTAAGTGTCACACGTAGGTATTAGAAATGTGTAATAGTCTACATACATAAATACAAACATGCAATTATGTTCACCAAAAGACAGACAGACGTCTTTGTGATTCGAACATCATTTTCGTTATTCTAAAAGTGTGAATACATTTTCTAATCGATTTTGCAATTATTGTTGATGTGTTAACACTTGAATGTGTAAACAAGGTCCGTAGGGCAATTAATTACAAATCAGCTGTGTCTTATACTTGACAAATTAATATATAATTAATTAATCTGATTGTTAGATGGCTTAAAATATGTTTTATCAGCAATTTTTGAGTTCTGTTTGAAACGATTCATGGTTGTAAATAATACGATGAATATATTCTAATACAAGTTAGACCATAACTGGGAGGAGGGCAGACCCTGATATAAGGGTCATGTTTGTCAAATGGTTTATTACACTTGAGCACCTTGGGCTATTCTTCTTCTCGATATCTGCCAGAGGCACTCTGTAAACAAAACTTTTCCAAACTGTGTGTCCTTACGACACAGATAATTTGGTTCACAAACGACAGGGTCCACTAATTTGAATATATGCTAGCATAACGAGTTTATTCATTTATATTTATTTGTAATTATACTGATGAGAACGAAGTTTTTTTTGTTTTATTGGGAAGGTTTTTTTAATTTTCTTAATGAGTAATCAAATCAAGTAGCAATTTAATTTATATCATATAAATCTACGTTGTTTTTACTTTTTTTTTAAATCCCCCCCCCAAAAAAAAAAATTAATTATCTTTATAGTGATATATCCATGTGTAGTTAGTTATACCTATAGGGATATTACTTTAAAATAAAGCGTAATTCAATGGAATATTTCATCTATGTACATAGATACAACATCAATGATTCTTGATGAAAAAAAAAAAAAATCTCAATATGTAGAAAATGAAAAAGTCAATGAATCTCATCATCTAAAAAAAAAAAAAAAGGTATTTACTTATTTATTTGTTGTAAAAAAAAAAAACTATTTTTGTTATCTTATGTACATATGTAATGTATATTATGCGCAGGCACTCTGCCTACAAGCATATATGTATGTGTATATATGCCTAATATAAGTAGTAGTAGTAGTAGTATATATCTACAAATATAGGTATGTATATTGAAAGAATATTATAGAAAATGGATTATCGATGAAAGTAAAAATGTACATCATAAAATGAATGAATTTTATAAAAATAGATATTTTTTCTTATAAAGAGATACACTCTCTCCTTATTTATTCACTCAAAACCTCTACTTTTTTTAATAAAAAAAAAAAGGTGAAACATGCTAAGGGTACCTTAGAACTGCCCCTGGGAATTTATGTGACCGTAGAGTCAGCTACTTTAAATAAGAGAGAGAGAGTCAGCATATGAATTTAGCTGAAGAAAAAAAACCCAATAATATATGTTTGTTTATTCCAAAATAGGACTCCAACTTGCCATATATAAAATTATATATGGCAACCATATATTGTATTGCCTATTATATGGTAACCTTGCGTACTGGAAGTTCATTGATAAAAATATGTTCAAATTTGTGTGCACTCCAAGATGCAAAAGAGTGACTCTCTTTTTTATGGGATAGTATTAGTAGGGATGGACATTTTGTTGAGAGGTGTAATGTGTTCCTTCAATTACTATCTGGTACCTCTGTTTTATTTTATCGTCGATTGGTTATTGACAATAGTAACTAATAGAAACTGAGATGACTTAAGGAATTGTTGGAAATTCAGGGGAATGGGGATTTCAACTTTCTAATTAAACTAAAAAGGTCAATAAAGGTCGGATCGAGTTTAAGCCTTTTTGAGGGTGTGTATTGAGATGCATAAGATGCATTGTTTGGTCTTTTAAAATTTCCGAAGAGGCCAATTTTTTATTAAATAAAGTTCATTTGAATGAGTTAAAAGATGTAATAATTTGTCCTTATAGGGGGGGACCACTTTCTCCAAATACTTTTAATTTAGAATAATACAACGAGCTTTTTGTGATAAACAAAAGTACACTGTATTCTCCCTTCAGTTGATTTTCATCAGTTGACTCTTCTAATTTAAAGCAGCTGACTCCACGTGTTATGAAAACGAAAAGAGTATTATTATTATTTATGATCTTGATATCTTAAATATATATTAAATGAAGGATTGCGCGCCTTTTTTTGAATTTTTGAATATTATACATATATAATATTAACGATCGGGTTTGTATATTGATAGAATTTATCAATGACTAGTATATCTAAATAATAAGCCCTCCCAATATCAAGAATTTGGTAATAAGGAAAATACTGAAGTGTAGCTACCATATTTTGTTTTTCTCCAAATTTTTCATTTCCCTTTTGAGAGTCGAAGTTGCGAGTGTGCAAAAAAGCTCGTCGTGGAAGAGAAGACAGAAATCAATTTGCTATGCGAGATGAAGACTTTCAAACAGAGGAAACCGGAATGAGATCATTATCCATATTAAGAACCAACATCATTTCAAGGAGCCAATCAAGTCTTGAAATGTTTTTGTTGACTTTTAAAAGACTTGAAACATCATCAATGCATTAGCATTACGTATTGAGAGACTGTGAATACGAACATGTATGTACTCTAAAGTTGATGGATGGGTTTTAAATGCAATGAGGGAAAAAAATTATATCAAGTGCATAAAAATGCATTTAGATATACTTTTGCCATACACTTCCAAACAATTAAGCTAAATGAGTATGTTTTTGTCAAGAATTTAAAGGTGCAAGGCAGTATGCCTCATTACATATAAATCATTAGATTGGTTTGTTCGTTTTTCTACCTCCTTTATCTTGGTTTTTTAAGAAGAATAAAGGACTGTAAATAAAGTCATATGACAAAGAGTCTTCTCAACTCCAATGTACTAAAAAGTATTCATCTGGTTATACATATTCATATGTATAAAGACATTTCTCTTGATTCTTCCAAGAAAAATCTCCTTTATTTCTATTCTGATTTCAAATTGAACTAAGTGACTGGCGTGGAGGTAGAAGAGTCTTCCTTCCCCCTATTCCATTTACTTTGGTCTCACTGACCTTTGAAACCGCAAGATCAGTGTTGAATCGAATTACTTTAATTGTGCCTACGTAGTAGTTATGACAACAGGACAGCGCCTCATTTCGCACAGCCATGAAGATCCAAGGATACTGTGACCATCATTCCACTCGAATCTGGAACAAATCGATCCGGTCCCTTTCAAGTCCGGACTTTAACACTCTCGACTATGATTGGTGAGGTGAGGTTGAAAGAAGGAGGTCAAATGTCATTTGCAACACTAATTTAGAATCTTTATTTTCAATTTTCATTCCAGAGGTGTTGTGCAACACTCCAAACAAAGAAGAAGTTACTAAACATGTCCAAAATTTCTGTCCTCGGCTCAAAGTCATTACCACCAGGATGAGTTCATATGTAGCAATACATTCTTATATCGTTAAAATCTATATAAAAACTTTGTATGTTATTAAAGTAGTCGGTAGAATAGTATCTACAGAGTGATATGTATTTAGCTTTATTATTGAATTAGATTAATAGAGTTATTAGACAGAAACAATGACTAAAACATTCAAGGTGTTATCTACCAGCTGTTCATACCTTATGGGTCATTTTAGATCACAATTCCTTGATTTTAATACCCGATATTTGTGATCTGAGGGAATTATTTTCGTTTTATTTGCTCAATTTTTTAATCCAGAAATTGGAAACCTGTGGCTCATTGTAACTTTTTGTATTATCTAGCAACCCTGCTATAAAAAATTTGTTTATTAGTGTTATTTGAATAAATAAAATAATTATTGCAACTCCCAAATATTGGGAAATCAGGACAGTCGAATCAAGAAATAGTAATGCTGAAAAATCATGTACCTAATTGTTTTAAAAACCTTGCGGCAAGTTTTCCTAGAATTGTCACTAAAGACTAGTCTACGTGCAATATTCACAAAGGAATCAAAGGATTTAATTTTGTTTTTAGTGACAGTTCTAGGAAAATTTACGCTTCCCATGGTTTTGTTGCGTTTAAAAAAAACACAGACATTGAATGTATTCATATTTCTTCTGCAATATCTATTTTTGGTAAATCAACTCAATTACTTGAAGTAACTTTTCAAGAGCTGGAATATACGGCTCCATCTCAATATTTCTTCGAAAATATAGATTTTATACGGCATTAGAAGTCTCAGTCAATTCAAAGGTATGGATTGGAACAAATAGTATTACCCAATGGAGATTATGCTTTCTTTAAGGGCAATCCCATTACATACACATAAAGACAAACATATATTATTCCCAATAAACCATTACATCGATCAAATCGACAATAGATTTGGGAGGAAAAAAGAAGTCTCCATTCCTTACCTTTAAAATTATGTTTCAAGTGATTTCGTCAGCTTAACAAGAACAAAGTCGACTGCATTGTCAACCCCTTTTAAAGTAAAATTTTCAGCAAGGTAATAATTTATAAATGTATTTTATTTGTTGTGTTAGATTCTATCATTTTGATCCTCTGTGTTGTCTTTATCCTCAACTTAAAGAACATTCTCAAACTCAAAGCAATAATGAAGCAAAGTGTCGAAATAACATGATCCATTTTTCATCAAATTTAGTTGGCTATTAGACGACTTTTTGTCCACCAGAGGCGCTTCTCAATTCAATTAAAACAAAGTGAATGGATATATATATTTAAATATCTTAAAAGTGATATTTTGTTGGGGGATATAGTTAAGTATGCCCATGTTTTAATCTCCTAGTGTGGTTTCTAAATGAGTTTTTATTAGAAGTTATGGTTTTACTCCATCCAAGGTGGGTTAAAACAACGATCAAAACAATATGAGAGTCAGTAAAGTAGTTTGCATATAATAGAAACTATAAGGTAATCTATGCATACATGTAAATAATTCATTTAAAAGTTACAAAAGTACAAAAATACGATTATTGATTTTCCTTCTTGCTTGCTGCTTTTTTTTAGCCCTTTTTGAATATTGATATGCTAAAAGTTGTAAAAAGGATTTCTCAATTCCTAATATGAATTATTTTGTCTATTTTCTGACAATAGGTGTTTACATTCCTTAGAAGTGTAATATAAATATATATATCCAATCAAACTCCAAAAAAAACCAACTTCAAAATGGGGTATTGATCAAACAAACAAAACTGAATGAATAAACATACGAAAATACACTTATACAATGCCTATAAACTATTTTTTTTTAAAAAAACTTTTATTTGATTAATAATTATCGATCGATTTCTTTTGATCTACGCTACAAACATACATATGTATGTATATGTATTTACCAAATAAATAGAGCTGGGATGGAAGAGTCAGATGCAAGTTGAGCTTCATATTTATATAAAGAATTGAATTGAATCAAACCATTCAGTACAAACTTGTAGTTTGAACCGTGGATTTTACATCAGCTCTAGTATTCTAACCAAACAGCATTTGAGGTAAATTTTATGTTTCTGATTTAATTGGAAGAAAAGGGCAGCTCAAATGAATCGAGTACTTGTAGAAGTTTATAATAACAAGGCTACAACTGATAAATTAGATTTTTGACGTTTCAAGAATGAGGATTTCAGTGTGTGGAAGTCAAGCCTTGTTACAGACAGGCAAACACACTGCTCATATTTATTTTTCCATGATACTGCCTATTACTTTGTGTGTCCAGTATATAATAGTTTGTATATTTGGATATATATAAATATATATAAAGATTAGTCGATTAGTCTTGTCTTCGTTACATATACAGGCATACAATGAATGTATCAAAATATATGTTTTAATATAGGGCATATGAGAATCTGATGCCCATCAAAAACAACGCTGCCCCTTGTAGGTGATTGTAATAACAAATGCAATTATTGAAGGAACAAAAATCCCTACAAAGGGTTATTTTATCTTGTAGGAAAGACAAAGTTCTGTGCGTACACTGAGACGGATCAACATAGCATTAATAGTAAGACAGATTAAAATTTAATTTTATTAATTAGAAACATCTTATAAATTATTCGCGTTTGATGATTCATCGACCAAAATATTGTGTCAACAAAAGCTTCTGAGAACAACAGAATAAAATATGTACATTGTGATGGATCAATCTGTTTAAATTCGAGGTTCATTCACATATTTTAAATTAATTTAATTGAAGATGGAATTAACTATCCTGAGTTCCCTTAAATGATTAGAAACATGAAACAACTAATTTAAATGAGTACATATGACTAGGAATGTATATAATATGCAAAATGCCGCGTGTGAGATTTTGTGGAGTTGGCTCTTCGAACAGTACTTTTTGTTTTCCAAAGCTGTTATCATTTTTCCTTTATTACTACTGAGGGGAGAACATCTACCTGATAGTAAAGATCTCGCATGAAGGTTAATAAAGCAAATAAAATGTAAACAAAAAGGGCTCAAGTCCCCGTATAACTATTATTAGTTAAAAATATATAATTTCCTAACATTAATTTCAGTTAATTTTCTGCCTCTCCTCTATGTTATTATTTATTGTTGTATATATAATGGAGAATAGCAGCTTGTGGCTCAGTAAAACGTCATGACAGCTCAAGCTGCTTCCCTCTCAACATTCATCAAACTGTCAGAGTTACCAGGTTAATTTTCTCTTTCTTTTTATTTTACAAGCCCGATTTGCATATTATTTACATTCCTACATATGACAAGAAATTGTCGTGTTATTAATTCAGGTGAACATGCGCTGCTCACTTGTCTTTTTCTAAAAAAAGTTTGTCATTCATGAAAATCCTGGCAAACTCTAGTATCGCTCTAGATGAAGTCATAGATAAAATTAAGACAAAAGATGTTAGAGAAAATCATCCCAGAAATGAACATTAAAGACACCATCAATATTAAAAACAGATATTAAGAATCAAAGTAATTTAAATGGTTTAGCATTTAAAGATGTGTATGCAAACTTGAAACTAATGAAGTGAATAGCAGAAGGAAAGAAGGCTATGTGTCAAGGACGATCACGGGAGAGGAATCAAGGTAGCATGTACATATACACTGAGATGATACAAAATGTCTCAAAATGGCCGATTTGCATTCCAAATTACACCTTTTTTTTTTTGACATAGTATAGTATTCATGTCTTGTACTTTAAAACTGATTTCCTTCTCCTTCAAAAAAAGTTTTGTAGGACTCAAAATTTACTTTGAGAACCCTCAAACTTCCATCATATCAGCCTACCCTGTAAATCCATCCAATGAGGAGCATAAATGGAGTCCCTACTCTCCATTGTATATATATATACATCTATTCCTTAATCGCCTCTTTTAGAAAGCAAAATTAGCAAATGTTAATTACACTTTGGATTAAATACTATTTTTTCTATCTATCTATGAAATATTTCCATCTCTCTCTCTCTCTCTCTAGAGTCAAGTAGTGAGAAGTATATATATATATATATATATATATATATATATATATATATATAATGTATAAGCACATTGTCTGTTTAATGTTTCAATTTGACTTTATTGTCAATTTAGAAAAAAGAAAAGAAAAAAAAAAGAGAGAGATAATTTGGATCATTAATCTTAAGTGAGGATGAGTGAACAGCTTTTACTCCGTTCTTTATTTGATGTGCTACTAGTATGTGAATATAATTATATGTAGTACTTGAACATGTTGATGATAAAATAATCTATATGATTAGTTTGATAGGGAGTGAAAATATGGGCATTCATTCATGAAAGGGAGATCTACGAAGGTTGGTCTAAGATGCACAAAATCTTTTGATGATCTACTTCATGATATGACATAGTGTCAGCGCCCAGGACTCAACGATCAAGGGGCAAAAATGCCCTTTTATATCATAGTGTACTATTGAGAATGGGGAGGATCATCAAGCATCGAGGTCGACAGGAAATCAAGGGCACGTTCAAATAGAAAAAAAACCATAGGATACCAATTGTGATATGTGAAGTTTATTTTACATCTACTAGGCAGGACTTGGCTCTTAGGCTCAAAATATCCGTAAATTCTAACTTATGGATACTTGAGTTATCCGACTTTAACTGCACTTGGGTTTGTGAGTGTATCAGACACCAGGTCTCTGTAGCTTTGCTGAAGCTCCACCAAAAATCCCAACCCCTTATGCTTTTTTTTTAGAAATGCGATTTTTAAAAAAATAATCATTAACAGTGGACCAAGAAAGGAGGAGGGGATTTAAAGTCTAAGACTGTGAGCATCTTCTTAAAACCTTGGAAGCACCTGATCTAGAAAGCCCTTATTAGAAATACTCAGCTGCTTGTAAATTAAACGTGTTTGATCATTTCCATCGAATGAATGACTACAGATAATTTAATTTTATAGAAAAAGTTACATGTATTTTTTTTTTTTTTTTTTTGAGTACATGCACATTTTCCTCACGGATGATAATCAATGGTACAAGTCTAATTTATCTTTAAAAAGTATATATATATATATATATATTATTTGATATGTATATCAAATAACTAAATAATATTAATCATTATAACTTTTTAAACATATATATATATATTAAAAAAAATTATGTCAAAAGAAAATATATATTTTTTTCCTTCTAATCAATAATCCTTTAAAAAGTGCACAAACCATGGTTTTATCTACTTGATTATGCAAAATATATATATATATATACATATATATGCATCTTCAAATATGAATGGTTATTATTTCCCCCCCCCCCCTCTCTCTCATTTAAGACGGTTAAAATCAATCTCATTAAATAAATATGAATAAAAAATTCATTAGAATAATATGAGGAGTTTTGCATTAGTAAATAAACAAAAAAGTCCATATATAAATTTATTTACAAGTATCCATCGATATCTAACCATCAACTATATCACACCATACACACCATTTCTGACAATTTCAATAAATTAATTGACTTAATTTATTTGTACATGTTTTGAACAAATAATTAATTTTATACTTTAACAGAAATTAGACTGATCTTGAATGTATTGATCTACTGTGATTTTTGAGTAGGGAAGACAGGGGGCAGTTGCAATAATTTATGTTTATTTGAATAAATTACTAGAAGCTGATTGGAAGGAGTGTTCCCTTTCTACAAAAATTTAGTGTTTTATTCGTTTTTAAATACATTGTCGAAAATATATCGAAGGAAAACAAAACCAGAAAAAGAAAGCAGTTAGTTTTTATTAATTGAGAATTAACGTAGACCCTGTAACATGTTGGTAACATGGACCCTGTGACTTGAGAAGACTTGTAAGAAAATTGATTTAAGTCAAATAAAAATTTAAGAATTCAAATGTTTAATGAAGGAAAAGCTGAATTTGTATCGTGTTTAGGGAACCAGGGAGGATGTTTTATGTGATAAAAAGACTGTTTGTATAGGAGAGTGTCAGAATAAAACAGATTTAGTGTCAGCTCCGTCTTACAAGACTAGACGAAATATTTTGACCAAATGAGGTTTTTTATGACAAAAGACAAGACAAAAAATATTTATTAAAAGTGTACCCTGATACAAAAAACAAAACTTTCAGAATTATTGACGAAATGTGATGAAACAATGAGGTGGATGGTTAGTCGAATATAATTTTGAATAGGAAAGAAGATATCTAACAGAGATCATGGAACGTACTTGAAGAATACAGATGTTATAACTCCTCAAACAAAAAACAATTATAATCTTTTATGGGGATATGTGTAAATTTTTATGCTTTAATATAACATATATCAATTTAGTGTTGTCCAAATTAATTATTATAAATGTGAAATAAATTATTGAAATAAGGTTGTATTTAGATACAAAAGAAAAAAAGAAAAAAAGATTCTAACAAAAGGAATATTCAATTTTTATTAAATATAGATACTAATTGTTGAAAAATCATTTCACAAACACCTAGCAGTTGCTCTTTGCCCCCCATAATTTGGTGTGCCTCACAGTTAGTCCTGCTTTTAGAATAAGGTTTCGGTTACTTTCTTGAATTTATTTGAGTAGAGGTTAAAATAGTGGAGCGGATAAATTGCTTGATATTAAGGCCTTGAACATTCATACCAATTAATTGAAAAGCACAAAAGTCCCATTTTATGGTTGAAGGGAACAAATAATTAGTAAAATAATTGCTTACATGGGGGAAAAAAGTTAAAACAAATTGCAGTTTGTCTTTTATTAATTGAGACAGACTGCATTTTTTTTAAAGAAAAAATAAAGGGGAAATGACCTCTCCCTTATGGAAAGGAGTTTTTCTTTTTACGTATAAATCTTACAAAAAAAAATGATCGAGACATTTAATCTAGGTATGGAGATCAGAACTAAGAAATTATCCGGTATACTATACTCCGTGTAAGACCGGAGTATAGGGTTAATCACCCTATACAAAATGTTTGAAATAGCATTGATTTTAGGTAAGGAAAGAAAAATATCAGTTGGTACTCCTAACTTGATACTCAATTGTAATTCGTTTATGATCAATATCGTTGAGTTTAGAGCTAAATGTTAAGTAGCTATTGTGTATTATTAACTATTGTCAAATAATTAATCAGCAGGCAAAATATAGAGGCACCAGATAGTAGTAATTGCAGGCAGGCTCTCTCACCTCAACAAAATGCCCATCCCTCCTAGTTATAAGTATTATCACTCAGCATGAGGAATATATACTCGTTTCATAGAACTCAACAATTAAAATCCTTCCAAAATTTTATAGCATGAAACAGAAAACATTGGCATATAAGTAATTATATATGTAAAGGTATAAAACTTGCTGCAATTCTGGCCAGGGCAAATTTCTCATAAAGCATCCCAACTGGCAACCTGTAATTTGTTGTCTGCACTTTTATTATTTAGTTTCTTCTTTCTTTGAAAATGCAGATGTCCTCAGCAAGGCTGTCACAGCAACATTCATTGTGTTATATTGACAACAAATAAGCTGGCTTCCATGGTTACCATATCATTTTTTAATTCATCAAGTGGAGGGGCTTATTTTTACACGCCGGATATATGCATTTTTACATCTCTAATGATATACAATTATGCAAGCCCCCCCCCCCCCTCCTCTTCTGGAAAGAAAGAACATTGAACTCTATTAAAAAAGAGTTCCCTTCACGTATAAAAGCAGATGAGTAAGGACACACTACAGGTAGAACACAACAAAAAAAACCTTAAATGGCCCATTTTGAGAACATGAAGAGTCTCAAATAAATATTGAAAGAAGCACAAGTTGCTTGAAATGGTTTTGTTCTTCATTTTGAAAAAGTGATGAACAGTTCAATATATTTATATTTTGACAGTGGCCGAATGACAAATATACTACATTTCATTTCATTTTAAACGGTCAACATGGGTTGTTTTATTATCTACATATATAATGCCTTTATTTAATGAAAATATTAGCTTTTATACATAAGCCATTTTAAGCCCCTCTCCTGGATCTTCAACTTTGTTCAAAATTAATATAGACATTTCTGTAGAATTGGTAAGTATCCTCATAAACTTTCATTAAAATCGAACCATCTAGTCTAGGTGAAGTAACCCTACAAAAATAAAAAACTTTTTTGTAAATATTGTGTCAAACAATGTATAATGCTAAGTTTACATTAAAAAATCCTTAAATCGAAAGATCCTATATTATGCACCTATTTATGTATGTGCAATTAATTAATTATTATTAATACATGTAATTAATCAATATTTATATATTATGTACATATAAAGAGTGTGAGTTTGTACAAGGCACAAATTACAAGAGACTTTATCAAGTAGGACATAGAATATACATATATTTACAACGTGGGACTTTAAAATAAGGACATTGCATGTTATTCGTATGTAGGAAAATACATATCCTCAATGGAAATGTGTGAAGTTGTTAGGTAAGTAGGTAGGTACTTTGAGTATGTACTACTCGTGATTGCAGAATATTGGATAGAAAAAAGAGAGGATAGAGTGGGTAACGAGATGTTTACATGTATGTATGTAAATATGATCATAAACATATTAAAAGCATTTTAAATCGATTGAAAAAGAATGTTTTTTTTTTTTTGAAGACAAAATTACTTAGGGGGGTATGTTGTGCAAATATCAGGTAAATGCATAGGTATATTTTTGCATAATGTACATGCAATGATAATAATAAAATGATAAATATGATGATTATATATATATATATATATATATATGTTATTGCTTTTCGAAGACATGATAATACATAGAATCTATTTTTTCTATATATGTATATATTTATGTATGTACATATCAGAAAATTAAAAATTAAAAAAAATGACAATATTTTGTGCATAGCTATTTGCAAAGGAGGAAAAAAAGCTATTTCCCTTTATTTAGGTAGATATTTTTCATACTCTACTCTTAGAGTCTACCTACAACTCATTTCTCAATGTCATTTATGTAATTCATATGTGTATTTTTGTTCTCGTATATAGTTTCTTACTCATTTGACTTATTGTGAACAGGATTTTTTTTAAGTTAAAAAAAAAGGTGTCATGAGTAAATGAGTTTTATACTAAAAAAAAACTGAAGATACAGTCCAAATTCACTACTGACTTGATTCGAACTTGAAGTTAAAGGATTCAAAAGAGTTTTGAATTAAAAAAACTCGAGGCATGAGGCTCACAAACATTTTACCTAATAATAAATAAAATCGTTAATTCCTGAGTTGACTCCATGAACTTACTCAAAAAAATCATGACTAGTTTTGTTTGTTTTTTTGCCCAGACACAACCTCAACTTTCAAAAGAAACGACAAGAAAAAATATGACGTAAACATATGGTAACTACCTATATGTATCTATAGCAGCAGCTGTTCTTAACCTTGTTGGATATACTGAGCCCCAATAGTTCCATACATGTATTCATCGAACCCTTCGTAAGTTGACTACTGAGTGGAGGGAGTTGCTTGGAGCACAGATATTCAAGACCAAGCGATGTGGCGTCATCAATTACAGCCAATGCCAGTGATGGCCAAGAAGAGCGTGACCTCATGATTTATACGAGTGGGGTGAATCAAACCACACAACCCCTGAAACTGACTCAATGAACCCAGGTTAAGAACCACTGATCTTTAGTTTTGCCATGCTATGGTACCCTTGAGAAAGTAAAGACGTATTAATGCCCTTATGAATTCATAAAGTGCAGACTCAACTACCTTAAATGAGTGAAGAATCAACTGATAAAATCAGCTGAAGTGAAAATACAATGTATTTTAGTCAACTTAGTTCATCACAAAAAGTGGATAGGTGAAACACCAGTGACTTCTATTAATATCCGGAGTGGAACAACGCTAAGTCCCTCTAAGGGGATTTGTAAATTGTATTTTATTTTTTATTTTGAGGAATGAATTTATTTATGGGATACGATAAGTTACCATCTAAGGTCATCATTCTTCGTTTTATCATGACGTAAAATCCTTTTTGTAGTATGTCAAGGAACATATTTCATCAAATTTTGACAAATTTGCACATTAATGGTTGATGATCAAATTTTACCAAAAGACAAGCTATATATAATTCAACCCTATCAGATCAATATACTAAATAATAACTTTATAGAGCTTTATAATATAAATCAAAACATAAGTATCAATCAAATGACCAAAAATATTTATCAAATAAAACAATATATGTAAGGTTTGAATCCCATAAATTTTTATAAAAAGTGTCTACAAAAAAGATAGGTAAGAGTCAATGAAACGTTTACTACCATATGTTAAATACAAAATTTACCAGTATCAAAATGACAGTAAAGCCTCATTTGAAAGACAAAATAAGTATAATAAAATAACTCTCACGTAAATTTTCACAAACCCGGGATACAAAACCTTTATTTTATTTTAAATGTTTGTTTGTTTTTTTGTTCAAATTCTTTTTGTTATTAATGAGGGGAAATAAAATAAGTAACAGTTTTAAATAATAGAAAATATCAATACTTTGTCATTGAATTAGTTCAATGACTTATTTTTCAAACAAAAAGCAATATCAACAAAGCTGTTCAAATTGAAATAGAATAAACAAATCAATAATGTGAAATTATACATTCAATTCTAGTTATTTTGTTGTTGTTTGGTGTGGGTGTTTTTTGTGTATTTTTTTAAGGCTTTCATAATAAATTGATGCATTCTTTTTTTATATAAAAAAAAATAAAAAAATTACCTGGGTATATATATATATATATATATATGCATTTATAAAATCTTTAAAAGATAGATGCCAAAAAAAAATAAAAAAATATTATCGAATCAACCCTCTCTCTCTCTCAATCTTAATTTATTGGAGATCCAACTAATGAAATCAATAGCCAAAATGGAGTTATGTGGATAAATTTAATGATAAATAATTATTTGTTTTTTCTTTCTTTCTTTTTTTCAAATCCTCTAAGGCTCTCAGACATCATGGACAAAATAAATGACATAAAAAACCTAGCAAAGTAGGTATATAAGAATAAACTACTTTGATGCCCTTCCACTGAATTTATGTCATTCTTCTTTTTTTTTTTTTTTTTGAAGCCAATAAATTCAATTGGACATAAATAATGAGGTCATTGGTTTTAATGGATTTATGGGAATAATGTGTTTATTATAAATTAACTCTGATAGTTGTGTATAAGGAATTTTGTATGTTGTAGTAGTAGCACTAGGAATTATATTAACATAGATAAAATACAGGGAATAAAACCTTCTCACAATACGTCACATCCACATAAGTTCTTTAGCAAAGTCATGTATAGTTGTTGCTATATTTAATTTATAAACAAAAAATGTCAAATTTCCATTGCAAAAAAATTAAAAATTATGCAATATATGAACGAGGATTTTGTCAAAATTTGTTATGCCTTGAACAAAATGATTGACTTTCAAAGTGATAACAACGTCACGTAAAAACCGTGTGAATCAAATTAGTTAGCAATGTAATATTATATATATATATATATATATATATTGTGAAACTTTGAAGGAAAATAAAGTTTAATTTTATTTAAAATAAAAAACTTTTAACTTCCTTATTTAAAACAAAAGATACTTTTATGCACTTAAAAAAAATTAGAAAAATTGGAATTTAAATTTCTTAAATGTTAAGAAACATTGTTAAGAGAGCTCACCCCCCCCCCCTCAAGACGAAAAAATGGTATTCTATATTAATTTCTATGTTGAAGATTTTGCTCTTGAAAGACGCACATACTACGAACGACGAAGGATTATTGAAAGAAAAGTGTCAATTACACTGGTCAACAAATAAATTTGAACTTTCAAAAATCCTAAGGGGTATAAGTATAATAAAATTTATACAGTTTTGTACACTGATTCCAATTAGTATTTTATTTTTATTTTTTTGAGGGTCCTAGAGTTTTCGAGAAATCAAACCCTACTATTTGAGCTAATTTAGCCCATTTTCCAACTTCAACTTCAATTTTAGCCTAAAAGGATACTCATTTTGTGCATTAATAAATAATGATTCGCTAGTGTATTTAATGCAAATTTCATTTACAGTCCTTTGTTTTGACCTAAAGAGACTCCTGGGAGCGTAGGGGACGGGAGTAGGCCCAATAGTTGGCCAAATCCTTTATACTTAAATAACTCCTTGAATATAGCATAAAATGGATTAATAAGGAATGCATTAAAGAGCTAAGATCCACAGCTTTCAAACGAGAAGTCAAGCACCCAATAAGAATTTGTAACTAAGATGAAATCGTCCATCTAAATATTGTGTAAATTTTAAAAATCCTTAATTATGTTAAGAAGAAATCGTGAAAACTTACACTTTTAGATGGACGATTTCTTCTTAATTAAGGATTCTTATCGGGGGCTTGACATCGCGTTTGAAAGCTATGAGTCTCAGCTCTCGTACAATCCTTAATAATTGAAAAGTCGCCAAACTGAGAGATATCATTACTAGTAAAAACATCCAAACATTGCAAATATCTACATATATATATATAGGTATGTTTGAAGGGATTTCTACGTGTGTACTCTTCTCTAAAGATGGGATTTAGTTTCTATATAGATATTTATTTTTTTGTTGTGGTTGATTGTAATAGCGATTATTTTCTATTATTATTATTATCTATGTTGAGGGGAATGAAATATATATAAAAAAAGTAAATAAATGGTTTTTGGTCTAAGCTTTTGTAAAAGTCAATTAATACAAAATGAAAGGAAATAAAATAAAATGAAATGAAAGAAGAAGGGAAAGTATAAATAAACCATTCATGGAAACCATTATATAGGATTTAGGTTATAAGACCTTGTTGTCGTTTTGTGTATGTGTTTTTTTTGTTTGTTTGTTTTTTTCAAAAGTAGTTCAAATTAAAATCCTTTTCAGTATAAAGCGTTAACTATGTACCTTTTAAAAAAGTAAGGGTGTTCTACATATGAAGAAAGTAATCCTTCCAAATATTTAAAAATAATTTAATGATTTACCAATCCCTTGATCTACTTTTTCAAATAAATATGTTTTATGATTAAAGGTTCTTTTAAAAAAAATTAAAAACAAAAGAAAAACAAAAGATTTAGGAATAAAGCATTGAACTACAAATTATGTAGAGGGTATTTCTAAAAGCAGGGACTCTCCCCGTATCAATTTAAGTAACAAATTCCATTTGATATCCTTCATCCTTAAAAACCCCTTCTCTCTAAAGTCATTTTTTTGACAATATATTGACAATTATAAAGTCAAATTACTCTAAGTAATCTTTTAGAGTAACGTGATGACCTAGAGTTACTTTAATCACGTAGACAAGGTGCTTACTGTCATAACTCAAACACAAATGACAATGTTCGAATTGAACACGAATCAACATTTCTACTTTTAGAAAGGATAACTTTACTGAAGATTTGTTTAAGAGGATCTTTGACAGAGTCACTGTTTTTAGATCCGTTCAACTCCATGTTACTATATAATAGTCTTAGAGTAGGTGAAAATGTGAAGTAATTGACTGAGTCAAAACTAAGACCTTTTTTCTTTTTCTCATTTCTAGAACATTGTTATGACTCAATTCTTTGTCTTTAAAGCTTTTTGGCTGTTCAGAGGGAGTCTTGTCTTTAACGTGGAAATTATTTATTTTTGAAATGTCGAAACCCTATTTTACATAATTTATTAGTTAGAACATTGTGATCATAAACTTCTACAAGCATTGGATGCGATTCAGCTGCACTTTTCTTCCAATTAAAGCATTAAAATAAAACCTCCTTCAAATGCTTCTTAGTTACCACAAAATTTGACTTTATTTTTCAAAGTAAAAAACAGGTTTTTACTTCGAAAGTCAAAGCCTTATCAATTGCTTATTATTGACAAATGTCTAACCTCTCTGAAATCACCAAAACCAGCTGTCAATATAAAATGTCTATACCAATCAGAGCGACCTTTAGAAAGCAAATCGAACTAATTTGTACTCCCATTACTCTAATTTAATGTATGATAATAAAATTTTTATTAAAATTATAAAAAAAAAAATTCCCAGGAAATATTTAATCTCCGAGAAAGTTCCTGTAGGTGTAAAACCCAGGGAAAAGAGGATCCCAAAAGAGACCCCCAATAGTATATATATATATGTATTCCTGTTTTGATTCGAGAGCACCTTTATCCTACAAATATTGCTCGTAATTAAGGAGTGTACTCTACCAGGTGTCCGTGACGTATATAAAAAAACACAATTGACATTCAGTAGAACGTTATTTATTGTAAGCATTCGCAAACTCTGCAGTCTACATACATGAAGACAGATAATACATACATTTATTTTATTTGTGTCTTAGGAATACAAATATGTACAGAATGCGACATGTGTCTTAAAAATGCTCACTGCTGAAAGGTAAAAGGAGATACAACAACTACAAAAATAGTCTAAAAACCAATTGCTCAAAGAGATTCCCTGAAAATATTTGTATGTTCACTATGTAACAATAGAATGAAGGATATGACGCACTCTGTAGATTGTTTTTTTGTTTTTTTTCTCTTTATCATTTCTCATCTCCTTCGTTTTCTTGAGTATTATTGAGTCTTTTCTCTTCATCATCATTTGATTCTTTTTGTTAAAAAAAAAAAAAAATTGCTTAAAATGAATATCAATCAATGTCATTCAGTAGCCTTCTGACACTTTTTTTTTTTTTTTTCACTTCACTCAAACCTATTTTTTGAAAAGAAATGACAAACTGTATAAATGAGAGAGGGAAAGGAAGAAATGGAGAGGATCGACTTAGTGCAAAGTTGCTTTATGCATTAAGAGTCACGTCAAAATACAAAGGCAGGCACATACATATGTACATACAACTGAGAAGATACGAACAAAAAACTCAATTTTTAGTTAGATACTTACATATTGGGCAGTGTTACAGCATTGATCGTATCTAGGGAGTACCCTTATTATTAAAAATAAAGTTATTTTAACAAACAAAGGGAAAATGACTTAAAATTTTAACAAAATGTAATATTGAATTTTGTCAACAAAAAAAAATAATAATTCGAATTTCGTAATTGATTTTCATGCCTTGACAAAGATAAATACAAAACCTTCAGCTGTTTTTTTTATCTATATAATAACTCTGCCACATATTAAAAAGTTGGCAACACAAAAAATACAGAAGGGTAGCTACCAGTTGTTCTTTTAAATTTTTCTTTTCCTTTCTGAGAGTCGAGGTTGTGAGTGATCAAAAAAGCTCGACCTGACAATTGAGAGCAAAATTTTGTAAAAAAATACAAATAAACTAAAAGTTACAATGAAAGATAAATTCAATGCCTATATATAATGTGTATGTGGTGTCAGCCATGAATAGAGATGGGTCAGTTGTCGATCACAATGGCTCACCAGGAGACACAACATATTACATTATATATAACTAAATTGGTCTTCTCACTTCGTAAGCTTGCCTACTTTTTCTCTATGGTGATGTAAGCCGTAAATTGGTGCATATTAGGTTTGTGTTCAATACCACTTCACTTGAAATCAAGACAAAGGAACGATTTTGAGGATTTTTATTTCCTTTTTTTTAGAAAATAAATTTTGATACCATATATATGTTGCTACTTTGAAGAGGTCAAAATCAAGAGCAGCATCCTAAAAAATTAGTCTGGGGACTCAAAACAATCTCAATAATCATCCCATTACAAAATACATGCTATGTACTTTGATATAGAGTTGTGTTGACAAGACTTTACATACATAAGTACATCGTCAAGTCGAAAAATTAGCAATGGAAAAGATTTAACAGTCATGCATGCCAACTTCCGATTTGATAGTTTGAAAGCAATACATATATATACATGATTTCGAAGAGGTTTTGTGTTTATGTATTTACACTATTTGTTTATAAGGTACGCTAAAAGAGGAGTTGAAAAAGGCTCTTGAATACTTTATGCAGGTCCATGATTTTGCAACTATGGTCTATAAAATAAAAACTGCCTAGACTTGCAACGGATACGAGAACGATGAGAATGTTCTTTAGAGTACATATAAAAAGTAATAAGTATCATTCATAATTACATAAATATTCATAACTTTAATAAAAGAGATAAAGCTTGTAAATATTTCATTAAGAATCACGCAAGGTAAAATATTAATCATTCTTAGGACTTAAAACTTAAGCATAATATGACATGAGTCAATATTATTTTTTGAGATTGAATAACTAACAAATCAAACTAAATAAAAGAAAAATATTGAGTTGATTTACCAAAATTTCTTTTCATTTTTAAAAATTCACCAACAATATAAGTCGAGTCATCTAGCACAAAACTACTTTGATAATTGTAATATTGCAAATTACAGTTTATTATTGATGTGTATCATTTTATTCTACATAAATTAAGTTTATTATTCCCTAAAAAAGAGTTGTTTTTCTTAAATATATGAAGTTATGTAAAAAAAAATTTTTTTTTATTAACTCTTATTTAAAGATTGACATATTTTGTACAAAAAAAAATAATATTTCTTAGAATATCATTGGAAAGTAAATGTATCTTTATAGTAAATAGTTATACATTGGTCTATATAAGTATAGCAAGCCCATAATGATATTAAAAAGGACAATGTAAAAGAAAATTTGTAAATTCAAGTCCTTCTAAGATATCAGTCAGTAATAATTTATAATTTATCTTATCTGCAATTTTCTTTTAAAAATCTAAATGATTTTCTACGATAGAAGTTCTTTTTTTTCATAAAATACTTTTTTATGACAGATCGTGATGATCAGCTTTTTGGTTGTTTTTTTTTTTTTAGAAAATGAATTTTTTAGTCTAATTACTTTCGTAACTGGACTCTGAGACCAGTACTTTGATGAAGTTTGAAGCAAGACCTTCAAAGACACACAACACGTATCACCGCTCACATAAACTTTTAAACAATATTAATCACCTCTTGAGCCAGTATTCTAATTTGAATCAATGAAGTTAAGTTGGCTGATTTAAAATCATATTTGAAATAATTATGCATGGATCTATAAATAATATATATGATCTCATATAAATGTTTTCATACAATCTTTGATTGAATTGAAAGGAAAGTCATCAAGTCTGAAATTAAACATTGTTACAAATGAGGCAATGCAGGGAAAGTATTTTCAATTAAACTTCTTTAATTGCCTCTAGTGAAAAACACTCTCTAACTCAGTGCTTCACTAACAACAAAATACTTTAGAGGGACAATTTATTTGCTATAATAAATGGTTTAATATTTTGTTAAGAAGCTCTGAGCAAGTCTTGAATTTATTATTGAATTTTTTAACAATGACACATTGAGGAAACAATACAATAAATTCTGTGCAAAGAATATTGGCTCAGATTTTCCATTTGTAATTAAATATAAAGTATGCATTTTGACATAAAAAAAAACTAATTATACATTTTATATACTTGATATTGGCTTTTTTTGTCTTTTAAACCTCAATGTAGGGGATTCTCCAATTATAATAATAATAATAATAATACTGTGTACCGCTATCTACAAATGTTAGATAGTTGTGAGGAAAGAGTCAAATTAAATGCTTTCTACCTGCATTGCAGGTTAATTTGTCTATTCACTGTCTTGTGCTCCTCTTAGTCACTTGTTCGAATTCAATTGTTTTCTTCCTTCCTTCCTACTTTTGCTCTTTTTTTGTTTTTGTTTTCCCTTCATGTTGTCATTAACACACCTTGGCCTTATTTCCTTTCTTGGAATGTTGACTTCTCACTCATGCATGTGTATTTATAATATGCAGATATTAACACTTAATTAGTCTAGGATATGATTAATTTTGAATATCGTAGCTTGATATGTGAATATATTGAGGCTGATTGATTAGTAATCTGTTTGATAACACTTTTTCAAATTATATAAACCCATACCAAAATAAGTTATATTTACAGTGGAGTACATTGATCCAAGGGATTGTTAACGATGAGCATTATTTTATTCCTGAGGTTTTGGAAAATGGACAGCGTTTTATACCGTGAGGTTCACGGAGTTTTCTTAAAAAATATTAGGAATTGTACTTTAAATTATTGTGTTTGTATTTAGCGATAAACAAATCCGGAAAAAAAACACCAAAAAGTATATCAGTTGATAATTAATTCATTATGTAATTACTTATAGAATGGTTCACTTATAAATGTGGCATTCAAAAATAAATTCCCATCGAATGACAGACTAAAAAAAACCCCTTTTGACTTCTTTTGAGATTTGTGGATTTCCATTCTAGCAACTCTCTCTTTAGCCATTTTGAATATGTCTAGAATTCAATTGATACAACAGTACTAACAAGTCATGCCTTTCACTTGATAGTAATATAATAAAAATTGTTTTTTTTAATATAAATTAGTTATTCTTTATTCGTAGCTAATAGGAAACACATTTTTTAATGGATACGCTGTTTTATTCTTTACATGAACTTTCCTTCCTAACTAACCATAGTTTTTTTATGTATGTATATATATGAGCAAATTAACCAAATTATTCATAGCTGCAAGATGCCACAGATTTGCTAGGCTATAAGCGAGGCAAGCATAGTATTAACTATGGGCTATAGTAATCCCCATTCACTAAATGTTAACCTACTTATATTAACACCACTTTTTTAGAGTGATCCACAGTGGTAAAAACCAAAAGGCATAGCTAGGGACCCCTGTGAAACTATTATAGCTAGGAATGTAAATAATATGCAAAACGCCGCGTGCGAGACTTTGTGGAGTTGGCTCTTCGAACATTACCTTTTGTTTTCCTAAAGCTGTTATCATTTTTCCTTTATTACTACTGATGGGAGAACATCTACCTCATAGTAAAGATCTTGCATGAAGGAATACATGCATTAAGGTTAATAAAGCAAATAAAATATAAACAAAAAGGGCTCAAGTCCTCGTATAATTATTATTAGTCAAAAATATATAATTTCCTCACATTAATTTCAGTTAATTTTCTGCCTCTCATCTATGGTATACATAATGTTATTATTTATTATTGATGTCTTCATTTGTATATATAAAGGAGAATAGCAGCTTGTAGCTCAGTAAAACGTCATGATAGCTCAAGCTGCTTCCCTCTCAACATTCATCAAATTGTCAGAGTTACCAGGTTGATTTTCTCTTTCTTTTTATTTTACACACCCCATTTGCATATTATTTACATTCCTAATTATAGCACCCCAGGTACACAAAAGGCTTATACAATCCATCACTATTTGTATATAAAAAGAATTAAATATGAGTGTGTATGTGGTCTTCGAATACTCTGAATTAGAATAAGGCAGGTGTGTTCATGGAATCAATTACCTGGACTTTTGGGAATATTGCTCTAAATAAAGCTACTACTAAATACAGCCTATATACATATTATGAACAATTCAAAATATTTAAAGTCAAGAGGGTTATTAAATGCATGCATTAAATGGGCTGGTAGGTGCCTTTACATCATAATTTTATTTCCCTTCTCTCTTTTGTTTTAATATCTACCTATGTAACCCAGAATTGAAAGTAAAAAAATAAATCTATGAACTACCTACACATTAAGTGGAGCACTTATCAAATTAAAGCTCTTAAGTCATGAAGAAGAGCTCAGTACTATGTACTCTAAAAATACACTGTACTATATTTAGTCTTAGTAAAGTTGTTGTTTTTTTTCTATATAAAAGGTCCAAAATATAATTTGATGGTTTGCCAATTTTCCTTTTCAATTGTTGGACTATATATAATTCCAATTATCAAGATACAAATTAGTTATTTGTTTTTGAATTCTTTGTGTGACTGGAATACCATTGTGAGTAGGTTTGAAATGATGAACCTTTCCCGACTGTTAATTGGGGTCGTTATTCTTTAAAAAGAAAAAAGAAAATATCCATCTTGGGGCATCAAGTATTTTATTCAGCTTAAACATCATTTAAATTTCATTAAACTGCAAACTTTAGAGCCTGCTCGGATTAAAAATGAACAAAGTTGCGCTTCGACTTGTGGACTCGATACTTGACTCAGACGCGTAGAAAATGACTCTTTGTGAACAGCTCTGGAACAATGTGATTATGAAAAATATGTAGATACTAAAAATAACGTGTATTGAATCTAATTTTCAAATATTATTTATTACTAAATTGTAGGGGAGATTAGGAATAGTTACAAAAGATCCATATTTTTGATTATCAAAAAAAAGAGCTATAGCTGGGGATGGACATTTTGTTGAGGTGAGAAAGCAATTACTATTTGGTGCTTTTAGATTTCATCTGCTGATTCTTATTGGACAGTATTAAATAATACAAAATAGCTGTTGGAAACTGAGTAGTGGACTGAAGGGAATTTGAAGGCTCAGAAATTCAAGAAGAGGTCCATGATTTGTTCATAGTCAGAAATTAAACTACTTAACATTGTAGCAAGGAGTCCCTTCAAAAAAATACTGAGAGGACTGAATTCAAATTGAGTATCAAGGTAAAAGTACCAACTGATATTTTTCTTTTCTTCCTTAAACTCAATGCTATCTCAACATTTAGCCCATGTCTAGCTATAGCAATGAAATTCACACCATAATTGTATATATATATAATATAAATATTTACAACAACAAACATCAGATATTTGATAAACAAAATCATATTTAGGGGGTTAAAACTATTATTTTTGTCAGGGACAGTAATGTCAATTTTTCATTGAATATTTAATTGTTAATTGTCCACGTATTGTGTTAATTCTTCTGGATTATTGCATATCTACAAATTACCTCCTTGAGAGTGCGTGCACTCACTGAATTGTAGTAGATCACTGATCTACACATAATGTGTACTAATAAATAGTCTTTAATAAAAAATGTACAATAGCTAAATGTGCAATAATAATAAATTTATAATTAATATCTGATGATTCAGCACCTTGAAAAGATTAGTTATACATTACTTCTTTTTTTTTTTTTTTAATATTCTTTAGTCTAATTTGATCCCCCATCTAAGGGGGATAAGAGGAACATTTGATAGATTGCATTTAAATATTTACAATATGCAAAAAACTAATGGTTTGTATAATCTACAAATAAATTAAATCGATAATAAGTAGATCTAAGTATATTGTACTAAATTCTGGTATCCCATTAATTTTCTTTTTCAATTAACTTAGTATAACCATTGAATAGAAAGTATCAAAGTCTTTGACTATGAGGATCAGATTAAACAACACTACAGTTCAATATATATTTATATGTAAATTGACTTTAGTATCCGTTAGAAATTTCCCCATCACAATGAATTACCTTCATCAAACTCGACGTATTGATGGCTTATTTAATTAATATAACAGCCAGCTGTTGAATCCAGGCAATAAAAAAATCCGTAGAGGGAGCCTAAGAAACGCCTATTCCTTCTAAGGGAGACAGCAGGTACGCAAATTACCCGATAGTTGAAGACCAAGGTAGTGATGAAAATTAGACTCGAAGCCAGACTCGTCCTTTGTCCAATTTGATTAACCGGAATGCTCCTTCTAATTGACTCATTCTATTGTAAAGAATAATAAAAATACTTACATACGAATGTAATATGTAGCATAGTAGTAACAAAACATAGGCCTAATTATGACTTATGTATAAAGGTTTTTGATAGTTTTAGGTAGATATGAGATACGGCCCCAGTCAAGGTGTACTTGGAAAAATTGCTAAACCATGATAAGACAATCCCGAACACTACATAAATTCCACAATACCGAGAAGACAGGCATTTATGTTTCAAATTGAAACAGAATGAAGGTAGAAAATCGGATCGACTTGAAACCTTTTGAAGAAGGTTTGTTGGTTTAAGATACATTGATTGGTATTTTAAAAGGGCCACTTCTTCATGGAAAAAAGGCCCTATTTAATCAAAATAGTCATAATATACCTATAGATTGAGTGTAATGTTGGTTTTTTTCTCCAAAGTTACATTGAATTATGACACCAGTTGTACGTGATATTCAGGGCAGCAATTTGTTCTTCTAATGCTGACCCGTGCTTTCAACTACGTACTTCAAACCTAGAAGAGTAACACATCTTTGTATATCATTTGGAAGTTCATATGAGCAAATGGATAAGATCTTTTATGTACATATATAGGCATGATTAAAAGTTCGTTTTTCCTTGAGATTGTTGAACCTCCTTAAAAATATTTTTGTATCTCATTCAATGGACTTTTTAAAGTATACATACAAAGTACAAGGATTTATGCTTACTTACTAGTACTTAATCCTCCCCACTATGGTTTCATTCTTTTGAGGTACTTAGTTGAGTTAAATAAATATTTAGATACCTACTTACCTATGTGCATATTTTGAATCGTCAATTAAAAAGCACGACTATGGTAGTACTTCAAATTTGAGAATTAATTTATTATATATATATCAATAAATAAGCTCTTGAAACTACATACATAGATAGAAGGGACTCCACTTATCTAATGATTTTGCAATAAATTATATTATAAGGGCCTATAATATATACTTGTCGAAAAAATAAAAAAAAAAATAGATATCCTTTAAGAAAATGAGAGTAGGATAACTATTGGAAAGTGTATAGAAAGTGTTTATAAAATATAATTTTATAATCTAAAGGAAAACTTTTCATTTATTTTTCATTTTTTTTTTTTTTTTTTTGCAAATAATTAATTAATTCTTTAATCAATATAAAGTATATTTTATACTATTATTAATATTATTATTATTATTCTACGTCATTATTTTTCATCAAATGAAGAACTTTGAAAAGAGTAATCGTTGTGTAAGAATATTTGGCTGTATACCATATATAGCCAAAAAAAAATTGATTGTAAGATCATATAGTCAAACTATCCAAAAGGGATCGAAGGATAGAAAAAAATAGAGAATTTAACGGGTGTTTTTTTCGCAAATATTGACAAAATATATTAATACATATTAAAATATATTTTTTTAGGTAATATATAACTGGAAGAATAAATATTACATTAATACTATTTCTTTGATGATTTTATTATATAGAAAAAAAAGTATAAAAAGTTTTATACTAAACTTTTCAAGATGTTCAGTTTGATTGGATAAAGCTTTTTTTCTTTTTCTTTTTTCCTTTAACAAGATTCGTAAAAAACTTTTGTCAAAAGAATTGTCACATGTCTTTTCAAAGTAAGTTTACACTGTTCTATCAAATCGAATTTGATGGAACAGTGTGAGCAAATAATTCCGTTAGAGTAAAATGACTCTGAGAGAATCTTTTACTGACTTTATAGAGTGTATAAATGACTCTAAATAACTATTAGGGAACGGTTTTTATTCTTATAAAATTTGGTTCACTATGTTTCCTTCAAGATGGCTGACATTCAGTCACATGACGTCACATTAAAGTGCTTTATAGGAGCAAATAGGATTCTTCCTTTCTGTAAAACCATCAAAGAAAGGACCCTAAATTAAAAAGGTAAATAGTTTAAATCGTCAATTTAAGTTCAACTGTTGAGTATATATCTAATAGGATTTTTAAAAGTATACAGTTCTGTAGATTTTGTTTTGTTTTTGCTGTTAAAAAATGAGGTTGCGTGTATTATATATATATATTCAATAATAAAAAAAACATTTTAGAAAACTTGACAGGGTTATTATCCCTCATATGATTGAATGATTGTATGTATATTTTGAATCCCTTTAATAAAAATTACTCAATGGAAATCAATATATGTATGTATGTATGTATACTTAGATCCATATATTTCATGTAATTTTTTTTTATTTCTTCATTTCCTTCTCCTTAGGGGAATGATCCAAAGGCCATCTGGAGGGGAAAGAAAGTGTGTGTTTTATGTTTGTTTGTTTTCTAGACCTTGAACGACTTTTCGCATATCCGATCCATGTATGCTACTACGAACATATTATGTACATAATTGTTCATTGGACTATACCCAATAAATAATTTATGTCAAGTAAAATATTTAGTAGTAAAGTAATAAAGGGAGTGTTTATTTTATGACATTATTTATTCAGAATGATTTTGCGTGCAGCGTTTGACTCCATATACGCATATGCTCTTAAGTTTCAAATAGAATATGAAAAGTATATCTAAGTAGTAGAGAGGGTAGGTACAGGGTCTAAGGAGGAGTGTTAAAAGGGATACATTCCTTCAAGAAGAGCAAAAATAACAAATAAATACAACCTGAGTGACATAGTTTTTGTTTTTGTTTTTTCTAATATTGAAATACACAAACAGAAATGACAGAGCTCTTAAAACAACACTAAACGAATTCCTCTTCACTTTGTAGGAGAATAATTCATTGGATTCAAACAACTAGACATACATATATCCGGACACGCCTTCCTCATCTCATTTAAACCCAAAAAAAGTTCATCTCCCCCTTCTTTTTTTTCAACTCCAATTAGTGGACCTCATTTAAGTCTTACTCCTACTCATGTAGAACCTTTAGTTCATGGACCATGAGCCTCTTTTTTTTTTCCCCCTCGTAATATGATGTTTTATGGACGTCACATGGAGATGTTGACGATGTACATACATATGTATTGATCAACTGTTGAACTAGTCTTTTGTTCAAATGTAGGGGTAAATTTCCTGCTTAACAAGAATTTAAATGAATTCAGTCAATTAGCATTTAAATCACGAATATATATACAAGTGACACTTGAGGCATGAGTAAAATGTTGAGATAGCGTTGGTTTAAGGAAGGAAACAGTGGTACCAGATAGTAATTGAAAAGAAAGAAAAAGGCCTCAAAATTAGTTGGTAGCCAGCCAACGTCCTCAATCGTTAAAAATGTTGGACTGCTCTCTATTTAATAGTAGTATGTTGGTTGGCAAACCGTCCTCAATTGTTTGGACATGTTGTTTTTTCATGGGAGATATACATATATAGGCCATGTTGAAACTCAAACTGGTATAAGTAAGAAAGAAATCAAAATTTTAAGTTTAAAAAAAATTCAAATTACCATTTTAAAGAGGGGAAAACCCCCAAAATAATTAAGCCCAAATCATTATTTTGGTAGAGGGGAGGGGAAGAGATTCAAAATATCAAAGACTTTGCCATTTTTGACTGACGTGAAAGACTTTAACTTTGTAAAAGGCTGTCGTGTTTTCAAGAGACTTTGTCATGGTATGGTTCTCTACCACACAGAAGTTCGTTGATTTTCCATCTAGAAGACAAATTCGTGATTGAATTTGGAGTAAAAGTATCACAACTTTTGAAAAAAAAAAAAAAGAAAATCCACTTGGTAGTGAAGGATTGATCCATGGTTTAGCCTCTTTGATTGACAATTAGGTATATCCCATATGAATGATGTGACTTTTACAATTCAAAAGTCAATTAAGTAACCCTGAAGTAAAGATGGCTTTTCTGTCCAAGCCTCCACTATAAACGAGGAGTTGGTAGGAAGACAGACATGGCTTTTTGCAAACTTTCTCTGCGTTAATCAAGAGATTTTGCTAGTCCCAAAGAGTTAGCTCTTACTTTTTTACATACAGAGTGATTGCATTTAAAATGGAAGGAATTGGAGATTTGATTTCTCCATAATGATGTTCTTCTATTAAATGGTGTATGTATAAACTGTATTCGATCAAAATATAGAAAATGATTATTGAAGAAAATATGAAGCAACGCTGAAAATACTAAATGACGATGAACTTCGTCAAGAGCATGCATTGGTGGCATGTAAACATAAAATAACTAATCAATGGGAATATCCCTCAATAGAATCAAATGAATAGAGCATTACCCCTCAACATAATTCCATCAATGACACAACTAAAAGCAATCATTTCCCTTCATTCAAAGTATTTATTGAATAACATGTAATCTTTTTCCTTAATGAAAAGAAGACTTCTTTTTAACATAAAAAAAATTGATTAAAAAAGTAAATATCAATTTACTCATCTGCTTCATACGTAAGTATGTACATATCTTTGTTAGAGATCGACATATTTTCATTTTTTACATTTCTTATCTAATTTAATTTAAATAGATACACTGCTTATACTACTACAAAGTTACTTTCCTTTCATTATTATTTGATATATAAATACTACCTAAATTGTGTAGATTAAAAAAAAATATATATTTCAATTTAACCTACTTAATAGCTTTCAAATAAATTTATTTCATTCCTGCCAAGAACTAAAGGAGCCAAAAAGTGATGCTACAACCCTAATTATATTTCCATCAATTCCTACAATCAAGATTTCAAGATTTCAATTTCCATCTTTTGTTGTACTTTTATGCTTATCATGGCTTCTTTTATAGACGGAGTATCTCTAAAATTGGCATTCACTATTTAAAAACACACTAAATAAACTTGGATATCGAATTCTGTGAATATTAGGGATTATGGACTGAATGTTATCACTACATTTCTAAATGGAACACATGACCTTTGCTTAGTTTGAAGAGCAATGAGTGAGTATGAGTCGTGACAAAAGGATCATAGAGAAATTCGTAAGATCAGTTGAATGCCCCTGCTCTCAACGAATATACAATTTCTTTGGGCATATTTCTTTTTTTGCCAGCTCTGATTCTTCCACAGATCCCTCTTCTAAGTGTTTTGAAAATTGACTTGTTAAACTTAAATTAACTCAGTAGATAAGCTCTGAGTATAACTACTACTTTAAATAGAGTTCAATAGTCGGAGAGAATGAATTATGTAATTGGTTAGCCAAGGTGTTGTGGAATCAATCAAAAAAACCGCTCGTTCTACCCATAAAAATGACCTCAAATTTTAGTAAGGCAAGGGTGGGAATATATCTTTTGGCAGCAGAAAAGTTTCCGCTTCAAAAGTCAAGCCATGCACAGTATAGTCAGTTTGTTTCATGATTGACAAGGTCGGATGAAGCCGAGGGAAACAATGATGATATTTGAGACTGTGAACAAATTGAGGCTTTAAAAAGGTTTTACTGGTTTTTGTTTTTTTTTAATTTTTTTAAACTAAAGGTGTGTATTTTGACTTAAATAGAAAGTTACAGTATAGGCCTTATCACCTAAAATGAGAAGTGAGAAATATTGTAAGCCCCTTAAAAAAAAAGATATTCTTAACTCATTTTCACTCAGATGTAAGCGATTTTCTAAAGTTGAGAACAAGATGAAAAAAAAAGTTGAAAACTTTTTATAACAAAAACTAAAGATGGAAATGAAAAAAAATAAAAATAATCCCGATTGATGGTGTATATATTAAAGAAAAAATCAAATTTGAGTTTGGGAAATATTCAGGGATTTGCATACTCATGGGTAGAATACAGAAATAGTCGTCTTTTTGATTAAAATATACAGAGCAAACTAGGGAATTGTACATATCTCTGGGAGTCTATGAGGTTTTGTGATGAACTATCGTCATCCATTTAAGCTGACACATCAAGGATCTGGTAAATCGATGTAATCCCACACGTACTATTGGCTTTAGTTCACCATGAGGAATAAAATAGTCTATGATTGAAAATTTTACTATAAACCATATGAAGGATTGAATATTATTTGAATAAAACAACAATATTCTGAACAAACATGTACTGATGCTGATACTTTATCTTTGAAAGGCAAATTCTTGATCAGTTTAAATAACTCATTTAACAATTTTTTTAATCATTTACTTTAGAAAATTTGAATTAAAAATGCGTGGCTTTTACAGGATAAAATTTTACATGATATGCCTCATCAAAAAAACTCAGATATAAAAAATCTAATTAAAAGTATCTTACAGATAGAAGGGAGCCTTAAATAATTATTTCTGATTTCTTTGATCTCTTTTACTTAGTTTTTTTGTTTTTTATACTTTTTGTTGACATGTCACAGATATGACTATGAGTATAATATTCACAACAAACTTTTTGGGATAAGCAAATAAACTATGTACTCTCTCTTTAGCTGATTTTCATGAGTTGACTCTTTTGATTTAAAACGGTTGAATCTACGTCTTTTGAACTCGAAAGAGTATTATTATTATTTATGATTTGGATATATAAGAAATAAAGAATTGCTCGCCCTTTTTTTATACTAGTACTAATTATTGATTTGTATATTAGTAGAATTTATCAATGACTAGTATATTAAATGATAAGTCTCCTCAATATTAAAAAGTTGCCAACGAGGAAAATACAAGAAATCAAGTTTATCTGAAATATTTCAAAAATGAGTGTGAACTGCACTCATATTATTCTCGAAGACATTATCTTTCGTTTGTATTAGTAGTATATTTCGATTAATTAAATAATGACTCCAATAATTGCAACTTCATTAAAGGAAAAAAATACCGGCCACAATCAAGAATAAAAAACATCTGGTAATTCCGATTATGTGGTTACTATTACTATGATTCATGATACGCATGATGGTGGATGTAGTTAATTTTTAATAGTTCTTAAATAGATGAACAGATGGTTTTAGCCAACTGTAACTAAATAAATATCTTAGGCTATGAAAAAGATGAACGTTCTTTGTGGGACCAACTCGGTTCCTCCATGTGCAGTCGTAACATTTACTCGATTGCTCTACTGTATAGAAAAACAATGCTCCTTGATTTTTTGATATAAAGTGATATTTGAGCAAAGACCGTGCACGATGGGTCTTCAAATGACTCCTAAATATTTGGCCGTTAAATTTATGAAGTAAAAAAACTTAAGAGTGAATTTTCTCCTTTTCAATATTTGAAAATAAATTTGCTTTCCGTTGACTTGACACATATGCCTTAACATTATTATCCTATAATTTGAATATATGTATTATTTACTGAGTGGTCATTGCTTCCTTTATGAGAGAGGTTGTGCACCTTTTCTCTTCCAAAATCATTGGGTCCTTCAACTACATAGAAGAGTACCTAGGTTTTTATATTGATTAAATTACCTATTTATGTAAGATATTTATTTATTTATAAGTATATTTTATCTAGTTTTTCTCTGAAGGAGAAAAAAGGATACATTCCTGCCCAGAAGATCCCACTTTTAAAAAGAAATTCAATTAAAGTACTTACAAAAATCGGTAAAAAAAGTATTTCTTCAAATTGAAATATTTTTTTTTTTAGATATAAATGCAATATTCAGAAAAGAATGATATAAAAGGAATCAAATGATAGTTTTTAAATTTTGTAAAGAGTTTTTCCATAATGTGTTTTTATTTCCTATTTATCTTTTTTGTAAGTATGTATATTTCTTCAAGTATTTTCTTTAAAAAAGATCACTATAGATATGTACGCATAAAGTCCTCTCATAAGGTTTCCATACTCAAATATTTATTATATAATCAAGTTGAGTACTCGAGATACATATTCATATCCTCAAAATACATATCCCATATTGATTTTAATCAATTTGATAGGATGTAGGGATAAGGGGCTCTTATATCTTGAAAAAAGTTTAATTTTCTCTCAAGTGAAACTTTATTATTCATGGGTAGAGCCTCCGATACTTAGTTTATATCATTTTTAATATAAATTAATATCAATGCCATATATATACTCGGAATATTATTGTATCTATGACACAAAAAGAAGTCCTTCGGATCAGAAGGACAAAAGATTTAATAAGAATCTTCTTTCAAATTCAAAGCTTGAATGAAAAATCCTAGCCAATTAAATCATTGCTAACTTGACGTATAATTATCATGAAACAAAAAGTTTATCATTTAAGGAAATAAATTCTACGAATTATCTGAGATACCATACATGGAGTCATTTGCCAAACTCTTCATGAAAAAATTGACATCAATAGGTGGTACTCTTGTCGACCCTATCTATGGTCGAACCGGAAATATATCCGTTGAGCCGTTCTACTAATTCAACATGATAATTTAGTGTTAAATCTATCCAATCAGCTTTTGCTTCCATCAAAGCAGATAACATATACATACTATTTATAAAACTTCTTTATTTGAAATGACTTCAGAGTTGGACAAGGTCCTGTCAACACAACCTTGCATTTGTGAAAACTCAAAGTTTTTTTAAAACGTACAAGAAAAGAATGTTTGGAGAGATCCAATAACAAGCATTGCTTGTCATTGTTAACATGAAATGAGTGTACATACAACTAGACATGGGCAAAATGTTGAGATAGTGTTGAGAAAAATATCACTTGGTACCATAGACATAATAATCAATTTTAATTTAGTCTTCTCTATATTGTTGAGGAAATAACTTGCTACAATGCTATGTATGTAGTTCACCTTTCGATTATTATTTTCTCAACAATATAGAGAAGACTTTTTAATTAAAATTGATTATTATGTTCATGGTACCAACTGGATTAATGAAAATTCAAATTCCCTTCAGTCCTCTCAGTTTGTATGAGGGATCGAGTATTATTTAATATTATCAATAAAAACTAACAGGGGTAATTGTGGGTACGCTCTCTCATCTACACAAAATGTTTATCCCTACATGTAACATTCATATAGGGAGACCCCTAAAAAATAAATAGCGAAAATTGACATGGTAACCCTGAGAATTTGATAAATAAATATTAGGTACTTTTTACTGTATAAGCTATAAGTAGCTATTAATTTATAATCACTTCTCTGGCCTAGAATGTTAGTCGTAAAACAAGGAATTAAAATGGTATACAAATGACCATATGTCAAATATATCTTTAGACTTGAAAAAAAAAATGCAATCTATGTTAAAGAAGTTTAATAAATAACAAGGATTGGAAATATCCATTAGAACACAGAAATTGCCCCTTGGTAATTGAAAAAGTGTTATCTATGAAGGTATTTTTATTTCTTCTTTAAAAGTGAAAATAACGCTTTATTTTTGAGATTAAATAGAAATATAAGTATATAATATAATACAATATAAAGGAAGGAAGTAAGCTTTAAATCAAGATCCTGAGATGACCATTAACAATCTCAATTCAATACAGAAACGTATCAAAATGATCTGTGTAGAAAAAAAAGAAAAAAATCAATTTAGATTCTTGACCTAAAATATTGAAGGCAAGGGTTCTAAATTACATGGTAAAGCTTTTTAATAATAGTTGAATATTTAATTGCCATTAATTTACACAATGATTGACTGTACTATTTTTGGTAATTTCTGTTCTGTTGTTTATATTATATTATGTAAGTTTATACAATATAACAAAGACCATAACGAGTTAATTAACAATTTAGGATGACTCCATTTATACTTAACTTACAAGGATCATGACAAACAAATCATTCAATATACCCTTCTCCACACGGCCAATAAAGATAACATATACCCGAAGGACCAAGACAGCGGTTGTTACAGTGATGGAGACCTTCAAGATCCTTACACTGTAGATTGGTTGGTCCTACAGGCCTTACGCCCCAATCTCCTCTAGAGATAATAGTCACAAGGATCATTTGAAGAGTTGTGGGACGAAGTCTATGAGCACCAAAAATGGAATGCATGGATGCCCAACCAGCCTTCTACTGGTATAATATGTGTTTATCATTTGCTTTAGTGATGTAACACGTCAAGCTTTTCTTGTGTACTCGTAACTTCGAGACTCTCAAAATGGAAAGGAAAAATTTGAAAAAACAACTTCCCTTCTGTATTTTCCTTGTTGCCAACTTGATAATATTGAGTAGAGTTATTATTTAGATATACTAGTCGTTGATAAATTCTACCAGTATACAAATCAATCCTTAATACTTGTATATTATTCAAAAATTCAATAAAAGGACTTGATTTAATATATTTTTAAAATAATAATACCCTTTTTGAGTTCGTAACACGTAGAGTCAGCTGCTTTAAATCAAAAGAGTCAACTGATGAAAAAAAGGGAGAATAATCATGTATTTTTGTTTATCCCAAAAAGCAAGTTCTGATAAATCAATGATTAAATTCACAATTTTTATTTTGTTTTTTTCAAAAAATTGATATTTTGTATGAAATTGAAGTATTTTCTCCCCTATGGTTAAGAATCTTCATTTTTAAAAGTCTTAGTCTTAGTCGTTGTTTTTTATATTCTAGCTCCATAAAAAACCTTTTACTTTCAAGACATGGCATATTTATATATATATATACATTACTACCATTCATACTAAGACGAATTCACATTGAAGTACACATCCAACCAACCATTCAAAGATATTTATAAACACGTTTTATTCGTTAAAAAATGGAATTACTCCCCTGGCTTAACAACAAAGATGGGACTTTGAAGCAATCAAGGGGATATGTGAAGACTTATTGTAGAATACGTCTCTAATGTTCTATATTAGATTTAAATTTCATATTTATTCTATATCTCTCTCAAGGATTACTTGTAAAAAAATAAAAAAATAAAAATCTGAAATTGCTTGCTTCTTATCTTCATATTGTAAGATCCTACAATATTTATAGGTACGGTACAGAGGTATTGTAGTAACATATATCGTTAGAGAAACTTACTTTACCTTGAAATGATTTTAAAAAAGAAATAAAAAACAATTGTGGGATTAAAGGCTACAAAGCAAAAAAATAATAAAAATGGATATGCACTATCTGGAAGATCACATTATGTTGAAGATACTACTCACAGAGTTATAGTGTAAAACTAGATGGTGAGGTTTTTACTTTTTTTTTCTAGTTTTCCTCCATCCCAGAAGAGCATTTCTACTCCATACATAACACTGGTCAACAGTTAAAAACCCAAAGAGTCATAAGTATAATAAAAATTATTCTGTTTTGCACACCCATTTCAAATGCATAATTTTTTTTTTTGTTTTTGTTGGGAGAGTCCGAAGGTTTTTGAGAACCCTACTGTTTGAGCTTTTTGCAAATTTCATTTCCAGTCTTTGTTTCATGTAATATTTGACGAGTTATTTAGGCAAAAAGGATTTGGCCAATTTTTGGGCCTACTCCCGTTCCCTACACTTCCAGGAGTCCCTTTAGGTCAAAACAAAGGCTGGAATTGGAATTTGCATGTAATACACTAGTGGATCAACATTTTTTAATGCACAAAATGAGTTTCTTTCTAGGGTTAAATTCAAGTTGAAGTTGGAAAATGGGCCAAATTAGTTCAAAAAATAGGATTCGATTTCTCGAAAACCGTCGGATTTTTGAAAAAAAAATATAGATTTGAAATCAGTGTGCAAAACTGAATAATTATTATTATACATATACCCCTTAGGATTTTTGACATATCAAATTTTTTGACCTGTGTAAGTAATGACCAGTCGATTGATTACTTAGGATGTAGTCTTACTCCTATTTATTAAAAAGGTCTCAAGGGGCAGCATATTGTTGGAGCTAAATTTCCAAATAATCAGAGGATTTACTGTAATACGTTGGTACCTAGACTCATTCCATACGTAGTGATTTCTTGCACCAAGTGCAGGAATTGTGACTAAGGGATGGACATTTTACTCAATTCGGACTACTTCAACGGTTAAAATCTGGATATAGATAAGACAGTAATGGCAGAAATGATAAAAAGCACATGCAATTAAATTGACGCTTTAAGAAAATATTTAAAACTGAAAAGGATGACATTGGTAGCATTACCATAGACAGCAAGAAACGACCAAACAATCAAAGACAGTCTTCTCAGATGAAAATAAAGTGAACTTTTGTATTGTTTAGTGTATGATTTAGGCATTTTGGACTCATGTGTAACGTTTATAACTTTTATATATATTTAATAGTCCCTGTGTTCACGACGATAATTAAGAAAGAAAGATGAATGATCTTTAAAAACAAATACATAATCTAGTTTTGACAAAAAAAGCGCTCACATTGTGTGCATTAGCCCATGGATTTGACTTTACTTCAATCTTCTCATTTATTATTAATTATGTTAAAAATGTTCTTTTTTTCATTATTATTATTATTAATATTTAAATATGCATAGAACAAATGTAAATATTCATGACTTAAGAGTAAAGTTATGTGCATATATTATTAATATTTAAATTTTTTTTTTTAGAGAATGAATGAATATAATAATAATGAACGAGTGAGTAATATGATTCTGATTATTTTAACTTTGAGAATGTCATCAAAGTTATAACGAGGGAATTTTTGAGCTAGACTCTCTAAAGGCATATTTTTGCAATTGCTTTATGTGTAGGGATATGAAAATCAAGGATGCATCATTACTAAAGTAAAAACAGTTGTTGGTACTCCTTTTCCTTTTTGAATTGATATTCCTTCTTTGTGGTGGGATCCTTGTGGTAGAGGCTTCTTCTTGTAAAAAAAGAATAATGAATTTCCACTTTATTTGTATATGATTTTGTAAAATAAAATCATCAGAGTTGTGACGTCATTCAACCAGACTCTCAAGTTTTCTGTTTCTTTTACGGTTTAATTCCCCTCCCTTCCCATACATCTGATGTTAAAAAAGGTACCAATTGCTCTACCAAAATCCCATTACTACTTATAAAGTACACAAGTACTTTGCAGTTGCAAACAAGGAGTGAAAAACATTCATTTAAGTAATTAAATTACTTCAGTTAATCTTTGAAAAGATTTGTATGCACAAATGAACGTTCAAGAACTAAAACAACTAGAATCAAACACTCTTTTGAAAACAAAAGATCAATTATTCACACTATCAATAAATATCTTTGACTTTTAAAAAGATTGGAAATCTGAGATGTAATCCTGTAAAAAAAAAAAGAAATCCCTCATGATATAAAGACCTAATTGGATTGAAAGAGTGAGTATAATGACTTTAAAAAACTATGAATGATTATGATTAACAATTATATATTATTCATTTTAAAAGAATTGTGATTTAAAGTTGTTAACTTCATCACAATTGGGATTTGGAGAAGAAAATTAATTTCTACGACATCCTCCAAGCCTAATTTTTTCTTAGAAAACCATAATAAGTTAATTATAATGTCATTTAATTATAATAATGGTAATTTAAATTATTATTTGTAAACGTATGAATTATATGTATAACTAATAAACAAGGATTTAATATATAAAAAGTACTTATTCAAATGAATTATCTTATGATGGATCATTAATCAGATTAAAGAATATATTTAATTGGATCATTAAAAAAAATGTTTAATACACGAACATGGATCTGAAAAACTCATTAAATGCTAGGCTTTAATATATGTACATAATTTCTTCCCAATATTTTATAGCAATATTGAACAAAGTTGAGGTTCGTTTGCCTTTAATATCAAATTATTTTTAAGAATAAGCAAGAAAAAGTTTTTAAAGATTATCAAAGGGGTTTACAGGGGGGGGGAGGGGGGCAAGCATCCAGAATTCATTGGGGATGGGAATAAATGAATTTGAATCATATTATAATCTATATTTTCTATCAAATAGTATTATTATAAACTTCATTGGTCTATACAAAAAACCAATGGCCATACAACTATGATAAAAAAAATACCGGGAAATTTGAATTTAATTTCGTTGGAACTTCGATAGGGATAAATGTTTTTATTTTTGAGATTGACACTACTATTACTGAACTTCGTACCAAATGACACGTCAAAATATTCACTGGTTTTTGAGGTAAACGTTCTTGTGTGAAAAGCTAAAATCACATTTTTCGTTTTTTAAAATGTCACAAAGATGATGACTCAAATGCAATTTTGAGAAATGTTGTTGAAACTCACAAAATTGCAATAGATATTTCAGACTGCATTCTTTTGAAATTTTGAGAATCCCTGGTTTATATCTGGAGATGCATAGCCCATTATAAAGAAAGGCAATTAATTTAATAGCATAATATCTAAAAACTCGGAAGTTATTGTTCAGTTTATTAGTTATTTAATAAAATTTTTGTAACTGTTTTAAAAATGGGAAAAAACCCGTTGGCACATGTGTTGTCATTGTGTCAGGAGGGGAGGGGGCTACTTTTGAGGGGAATGAAAAGGAATTTTGATGATTAGATAAAAATTTGTGATTCCTGATATTTTTTGCCTATGGTAGTTGGTTAAGTTTGCAGGGGGAGGAGTCTCCCCCCCCCCGCACACGTACACACATACATACACTTTGATCCTAAAGATTAAACGTATAATAAACCTATTATGTAAATACCATTTTATCTTTTCCAAATAAATATAGTATAAAAATGGTTTTTTCCTGATTACAGATTCCAGCAATGGAATTGGAGCACATTCTTTTTTAGTGAATAATTTAAGTATTTAAAAGTTCTATATGTAGAATAGACACAATTGTTCAATATATGTAGTACTCTTGACATTTTGTCCTGGTTTTCTCTGCAAGTGTGTCCAAAAGTATTGTTTTCCTTCTGATTTCTTACACAAAATTCTAGCTCAATTCATCTTAAGTTCAAAAAAGGAAGATCCCTATAAAAAATTGTCTAACTAGTACATACATCAGCTGATTAAATTTGTTTTCAAGTTATTTTAATTTTTATAGAGTTAAAGATCACTCGAGGTTGATATATATAAAGTCCTTTGTTTACCTATTTCCATTTATTTACTTATTTCCTTTTTTAAGGCACGGAATTTTTTTTAAAATTAACACGCAACCTCGAGCAATCTATACCCTTAAAAAATCAAATTGATATTCCCTTTGTGCTAAATTGTCAAAAATCAGGTTGGATACGAATAAAAACGATTTATATTTTCGTAATTAGCATGTCAAATACTACTAGCATAAGATACAGAGTATAAAATATCTTTGTTGACTATCATCGATCTATATAAAAAGCGCTTGATATATGTATATATATATATATATATTTCTTCAAATTTCAATAGTTATTTGAGAGTTTTCAAAAGTTAAGATGCTATTGATTTAGAATTTCATTATATTATAAAATATCTTTTTCTAAATCATAATTAATTATATTGTTCTCTATCCATTGTTACAAAGTCTAATAGGAGCAGTTTTTGTTTTATTTATATATTTTGTTTTTTGAGTATCAATTCCCAATTATTATTATCTATGAAAAAGGTCTCTAAACTAGGCACTCAAAATGTAATCCCTCAAAATATGAATGATGTAAACCAAAATATTAATTGTTTTTTTTATATTCATTTATCAACATCAAAAAAAAATGTAGTCATAATATTTTGCTCTGAGCCTTTTTCTTTTTTCCTAAGGTTGAATTTTATAGACAAATGACTAAAGTTATATATATTTTTTTTTTCTTTGAATGTATTTTTACTCTTTGTATTCAATCCATTTGATTAATTGACCTTTAAGGAAGCATTAGGCGTTCATCATTAACATCCATATTGTATTTATTTATTTTAAAGGCATAAATAAGGTACTGCATAAAGGAGCCTTGGTAGAGTAAAGGTTAAAAGGTAGTAATCATACTGGTTAATGATCAGCAAATTACAGTTTAGACCAAGACATCCTTTCCTTCGACTTATTTATATACAAAATTTATTTCTCTAAATTTGTACCCGTAAATTTTCCCCAGTAAACGGACTTGGTAATACACCCTTGCATTGCGGCTTCTGAATAGGGATGGGTATTTTGTTGAAGTGAGAGAATGTTCTCTCAATTACTATATAACACTACTACCTCAGTGGTTTTTAACCTGGGTTCAATCAAATTCCAGGGGTTTGGTGGTTTGGTTCACCCCACTTGCATGGTTCGTGACGTCACGCTCTGCTTAGCTTTAAAAAAAAACACGTTTTTATTTTTCAAACTACGAAGTGTTCGAAGAAGCATGAATGGAACTTGTGGGGTTCAGTACCTCTAACAAGGTTAAGATACACTGTTCTACATTTTATCTGCCGTTTGTCATAAATTGTAGCAAGCCTTAGACTCAACGATACAGAGAAGACTGAATTAAAATGGATTATTAAGTTAGTCGTACTAGCTGATATTTTTCTTTTCTTCCTTAAACTCAACGCTATCTAAAATTTTTGACCATGTCTAGCTATGAAATAATATGATTAATAGGAAAGGGCATTTGGTTGAGGTAAGAGTGCGTGCCTGCTATTACTATCTAGTACCTTTGCATTTTATCTGCTGATTTCTATTTGACGATATTAAATAATACTCAATAACTATTGGAAACTGAAAGGATTTAAGTGAAGTTGAATTGTCAGAAATCCTTGAGAAAGAACACACTTTCACTTTTAAGCATGATTTCTTAATGATCAGAAATTGAATTACTTATAACTGTAGTAAGTTATGTTCTCAACAATACAGAGAAAAATAAATTCATAATGATTATCAAGGTAGTGGACCCCACTAATATTCTTCTTTCCTTCCTTAAACTCAACTGTATCTCAACATTTTGTTCATGTTTAATGAAGCCATTGAATTACATCTATAGATGTGAAAAATGCTGAATACCCGACGAGGTTAATTTTTTTTTTTTTTTAGTGTCAAACAGTCAGTATTGATAGACTTTGAAAGTTGGGCTCTTGTGAAACTATAATGATAAAACTATAATATTAGTAAATCCAAGATGTGTGACAAATTAAGACTTTAGTTTGCCATGCTTTTTACATGATTATTTCATGTTTATTACTTAATAAGCACCTTGTTTCAAATACATATATATTAATGGCTTTTTATTTATAAAAAAAATATACCAAATATTAACACAATTCCCTATAAAAAAAGTATTGAAAAATACATAAATATAACTTAGATACAAGCCTTTCAAAGTTACAAAGTAACTATATAATTTATGCAATATAATACTTTCTTTGATTTATACCTACACGAGTATATTATTAGAAACGAAAATAAGATGTAAGCAGTTCCCTCTTATATTATATTTGTCCCAGATTCAATACATACGTACATAAGTTTCACCAATGTATACATGTGTAAGAGTGTTGTTTACTTTTTTATTTGTTTACTCTGCGCCATCTTGCGGCAATGTTTTCGTTATGAATGAATTCATTCATGAGTCACGTATTCTTTTAATTTATTATTTACCTAATTATATTATAAGATAAATAATATCACTTTCCTTATCGTGGGGCTAGAGCAAAAATGATACAAGTCATTTTTTGTCAAGAAAGGAAATTTTTAGTTCACATTAATAAACTATTTACTTTTTAAAAAAATGATGATTTGGGTTTGCATACGCTTTTATACATTTCAATATTTATTATACAAATAAGAAGAAAAAAATAGACTTCATTTAATTGAAATTCTAAAATGTTTGTAAGTACTAAGCAGTTGCTCTAAAAAAAATGTGTTCAAAGAAACTTAGTTTCTTAAAATTTAATTAAAAGTTCTCGAACTTTTCCCTAGAAATATTATGTATAAAAAACTTTAATACGACAGAAAATATGTACTTACTTCTAATTTCTTTATTATGTCTTATAAGAAATTATATTTTTACAGATTTGTAAATGTTTTTTCTTTTGTCTCAAGGTAATATTCACTAATTTGTGATTCAAAATTGATCATTCACAAAGAAATTATACTATTTAAAAAGCTATAGTATAAATATAGTATTGTGATTCTCGAGATTTATCCAGAAAATCCTGTCTCGATCCCTCAAAGCCAACAACTTGTCGTTCTTAAAATCCTTCAAATTCTTGGTCTTGTTTTCAATTCACTCTTACTCACTTTTGTTTCCGATATCAAAAAAAAATATATTTTTTTATTTAGTGTTTCCGTTCTCTCAAGATATCGGACCTGTTACGATCTCAACTCACCATACTTTTGATCATCTTAAATAAGCGGTTTTGAACACATCAGTTTGAAACAATCTGATCTGGCCTACCTTGATCCCAAATCCATCTCTTACAGAGTCAAAAGTATCATGAATCACTTAATATCACTTAAGTTATTTTCTTTCTGAACTTTTTTGGTAAAAGATACAAAATAACAGTTAATTTTATTTTAAATTAATTATATCAGCGAAATAGTGGGATTAATGCGACAATGTGCAATTTTTATTTTTTATCAAATGATCTGCAGATATTTATTTAGCACTGTTAAACCGTCTAATCTTAGTTAATAGATGAATCAATTATCAAGATTATGACAAGGATTGATAATAATTATTATTAAGTCCTCCTTTGCTCAATTATAATCATTGGCATATAGTTTTTTAAAGTAATGAGCATAAGTTAATGACTACTCTTGATTTTTCGAAAGAATTGACATGTATTGGAAGTAACAATTAATTAATTCAACACAATCAAATTATCATACATTTTTCTTTAATTTATGTCAGAAATACAAATTATAGTAAATGATATATCATTGTCATTAGAATTTAGGATGGCCCTCTTGAACAGTTTCTAGACGGCTGAACATATTTTCAACTAGCTTTTGACATAAATTAATTACATATAATTATCTAGTTCAAACTTCCATTGGCTCCTTTTCACTTGATGGCTATTTGTGAGCATCAGACAGTAATTTACTCAATCTGGCCGCTTTTTCCTTTCACACTAATGACCCCTTAGAAATGACTTGCATGTATCACGCCCCCATTTCTATTGGGATGGAGTCCAAGGCAATCACCAACTTGGCCTTCAAAACTTCCAATTTCTTGCTGGGAGATAGTTTGCTTTTAAAACAGATCACATGTAGTAGCGATCCATAGACCATAACGTAGGAAATCACGACTTGAAGGGGGTCATCAAGCTATCTTATTCTATTAATCACTCAAATTGCCCTCACACCATTTTTGTGATGAGGGTATTCAAACAATGTTTTAACAACTGTCACTTATCCTTTACATTCAAAAATGTATTAATTATAGCTTTTTACAGAGCCTGTATGCATTAAAAACTGAAGTTTCATAGGATGAGGTATCCTCTCGGGAGTCAAAATACCATATAATTCATTAAATAACTAATGACATATGCCCTATATTGAAATTCTAAGGAACTTCAACGGGGTATTAAGAATAGAGTAGGGAGCTTTATACAAAATGTTAAAAAATAACCAATTCAAAAATGTGAAGAAAATGCAGTATATATTTTCATAGAGTTGACGAAGGCAAGAGTCACAGCAGTGCATAGAAACTCTACAAAGAAAAAAAATACAGTCAAACAGTTCTCAATACGACTTGTTTTAAATTACAAGAAACACATTATTAAAGGGAAAAGAACAGAATTGACGATCCAGCAATACGGTATGAGGGGAAAAAAAAGAAGAAGAAGGGAACTTATCATAAATACAATATATTCTAACACCAATAGGAGAACAAAATATGAACGTTCATTTCGTTTAGTTGTGTAAAAATTAGTATGTATGAATTATATTAAGAAATAACATAAAATATAAAGAATCAACATCCTTGAAAGTGAATTATTGTTGATATAACAAATAATTAAAAAAAAAAGATTCTTCTCGTACTTTTTTCTTTCATTTTCTTTCATTCTTAAGGCACTAGATATTATATATAATGGAATGCGCAAGTGTCAAAGTGTGCGCCAAGCTCTTGAATACTATAATTATTATTTTAATTAGAGAATTGTTAAAATGTTTCTTTTCTTTATGAATGAATGAACGACAAAAAGGACACAATATAATACATAAGCTTACAGTTTTAAAAAAAATGTCATATCATATTCAATTACCAAAAAGAAACAGAAGGATGTTACCGTATAATGAAACAAAATTGTGGATTTTTTGTTGTTTTGTTTTGATCATTTCATAGAATGTGTTCATCTATGAATGTGCATATATTTGATGAAAAATAAAGCATTACGTTATTGCAAATAACAAATCATAAACCATTTTCTAAATGGAACGTTAAAAACAGATTCGGTAAGCACAGAAATAAGTGTACACGATGAATGATGGTGAATTAAAAAAAAAAAGTTCAAGAGTCACTAGTAGCTAGACAGTATATCTGAGTTTAGCAACAGATCCTGACTTCTTCATAGTATCTTCGTGAGCCTCAAACCCTAGCGTGGTTTGTTTTTCAATGCCAAGTCTCTCTTTGACTCTTTTCCCAATGGTGACAACCATGTTTCCTTTTGAGGCATCCCCCAACCAAATTGCGATTTTATCAAGTTTGGGTCTGACTGAGACAACTGCTCCGTTGATGATCTGACTGTACTCATCGAAAGATTCCCCTATGAGGCAAAGCATGACCTCTAACCAAAAATCGTCGAGAAAGGAGTGTCTCTGCTTCTTTTCCAGTGTGATGAGCCATCGACCCCCTCCATTATTCGCCTCATCCTCCCACATGGGCCAAATCCCTTCTTTGAACAAACTGTAATCGCATCCACTATCGATTTTGGAGGCGACCTCGATGTGATTGTAAAGGGCCCAGAAATCTTCCACCGTTTTAAAAGTGATGATCGGCTTCTGATTCACTTTCCAATCCTTGGCTCGATTATTCCTAAAGAACCACATCGTCCAAGCGTGTTCCAATGGATGTTTGATCACGGGTTCCGGCTCGGAAAGGGCCACTTCAGACTCCTTCTTCTCCTTCTCCGTTGCATCTCCATTCTTTGTCGTTGTTGTTGTTGTTGTTGATGATGGTGTTTCCTCCTCCTCAATCGTCCTTTCTTCCTTCTTAGGCTGATCCGCAGACGTGTTCTCACTCCCTCCAGACATTTTCACAATCTCAACACTCAACTATCTTCTAAAGCATGAAAATCCTTCAGAATCCTACGCGTTTCTTCTTCTTCTTTTTTTCTTTCTCTTTCTCTCTTTTTTCCTTTTCTAGCCTTGTATAAGTAACACTCTCTCTTCCTCTCTCTTTGAGCCTGTGTCTCTCTTTATCTTCATCTACTCAAAAGGGAGGTACAATTCTTCTTTTTCTTTACTTTCTCACTAGTGGGACAAGGCGCTTCAAGGCGCGCCACCCTTTAGAGTTAGCAGTAGCTAGCTACTCATTCCGAAAATAATTAATAAATAATACATACCATGCATTCTTATTGAAATGTGGCAAAAAGTATCAGCTGTCGAATTTTATAATACCGCTAGCCAGCAGCAGCTACATATTTATACTAATATTGAACTAGCTATATTTTGTAGGCTTAAAAGATTTATAGCAGTTTGGACTTTTATGTATTGTATAAAATTATATAATTAATTATGGGGGTGGAACTTTAAGATTCCAGTTGTGGAAGTTAAACAATCAGAAAAATTATATTACGTATATAAACATATGAAACAAAAGCTTTAATTGTAGGGACTATTTCATGTTAAGTAATAGGAACCTTCCGATTTCCCAATGTTGAGTAACAAATTGAATATTTCCGATGAATAAAACGTTGTTAAATTCTCTCAACCTTTCCAAAGTTATATATATTATACTATACTGTATTTACAATATTATGCTCTTTAAGATTAAAATAGCCTTTTACTTAATTTCATTCCATGAATGCATTAGTGAAACAAAGTCTTGTAGCCATTAAATTAATTGCCACTTTAAGAATTAAAAAATATAATACAATATATTCTGTAGGTTTAATGAATTATACATATATTGTAAAATTTATGTTCTAGCCTTAGTAATGATATCCCTTCTATTATTTATTAGAAGGAAATAAATACTCTTAATCCATTAATTATAATATTTTATAATTTGCATTTTATACAATTAAATATTAACATCTGGAATGTTGGGGTTAATAGAACTCAATAGATTTAGTATCAACTATGATTGGAGATACACTATTACAATGTACACAACTTAATGTAGATAACTTTTGAAGCATGATGAAAAATCGGTTTTAAAATCCTTTGCAACCTAATATTTTATTGAAATTTGAAAACGATTTGTATAAGGAATTTTCGTCATTTCCGACCCGCATATTCCTGAATGTTATATATTAATAATTATATTATAAACTTTAAGGATTTTTGAAGGACTTGATAATAATGAAAATTAATATTAATTCATTAATAATAGTTGTAGATGTTTTTTTCTTTGAGATTTGAAAAAGGTCTGGTGGTATAATACATTGGATCAAAGAAGATCATTTGATCTACTACTTTGAGCAAAAAAAGCCGGAAAACTTGAATTTAATTTTTTTTGGGACTCCGATAGGGAAAAATGTTTTTGTTTTTTAAGTTGGCACATCTGTCACTACTGATATCTGTGCCAAATAATTACACGTAAAAATATTTATTAGTGTTCGAGATACACGTTGTCCTTTTGTGAAGAGCTAAAATATAATTTTTCGTTTTTTAAAATGTCTGAAAGGTGATGACTAAAATGCAATTTAGAGAAATGTTGTTGAAATACAAAAAGTTTAGATGAATATTCCAGACTCGATTAGTTTGAAATTTTGAAAGCCCCTGGTTTATTTCTCGAGATTCATAACCCATTACTCAAGAAAGACAACCATCTGATTTTTAATTATAGTAGAATATCTAAAAACCAGCAGTTATTGTTCTGTGATTATTATTGAAAAAGTTGAAAAACAAAGTATGTCTGTTATAATTAACTAAGCTACTTGAATGACTTCAAATTCCTCTTAAACGGTAGATACTTTACTTTACTAGAGAAACATTGACGATTACTATGAAATAAAACCTCACATATATATAAATATTCATGGAAACAAGGAAAAATAAAAATATATTATTTCCCTGAGCAAGACGTAAAATGATAGTAATTAATTACCAATTAAAGTTTAACCAAAAAGATAAGAATGGGTCCCCTCTTTATCATTATTTGAGTCCTTGTTCGATTGCTATACTACAATTATGAGCAAAAAAAGCCGGAAAACTTGTATTTAATTTTATGAGGATTTCGATAGGGATAAATGTTTTTATTTTTTAAGCTGGAACACCTGTCACTGCTGATATGTCACGACGAGCTTTTTTGTTCACTTGCAACCTCGATTCTCAAAAGAGAAAGGAAAAATTTGGAAAAACATGTGGTAGCTAGTCTTTTGTATTTTCCTTGTAGCCAACTTTTTAATATTAGGCAGAATTTATTAAAAAGATATACGCGACGAGCTTTTTGGGATAAACAAAAACACTCTATTGTATTCTCCCTTCAGCTGATTTTCATCATTTGACTCTTTTGATTTAAAGCAACTGACTCTACGTGTTATGAACTCGTAAAGGGTATTATTATTATTTATGATTTTGATGCATAAAAAATATATTAAATCAAGAATTGCGCGCCCTTTTTTTGAATTTTGAACATACTACAATTGGTTTGTGATTGGTAGAATTTATAAATATATAGTATATCTAAATAATACATTCAGCATAATATTAACAAGTTGGCAACAAGGAAAATACAGAAGGATAGCTACCAGTTGTTTTTCCAAATTTTTCCATTTCCTTTTGTCAGTCGAGGTTGTGAGTGGACAAAAAAGCTCGACGTGATACTATACATTGCTAAATTCTACCAACCTCAAACCAATTGTTCATATCACGTAGGGTCAGCTGCTTTAAATCAGAAGAGTCAACTGATGAAAATCAGCTGAAGGGAGAATACAGTGTGTTTTTGTTCACCCCAAAAAGCTTGTCCTGATCTGTGCCAAATAATTACACGTCAAAATATTTATTAGTGTTCGAGATACGCGTTGTCCTTTTGTGAAGAGCTAAAATGAATTTTTCATTTTTTAAAATGTCTGAAAGGTGATGACTAAAATGTAATTTAGAGAAATGTTGTTGAAATCCAAAAAGTTTAAATGAATATTCCAGAATGTAATCTTTTGGAATTTTGGGAATCTCTGGTTTATTTCTCGAGATATATAACCTATTACTCAAGAAAGCCAACCACCTGATTTTTAATTTTAATGGAATATCTAAAACCAGCATTTTAATGTTCTTTAATTAATCATAAAAATTTTTGTAACTGTTTTGAAAATTGGAAAAAACGTTGGCACGTATACATTGCATTCGGAGAAGGGGATACTTTCGAGGGGAACGAAATGAATTTTGATAATTAAATAAAGATTTTTTGATTCCTTATATTTTTTGCCCATTGTAATACCCATCTCTGAGAAATTATATTATTTTAATCCACTTTTAAATTATGTAGTGTCATGTTGATATATATTATCGACTTGGTTTGGCTCGAGCTCATTAAGTCGATAATTTTTCTATTTGACTCAAATTGTGAATTGGCTTTAAATTTTACAAAACTTTAAGTCGACTTAATATTTTTCTGAGTCAATTCAATTTTGAGCCACTCAAGCTCAACAACTTAATACAAAGTTCTTATTTTTTTTATTCAAAATCCTCTTGATATTTTATTTTTGTATATCCTTTATAAATCACTTAATACAATTTGAGATCCTTTCTTTTATTAAAATTATTACTTATAATGCGATAAATGATAAATTGCATTGACAACATAATTAATAGGTGAATTCAAGCAAGTTTTATTGACCATAGATCCTAAACAATGGATCTTATTTGAAATAATAATAAAATATGAGAATAAGGGAGACTCCGAAGAAAGAGGCACTTCAAAATTGAATTGAAACCAAAAATAATCAAAATACACCAATTTATGTTGTTATTGACTCGAGTCGATTATTTAAGACTAGATGCTCTATTTTGATGAAGTGTGTCTGAAAGACCTTTATAATATACACATTACGTAATTTTGTACAAAGAAATCCAATTTGTGTATTGAAGATAGTAAGGTTTAGACATCATTTCAAAACATTAAATCCATAGTCAGTGCTTGAACAAAGTTAAAGATTTTAAACATGATATATGATATACTATATACAGTATTCGACATAGGCAGGACAATTTTTTTGTAAGAATGTATGTAAATTCTTTGAGTGAAACTCTTAGACTTCTATATCAATCTGTTGGAATGGAATGCATAGGTGGATTAATTATAGATAATCAGTACATTTAGAAAAAGTTTATTTATGTGTATGTATTCTTCATTTCGAACGGTTTAAAACCCTTAAAAAAATTTCATTTCGTCAAGAAATTATCTAAGAAACAAAAAGTTGATGAAATGTTTCGTTGACTTTTATTGCCAATCAGTTATTATATACTACTATGAGCAAAAAATACCAGGGAATTTGAATTTATCTTTTTTGAGATTCTAATAGGGATGAATGTTTTAACTTTTAGGTTCGCACTATTGCCACAGAAATCTGTGCAAAATTACACGTCAAGATAATAAATTTCGTAACTTTTTTGAAAATTGTAGAAAAATGTTGACAAATGTGCATTGCATCAGGGCAATTGGAATAAACAAAAATGCTATGTATTCTCCCTTCAGCTCTTTTTAATATGTAGATTTAAAGACGCTGACTCTACGTGTTATGAACTCAAAAAGGGTATTATTGTTACTCATGATTTTGATATATAATATAAAAATATATTAAATCAAAGATTGCGCGCCCTTTTTTTGAATATTATACAAGTATTAACGATTGATTTGTGTATTAATAAAATTTATGAATGTAATGTACATCTAAATAATAAAAGTTGCCAACAAGAAAAATACTACCAGTTGTTGTGTTTTTTTAGACTTTTCCTTTCCCTTTTGAGAGTTGAGGTTGCAAGTGCATAAAAAAACTCGTTGTGAAGGGGGATGAAATAAATTTTGAGAATTAAATTAAGATTTTTTGATTCCCAATATTTTTTGCACATTGTATAATGTACATAGTATAGAAATTTGAGAGATATCACTTAGTTATTCATGTATCACAAGCAGTAAAAAGTTATTATTACCGTTTAGATATAAATCATTTTTCATGGCAAGAAGATTGTTTCTTAACTTTCTATAATTATTACTCTAAAACAAGAATCACGAGAGAAATTTTTGAATTACAATACTAAATAATTGCATGCTATAAGACCCCTTACTCTACCATTCATTGTACATTGTAATTCAAATTAGTCACCTTAGACCTGTTTAGAATTGAGCTCTTTAGCTTGAAAAGACTTGGAAAAAAATTATAACTATTCATGTTACAAAAGATATTTATATTTAAGGAATAGCATGTCATTCTTGGCCATGGAATTTCCGGTAATTTGAACTACTATAGATAAAAGGGAGTTTAAATCCAATTTCTAAATTCAAAACGTAGGTATTTGATACCTTTAACAGCTCTTTGCGAAATAATATATTTATCTAAATATATTATTAGTAAATATTTCTTTTAGTTCGAATGCTAGGTCAAAATTTCTTCAACCTATCAAATAATATATCTTTTTAAAAGATAGAAAAACTGTTGTTTTTGGCTTATCTTTATTGCACCATTCTCATCAGGAGCAAGTGATCATGCTCAAAGTTACCTCAAGAGCTCGCATAACATACATATGGGGAGTACCAATTAGTTCGGTTCGTTTTCAAAATATGGATTTGAATGCTGTAAATGTATCATAACGACAGCTCGTTTCGATTGTTTCAGAGAGGTTAGACCTTTGCCAATAATATTCAGCTTATATCGCTTTAAGTTTCCAACAAAAAGTCTGTTTTTTACTTAGTTGAACACGTCAAATTTTGTGGTAACCGAGCAGCATTTGTGGAAGGTTTAATGTTTCTGCTTTAATTGGAAGAAAAGTTCAGCTGAATCGCATCAAATGCTTGTAGAAGTTTATAATGACAATGTTCCAATTAATAAATTATGTATGGAATGGTTTTGACGCTTCAAGAATGGTGATTTCAGCGTTGAAGAGAAGCCTCGCTCTGGACAGCCAAAAAAAACTCAAAGACAAAGAATTTGAGTCAAACGTAAGAGGAGCTTGGAAAACCATTAGGAGTTACACAACAAGCCGTTTCCGGACGATTGATAGGTATTACCCACAAGCAAAAACCACAAAAAAAATGTACTCCCCATATATTTTTTTAAGGATTACTAAAAAAATTCATAATGAACTAGGTATATCGATTGTGAATTGTGACTTGACTTAATATTTAACTGTTTATATTGACTGGTGATGTGACTCAACTTTGGGCTAAAGACTTGAGTCTCATAAATTAGTGACTTCGTCCCATCTCTATCACTTTTGTATTTTGTAACGTATCATAATAATAATTCTTTTAATTTTTAGATTAGTTTTCAGATAATGAAACATATGGATACTCTTAGTTCCTTAAATTAAGCAAAGGATGTTTAAATAAACAAAAAGTCTTGAATCTAAATGCTCTAAATCAGGGGTGTCAAACATACGGCCCGTGGGCCAAAACCGGCCCACAAGGAGGTTCAATCCACTTTCAATTATTTGAAAGTGGAAAAAAATACATAAAAGACATAGATTAAACTTTTGAAATTAAATGTAATTCATGAACTATCCGCTAGGGACACATGTTGGTCCTTCTTTATAAGTCTCATGTTGTAATCTCATGTAAAGTTCATTATTATAATTTTCGATTTTCTAGTTACTTAAAGTTTGTGAAATGTTTTGTATAGTTTTGCTCAATAAATTTTTAGTTAAATTTAACAATGTCCTTGTTTTTCTTTAAATCAAAACAAAGAGAAGACATGATATTTTGATTATTTATAGCTAAGTATTCTATAATTTTAATGGTCCGGCCCACGACGTCTATCTAGGGGTCGTATGTGGCCCACGATTTGAAATGAATTTGACATCCCTGCTCTACAGTAACTGTTCTCTTTTTATAAATAATAAATATGGCTACCCTAAATGCTCTAAATGCATTTTAATATTGTGTATAATTAACCAGAACAATTCCTTGAACAAATAAGAACATGGATCCCAATTTATATTTAATGTACATTTTCTGACGAGCACACTAAAGGATAAGATATCATTATCAATCTATAGACGTCAGGTTTATGACGTATATATAATATGTATTTGTTTTCTTTGAACATTATGGATCTTATAATTAAAACGATTACGTATTTACACGCATTTATTGTATGAATTTGTGCTTTGAATCAGTCTATAGAATATTAGAGTTTGAACATTGAAATTATGTGCATAAAATATATTCATTAAATGTGCTGAATAAACCACCAATGCTATCCACAATTCTATTGAAATAGTCTCTTTATTGGTTGCATATGTTTGAAGGATAAACAAGAGTGCATTTTTCCAAGTATTTTGTGCAATTACATACACTGAGCATAAACTTGAACAAACTCATTATGTATCTATGTATTTATATAATTATACCTATCTATTAAAAAGTATGAGGTGGAGAGGTGTACTTGAGAAAAAGGACTCAAGTTGAATGACTTGAGTTACAAAACTCGAGTCAGACTTTGAATTCAATGACAACTTGATGAAGGTAATTCAAGGTCTCTCGTGTCATATAAACAAGTCATTTTTAAGTCAGCTTCGAGTTATGTGACTCAATAAATTATCAGGGAGATGTCCTATGACTCGAATGTACATTTATCGTCTGTGTAGAATAGGAATTGATCGATGAACCATCGACTTGGTCAAAATTCTGTATTGATATGCATTACTTCGTTTTAATCTTACAAACTATTAGAAATCATTATTCGTATTATTTTGGCACTGGAGTCAGATTTAATTTAAATTGGTAGCTAGTCTTCTGTATTTTCGTTGTTGCCAACTTTTTAATATTATGAAGAATTTATTATTAAGATATACTATACATTGATACATTCTACCAATTTACAGATCAATCGTTAATACTTGTATAATATGCAAAAAGTTAAAAAAAGGACGCACAATTCTTGATTTAATATATTCTTTATACATCAAAATCATGAATAATAATAGCACCCTTTTCGTATTCATAACACTTTGAGTTAGCTGCTTTAAATCAAAAGAGACAACTGATGAAAATCAGCTAAAGGTAGAATACATAGATAGTATTTGTTTATCCCAAAAAGCTCGTCGCGCAGTTACCAACTACTCTTGAACCTTTTTTCTTTTGAACTAAAGGTTGAGAGAGTTACAATGAAGACCCCCATGGGGTATATCAAAATTGAAATATTAATTAATGAATGCAAGAAAATCTCAGTTTTTGAGTCATCTTTACCTATATAATTTTAAAAAAACTATTTTTCTAACCTTTCATAATTTAAAAATAATATACACATTGGTACGAAATAAATAATTAATTTAATTGGCATCATGGTTTTTAAGGAAACACTTATTCATGCATTATGTATCAATAGATATACTTTACGTATTAAGTTTTAGCAACAAGGCAAGTTCACCTGGATATCAACAATAGAAATTAAATTAATGTTTGAGTCAATCAAACAACATTATAAGCTAGGATTATCATATATATATATATACTCAAAAAGAAAAACCTTGGCCCGTCCCTAATATACTCAAATATATAACTACTCAATGATTCCTTATATAACTTAAGTACATATATTTGAAGTATGACTCCTTTGTATGAATAGAAAATTATACTTTATACCTAAGTATGTATATAATTTCTTTGTATGGACATCCTGTATTTTTGGAAGGGACTAGTGTAGAAATTTCTGTGTTTAACTCTCATCAACAATACATCATTAAATACTATTTTTTATTTATTTATTTCCAGTCGAGGACGAGTCCTCATCCCTATGGATCCTCCTACTACATATATTCAAAAAAATACAAATATAAAATATGGATCCTCTGATATCGATGTTATCTCTGGTTAGATACAAATAAACTTTGTATTTTATTGTCAGATATCAATTTACTCAGCTTCCCAGGTTGATAAGTGCTTGGAACGTTGAATGGTTGAACTTGAGTTAAGGTTCCACAATTGGGAAAAATTAACTTATTCATACCAACTGATTTTTGGGCCTTTTTTCTGCTTCTTTTAGTAGAAAAAGTGTCAAGATACAATCAAGATAACGTTTTTGCTCAATTTGCAAGTTGGGATTTTAATTCAGCTGTAGTTTCTAGGTAGGTACAAGTAGGTAGATATCATTTCTTTATTGTCAAAAGTTGCAATTTAAACGTCTCATACTGCCTCATTTCAAGTACATAGATAAAACATCAGTCATTTGATTTTGATTTATTAAAGGTACTTTATTTATTATTATTTATTCACGAGTGACGGAACTTGGGATCATTTAATAATAATAATTATTATCTAATGTGCCGCAGTTCCGAATGAGCAATTGAAGGATTGATTATCCTGTTATTTACACGTGATATCATCTTTGCCAAACTACCCTTATGAATTGGGCCTCTGCACAGAGTACCTGGCTATATGTATATTAGTAATTATCAGTGATGGATAAAAAGGGTCCAGCTGACACGCACGCCCGAGATGATGTCATAAATAAACATGGTACCCTTGAAGTAAGGCAGAATTTAAGCCGATCACATTTGAAGGGGCGGAATGCATATTATTATTTTGATGTTTTAGAAAGAAAGAAAAAGAAGTTTGAAAAGACAAATGTTGCCAATAACCGTCCTTTTTTTCATGTCAGCTGGACCCTTTTTATCCATCACTGGTAATTATCATCTGAAAGGGCAACATGTAATGACACTATTAATATGTACTGTACATAATATATCAATCACCTAATGAAATTTACATCAATACAATATACTCCTATAAGTGTAGAACTGTAAATCCTTTATTTAAAATACTTCGGCTCATTTTTTGACTAACTGGAGCTTACAGAACAATCAACAGTCATAATTATATAATGTACATACATATATAGTAATTAAAGCATCAAGTCATTTTGCAATTAAAGTTATAAAACAACAGTGTTCGCTCGCTCTTTCTCTCATATTTTATTACATTCTCATTAGTTTTCTCATTTCACACTTCATTGTCTTCATCCTTTACTATGGCATGATCATTTACTACTGCTTATAGGTAGGCAATAAAAAATCTACTTACAATAATATGAGAAGATATTCAATTACAATACAAGTCCTTCATTCAAGTCAATAAATGAGGATGTAATGCATTATACATGGGCATAACGTATGTTCAACTACAGATTATTATTATTATTATTATTGTATATTTTTCAAGCCATTTTTGACCTTGCTCTTGTTATTATCTGGAGGATATTTACAAAATATATGATTTTGAATTTTAGACAATACATATGTACATATACAAGGATATATGCACATATATATTATTTCTATAGATTACTCCAATTAAGTCATAAATAATATTTTCGAGGAAGAACAAGGATGAGGAATGGGTTGTCATAAAACAAGAGAGGAGTTCAAAATGGTATCCCTCAATTATGAATAGTTCCAACTATAAATTAATTATTATTAATTTTTGTCAAATGTTGATTTCCTACTTCTCTTAATATAGACTCTTTTAAATGCTCTGAACCATGGGTCGAACTTTACTTATTAAATCTAATCGTATCGGCCAACTTTTAGCTCTTCATTATATCTTTGCATTCAAATTTAAGATTTTATAACATGGAGTCAGGCAATTTCCCTTCGTTATGAATCATTTTTTGAACAAATTTGTCGTTGCTAGAGAGAGAGAGCTCAATGTCCAATTCAGTTTGGGCTATTTTCCATAAAAGTTTTTTTTTTTTTTAAATGATTGAGTTAAGTATCATTACACTCCAAAAAAGTAAAAGAATTTTAGACCTTGATTTTGTTATACACTAAATATGAATTCACGTTTAATGCCACTACTTTAAAAAGTGTATAGTTCTTAAAATCCATTGTTACTCTTTTACAAAGTGCTTATTTATTTAAATACATATTGAAGGTTTGAACAAATGGGGGGTGGAGGATTGGAGTTGGAGATCCAAATGTGGTCTAAAAACATGGAAAAACTACAATTACATATAATTAGGAGTGGAGTATAATAAATTAGGCATTTATTATTGTATAATATTCTTGTATATAACCTTGATATTATAGCCCCCAGTTCTGAACGGCCCTACATACATCTCCGGATTTCAAACTAAGGACTCCATTCAAATTGTTATAACAGTGAGAAAATCCTCTTTGATATTGTTCGGCAAGAGTTGATGTGTACAAGAGTCAACATGATTCTATACATTATGTTACACAGATGGTAATAGAAAAATACCCATTGGAAATACCTGTCTGAGAGAAAGTTTATCTCTAATATGTAACTTTAAAAAAAGTACGTATGACCTGATGCTGCAACTGATTACAATGTACATACTTAAGGATTGATTGAATCAAGATATATACATACATACATTCAGTGTATGAGATAAATGGCACACAACATCCTTATCAGGAAGAAGACAAAAAAATACCTTTTATCTGCACGTAATCATTCCAAAATAATATGTTTGATACTTATTTTGAGACTTTATATTATTATTATTAGTTGATAAGACAACAAGTTTCTCGGCTCAAAGTCCATTTTCATCTTTGTAAAGTACATGTTTTATTTGTAGAAATTGTAACAGGGCTTAGAAATAAATCATAATTGAAATTGGATTCGTCTCTTATGGGAATGGATGCATGGATTGATAAATCAAAAGAGAACAAAAATAATGGGTAATCAACAATAGCACAGAGATTACATCCATCTATGATGGCTACCACAATATTATACAAAAACATTTTCAAGGTTACAACTTGTACCGTTTGTTATTGAGTTCGTTTGAATCTAGCCCTTTTTAGTTGATTATTATTATTATTCTTTGTCTAGCTTTTTTTATAAACTATTTATGCTAAAATTACCAAATGATTCAATCCATTCAACACATTTCATCATGAGTTGAATGTCACAATCTCTTCTGTAAGAGTCCATCCCTCATTGGTATTAGCGGTAGATCAAATACTTACATTTGCATCCCTGGATAATTAATTAATTGTTATTTGTCTTTTAGAAATCGAAACAAAGCTAGGGACCCGTACTCGTGTTGCAATTAAATATCATTTAACTGCGACTTGATTAATTGGACTCGAGTAGATCAAAGACTTGACACTAGACTAGGTGCTATAAAATATGATTCGTGAAGAGCTCTGCATCCACATCTGGATAACTGAATGTTTGGATATTGGATTCATCATTGATTTGTAAATGATTATGGTTTTATTGGGGACTTATAAAGGTACACATAGAGGAAGGATAAGAATTACGAATGAAATGTAACATGAGTTGAAACAAAATATCAGCTCCTATTTTTGACTCAAATTTAATTTGCGAATCTTGCACTTGGGATGAACAAAATCCTTTGAGACTTGAGCCTCAACCTTAATATGTATGTGCATATATTAAAAGTAGGTAATCATAGTAATATGTAGAGATTCGCAGAATCCTGTATCATGGGCACATCTTGCTAGTACTATCCTTGATCCCTTATATTTTCTTAAAAATATCTATCTACGTACATTAACAGGTTAGTTATTTCACCTCCTCGTTATTTCATTTACCTCAAATATTTTGGTGTAGTAAACACTTTTACCTGGTCGTCTGTTTTGTGTGTGTGTGTCCTTAGCCAACATGAAGGTAAACAAGTGTAGTAAATATACTTAATACCTACTATGAACATTAAATATTTGAGTCTTCATCCTGGAACAAACACCTATTTTGTTTTCCTATTTTACTTACTTACCCCTTAATAATAATATGTAAATATAGCTTAATCATTCAATTGAAATTAAATGTTTTCATAAAATACATTATTATTAATATATCTAATTGGATAATGTCTCTCAATTTTTATATACAGACACAGATTAGAGTTGCAAAATAAAATTATAAAAATATATTATGTCGTTACATTTATTATTGGGATAGTTGCTTTCCTTTCGATCTATATATTTTGTGCAGTTGTCAATTTATGTCTAAAGAAGCATTAAATATCACAAAGTGTACACACTTTTACTTTCTTTTTATATTTACAAGTCATATTGATATTTTCAGTTAAGGGCACACCTGTAACGTACATATATATGTATATCATAACTATGAATGTATGAGAGGAGGAAAAAGACCTTGTACTGTAGTCATTGATAAAAAAAAATCATCCAATTAATAGCTAGTCCTCGTTCTAAAGAGTAACTGGCTCTAAAAATATATTCATTAAGGATGAATAAGAGATGACGGATTACGGAATAGGCACTTTCCACATATATTTAATATATTATTTTTAATCAATTATCCTATTGATATTAGTAATTATCACTGAGTAACAAACATCATGTTCACTAGAGCTCTTTGTTCTTCATACAATTATATCTTCATTGTTGTATATACAACAGTCCGGGAAATTTGTTCTGTGGATCAGGGCAATTTACCGGGGGGAAAAAACCAACTTGTGATAAATACATTTGAAGGGCCTCGAACCCTTTTAGCATGGTAGATGAACGATGGCATTGCATGGAATTTTTACCGGACCACAAAAATCTTGTCCAAGCTATAAGACTCGCACCTCAGCTTCAGTTTGAATCCGGATTGCTCTAAACACGGTTGTTAATCTTACGTTCGAACAATAATCAATTTTTGTTCAAACGAGTTTAGTTCTTAAGAAATTTGCCATGTGACGAGGAGTATTATTAAAGAGACCCTTGTGCTACTTAAACTACTCATTTATTATATATTTTTGTTTAAGTATTTCGCTTACAGCGAGCTGGTGAACAAGGCAAGTTGAGTAACGAGAAAATGTTTCATGCGAGCAAAAAACTTGGGTCCCACGATACGTTTTTGTGCACATACTTTTAATTATATTTTTTTAAGGAAGAAAGATAAAATGAAATAATTAAGATCATGATGATTAACCAATGCACTTACTCTTTATATTGTTCATCTCATTTTGATTCGAATAGAATTTTTTTTATATGCACTCTGTAAAGTCAAGCTCTATTTTGTCAAGTTGATTTCTACGAGGTATGTTTCTAATGACGTATCTAAACATGAATCCCCTACCTTCCAGTTAGAAATAGAATAGACAATATGTTTCACTTTATTCATTTTGCATATTTGCTAATGGTGGAAGCAAAATTCGAATTAAACAGGGCATTGCTGGCACTATTAATTCATATTTTACTTCCATATTATCTAATTTTATAACATATTTACCCCTCATCTACTTTATGAAAATCATTGTGTAATCGGCACTTTAACAATACGTATCATACTAAACTTACGAAATGTCATTTCATTTAGATTTTGCTGATGTTAAAGAATGACAATTATTTGTTGAAACTACATTTGTTTGTTTTTTTTTCAAAGGGAAATAATCGATTCATTGCTTTAACGTCTTGAGTTGAAAATATTTTATGTTGTTCAATATAAGTTAATCGATATTAAATCCTTGGATTACGAGCCGGATCAAAGAAGTCTTTCAAAATCAAAACTGAATAAAAACTCCTTAAACATAACTTTGGTACTGCCCTTCGATGGCAAGATTCTACGGTTTTTTAGTCATATGATTCTTGAAAAAAATAATTGGAGTTATTCAAAAGTAAAATCAAGCACTTTAATGCTCAAAGCACTCGCAAACTGAGACATGACTGAACATGAGTATTATCATTCTGCATAACTGTATTTATGTATTATTATTAGAAATTAAGGCTTTAATGTAAAACCAAATAACTGTCTGATAGATTTGAAAAGAAAATATATGTAAAAAGAGGTATTTAATCATAGGTGTACTAATATGTTCCGTTAGAAATGTGTTACAAGGTGTGTTGTACATACATAAGTGTTGTCTAGCTCTTCAATTTGATAGTACATATAAGTATTTATAAGAATTCACTGACCTCAGGATTTACCTACATATATTTAGAATTGCATCTCATTTCGAAAAAGAGTGCATTATTTGTCAAGGGAAAAAGAAAGCTGGAATCGTAATAAAATATCTTTTAAAAGCGTGTGTTTCGTCTATTTGATATGAAACAAAGATATACTCTTATAAAGGCATTTACGCATTATTTGAAGTTATTCACACCTTTAATAAAAATACATACAAAAGCCTTCAAAGATCCACTCCAGGCGTCCTTGCTAATATGCAATATATATATATATATATATATATATATATAAATAATGATGAGAGTATTACTTTTTTTTTTTTTTTAAGTCCCAAGAAATGTTTCACCCCATTCTACATAATTGCGATTATGATGATATACATATGTATAAGAATGGAATGTCACACAATGAAATGAGTCTTTGCAAATTTATTGCGGATGTGGCCAAGGAGGTGGGGAGAGGGGAAAAATACGACGTAAATAAATAATTCATTCGTTAGCAACATGGAACGTATAAAACTTTTATATTGGAGTTTTAAAAATATCAATAATATTATGACTTGTGTTGTTACTTTGTCGTTAGACCCACTTTAATTATACCTATGGACAACTATGTTGTACGTATAGAAAGTGTGATACTGTATTCAGCCTTTTAATAGGGCATAATGATGTCGATCTTTATAAAAAGAATTTCACTTTTCTTAGTATGTAGAGAAACCCAGGTTAACACTTGTAACATTTTAATGATAAATATATTCATCAAATTAAATTATCATTAACAAACAACGGCTCCGCACCCCATACCATCATCATAAAAAGATACATCAACCATTCTGTTGTACCATCACGGTAAACATTTTTGAATTAAGCGTGCACATAATATTTTGAAAGAGCCTATTGCGACATACATACAGTCTTAAAGACAACAAATTTAATGGACAAAAAGTGTCTCTAGCCTGAATGAACATGGCCTTTATTATTAATAAGATGAGAAGGGAAATTATATTATTGGAAAAGAAAATATCTGATTTCGGCGTTAGTAGTAAGGGTACCAGAGTATGAATAGTATAAATATGTATACATATATATAAAACATTAATATACTTGAAGGGAAATGGGCTAGTATATTAGTAGAGTCAAATATTTATATTAGTTGATGAAATGACGAATATGTTTGCCTAAACAATAGCGTATGTATGACTACTGAATGTGTAGTCACATTGAGGAATCGTGGTTTCATTTGGTAGCCGTGATTTTTTCCTTTTATATTGTTTTTGACAGATTGGCTTATTATTATTACGTCCGCCCGTTTATTTTTTCTCTCTTGCTCAGTTCTACTGCTGCTGCTGCTGCTTCTTTCTTCTTCTTCTTCTTTCTCTCTCTCTCTCTTTATTTTTCTTCCTCTTTTTCTATCTCGATCTGCTAAATAACTCAGTTAATAAGTGGGACTGATGCTGCGCTGGAGTGTGCAACTCGCGTTCGTTATGTCAAACTGCTAATCTACGTTTTTTCCCCCTTTTGAACAATTTGGAGTATAATTATTATTATCAATGCACCGTAGCAAAAGTAGATGGAATCAGAATGTCTGAAGAGATCCTTAGTGACAGCGATCTTGGCGAAGAAGAGTTCAACAATGGCGTTAGGGAAATCACGGTTGGGATGATTAGTTTTACCTCTATGTATGGGTCCTATGTATGCCTCTAAAGTAATGATGATGCAAGGAGCGTTGCTCATCCGTTCTTTTGAAGACTTCCTCCCCTCCCCCCCCCCTCTACTCACAAAACACTTTTCATGTGAATCTGTAGATTCTAATACTATTAAACTAAAGAATCCTTCATTTTGGATGAAAGGGAAAGTGAGCGAGGACGGAGTTGGGGGTGGATATAGGGGAAGAATAGTACATCATACATCGACTATTGATTCCACAATCAAAAACAACCAAGTCGGATTGATTTATCCTTCTTACAACAAAAGATACATAGCACTCTTTATCAAGACTTTTGATTATAAAGTCCATTGTTTGTTTTGTACATGCTTTAATAATTAATTTATGTGTATTATTATTATGTAATGATGAGGGCCTTTTTTTTTTGTGCCTCAGCACCTTCCACTACACTTGTTTGAAAACATGCATTTAAGATGAAACACATTTTTTAAATAGGATTTAATGTGATACTTAATTACGTGGAGTAGAATTTCTGCTCAATTATGAGAGTCCCTACTTATTGTGTACTTATTTATACAAGTGATGGATCAATTCTACTTATGTAGAATGACGCGTAGTTGGGTCTACAAATGTGTAGTTAAATGTGTCAATGAGTGTACATAGTACGTTAATCAAACGTCAAATGGAGCTGTTTCAAATCACTGTAGTAGATATCTACCAAGCGAAAAATCTCCCAACTATGACTATAAGCATACAGTTTTTAATGTAATAGGCTGTTTCTGCTAATTTGTATTATCTCCTGGCCCAAGTTGCAATTATTATTATTATTATTATTATACAATCACACATATATGAATCGCCTTTTTATTATTATTAATTATTATTATTCATTACATTTGCAGATTTTGGTTCTAATGAGTATAATTCTCTATGCTGGAAGTTATGTCTTTCTATCTTTATTTAAGCGGCAAGATATTGAAGAAGAATTTCTTCCAAATTGTTGGGATGATCAAATAGTCTATAAAACAAGTTTTTTTATATGTGCATTCTCCATGGCTGTTAGTGTAGGAGCGGCTCTCTTACTACCTATTTCTACTATCTCAAATGAAATATTGCACAAATATCCAAGTTCTTGGTACATCAAATGGCTCAATGCATCTCTTATCCATGGAATATGGAACTTAATTTTTGTGCTATCAAATCTCTCACTCTTTGTTTGTCTACCATTTGCATATTTATTTTGCGAGTCTGAGGGATTACCTTTTTTTGGAAATAAAAGGGTGAGATTATTATTATATTTACTTTGATCTTAAGTTCATTTTTCAAAGCTATCATCTTCAATCAGTAATTAGGAATATATATTACATACATACAGTAGGCGATCTCATACTTAAATGTACTGATTCCATTAAGTTAATTTAATTTTCTTAATATTTGCATATAAATTATTATGGCCTTTTGCTAGTGTGAGGTCTCACAAATGAAGTTAATTTCACTATGCAACGTACATATATTACTTCATTATCAAGTTTATTTTTAATAACATATCAAATAATACAGAGTATAAGCTATGATCCTTCTTTTTTTGCATTTATAATTGGATGCTACAATGCCCCCATTGGTCCGAATTTCCTTATAGTATGATCTTTCATTTCAATGCCATTTTATTTATCAAATGCATATTTTACATGCGAAAATAATATAAGTTTTGGTTCGTGGAAGAGCTTTTTATGAGCTCAAGTCGAGTCTCGATTCATATCTCTGATAAGAGTGTAGTTGAGACTAATTGCAAATCTTAGAGCACGAGTTCAAGTCAAATCACGAGAAATAGTCGAGTCCTTTATTTCTAATGAGAACCTTAAGTCACGGATAAGTAGTTGCATCTGAAGAATTATATAAATTTTCGTATTTATCAGTTTCATATACTACAAGTATCTGTCAATGCCTGTCTGTTTGATTTTATTACTTTCCGTCATTGTATGTTGAGATGAGCTCTCCTGAAATTGATAGCTAATCTATACCTAATCCTTATCTTGCACCTTTGATTAATTACACTATGTAACAAAATTTAAACTTTTTTTTATTTATTTGTCCTCGGGTTTTAATCGACTCTTTATATTTGCTTTGTTTTCGGAAAACACGACATGGACATTTTAGTCATAAAAAACGTGTATTTATACCTTATAAATTGATTTTTTTGTGCCTTTTAATGATTTATAGCTGTTCACGTGTCAATTTTTTTTTACGGATCCAAATCAGGTCTTGGGTCTTAGAGCTCGAGTATAAAGTTTGATGTACTATGTGTATCTGTCAACGGTTGTCTGGGTGATTTTATTACTTTATGTCCCTGATATATATATATATATATATATATACATATGGTATATATACTATAGTTATATCGTGATCCATTCTGGAATTGAACTGGGCCTACAAATGAATTTAAAAATAGAAATTACTACACGTAGTAAAAGTGTATAAAATATGTAGGATATAAACCTTTCCAACTTCATGCTACTAAGACAAGATTAATATTACCTGATTGCTAATTAAATTATTATTATATCATAATAATAGTAACATTATTCTTTCAGTGTACTTGTGGCTTTAAGTCATTTAAGAATGTGTACAGATTTCTTCCGCATGGTAATATCATTACTTAGCCCTCTTCAAATTTGTGTGAAAAATAATGTTAATCTATGATGACGTGCATATATATATATATCAATACGTGTTAGTTTCTTGAGTTTTTATCTCCGAAACGTGTTATGTAATGCAGTAACTTGATAAGAGAATTTTCTATTGATTTTTCTGTTATTTCGAAAATGTATGTATGTATCATTTATTTTATGATGGTCATAGGTCAATATGTATATTTCACAATATGTTTATACATATATATGTGTTGTTTTTATGTAATATGTAAGTTTTAATTATATACATAAATGGTCCATAAAAGTTAATTTACTCACTACTGCACGAATCGTTTCTATTTGTTTTTCAATTGAATATTATTTGCTTAAAATTATAATTAAATGCTCAAACAGATATTCATAATATTTGAATCGATGTATGTATTTCCTGTAAATGAATTTTATTTCATTATACATAGGTACTTATCATAATAATAATAATAATACATTTGTCAATGCAAAAGCAATTTTAAAGGGGAAAAAGAATGAGGAAGAAGTGATGAGGAATTCCATTTATTCTTTTACTTCATAAATAAATATTCCAATATTGTAAACATATTTTTAAGTCCGTGATGGGTTTTATATTATACATATATTCAATTTTCTGGTATGAGTTGTTAAAATACCCGATATTAAGCTCTAATGGTCGGAGCCCTTCATTTGATTTATGAGTCATTCAAATACCTAGAATTATTTATTTTATGTCTTAAAATTATTATGACCTTTAAGTTATCTTCTTCATAAGATGAAATAGAATATTTTATTTATAGAAAATCTTGTTACATTTTTGTTCATTCTTATTATTACATGTGTACATAGTATATATGTTGTGTCCAACTGGTATGTATGTAATAGCATTTTTAAATGTAATGGAGAGAATGAATGCAATTATGTTAATTCAATTTAATGTCCCATGTATGACTTTTTTAATAAAAATGACTCTGTGGTGGCATATTATTAATATAAAGTTCAAATGTCCAGTGTTCCTTATTCAGTCCTAAGTGTGTGCTATGTTAATTGTAATTTTTGACTCTAAACTACTTATACATGGTTCTATTTGTACTTTCTTTGTAGGGATTACTTGCTCGAGCCAAAGAAACCATTGTTACATTAATCCTTTTTTCCTTGATAATTTTGGGAATGATGTACATTATTGCAGCCTTATTGGATCGGGACAGAGACTCTATTGAACGAATATTGAGTAAGTATTTTTTTTCTATATGTCTTGCTTGGATTGACCTTACATATATGTATTTTATTGAAGATACTACATATGTAATACCATGTTGCATGCATGATATACCTACATATGTGTGTAGGTATACATGTATGTTAAGTCGATCAACTATTTAAAAATGTCTTTGTAGTAAATAATTAATTAGATAACTTGTTACGGTTCATGCTTGTTAATGGATTTTGACAACTCCATGCAATTCATCTTATTAATAGATGATATTATACCTTGGTAATTGTTTGAGGAGTTAAATCTCGTTTTATAAATTACTTCTTCTTCTTTTTTTTCATATTGAGGTTACTTACAAGAATGTAATGAATTTATATGATGCTTCCTATAATTTTTTATATTCTTTAAGTCGTCATTACTGTTCTAGCTTATTTTTATTTATTCATTAATTACATTCTTTTTCTTATTTTCAGATGTTTACTCATACTTACCCTTTTTGTACTCTTGTGTCTCCTTTTTGGGCGTATTGATGTTACTGCTTTGTACTCCCATTGGATTTGCTCGATTATTCACAATCGTAGGAGATCTTGTGATAAAGCCTACTTTTATGAGAAATTTGGAAGAAGAATTTTATCAAGCAAAATTTGAGGAAGACTCTCTAAGGCACAAATTAAATGTTCATATGCAACAATTAAAACTACCCATCGATTCTCAAAGGTATTTCAGCATACATACACTTGAGTAGAGAGAAAATCCGAGGATATGTTTATAAAAAGCTTGAACTCACATCACTTGTTAAATCATTTGTAATGTTCTTTTAGTCCATCCAAGGAGACACTGGAACCAGTTAATAACTAAGTGGAAGATCCATGTTTTTGCTTATTTAGCGTGATTTTTATATATGTAACTATATGTAGCTATTTATATATTCACCTATAACTTAAGAGGTTCATGACCCACTTTTGGAAATGATGTTGTTTCATATTTCTTTAGAGGCATTGATCGAATTCAATTGGAATGTTTGTTAATAATTCAGTTTATAGGGTAAAAGACTGTTCTTTTAATATAGATAGAGTGGCACATTTGAGACTTATCTCCGTGTCTTTATGACTTAAAATCTTCACACTAATATATAAGAAAAATCGTTTTAATATAGTTTTGAGTATGACTTTGAAAAAAGAAGGAAATATCTTTAGGACTATTTGTAAAAAAAAAAAGTATTTGACGTTTGAATTTCTCTGTACTTATGTGTATCTTATGTGTATCAAAGTCTCTTTTTTATTTAATATTCTTACTCATTTCAGCATTCCCTTATCCCCTCTACGTAATACAATAGGAAACAGACTAAAAAATGGGCAGTTAATGTCATATTATCAACGGAACTTATCCGCGATTTCCGATAAAAGGGAGAATCTAGCTCATGCTCGCAAAGCTAGAGTTTGGAGACGAGTCCTGGGATACCCTTTAATTATGATCTCATTATTATTGTTGACTTCAATCTCATTGATATGTGTGGTGAGCAATGTGGGTCAAATTGTTGCTGGTTTTAGATCCCTTCCACTCGGACAGAATACGGGATTGGATCTAGGAATGACGTCTTTATCAGCATTAGGTGTTCTTGGTGTGGTCATAGAGGTTCTGCAAATCGTATACTTATTTTTGACGTCACTCGTGGGTCTCTACACAATTCCACTTATAAAACAAATTCGTCCTGAAATCGGGAGAACCAGTTTAACACATTTGATTCTTAACTGCGGTCTCTGTGTAGTTCTAAGCTCTGCTCTTCCACTTCTTTGCAAAATTTTGGGGATCAGTAATTTTGATTTACTTGGATCCTTTGGTGAAGTGAAATGGTTGGGTAATCTATACATTATCTTATTCTACAATGCAGTTTTTGCTGTAAGTGCAAGTTTATGTCTATTTAACAAATTTACAGCACGTGTCAGACAAGAAATTTTCCGAAGGTATAACATACTCCATCGATTTTTACATACATATATTAAATTACCATCATTTCCTTTTCAGGTTATCCTTATATTTCTCCACTTTTATTGAAAAAAAGGGTTTATCCGTTGTCACAACTCCAGTTACGGCTGTGGCTTATGGAAGTCTCAAAACTGAATAGATTGAAATATATTGAATTTAAAAAAAAAAAAGAAATAAAGTTCAAAACTCTAATTTAGGCACACTATGATAATAATAATAATAATTAATTATTCAAAAACACAATTTAAGTTACATTTCAACTGCCACTTGAAGAAGAAGAGGACCTTCTTTTTTTTTTTTTTTTTTTTTTTTTTCAAATATTTAATTGGTGATTGTTAATAGGTGTCCATTGAAATTATAATTATCAATAGTCATCCATGACGTCTCTTTTTTTTTTCTGTTTCTCTGTTTTCTAGTCATATTTTATAACTCATTTTGTCACTTATCACAATACAAAATAGCTGTCAAATTAAATTTAGAATATTGCAATTTGTTAGATTCTTTAGTTGTTGTTTAAAAAAAGAAAAATATGTTAACTGTATTTATTGGAGGGAGGAACGAACCTTCTATATAAGAAATAGATATGATGATTGAGGAGAAGATCTACATAGATAACTGCATTCGTATGCAATTTGAAAATTAGTTCTATTTATCAATGGACACTTATTTATGATATTGTTTTTGTTTTGTTTGTTTTTTCAGAGTAATTTACATGACGCACATATTATGTAAAAATGTCTTGGAAATCTATTTTCTTATTATATCATCATATTATTTCACAACTTATGATTATATTTTTTTTATATATACATACATCAATGCAAATATGTCATAAATATTCTTTTTTCATAATCACTATTATTTAGACTTACTTACAAATTGATATTATTTTTTTTTTTGCTACGTTGCTCTCATCTTTATTTATAACGTACCAATAATAAAAATGGTGATTCCTTTTTGAAATCAAGTATTCAGTATTTAATAAATATGCAAATCATAATTTAACTTATTGATATTATATATTTATATATATATATATATATATAATTGATTAATTATCTATCTCCTTCAACAACAAATCTTTCCTGAAAAAATATTACTCTTTTATTTTTGTAGTTTCCGTTGCAATATACGTTCGTACATATTAATTATCTTATGTCTACTCTAATTACTGCTACTACCTACCTTCACTTAAAGTTTTTTTTTTTTTTAAGAATTTAGATTTATGAATAAAATAATTTACAATCTATACAAATTGAGAATCAAATTTATCCAACTTGATCAGTTAAATGATAATATTATTTTCCTTGCATTTAAAAGCCGCTACAACCGAAATTGACGATTCTTATTGAGCATTTCAAAATCACTTACTACATAATTATAAGACTGAATCGAAATAAATGTATCATTTAATGAGAGCCATTGAATTATTCAATACTCGTGTTTCCTTAGAAGGTATTCTGGAAAGTTGTTGACAAATGAGATGTTGATATCTGCTATTACATCAGGATCATGAAGAGTATCCCTTGGATGAAGCTATGAATAAATTTTATTTAAACTGATGATATGAAAAATAATATTTACATAACTGTTTTTGTTTATTAGTTATTCAAAAACTAAGTTATTTGTGTTAAAAAATTGTTAAAAAGAATTCAAGATCCTCCTACTTTGGGTAACTATGTGTAGAAGAGCAATTCTTGATGTGTGAAGAACCACTCTTAAGCCTTTAATTGAAAAAAAAAAATAATAGTACTACTGAGAGACAGCACATCAGTTGAGGATGTACGTGTCTTATAAAAAAAAATTGAGAGGGAATATAAATGTAGAAACTTTTTTTTTAGCTTCTTTATCCCTGAGTTGCTTTTCTTAGACTCAATTCATCACGATTACAAATTAAGAGGTCTATAATGTGTGTACTTTTGTTTTTGAGTCACTGTCAAGTCTGGATAAGTGCAACACTAATATTAATTAATTATCCGGGTAAGAGCAACATTTAATGTTGTCACAGTTTCAAAAATATCTTACTAATTTTTAGTACTACTAAGTCCTGTAGTAAATTTCTCTTTTGAACTGTTCATAATCATTATAATTATTTAACAACCATACAGCGTATCCATCTATATGGACTCTATAATTTCACAAGGAATAAAAATGACCGTTATAATATGGACTAAAATATAATTATGAATTAAATAGGTCGGGAATATTGAAAGGGGATCATTTCGTTAGTTTTGAGCTAAGATGCTAAAGTTTATATATATATAATTAAATTGCATTATTATTCAACAGCTGATTCTCTATCATATAGCTTGCGCGATCACCACCGGTGTAATATTATTAATACATATATTTATATATTTCCATAAGTTTTACCACCTATATAATATATAGGGGTTTTGATATATACATATAGCAATAGAGATGTTCCAGAAATTCTTCTTAATATAAAATGTATAACTGTGTTTATTGTTAACATAAATACATATATATTAACAATAATAAATATATGAATTAACAAAACCTCCCAAAACGTAACAAAAATTGAGAAAGAGGGCTCGCTACCAGCTACTTCAGTCCATCACATCATTCAATCTGATGCACATTTCGGGGTGTACGGAGTTATTTCGGGGTAGAAATGATGTGCATATGAGCCTTAAAGAGCTGGAGTACATTAATAATAGTTTATTATAACAATAATAAATAATGGAGGATAGTTTTGAGTCTGGAAAGTCCTCATTATCATCATCGGAGTCTGAGTCTGATGTCCAAAAGATACAGGTTTGTTGACATAGTATCATATCTTGAGTATCTGGACTCTCACATTCTTTGACTACTATTTTAATGCATTTATTTTAATTTGTCACAAGTTCCAATTTGCGGAATTATATTTTGATTAATATATTTATTTATATTTTATTCCCATATGACATAAGGAATTGGTGGATGACTTGTATCACTATAGACATCACTTCTTCGAAATAGAAGATTCTTCACTCATGCCCCAGAAGGCAAAGCTATTACACGAAAAGATGGATAAAACCATATTGGAATTGAATGACCTCTCAGGTATATAAACTACAAAAATATGTATGAGACTGAAACAATCCCTGAAACTCTTAAAATCATTTCCATTTAGTCAAAACTGAAGGGAAACCATCTTTAAAAGCCAAGGTTCTCTATGAGCGTGGACGAGCTTTAAATGTAGAGGAAGAGTACAATTCGGAATCCGAAAAGTTATTGGCAAAGGCTGTTAAACTGGATCCTTCCATTATTGATGCCTGGAATCACTTGGGGGAATGCTACTGGAAGAAAGGAGATCTCAATAATGCAAAAATATGTTTCGAAGGAGCATTGAGTCAAAAGGAGAATAAAATTAGTCTCAAATATCTGTCAATTGTTTTAAGGCAAACAAAGGATCCAGAGAATAGGGTTCGTTCCATTGAAGAGGGTTTGAGTGTTGCAAGAAAGGCAGTTACTTTGGATACGCTTGATGGAAGCTCCTGGCTTGTATTAGGGAATGCATATCTTACATACTTTTTTACCATATCACAGAATCCAAGGATACTTAAACAAGCCATGTCAGCCTATAAGCAAGCTGTATGTATTCTATTGATCCTTTCTGCATGCCTTAATAACATGTTTCTAAATTCTTGCAGGAAAAAGACGTCGTGACGAGAACAAACTCAGAGCTTCATTATAACAAAGCCATTGTAATTATATTTGTTTATACCCTTTTACGAGTCTTATAATTTTAATTGATGAGTAAGTTTGCAGTTTCAATTTTAGAATGCAGCAAACTAAAGCCTTGGCCCTCAAAAATTTCATTGATTATAATTAATGATCTGTTTTCACAAATCTCTTGAATACGAAATGAATTCCTATTCAAATTTTGCCCTTAATGAAAGTTACTCCCACAGTGTTACCATTCATTAATGATGGGAATCATCTGATATTCTCCACTAGTTCACACCATGAATTCTTTATAATGGGATTATATATGTATATATTTACTCGTAGTCAGAAAAAGTTTTCCTTAATTTCACGACTTTTTAAATATTATAATCGAGATGATCTCTCAAGATATGCATATGCATTCCTGAGTAGGTCTATTCCCATTTTCAGTCATTTAAAAATAAAAAAAAATTAAATAAATGCATAAATAATTTTGATTGTATTTTTTAACACCCACTCACGAGTTTTGGGATTATTTCCATTGTATATTATCTACACATAATAATTTCTCTTAATACTGTTATTTTGATGTATGCAATTCAATAGACATTTATGGTAACTTTTACAACTAAAAATGAGTTGGAATGGATAGAATGCATCTTCCCCTTATCATTTAAGCTTAATTTTTATCTTTATGCTCTTTAGGTTTTAAAGTACAAGGAGGAGTATACTTCCGCTCTTGAGAGTTTTTCTCGCGCCATTGCCTTGGATCCAGCATGGGATGCACCCGTAAAGCAAAAGGCTGCTCTTTTTCGATACCTCAGTGATATACAATACTTGGTGGAGAATCAAGGGAAACTCAAAGCCAAACGGTTTCAAAACCTCGTGGATGGAATTGAGCCAGAAACACAATTGGGTCCCTTTTTGAAGAATCTCAGTGCTGGATCACATAGTCAAATTGTTAATTTGAAACAAGGGTACTTCTCTGATTTAGTTGAGGGATCAAATCTGGGATTTGTTGTTTTGGGGAAAGTGATTTGCTCTGTGGTCTGTGAGGATTCGGTTCCATTGTAAGGGGTTTTATTTTAATTGCTGATACAGGTTACATCTCATTTTATTTATTTCTTCTTCTTTTTTTCTAGTACCTTTTGTATAGTTGATAAGAAGTGTAATATCGTCGTTGTGAATCTCTACAATTTATCACCTGGAAAGGGAGTGATCATTGGAGACTCTGTTGCAATTGCGGATCCTTTCTTTACTAAAATAGAGGCAAACCATGATGGAAAGGTACATATATATATAAACATATTTAGATCTATTCAATGAACCTCAATTCGTCATTACATATTTATCTTTTTTAGGACATAAAATTTAACCTTGTCAGAGTTGAGAGTCCCTTAGTTTTAGTTATCAATGGAAAGAAGGCTCCCTCAGAGTTGCAGGCTGGAATACAGCTCTCAACTTTTACTAAAGCAAATTAATAACGCTGCACTATTTATATATCATATTTTGTCAATTACCGCTCAGTATGGATCATTATAATCCGTTTGAAAAAATAATAATAATCATAATCATAATATATATAATACGTTAATGTTTTAATAGGTTGCTAAAAAGATTTTGATATTTTTGATAAATAGAACTATCTAAAGTTTTGATAGATAATATGAAATTATACATTTATTAATAAATTTACACTTTAACGAAATGTTTATATTATTAGTATATTTGTTTACGACCGAATCTTACCGGATTGAGACACTTTGAGAGTGTGCTATTAATGATCATAGTAACAATAACACTACTATATATATAAAAAAAGTAAAAAAAAAACGTTTCTACGAAATGAAAAACACTGTTTAAAATGAATGTATAGACAGAGTTTGATTTCCTCCATCGAATCTCAAATACATTTTTTCTAAGTAATATAATAATTTTATAATTAATATCTTGGATTACATATTATGTACATTTTCAGGCTAGTTTATTAAATGAATCCGTTATTTTTTTTTTTGCTCAACATATGGATAAATCCTAATTAATTAATTAATAAGCACAACTTTAGATAATAAATCCACGTAACTCATATAAATATGTATGTATCAATTTGGTCCACGAAATCAAAGGGACGTCGGCCTTACATAATAATATTATATAGTATTTTCAACAACTATTCCTTTCGTTTCACATTCGATTTAGAAGTTATTTTTGGTTTTCTGCTGGGTTTGTAGTCCTTCAAGTGTGACTCTGAGAGTTTGCGCCTCAAAGTTCTTTCAGACGCATGGATGTCACTATTTTTAAGCTTTAAATTAATGTCTTTTGTCGTGGCAAACCTGTCTTCGAGGCAAATTTTTTTCAAACAACATTCTGATTTCGGAGTAAAAATCGGCTTTCGCCCACACTTTCCCTTCTTTTGAGAGATGAACTCTAGGCCCAACTCAATTTTCTTCTTGATTCTTCTAACAGATGTTTCTGAGACAGAGAGCCTTCGAGAAACTTCTCGATTCGAATAATGACCTTTGGTGAGTAGTTCTTTTATTTCTGCAACTTTAGAAGGTATCAAATCACTTGTTTTACCCATAATTACATACTGAAAGTAAAGTACATATACGAAGAGAACTGTAAGCAAACAAGGAATGTGCGATAAAGTCTCAAAACTAATTCCTGAGATAGCTATTCAAATTACACCTTCGACTCTCGGGGTCAATGTGTAGTAAAACCCTCGTTATTGATCCTTGGCCCTCGGAAGTTAAAATATCGCGAAATGGGCACGTCTAATAAATTGACCTAGGATCAAGGTTATGTATCAAATTTTTTTTGCTATAATTTATCCATTACTATTATTTGGATAAATATTTTGGTCGTAGTTGGTCAGCCTTTTTCCTAGAGTATCGGGATCACGATGAGGTTGAAAGTAAAATCATACCTGCTCCCACTATTAGAACACTTCTACCTTGAAGAATATAAAACAACTCTCTATAATTACCTAATTATGCATAATCATTTTAAAAATGACTTTGAATCGACATATTCAGATATAGCTATTGCTTCAACAAGTGTTTTACTGAACATATTTCTTCGAGGCTTTGCTCCTAGGTCCTAAAGACTGTCCTGTCAATATGTGACCATGATATTCCAGATAAATAAACAAATACAGAGTACTTTTTGTCAGCTGTTTATCTGTACTCCAAATATCTGTGTACATGCATACATAGAGAAAGAAGTATATTTGATTCTCTTGGTATATGGTTTAGTATTAATAGGAAAATAACTATAAATGAAATGATGTAGAGGGTTTTTTTTATTCCTTTCTTTTTAAGGAAAGGTTGAGAGATATAACCCCTTTGTAATCTATGGAACACATTTTGAAAGTAGTATTGTATATTATAGTAATTACTAATCAAGCAATTGCCTAGATTCCGGCTTTATTTTAATAACTCAGCATTCAATGTATAATTTTACTGGTCTCTCAATTATCACGCAATTGGTGTGAGACTCGTGTTTTTTTCTTAATCTCACGCCACACATTGAGCCTGTTTCTCACACAATACTTGTTAGAGCTTGAAAGCCCGTTTGAAAGACGTCACAGCACAGAAGATGTCACGTGTTAAGATTAAAAAACTCAAACCAAACTAATTTCAAAATTTGTTTCATTTTGGTATGGTCGAAGCTCGCCAGGAATCCCTCTTTTTCGACAATTAGTGCGACTTATATATTTTTTTTATTACTATAAATAAGATAAAACCGGATCAATCGAAATACACAACTAGAGATGACGTGAAAAAAGAATATTTGCTGGTGTGTGTCAATTGCACACCTTAGATGATACCATCATAAATTATAGGGAGTAAAAATGAGTTCGGTTCGTTTTCAAAAGATGGATTTGAATGTTATGAATGTTTCATGATGACAGCTGTTTTCGGTGGCTTCAAAGAAGTTAGACATTTGTCAATATTAGTCAGTTTATATCGCTTTAAGTTTCAAACAAAAAGTCTGTTTTTTACTTTGATGAAAATATCAAATTTTGTGGTAACCAATAAGCAGGAGGTTTAATGTTTCTGCTCTAAGTAGAAAAAAAGTGCAGCTGACGTACATCGAATGCTTGCTAAGGTTTATGGTGACAATGTTCCAACTGATAAATTATGTAGGGAATGGTTTCGACGTTTCAAGAATGGTGATTTCAGTGTTGAAGACAAGCCTTGCACTGAACGGCCAAAAAAAAAAAAATCAATCGATTAAGATCCAAATCAAACGCAAGTGGAGCTTGCAGAATTATTGGAAGTTACGCAACAAGCTGTAAAATTGAAATTCGTATACATTATTCAGAAGCAAAAAAAACTACAAAAAACTAATTTGTACTCTCTGAGCAAAATACAGAGTCACACCAAGGTGGACTACACCACATGTGGTAGTAACTTAAATATTCGGTGCACAACATTATTCAATTTCACTATTTGTCTAGAGTAAAAACTGAATTTACGAAAAAAAAAAATCAAAAAAATCTCTGAGCGGTATCTAAAAAGAAGAAGGGGGGAAAAAATGATTGATCACCCTAAAACCAAGATGACCGGCATTTAAAATGATGACGTCATGCTATAAAAACGCTCCCTAGTCAAATCTATATAATAAATCCTCAAGTTTGTCTGTGTGTCCGGAACCCCTCGTATCTCCGGAACCCCTTACCCTATGGTCATGAAATTTTGTATGCGTAATCTACACGTCATATGGAAGATTTCTACGGAAAAAAATTTCGAGAAATCGAAGAAAAAAAAATTCACGATTTTTTTTTTTTCAAAAAAAAGGATTGGATCTGACGTCGTCAACTTAGACAAACTGAATATTACGCTAAGCATCAATACTATTTTGTTTGTTTTGAACGGCGGGCTTCAAAAAGCCGGAGGCCTCGCCATAAGCGCCGAAGGCGCCGTCAATGGCGAGTTGAGATAAAACAAAAGAAATCTTTGAGGAGCAGGTAATGTATCTACTATCTATGTATTTTGACAATACCTTTTTAAAATGTTGCTCAACAAAATATGTGAAAGGACCTTTCTTTCGTGCCTGCATAATTATAGATTATAATATTTTTACACTTTACAAAAAGAACAGCACGTGACCTCCTTTTCTTTCTTTCTTTCTTTTTTTACTAGTTACATTAAGAAAAATCAATAAGCCGTAGAAATGATTTTTTATTTTTATTTTATGTATGTATTTAATCGAATGATTTATTGTTACTCGATTAATTTCTTTACGATGCATTAAATAATATATGTCAGTAATATTTATTGCTTATTTTGTTCTACGAAGAGTTGATGCTGAAGAGACTCTTCCCTTCAAATATCCTAGGTAGGTGAAGCCTCTTCTGCAAATTACTTATCTATACCTATAATTAATTATATTAATTATCAATTAAACGCTCCTACGAACGTGATCTCAATAGTACTCAAAAGGAAGTCACTAACTATATTAGGAATGTAAATTTCAAGCAAAATCTCGCACGTGAGATTTCTTGGAGTTGGCTCTTCGAACAGTAGTACTTTTTGTTTTCCAAAGCTGTTATCATTTTTCCTTTATTACTACTGAGGGGAGAACATCACCAATAGCAAAGACAATGTTAGAAGAGGGCTCATGTTCTCATAATAATTGTTAGTTTACGACTTGTAAGCTAAAGATATATAATTTTCTGACATTAATTTTTTGGTTGATTTTCTGCCTTTCATCTATGGTATACATAGTGTTATTATTTATTATTGATGTAAAGCGTAAAACGTCATGACAGCTCAAGTTGCTTCCCCCCTCAACATTCATTAAATTGTCAGAGTTACCAGGTTGATGATTTTCTCTTTCTCTTTATTTTATACACCCCATTTGCATATTATTTACATTCCTAAACATCTACCTCATAGTAAAGGTCTCTTATGATTTGTGTAACACGTATAATACTCTGTTGAGAAACAATCAATTATTTCAATAGAATGTCTACTTTAATGAATCGTCGAATATTGATGTAAACATGTTTGGATTATCGACAGGGATTTCAATTCTCCGTACATCAATGTGTTCGACATTGCCTTTATGGACTACTCCTAATCCTTTGTTTCCAACTAATAGTAGGCAATCGCTCTAGGGACAAAACTTCCGACCATCAGAGTTGTCATTGGCTCTAAGGACTTATCCAATTCTATCGTCCTACGAAGAGTTGACAAATGCTGCAATGGGCAACTTAAACCATAATAAGTATTGAATGTTAAAATTACAGCTATAATTTCATAATAAATATTAATTATATTAACTGTAGGATTTAAGATTTTTGAGATGCTTCCCTGGATTCCTCCACTACTGAGATCATTTCATTGTGATCATCGTAAATCTCCAATTTCAATGAAGTCCGAGTTCCATCTCATGATCATCGAATCCTGAATAACTATATTGAGAACCCTCAAGGCGTCACAGTTTACGATAAGACTATCGTGAATTATGGATTCTGTTGACATTTTCTTCAGCTATATGTATCCCATGTTCCTCTCAATCACATGCAGACATTTACTTTGGAGTGATTCAATTGTAATAACATGACATGAAGGTGGGGATATCCTTTCCCTAAACTTAGTTCTTAATCTTGGACAACACTTCTTTACACTCAAATGCCGTAGTATGAAGGATCGGATTTTTCAGTATAGAACATGAAATGGACTAAAACGATGTTGAGTTGGACATAGTTAGTGATGAGATTAAAAATATCAGAAATGTCCTCAATTTAGTTCCTTGAATAAGTCTCTATATTTATTTCGTGATTAGTACTTTAAACGTTTTGTATAATGTTTAGTTTTCTCAAATTTTCAAAGTTACCAGGTTGGTTTTGTCTTTCTTTTTATTTTACAAACCCCCATTTACATATTTTTTACATTCCTAAATATAGTTATACTCTGTTCCTGGTTTTTTTTATGTGGTAGGTCGGTATCAAGTCATGGCTCGGAGTATTTTAAAAAATTATTATCCGGGAATACACAGTATTTGAGATCGTCAAATTGAACAACTATACAAATTGCCTCAGATTGAAATCCTTTAAGGAAATACGTTGTATAAGTAGGATATATTCATAATAATTAATGAAAATTAGTAATCAAACTCATGACAGGGGACCAACACCATGACGTCAGAATTAAGATAGCATCATTTTTTACTCCAAAGTTGTTTACAAGCTAGTTCATATTTTCCCGCACATTTTAAGAGCGCGCTGATTCCTACCCTCACTGGATCCAAACCCTTAATCCCCTCGTTTTTCATATAAATACAAGCCGGTTGAGAAGGAGATCATCCAGTTTATTCTTATCAACTAAACAAGTATCATCAATAGGAATGTAAATCATATGCAATTCGGGCGTGTTATAAAAAAAGAAAGAGAAAATCAACCTGGCAACCCTGACAATTTAATGATTGTCGAGGGGGGAACAGCTTGAGCTGTCATGACGTTTTACTGAGCTACAAGCTGCTATTCTCCATTAAATATACAATAATAAATAATAACATAGATGAGAGGCATAAAATTAACTGAAATTAATGTCAGGAAATTATATATTTTTAACTAATAATAATTATACGAGGACTTGAGCTCTTTTTGTTTACATTTTATTTGCTTTATTAAACTTAATGCATGTATTCCTTCATGCGACATCTTTACTATCAGGTAGATGTTCTCCCCTCAGAAATAAAGGAAAAATGATAACAGCTTCGGAAAACAAAAAGACCTGTTTTAAGAGCCAACTCCACTTTTTTATCACACGCCCGAATTGCATATGATTTACATTCCTAATCATCAACTATGCCTCCCAAGTCTGTTGGAAAAGCCGCCAAGAAGGCAGGAAAAGCCCAAAAGAACATCACCAAGGCTGATGGAAAGAAAAGGAAGTCCCACAAGCGTAAGGAGTCCTATGCCATCTACATCTACAAGGTCTTGAAACAGGTCCATCCCGACACTGGTGTCTCCTCCAAGGCCATGAGCATCATGAACTCCTTTGTCAACGATATCTTTGAGAGAATCGCTGCAGAGTCCTCCCGTCTTGCTCACTACAACAAGAGATCCACCATCACCTCCAGAGAAATCCAAACTGCTGTCCGACTTCTCCTCCCCGGAGAATTGGCCAAGCACGCTGTCTCTGAAGGAACCAAGGCTGTGACCAAATACACTTCCTCCAAGTAAATTAACTTGTGGAGCATCTTGACTAAAGTACAAACTTTAAACCAGGTCCTTTTTAGGACCACTAATTAATAATTAAGATAAGATTTATGGCTGATGAGTTGTTGAATGGTTTTATTCGAAGGTCCTAGTGATTCTATGGAGTAATTACATTTTATTTTTCCTATACGAATTATAAGATCACACTTCTTGTTCCTTCCATATAATCTCATCCATATGGATGGGTCACTATTAGTCCCAATCCTTTGTTATCTCATTGTATTGCTTTCAATCTTCAAAGATTATCTATCAAGATCTAACATTCATTGACCATACTTTAAATTATTATGGGGTAACCCTGCATACAATAAAAGTTAACCAGGATAAAAAAATAATATTACTCTTTCCGATTCCCCCCCCCCCCGGTCTGTAAATAAGTGGTTGGCATGAAAACTAACAATGAAGCCTATTTTTGGCCATCTAATGATTATTTAGCTACACGAGTCGATGTGTTTGCTATGTGTTGAATAATTTATTGATGGAGGGTCAAACCTTAGCCATTTTATGAATGTGCCGAATTTTAAAAATAAAATAACAATATGATGGACGTAAAGCTGGTTCCAGCATTAATTAATCCGTTATCTGTTGTTGCGAGACATAAATGCTGCCATAGCTTGACTTGATAAGTATCATTCAACAAGTCTCATGCTACTAACTAGATTGACACTGGCTTTCTAACTTTAAATGTGGCAGTGGAAACACGGATGATGCTCAGGTCATCCATCAAATCAGATGACCATGATTACTTCATTAAGAATTGTGTAGAATTTACTTTGATGACTTCCTTACTTCCGATGTCAATAAAAATTCTCTGGCATTATACTATATTATGTTTGAACTTTGTTTTATATAAAATCCCTTCAAAAAAGAGCTGAACCCTTGAAATATATTCTTGGTCTATTCTCAAATGGAATGGAATATGCATAAATCACATTAAATTGAATATTTTAACAATTTCTTGATGTATATTCTCCTTGAAGCTATAAGCCTCTGAAGATCAAAAAGTCAATTTCTTAACTCTTCCTAACAAATATCACTCAAAGTAGAAACATAAGAAGAACATTATCAAACAGAATATTTAAACGTGAGGCCTTGAACCATGTTTTCACCATTTGTTTATCTCTATCTATAACACTGAGGAGCATAGTAATAAAAACTTGAATCATACAAATCCGTAAATTCTTTGATTGAAGAATCTGAGCCCGATAGATAAGAGTTAGCACCATGTTTGAATAAAATGGATCAAATTTATAAAGATCAGCCTATTTTGATCCAAGAGGCAGAATTGTGTTGACTATGTTGTGTAACTAATCAATTTAAAAATATATTTGTTAAGCAGTATGTATGTAAGAGGAACCTAATTTTCTATGGTCAAGATTTTTGTTCATATAAAATACATATTTTTTACATAGGCCTTTTTAACAAAGGCTAATGCCTACGAAAACTGGGCACGTTTAAAGTTTTGGGATTCTATATATGTATAGAAATGAATCAGACAGCAAATTTGTTGTAATTCCCTTATTTGTGTCCCTTTGATTAATTATAATTAAACAGGCCACGACGCTTAAACTAAAATAAGCCCATGGGTCAAAAAATGAAAATTATGTAGAAGTCAGGATTTAAGTAAAAATAATAATTATTATTATTTTAATCAGCTTTTGTCACGTGTTGTTCAAAAAATAAAGAGTACATACATTGAAATCCGATATCTCAATAATCCATTTGAAAAAAAATTCGTTGAATTAAATCTTTTCTCAAATCCTATTTAATGGAAATTGGTGATTTTGTTGACTCAAAAAAAAAAAAAAAAAATGATGTTCTATGATCTCCTCAAATTGATATGCGTCTAAAATCGAAAAAATGAGGTTTTCTTTGCCAAAATTACCAATTTGATTAAATATGATTTGACAAAGCCGTTTTAAATGGATTTTTGAAGAAAAATGGGTTTTTTGAAGAAAAAAAAAATATTAGTCCATTTGTGAGAATGTTGAGAATTTAGTTATTGAAATATTTTTACTGTTCTTCAGAAAATTTGATTGGTAAAGTTTGAGATTTGGGAAAAGAAAAAAAGTCACTCCGGGAACAGAGCATGACTGACTGAATAATGTGGATACTCTACGAGCAATTCAATCTCCAAATAGTGAATATTATCCATGACATCTGGATTGTCCATGTGAAACAACATTAAATGAAGGTTATCTTTTTTCATCAATAGTATATAATTTATGTCTCTAACTTGTTCAAAAGAGCTAGTCTATAATGACCGTCCCAAAAAAGACTTTTGAACGCCTTTTTGTTTAAGGAGAGTAATGATGATTCAAGTTTTATCTACAATATCTAAAATTCAGATTTATTCAGCATAATGTCAGCACGACATTCATTTCCCATTTAATTTTGTAACACCTACTTCTTCGAAACATAATAAACACGTTCTTTTGAGATCTCTTCAATACCTTCTCTCTCTCTCTCATTCTCTTTCTCTAATCTTAAATCGAGAGTTAGCTGTCACAGTTTCATAGATTTTTTCAATATTATCGCAAACAGTTGCAGTTTTGGTCGTTTTGGACGTTATTCGTCCTTTAAGCTGATACGATCAAATTTACAATTATCTACTAAAAAAATTTCTTAGTGAGTGACAAATTTTGAACTGAGTGTCCGTAAAAAGAAATCCTCCCATGTTTTACTTGAGTTAGTGTTATTGCATTTCAAATCCAAGTATTTAATATTGTAAGATGTTTACTTTGGTCCATTTTATCAAAAACAAGGATATTGAGTCATTCAATGTACTTCCGATTATCAAACAACAGTCGAGTCCCACACGGAGTTGACAATTGTACACTATTAATACATTTTCCCGCGCATTTTCTTCCTGAGTACGCGCGCACAAGAGACTCAAATCCTCAATCCACTCGTTTTTCATATAAATACAAGCCGGTTGAGAAGGAGATCATCCAGTTTATTCTTATCAACTAAACAAGTATCATTAACTATGCCTCCCAAGTCCGTTGGAAAAGCCGCCAAGAAGGCAGGAAAAGCCCAAAAGAACATCACCAAGGCTGATGGAAAGAAAAGGAAGTCCCACAAGCGTAAGGAGTCCTATGCCATCTACATCTACAAGGTCTTGAAACAGGTCCATCCCGACACTGGTGTCTCCTCCAAGGCCATGAGCATCATGAACTCCTTTGTCAACGATATCTTTGAGAGAATCGCTGCAGAGTCCTCCCGTCTTGCTCACTACAACAAGAGATCCACCATCACCTCCAGAGAAATCCAAACTGCTGTCCGACTTCTCCTCCCCGGAGAATTGGCCAAGCACGCTGTCTCTGAAGGAACCAAGGCTGTGACCAAATACACTTCCTCCAAGTAATTTGTTAAATTTCTTGGGGCATCTTGACTAAAGTACAAACTTTAAACCAGGTCCTTTTTAGGACCACTAATGTTTGTTTTTAAGAATTTATCTTTAAAGCTTAATTATATTTCAACTAAGGTATTCTTGGAAAAAGACTTTAATCCATATTGGTGAGAGATAAGCGATTGACCCGTCATGATAAAAATTTGCATTTGGTCAATTACTTAACAATTATTCGCATCATTAATTTTAATGCATTTATGTGTATGCATTGTGAATAAAAGTACATCCCGTACGATATTAACAGATCCATTACTCAATGGTTTCTTCTACTCATTGACCGAAAATAGATAAAAGGAGGTTTTTTTGTTGGACAAAACCATGAATTATCATTCAAAATAAATCAAAGAGCCGTTTTAAAAGTATCTATGCTGTAAATACTTCTTTTTTTCATTGAACAATGCATTTCTGAGAATGGAGATAAAATGTATTGAGGTATCCTTTTTCAATGAAGGCGTAAACAATGCAGATTTTTTCAATTAGGGTGAGTGAACCAAAAATTTAATACCTTAAATCCTGATTTTTACATAGTGGAAATTATTTAAAAAAACATATGCTAAGTATTTTCCAAATTCAATTTTATACAAAAAAGCGCGGTATATGCCTACAACAGACAAGCTGGTTGAAAAAAAATTATCCATCGATTGACTACGGTGAATACTTAGTTTTACTATACTTTTAAGACTTGAGAACAGATTTTCTCGTTTGTGTCTTTAACCAATGTGTTTGATTAGGGCATTGAAACATTAGTTACACAGCCTCATACAAGAATACTACTTGATAAAACAAAGTACAGACGTGTATATAGGTCAATAGCATTGTGTTGAATATCCCTACAACGTTTAGGAAAGCCCGTGAAAAGTTAAATGCTCTAATCGAAATTTCTATAAAATATTAATTTTCATTTGAAGTTAATCCAATTATGGATCAGCCATGGAAGAAAAATGTTTCCAGGGCATATGTTTCAACTTCCCAATATGACCGGGAGACTCCCGGTTTCGGACGAGTTCTCCCGCCCTCCCGTTGAAGTTTGATTTCTCCCGCCCATTATAAAAGTGATAGAGAAACTTAGAATTTTCCTTCTTAATATTTCCCATTCTTTTTTTTCCTTTCGCACTAACGAAAACGTGTAAAAAATAACGATGGCGTCAAAGCAAAATTTAACGTCATTGACTCTTCTTCAGTATTGATATGATTATTAATTCTTCTGTGTTTTTGCCTGATCTACCCATGTAAGAATATTATCATGTAATTAACTACATTGTGCGTACAAGGTTACAACGGTACCAGTTACCCCCCAGTCCGTTGGTTGGGCCTTCCATCTACGGGTGACACTCAATTCAGTGACTCCCGCTTTGCAAACTTTAAAGGTTGGAAGGTATGACCAGGTCAAAGACTACTCTAATCAGTGTTGGACCACAATACGTTCTTCATTTTTTGTTATTAATATATATGTAGGAATTTTAGCCATTTCTATTTATTCTACTTGAATAATGTCTCAAGTTTGAAGAGAAATAATCACTTTTCAATGACATTAAATTCTTCGTATTTTCACGATTTTTTTATAAATATATTAATTATTTTATTTGTTTGTTCTATCCGTCATGGTTCTGTTGTTGATTAGGCCACTGATGAATTAATTTGACAAATCCTTTGGATAATAAAAATTTGATTTATGACGTATTCACTAAATATTGGTATTTAAGGAGTAAGTGTTCTTAAAAGCGACGGAAGTATCATTAGGGATGAAGTACATTTCATTATCCACGACGATTTGAACATGAGACTCGCAAATTATTGACCTTTTAAGATATTCTGGCTCTAAGGAACCAGTCAAAATACCAAACTTTTCCTCAGAAAAAATAAATTCATTCTACTTAAGGCAAGTTAATGAAATGATCCAAGATTCTTCATTAAGTTGCAAGTATTGACAATGATATTTTTTTTTTACTTGTATGTGTCATTTCTTAAATTTTAACTCTAATCTCAACACAATGACTCAAATCGTTTGTCCAATGTTTTACTTGCCAACAAATTGCACCTTTAATCCAACCAATATATTCATAAATATTGCTTACAGGAGTGAATTAATCTGACGCCTCAGAATGAATTCATATTAAGACGATATTTTATAAAAATATGAGGATTGCGTTTGTATAATTTGTATTATATTTGATATATAATCTGTTTATCAATGCATAATCTGGAATTGTATTTCATAGATAAGCATGAGATACTAACAACACTCAGCTAGAAAACGAAAATGCATTTTTTCTCTTCTAAAACTTTTTGTTGGAGCGTCATGTAATATGTAATAACGCTCTTCAAATAGAAACTACGACCTGTGTTATTTTCCCGCGCATTTTCCTCCTGAGTACGCGCGCACAAGAGACTCAAATCCTCAATCCCCTCGTTTTTCATATAAATACAAGCCGGTTGAGAAGGAGATCATCCAGTTTATTCTTATCAACTAAACAAGTATCATTATCAACTATGCCTCCCAAGTCCGTTGGAAAAGCCGCCAAGAAGGCAGGAAAAGCCCAAAAGAACATCACCAAGGCTGATGGAAAGAAAAGGAAGTCCCACAAGCGTAAGGAGTCCTATGCCATCTACATCTACAAGGTCTTGAAACAGGTCCACCCCGACACTGGTGTCTCCTCCAAGGCCATGAGCATCATGAACTCCTTTGTCAACGATATCTTTGAGAGAATCGCTGCAGAGTCCTCTCGTCTTGCTCACTACAACAAGAGATCCACCATCACCTCCAGAGAAATCCAAACTGCTGTCCGACTTCTCCTCCCCGGAGAATTGGCCAAGCACGCTGTCTCTGAAGGAACCAAGGCTGTGACCAAATACACTTCCTCCAAGTAAATTAACTTTTGGAGCATCTTGACTAAAGTACAAACTTTAAACCAGGTCCTTTTTAGGACCACTAATTCCTTAATTAAAGTATACTCTTTAGCTAATGAGTTGTAAAATAATTATCACACATAGTGTGCCATTTCTATGTATTTATAGGTATCTATTAATATTCTTATATTTATTCTTGTGTTTGATGAATCACTGACATCTCTCTGTATAGAATTACCACCCTAAATCAATTGACAAATTTATTGCCTAATAAATATTAAGAGATATATATGACAAATATAAGATTCATTCTTATTTTATCCTTTAATACAATTAAAAGAAAACAGGATACATTTAAGAGATGTTCCTAAAATTGTAGTGTTCATTTGTTAATCAAGTGTATAAGTATAATAAACTCCGAAAAAAAACATGGGTATTTAGCACTCCAAGCATAAAAAAAGTCATGTAATTTATTAAATCCTTCATTTCAATCAATGACTGCCTAAACATCAAATATTTTGCTACTTACCTCGGCATACAAATAACAAAGATTATTATTATTATCTAAAAATGAAGTCTAATGAAGATTAGCATTCTTTCGTTGTTGCAATTTATTTATTTTTATTACCACCTATCATTGCAGAATCAAGTCTAAAGTCACTAAATGTACATAGTTCATGTCAATTAGTCTTAAGTTGTTAAACCTAATTATAATTATTTATCGGGTGTTCGCGTACTCACTAGAAAAAAATGCGCGGGAAAATGGATTGGCTTGAAAACAAGGCTGGAGTCTAAATTATACCACCTTCATTCCATAGAGAGTGTTGGTCCAATTCTCTTCTCTAATCAAACAAGGCAGGTTCTTATCAAACCATGTCTCAAATTATGTTCGATATGCTTCATCTCAAATAATAAAAATTATTTTCTAAAATATTCAGGTATTTTTTTAATACTGAATTAAAATAAATAGCTGATTAGGAAATACTTACTATTCAATCCACTTGGATGCAAATGATAATATAGGCATAGTTGTACATATATGTACTTAAAAAATCTCCTTCGCCCTACACAAATTACATAAATAATAATAATAATAATTACAGCGCACCTACGGGCCTGATAGGCAGTAATTAAAAAGTATATTAGACGTCAGTCTAGAGCAGGGGTGTCAAACATACGGCTCGTGGACCTGAACCGGCCCTCAAGGAAGTTCAATCAGACCTGCAGGATAATTTGAAAGTGGAAAAAATACATAAAAGACATGGATTAAATTTTTTAATTTAATATAATTCATGAATTATCCGCTAGGGACGCATGTTGGTCTTTCTTTATAAGTCTCCATGTAATCTCATGTAAACTTCATTATTATGATTTTCGATTTTCTAGTTACTTAAAGTTTGGTCAATTTTGTGAAATGTTTTGTAAAAGTGTTGTTCAATCAATTTTTAGATCAATTTAACAATATCCTTGTTTTTCTTTAAATTAAAACAAAGGGAAGACATGATATTTTGATTATTTATAAATAAGTATGCTATAATTTTAATGGTCCGGCCCAATATGTCTACCTAGGGGTCGTATGTGGCCCGCAATGTGAAATAAGTTTGACACTCCTGGTCTAGAGGATCCTATAGATATGTACATGACATATATAGAATCAGGAAGAGGCTACAGAAAGCAAACAAAAATTTCATATAGTCTATGAAATCAAATACTCAAAATTAAGTATATAATATCTTAAACTTGTAGCCTTTACGGTCCTAATTTAATCGTTTTGATGAATAAACATATTTTTTCTACATTTTTCTTTCATTACATTATTATTTAATATTTAGAGAGCAGATTACACTGATCAACAGATTCTTATCGAGTATTTGACATCTCATTTGAAAGCTCTGGGTTTTAGCTCTTGAATTCATTCCTTATTAATCCATTTCATGTAATATTCAAGGAGTTATTTAAGTACAAAGAATTTGGCCGACTTTTGGGCGTACTCCCGTCCCCTACGCTCCCAGGAGGGCCTTTAGATTAAAGCAAAGACTAGAAATGGAATTTGCATTAAATACACTAGACGATTATTATTTTTTAATTCACAAAATGAGGTTCCTTCTAGGCTTTAATTGAAGTTGGTGTTGGAAAATGGGCCAAATCAGCTCAAAAAGTAGAGTCCGATTTCTCGTAAACTGTCAGACTCTCGAAAAAAAAAAATTACAGATTTGAAATCTGTGTGCAAAATTCCATAACTTTTATTATTCTTATATCCCTTAGGAATTTTGACATTTCAAATTTGTTGACCTCTGATATCCAAGTTTTGATCATTTTTAAAATCATAAACGGTAATGAATGAAAAAGAAATTTGTAATATGTACTCCAAAATATATATTTTTTTTTCATGCGGTGTTATTTATTTCTAAAATAAAAAGACTATGTCATAATAGGTATTTATAGTGGATTAATGGGATAACAAAATAATCGACGAAAGACTTCTTGCCTTTATCTTGACACAACAAAAGTAATTCGTTTTATTCAAAATGAAGCTCAAAGCCTTTCAATTTTAAAAATGAAAATTAAGTACAAAAATAAGTGACTTCACACTAGTAACATAATCATGAGCAAAAAGGATCCTTCACTATAGAGATTTGTTAAATTGAAATCTGAATTAAGGACTCAGCAAAGTAAAGTCTGTCTTTGGTATAACTACTTTACTTTGGAAGTTTTTGTCAGTTTTTTTTTTTTTGTAAATTTTGTGGCATAAATAGAGTACAAGGACAATAATTTTGAATTTATTTACTATATTTATTCATGCTTGTAGTTTCTGAAATTGACTGCATAATGTCATGAAAAAATTTATAAGTACATCCATGAAAATACTTTCCCGCGCATTTTCCTCCTGAGTACGCGCGCACAAGAGACTCAAATCCTCAATCCCCTCGTTTTTCATATAAATACAAGCCGGTTGAGAAGGAGATCATCCAGTTTATTCTTATCAACAAGACAACTAACAACCATGCCTCCCAAGTCCGTTGGAAAAGCCGCCAAGAAGGCAGGAAAAGCTCAAAAGAACATCACCAAGGCTGATGGAAAGAAAAGGAAGTCCCACAAGCGTAAGGAATCCTATGCCATCTACATCTACAAGGTCTTGAAACAGGTCCATCCCGACACTGGTGTCTCCTCCAAGGCCATGAGCATCATGAACTCCTTTGTCAACGATATCTTTGAGAGAATCGCTGCAGAGTCCTCCCGTCTTGCTCACTACAACAAGAGATCCACCATCACCTCCAGAGAAATCCAAACTGCTGTCCGACTTCTCCTCCCCGGAGAATTGGCCAAGCACGCTGTCTCTGAAGGAACCAAGGCTGTGACCAAATACACTTCCTCCAAGTAAATTGTTAACTCTCTTGGAGCATCATAATCAAAGTACAAATGAAATACCAGGTCCTTTTTAGGACCACTAATTCCTTAGTGAGAGTATACTTTTGCATTAATCTATACGATTAACCATTAGATTTCTGTAGATGACTATTGCTGAATAGTTGATGCCTATTAAAGAGAAAAAATTAAAATTTTTATCAGCAATCAAGATGATTCTTCATCGTATCCCCAATAATAACAGTCAACAGTGTTTAATCATTTGATAGTTTGCCTGTTCTTCAAATGGTTAGAGGTAAGAGGGAAACTGGTTATAGTATAATAGGAATGCAAATCATATGCAAATCGGGCTTTTAATAACAAATGAAAGAGAAAATCAACCTGGCAACCCTGACAATTCAATGAATGTCGAGGGGGGAAGCAGCTTGAGCTGTCATGACGTTTTACTGAGCTACAAGCTGCTATTCTCCATTATATATGCAACAATAAATAATAACATAGATGAGAGGCAGAACATTAACTGAAATTAATGTCAGGAAATTATGTATTTTTAACTAATAATAATTATACGAGGACTTTTTGTTTACATTTTACTTGCTTTATTAACCTTAATGCATGTATTCTTTCATGCGAGATCTTTACTATCAGGTAGATGTTCTCCCCTCAGAAATAAAGGAAAAATGATAACAGCTTTGGAAAACAAAAAGACTTGATTGAAGGGCCAACTTCACTTTTTTATTCCATGCCCGATTTGCATATGATTTACATTCCTAAGTATAATTATAGAGTTATATCGAGTGAAATATATATATATATATATATATATATATATATACCTTTTCAAGTTCAATATGGGCATAAGCAAGTTCAATATGGGAATAAATAATAAAGAACAATATTCAGAAAATTTAACATAATAATAAATTTTATAATTAATGAAAATAAAAAAAAAAGATGAGACGAGAAAGTTTCAAAGAGGAGTCAGCAATGGAGTGAGTGGGTGAGTGAATGCTTAAGAAAAGCAAAGGATGTACCTACATATATGGAGGGCCAGTAGATCTTACAATTGACTATGCTCCGACCCACTCCAGGATTGAAAATGTTTTGAATGAAGAAGAGTTTTCAATTCACAAAATTTACTGACTGTGGCCTTAAAGTCCTATGCTCAATCCAATTAATCATATATTTTGCTCAATATTAAAAGCCTTTGTGAAAAAAGAATTAGCTAGAAAAATTGAGAATATTTTGAATGCTGAAAGCAATTATTTCAGCATTTTGGAGCAAAGATCAAGAACAGCTCTGGAACAATTAATTTAAGAAGGACATAATGAAATTATCTCAATGATTTGTAGTAATTGTATTGTTAGTTGCGTCCAGAATCGTTTTGTATATAGATGTGATTAATTTTGTTAACATGAGATTCTAGTAAATTTATAATTATGCTAAACTTCATGAATGTTGTTCTTTATTATTTATTCCCATATTGAACTTGAAAAGGTATAGAATACTTATGTAGGTATGAGAAATTGAAAACCCTACAGCTAAAATATAAATATTTAATGTTAGTGGTACAACCTTGTGGTTTCTCCCTACTTCACCCCCATTTTTATCCACACCTAATTGAAAAATGTCAACAATTTTAAAAGGAGCATTAAAAAATTAATTATTTCTCCGAAGATTCTTTGAACATAGGGAAGTCTGAAAGAGTTAAAACATGTTTAAACTTTTAGTGGTACAATAAATGTAAATTTATTCTGTCAAAATGTGGCATCCTTAATCTGACTATTATTAGAGTAATTGAGCAAAAATTACGTCAAGTGCTTCAATAGTTGTTGTCAATCTTCCCTAGAGAATCACATCTATATATATATAATACAGTAGGGGAGACCGAATTTAAGGTAAGCACTTGATTTGAACATTTCCCTACTACCCTACGCTCAAAAAAGCTTAAAAATGGTACATTTTTTAAAATGAACATAACTCTTGAATTCATTCAAGCATCACTACTATTATTCTCATGCAAGTAGTCTAATATTATTATATAGTAATGATCCACAGAAAATTTGAATTCTTTCCTGCTTAGCCAGAACTGGGAATTGGATTTCCAGTGACTCCCTCCCTTCACCGGGTCTGATACATTAAAACTTAAAAACAAGTACTTCTTCGTTGAGAATCAAACGTTTTCAAAGCAATTTTGAAACTTGGTTAATTTTGTGTGGATATGGAATCACTCTAAAGCCTTTGGAATTCAATGAAAGAGATCCCAGGGGCAGAACAATCATGATTTTAATATGATGTAAAACCTCACAAAACCAAAGATCCTCTGGGAGGAAGGGGAAGGACCAGGAAGATCAAGTTGGCAGAAGTTCGTAATGAAAAACAATCGAGAAAGACGTCACAGCATCTAGAGTAAGGCTCAACACCAGCCCACATAGCCGAAAAAACTCAGAAGTGGCTCATGGAAAATACCAATGACTTCGTCTCCAAGTAGCCCTAGGCCCCTCGGACTCAATCAACTATTGGCTGAGGCTATTCAGACTCACTTGTTTACATATCCTCACAGGGATTTGTGAGTCAATGTATATTAGTCCGAATATAAATTGAATTGTAGTTTGCCCGTGAAGTAAATAAATATTGTTTATTGATATTAAAACAGATACATCGGATTTATTTTAAATCCAATATTATACGTCAATAAGAGGATAGTTATAACATAACATTCAATCCATCTACTCTATGAACAATTTATTTTCAATATCATCAATCCTCAACAATTCTTCTTTTTCAAAACTAAGATATAATTGTGTGAACAGAAGCATCTTTATATATTGTGGTATTTCCTCTCAGTGATTATCCAAACGTAGAACTGCTTCTAAAATATAATATATGTATAATTTGTGTTATAATTATTTTCCCGCACATTTTCAATTTGAGAGCGCGCTGAATCCTATCCTCACTGGATTCAAACCCTCAATCCCCTCCTTTTTTATATAAATACGTACCGAATACTGTTAGTTATCACTTTATTATAGTAACATATATTATCAACAACTATGCCTCCCAAGTCCGTTGGAAAAGCTGCCAAGAAGGCAGGAAAAGCGCAGAAGAACATCACCAAGACTGATGGAAAGAAAAGGAAGTCCCACAAGCGTAAGGAGTCCTATGCCATCTACATCTACAAGGTCTTGAAACAGGTCCATCCCGACACTGGTGTCTCCTCCAAGGCCATGAGCATCATGAACTCCTTTGTCAACGATATCTTTGAGAGAATCGCTGCAGAGTCCTCCCGTCTTGCTCACTACAACAAGAGATCCACCATCACCTCCAGAGAAATCCAAACTGCTGTCCGACTTCTCCTCCCCGGAGAATTGGCCAAGCACGCTGTCTCTGAAGGAACCAAGGCTGTGACCAAATACACATCCTCCAAGTAAATTGTTAAATTTCTTGGGGCATCATAACCAAAGTTGTAATCATAAATCCGGTCCTTTTAAGGACCACCAGTTTTGTTGACTATAAGAGATAACTTATAGCTTATGTTAATATATTATTAAATATATCAATTAACTATCTGTTGAATCGTGATAATATTATATATTAAGTTTTGTAACGTCATTGATGTTTATGTAACCTGTTGATAATAAAAGATTACGAAGGTACTCAATGTGATTCCGTCATTTAAACTGGATAACACACCGCAAGTTAAACGTAAGGGTATTTAGTCCCGGGACGGAGGATATTTCAGAAGTCGAATGAATTTTGTAGCTTGTCACTATTGGTTGTCTATGGTCAGCAGGTTGTGACCTAACTTCGTTATCTGTGGTATCTACTTCCACTTCATTGTCTGTATTTATTAACTAACAGTGATTTGGGCCTCCAACAACGTTGACTGAAATAGCTACTACGTTAGAACAGTCTATACCAAACTTTTATAAGAGGTGACAAGACTGGATATAGAAACATAATTTAACTATAGGTTAGGGTGTATGCAGGTAAAGCCATCCTTTGTATCAGCATCATACTCTGATAAAAAAAATAGGATTTTTCTTAAGCGAGGGGTATGAACTAACTCTGCCGTAAAAAACCACTTAAGAAACGTGAAAAATCTTATAAAAGCTGAAGTTGAATTATTTCGAAGTATTTATAAAATATGGACTGGGATGTTCAAATTGGTTTATAAGTAAACAATTATAAAATCTATCACTATTATTCCATTGTTATTTGTTAAAGGCTCTAAACACAAATCTGACCTCCAATTAGAAGGTTCTCTTTTCGGAAAACATACAAATCTATGTAGCGTTTGTGTATTGTATACGTTTTAATCTATAATGAAATGGGATTCATAGAAACTTCTAGAATATATTATATAAATAAATTCTTATCGTAGGTATTTGATGAAACATAATTCTGTAGAAATTAAACACTGATGTAGCAATAAATAATAATAATAATTAATTATTAGCAGTTTAAAATTGTAATAGCACAACAATATTTTTTGCAAGTTCCTTTTGCCTCAATTTATTCTTTTTTCATCCCAGCCTTCCTTTATGTTCAAATGTTCCAAATTTGCTACTTAAAATGTATTTTTTTAAATATTCTAATATCCAATTGAAGCTCCCAGTTTTTTGCCAAATGGGAGAAGGATTTGTATGAAAGAGGCATAATGAAATATGCCCTTTGAAATAGCAACAAGTTACCAAACGAAACGTTGTATATTTGACCTAAATCAAATCATTCAAACTATGCTAAATAAAGCTTCCAATTTCATGCAAAAATAATGGTTTGCTTTATACTATAGCTATTATACAGAAGAAACCACGAGGTTGTGTGATTTCGAATATTAAAAAACTACCGGTAGTGAGATTAAACTGTAACTAGTAAAACAAAAGCAGATTGTATAAGTTTGTAAGGGTCTCATTAAATCCTATTTAATGGGAGTTATTAAAATGCAAGATATACCAGACTGTTGGAAACTGTCGGTGCTACTCAGTACTCACTGATATATTTTGTTTTTCTCACATTTATTTTATTAAAAGGATCACGAAGGTAAAAAGTATACCACAATAGTGAAACTCGGACCTATGATATAATATTGCTGTGAATATATGAAAATGCTTGGCAATTTAGAGTTTCCTTTATTATAAAGCCCTCAAAAGTTTAAATATATGTAAATATAAATATTGTGTTTCAATGAATATAATACATATATAGTTAAATTTATAATCTGACCCATTACGAAAAAAGGTTTGTCCTCCTCAGCCTAAATCTGATTTAAAATGAACTTCTTCCTCCAGCTGCTCCCCTCCCCCCATATTGTAAAACCGACACGATAGTGATGTATCGAATTTATAAACATGCAGATATGCAAAATTTGAAATTAGTGGATTCGAATATCAAAATAATTTATATTTACATTTATATATGTGGATACGAATATTTCTAAAATGGGGATAATTTGTGTATTAGATGAATCACTACGGGACACTCATCATCACGGATCACCGAAGGGATTTCCCCCTTTTTTTACTCTTCCAGAAGATCACTCTTTTAGTCAAGTGTTTCGTGAACGGAGTTATTACAGAAAGTGCTAGTGTTACGCAGGTCAAAACCAGACAAGGCCTTCACAATGCAAAGCCATTAGGGGATGGAGACCTGGAATAAATTAATTGTCATTACTTTTTCTTTCAGTAAGATATAATTTTTTTTACAAATACTTGCTTTAGTCTCCGTATTGATATTGAGACAAAGACTTTGAAGGGATTGACTATTGTTGAGATTAAGTCAAGACTCTGATCCAACGCTGATATGAAGGCCCAAATTACAAGGAAGTGATACATACATATATACATATATTCAACAAATCAAAATGAAATGATTGTTTATAGTTGTAAAAATAATGTTTTTTTTAAAAAAAAAATTGTATACTTAAGGCCTACTCCAGAGACATACAAAAATTCAACTTGTACAAACTAAATGTAGACTCATCTGTAGATATACATAAATCAATTATATAATTTTAGTTTTCAGTGAAGATGAATGAATTGAATTTGACTCCTTGGTAGCATCATATTCCACGATTTGGCAATTGTACACATGCAAATAAGGCCTATTCCATTATAAATAACTTTCAAAAGAATATTGTTTGTTGGCATTTTCACAATATATATTTACGGATATTATTATTATTAGAAAGTGAGGGGTGTGTATGTTTGATAAATTCTAATTTATTCTTATGTATGCATACACAAGGAAGGTATAATACGACTTAATACTTCTTAATGACGTTCTAATCAAATCATCACAGTTGCATAACTAATAAGTAATTGCTTGCCAAATGATATACTATGTATAAGCACAATTAAGTATTATGTTGGAGTAAGTCTGAGGTGTACATATTTGGCACCTAAAGGATTATTCAGAGCATGACTTATACTCTGTATTATGAAAGTATTTTTTTTTTAAAAAGGAAGGAATTTGTCAAATATCAAATGTAATAGAGAATATATGTAGATATTTATAAGGAAATATTAAAATGTATCCAATTAACTCAATATTATGTACTTACATATTATGTCGACTTTTACTGACGATAATCCAAGTTTTTTTAAATCATATGATAGCATTCTATTTATAGAAGGGGCCCTCCGTAAAAGATAGAGAGGGAGCGTACATTGGTTTTTTGAAGAATTGTAGTCACTATATAACTATATGTATATATATTACAGGAACTTATCAAAATGATCCTCCCTAGAGGTACATAAACTATAAATAATACATTTTATCTAACTACATAGATCCCATGTTTTGAGGATCTACAAAACCATTGCAATTCTCAATTTTTCTTTCAAAAAGAGAAGGAAAAAAGGCTGTAGCTTAAATAGAAGTTAGGCCTTGTTTACTTTATATATAGATTATTGATTCAAACTCAGGATTTCAGCATTCATATTTTTTTTACACTATGACTAGGAATGTAAATAATATGCAAATGGGGTGTGTAAAATAAAAAGAAAGAGAAAATCATCAACCTGGTCACTCTGACAATTTGATGAATGTTGAGAGGGAAGCAGCTTGAGCTGTCATGACGTTTTACTGAGCTACAAACTGCTATTCTCCATTATATATTTATACAAATGAAGACATCAATAATAAATAATAACATTATGTATGTATACCATAGGTGAGAGGTAGAAAATTAACTCAAATTAATGTCATAAAATTATATATCTTTAGCTTACAAGTCGTAAACTAACAATTATTATGAGAACATGAGTCCTCTTCTAACATTGTATTTGCTGTTGTAGATGTTCTCCCCTCAGTAATAAAGGAAAAATAATAACAGCCTTGGAAAACAAAAAGTACTGTTAAAAGTGCCAACTCCACAAAATCTCGCACGCGGCATTTGGCATATTTTTTACATTCCCAGCAATGACATGTTAAGCTTTTTTGTACATATGCAATTAAAACTCTCAAGAGGAAAAGGAAAAATTTGGAAAAACAACTGGTAGCTACTCTTTTGTATTTTCCTTGTTGCCAATTTTTTAATATTGGGCAGAGTTATTATTTAGGTATACTAGTTATTGATAAATTCTACCAATATACAAACCTAATCGTTAATACTTTTATAATATTAAAAAAAAAGGGCGTGCAATCCTTGATTTAATATATTTTTAATATGATAATACCCTTTTTGAGTCAGCTACTTTAAATAAGAAGAATCAACTGAGAAAGACAGTTGAAGGGAGAATACAAAGTATTAGTATTTATAACAAAAAGCTGGTCGTGATAAATGTTTGGTAAAATTACTCAGGCCCTATTGGATATTAGGCTTATGGCGTCATTGGTGTTGTTTACTGAAACTCATGGTATTATCTCACTAATAACAATTTTCTATTTATTATTTTGTCAGCTATGGATTTTCTACTTATCTTAATCCTGAAAAATTGTTTAGAACACATATTGTCTTAACTCGAATGAGCTCTTGTTACGTTGCAAATAATTCTTTACTTCTATTAAATGAATAATGATTTCATAGTTGGGAAGAATGGGCTAACTACTACATTTTGGGTATTTTCTCTCTTCTTCTTCTTCTTGGAGAAAAGGTTGTGAGCTATCATACAGTTGAAAACGCGGTCTATTTATGTTTTGTGAGTTTGTTCATTCTCTAATAAGTCATTATTATTGGACCCTTCTCCACTTAAAAGTAGGAATATTTACAGCATACCGAGAAATACCAAATACCAATATTTATGAATATTATTAGATGACCAATAATATTAAAAACCCAATAACAAAGTGAAAATAACTACTCAAAAGATAGAAGACTCTGAAAATGTGAACAAATGAAAAATGAGTTCCATGTAAATGTACATTCATATTTCACTGACATCTCAAATTATACATATTTGAGTATGTACACATATTGTTCCAATAAAAAAAAATTGTATAAAGAAAAGAAATAAGGAAAAGAAAGTTGATGAAAACGATTTACCTATTTCAAACCTTAATATTTTTTGAACATGTATATGTATATTTGAAATATCCAACTATATGAAATGTTTAAGACTATTATGGTACAAATCCCTTTGGATATTTGTCTTGAGATATTTTCGCAATTTCTTATCAAATTTGTTAAATCCATTTATGTAGAATATTAAATATTGCATGAATTAAAATTATTATTATTTGTTAATAAAAGAAAGCAAAAACCCAATAATTATATGAATGTAGATAAAATGCTCTGAATGGCATAGATACACGATAAATACCTAAATGCATTTGCATTAATATGCATTGATAAAGTTATGCATTACGTATAAATATTTATAGAGTTAAAGAAAATAAATATTTTGATATGTCTCAAGTCAACAAGAAATCAAGTTTATCTGAAGTATTTCACAAAAAAAGTTAGAACTAACTACCTTCATATTCTTGAAGACATTCTATTTCGTTTGTATTAATAGGTTATTTCGATTATTGGTCGATTTGAACAGTGCTATTCGTCAAAAATGTCCAGAATATTCCGATCAAAGTCACCAAGTAATTTTTCTTGATGATAATGCACCGCCACATGGAACAAGAAAGATCCGGGAATTGGTGGAGATGTACGATTAGATGTCAGTTTAATCACCAGACTTGGCGCCATCAGATTATTCCTTCTTCGCACCGATGGGTTATGAATTAAAGAAAATCGCTTCAATTCTCAAGAAGGAGCAAAATAATGGCTCGATGATTGGTTTGCGGCCAAAGATGGCCCATTTTTTTGGTGGAGCATCCAGAAATTGCGTGAGAGATGGACTATTACTTTGAAAATTAAATTTTTCAGCATTGTTTCACAATAAACATTAGAAATTGAAAAATAAAGTCTCATTTCATAGGTATAGACCTAATAAATAATAAAATATTTTTGCGTGACTCTCAAAAGTATTTGATATTTGATAATCATAATTTAATAAAATCAAACGTTATTCTCCCAATTTGTGTGCCTTGAATGGTTAATGTACTAATTAATTACATTGATTTAAATATCATTTTACTGTACGTAGAATATAAGACATATCTAGGGATCAATAAAATATATAATAAATTTTTTGTTTGAATAAAGGATTTTATCCTTTTTTATTTTCCCTTAGGGATCAGCCTAGCTATAAAAAAAACCAATGACCTTAATTCACCGCAGCCTTTGATCTATTGTTAACTAGAAAAGGTACGTGTGTCTTGTAGGGTTGATATGAATGCCAAAAATATAAATCAATTTGTTTCTTTTGAAAAGAAAACGTATTGGTACCAACATATGTGGAAGCGGTCTCGGTGAATGAGTTTAAAAAACAAACAAACAAACCAGAGTGTACCCATGCTTTCTTCTGTGAATGATTTATGATATCACCATTCTGAGTATATTTTGACTTCCAGTATCTACATATAATAAATCATTTCTAAATATATATCCTATGTTTGATTCTAAACCAAGTCAAACAAATGATGCTAAAACGATATCTCACGGACAATAGGGCATGTCAGTATATCTCTGTGCCATCTTGCAGCTATGAATGCTTTGTTCATTCACTCATATCACATTGTTTATTATGGTATTTATTATGTTTATTTAGTCTTGGTGTCACTACACAATATTATCTACATATTGTATGAATGCTTTGTTGGTTTGTTATTGCTTATCAAAGCTCTTAAATAAAGTTACGAAACGACTAGCACGTGATCAATTTATGTATATACTAATTCCTTGTACCTTGTTGCTTCCTTGCTACCTTGTGTGACCATTATGTCACTGATTTACAGATATTCATTCTAAACGTATGTATAAGGTGAAATCTCTCTAAAATTGATGCTTAGCGTAGCTAGTAGAATACATCCCCGTTCTGAGGCTGTGGTGGCTAAGAAAGGTAAGACGGTTTCATTTGATATTGCGAGCCACATACAGCCCCTAGGTAGACGTCGCAGGCCGGACCATTAAAATTATAGCATACTTATCACGACGAGCTTTTTGGGAATAACAAAAACACACTGTATTCTCCCTTCAGCTGATTTTCATCATTTGACTCTTTTGATTTAAAGCAGCTGACTCTACGTGTTATGAGCTCAAATAGGGTATTATTATTATTTCTGATGTTGATGCGTACAAAATATATTAAATCAAGAATTGCGCACCCTTTTTTTTAATTTTAAATATATCAAAAAGTAGTAACGATTGGTTTATGATTGGTAAAATTTATAAATATATAGTATATCTAAATAATAAATTCTGCCAAATATTAACAAGTTGGCAACATGGAAAATACAAAAGAGTAGCTACCAGTTGTTTTTCCAAATTTTTCCTTTCCCTTTTGTCAGTCGAGGTTGCGAGTGGCCAAAAAAGCTCGACGTGTATCTATAAATATCTTGTCTTCCCTTTGTTTTGATCTAAAGACGAACAAGGACATTGTTAAATTTAAATAGAAATTTATTGAACAACACCTTTACAAAACATTTCAGAAAATTGCTCAAACTTTAAGTAACTGGTATCAAAAATTAAAATTATAATAATGAACTGTACACGAGATCACAACAAAAGACTTATAAAGAATGACTAACATGCATCCCCTAGCGGATAATTAAAGAACTACATTTAATTAAAAAATTTAATCCATGCCTTTTATGAATTTTTTCCACGTTCAAATTATCCTGCAGGTTTGATTGAACTCCCTTGCGGACCGGTTCTCGCCCGTGGGCCGTATGTTTGACACCCCTGCATTAGAGACTGAATTGAAAAAACCTCCCTTTTTCCTGAATTGAATGACTTGAAATAAGGATATACATACAATAATCCCCTGGTATTATCGGGGGATAAAAACCCACCAAGAATGACTGAAACCCTCATTGAATGTATAAAAAAAACCATTTCTTTCTATTACAATAACATCCTATGACCATATTATTACGTACCTTTATATTCAAGAATCATTATTTAAAGTGTATCTAATTATTTTTTCATTATAAATGTACAAAAATACAATAACGTGGTGCCTTAAGAATATAATTAATTTTCTCCCTTAAAATTAATATGAATTGCCATTAAAGCGCTTCATTTCCATAAATAGGCCCATTCCATTATGTCTTTAGTATTTTGAAGTAAGCAAATACCTTTAATACATAGATTAACCTAGACAAAAGCCCGGAGAGAATCGAGTATTCCAGAAAAAATTTATCCACATAGAAAAAGCAACTTCTCAGAGTTCTGATTCAGGTGCAAGTTTTGCCTAAATCACAAAATTAAATTAGTTTAAGAGGAACAATTTTTAATTGTACTTAATTAACTACATAACCACGACCCCCCAGCCTCATTCATGGCCTCCAGCATCCTTAAAAAGGTTCAGTAATAAACATTTGATTTAATCCTAGAGTATTTTCGTCTACTGATCGTTTCCGGATGCATTGAGAGCTTTCATATATTTTAGCTATGCCTTTCCATGGGCCTTGGGATGAATGTGGGGCCACAGGGAAGAGTCTAGGGCATTCATAAGTAGGAAGAAAAAGTATTTCTATAAGAGTATGGATAAAACTGATTCTATATATCTATTTTCTGATTTAATTTAATATATCTAATGTTAAAAGTATTGACATTTTATATTCTTTAGGCTATGATCCGTAGAAAAGATGTGGGACTTTTTTTTTTTTTTTTTTGCAAATATTGAGTATTTGTAATAAAATAATAATACCAAATTGCAAATAAGCAGAGTCTCACTGCATATAGATTAACAAAAACTATTACTAATATCATTTGGTAAGTAAGCACTTAAATGAAAAGGTCAGCTAGAAAAAATGATATAAAAAACTTTTATAATCTTTTGTTCAAGCATTATTTTAGTCAATCTTAAGTAGATCTAAAGCACCATTAATAAATAAAACGGGGACCATCAATACCTTTATTTTGGATGAACATATCTTTTTTATGGGGATTTGTCTTAATCATTAATTATTATAATTGTTGATCATAGCCGTGTGATCAACATTACATTAATAACATATAATATATTATGTGTTAAGAATTTAGTCTATAGAAAAAAAAAAAAAGAATCATAGTATGCCTCAATTTTCTTTAAGAACGAAATGATTTCTAAGTAAACAAATTGATATGTTTACACTATGTATTAGTCCTGACACAATTTTTGGGGTCACGGCATGTGAAATTCTAACTAAAGTAATATTTAAACGACGCTTTTCTTAGTATGTAAACAAAAGTAAGAGGTTTTATGACTATACGAAAGGAATTGTCATTTTACCTAGTTTTCTTTTATTGAGACAAATCATTTTACAATCACAGAGCCTCTTATTTAAAAATAAATAAATATAAGACTGAATTAAAAGGATTGTTTTTTTTTCATAAAATCCTTTAAAAAGTATATGCTTTTAGGATACTACATTGCTATTTAGGCTGCAAAAGGTTGAAAGGCAAACTCAACAGTCCTTTCAATACTTTTGAAGTACAAATATGAGATTTATAAATAATAAAAATATTTTGATATCTCAACTATTTTCCAATAAAGATATATATTTGCATTAAATATTAGAAAGACGTTCATTATATACATATATTGTACAATGTATAAACATTTTCTACTATATTACAGGGGTTGAAAAGCCCAGAGCCTAAGACAATAGATGACGCTGGTTTTATTGCATTCACTTTTTTTTTCAGTTAGTACACAGCTTCAAAAGACAGCTGTTTTATATTTTATTCATTATTTTGTGTGTTATTGTGCTAAGAGTGACGCTCCTTTTGTTATTTTCAAAAGTAGAGAACAAAATCAATTTCCTATATTCATCTTGATGTGAAAAAAATACCGTTAAAGCGAAGCAATGGCTTAAAAAGTGTTATGAGAACTCCGTTTCATCAGAAACAACAATAAAACATTGGTTTGCCGACTTCAAACGTGGTCGTAGAGACATTGATGATGCAAAACGCAATGACCGTCCAAATGAGGCAGTAACACCAGAAAATATTCAAAAAAAATCCACTTTTTCCTTTTGAATGATCGAAAAGTGAAGTTGTGTGTGTTAGCTGACATCGTAAATATGTCAAAAGAACGTGTTGGCTTTATATTGCATATATTGCACTATTTTCTCACTATTGAATGTCTCTTGACACCATATCAACCGTATGTTCACTCATACTAGAATCCATGGCGGCATTCGGAAAGTTAATAGTTCACAAAACAATCTTTTATCTCAAAACTCTACTTTAAAAAAAAATTATAGGATATAAGCTAACCATTAAATTATCACATTATCTTAACTTTTTTCAAATTTAAAGGAATTTTTTGAGTACTTCAATCATTCCAAAATCTTGTCAGTTGGTAACCTGAAATATATTGGAATTTTTTTCTGAGGCAAGTGTAATAGCCACCAAAGCAAAGTTATAATTTACGTTTTAAACTAAAATTGACGTCTCTATGTGTAACCAATTATATTTTCTTTATTGCAAATTGAATTTTTCTAGTTAAATAGAGGTTTTAATCAACGTCATCAGTAACTGATTCCATTTGAATGTTTCCATAATTCCTTAATCTAATAATTTTTTTGTTGAGCAATACTGTATTTGAAAAATATTGGTCATGGTATTACGTAATACACAAGAAAATAATTATCTGTTGGTTAAGCTACAAAAAACACTAATAATAAGACATTTGACATTCAATTTAACAACCCTTGATGGAAACGATGACCTTTTCTAATAAGCTTCTTTCAAGTTTAAGCTTTTTAATTTTTTTTTTCTTCAAAATTTCATTTTAGATGCAATTATTTGGATTGCTATTATTTGAATGATTCAATTACAATTAGATAATGCATTTTCCCCTCCCTCAATGCTTCACACTAAGGATTTAATTAGTTCATAATAAGATAATTCATTTATAAGATAAATTATCCAAATATCAATGCATTCATCTTCTTTGTGATGGATAAATCATTAAGAAAAACAAAAATAAATTAATTTGAACTTTTCGTATTTATGTAGGAATTATGTACAAAATTGAAGAATTAACAATGATATTGTGAATCTATGCTATTGTGTTATTTAATAACTCATAGGTATTATTTTTTTAATGTTAATTTGTTTGAACAATAATTATAAGAATTTTATAAAAAAAAAGCCATTCACTATTGGTGAAGAACTGATCTTGCCCTCCACTAAAGACATTTGCCCTGAACTTCTTTATAGAAGAGGGTACTCTTAAAAAGATATCATAGGTGCCTCTGTCGGCTAACACGGTGACTCGACGCAAGAAGAAGACCAACTGCTGGAGATTGCAAATGACAGTGGCCTTAAAATAGTGAAAGAGACAACGACTCTATCAGTATTTTGGATTAAAGTCCTGGCAGAATACCCAGAGATCGCTAACACAGCGCTGAAAACCCTGTTGCCATTTTCAACATCCTATCTGTGTGAAGATGGGTTTTCTGCAGTGACAGCCACCAAAACAAGGCAAAGGAGTAAATAAATATTACACTGTGGGTGTCTTTGTTTGACATTGCTCCCAGATGGGGTCTTCTCGCTGCAAAGAAACAAGCATAGGGCTCCCTTTGATTTAGTGTTACGGACAGTTTTTGATGTTATCATATGTTATATTGATGGAGTAATGTGTTAATAAAGTTATTACTTCCTAATGTTATAATATCATTGTAATGTTGAAGTAATGTGCTAATAAAGTTCCATATGAGTACGCAGTGGATTCACGTTTATTATTATTATTGGTATTTTAACCCCCCGATCCGCAGTGAAATTGTCAAGCATATGTTTGTCAATTACGTCAGAAGGGGACAGTGGTACAAACCTATCTAAAAATTAATTATATTCATATAATTTAAAGTTCTTATCAAGATCTTATCTATTTCATAGTTAAATTATATATATTAAAGTTATAACTATTATTCACTTTAAATTAACCAATATCAAATATCTACATATGACGTCAATTAGAATATAAATTTAATTTGTTCACTTGATGGGTTAATCCATGAATATGATTGGTTCATTCGATAAAGCAATGCAAAGAGACTTGTAGTTATATTTATCCTTAAAAAAACAAACACAATAGATTGAAAATATTTTCACTTATAATATTTTTGTATCTCACGTAATTGACAAAGCTTTGCAACCGATAGAAAAAATCAAATAATTGACCGATATATTTGGTATAAAAGGCTCTAAGAAAATCCCCCGTTGAAAAATTTTCTCAAAGGATTTTAAAATAATTAAATGCATATATTTTAAGAACCTTGTTACTGATATATTTCTAGATCAAACTTATATTCCTTGGTTTGAATATTATCTTAATATGCCAATATTTGAGATCTGAGGGAACTATTTTAATTTGGGATTACACCAATAAAGGCATTTTTTAACACATCAGTTGTTAAATAATACTTTTGAAATAATTAACTTATCTGGAAAATAAACGTTCCAAATAGGCTATCTATTGATTTCCAACTCCTGGCCTAGAAAATATAGGTTAACATATATCTTTTCTGAAGTGTACTTATGTGCATAAATGAAATTTAAAAAAATCAATATAATAATGTTTATAAATTTCGTCAAAGTCAAACATTGCCAAATAGTCATGGTATTTGTTAATTATATTTATATGTATGTAAATCTAAATTACATATGTATATAATATGTAAGTATATATGTACTAACTGCATTAATGCCTTCATTCATTCATTGCAGTTAGTATATTGAATAAACATTAACCAAAAAAACAAAAACAATGTTTATAAAATGTGAAGGAAAAAAAAAGTTAATTATATACATATATTGAAGGGAAAAGCAATTATTTCCGTATTCTTCCATAGGTTAAACCATCAAAATTTAGGTCATAGATAATAAGTATGAAAAATATATAAGTTTCTACGTGAGAAAATAAAATGTATGTATTCAGAACACCTTTTTTTTTGTTTGTTTGCCTAAAGCTTAAAACAACATTATCAAATTACCAAGTAACAGAGTTGTTTTATTAAGGCAATGTTTTAATATCGAATTGACTTGGCTTATCTTGAGTACAAGGCTCTGGCTTCCGGATGCAGATTCTAACATTGCAATGCAGTGGAACTTACTGCTCTTTGTCTAGTGGGTCACAAGTTATAGAGGGTTGTATGTATACATGCAATGTAGGTGGTTCCTATCAGGGTTGCAATTCGTAAGACTGTGACAAGTGACAATCATGGTAATATTTTGATAAGTCATCTTTACAATGTCTTTAAAGAAACAAAAAAAAAAAAAAAAAAAAAAAAAAAACACAGCAGGAGCCTCATTAATTAAATAAGCACCTCATGAAATTTAGTTTCTGTCACCAAACATCATATAAATTAGAAAACGCTTATTGACAATGAAAATGCTGTTCTTAAAAGTCATGGAACATCCCATAAATTCACGGTTTCTATATTTTGTATATTGAGAACCAGATCCACCCACGACCGTGTTCACACCTATACTGAACGTATTTTTCGAAATATTGATGGTATAGAATTTGTCAAAATTTTGCCTCCAATATTGAAAATGCTTGTGATTCACTTTTTTAACAGATAATTTGTAAAGAAAAGTTAGTTAATTAATATCTATTCTATATATGTATATTCCTTAAATTACCTGATATGAATCCTTCTGTCTTGAAAAAATTATTTTTGCTAATTTTCAATCAAATCAATAAATTGAATTTATATTTACTAACTTACAATTATGTAAGCTCTAAGTTCTACACACTAAATATATAATATTTCAAATATAAACATAAAGTCTTACATTGGATAGATATAGCCTTAAAAATAAGTTTGTATGCATTGAATGTATTCATACATCTGCAGGTTTCGTCATGTGACTCTTTTAACGCTCAAATTTGCTATATTGATACTTCTTGACTTGCTCCCAGGTAACTGAAGGTGTGCTCATTGAGATGCGTACGGACGAACATTTCCTGATATCTTCTCCCTTTTTGTTGTTATTATTACCCTTCCGTAAATTTTAAATATGCAGTGTAGCTCCTTCAACAAACGGCACGAGCCCAATAATGCACTAAAGGGCAATAATAACTTTTAGACATAGGCAAAATGTTGAGATGGTATTGATTTTAAAGAAAAAAAGAAAAATATCAATTGATAGAACAAAAATGTCCATCCCTAATAAGCTCTAGGGAAAGGCGATTTGTTGAGGTGAGTGAGCATGCCCGTCAGTACCATCTGGTACCTCTGTTTCATTTTATTGGTTGATATTTATTGATAATGTTATATAATACACAATAAATGATGGACGCTAAGAGAACTGGATGAAATTTGAATTTTCATTAATCCAGGTGAACTTTCTTTGTTTCTGATTTCTGAATATTTCAATCTTGAACTATACAGTAGTGCAGCAAGTTGCCACTACAATGATACAGAGCAGACTCAATTCAAATTGATTCTCAAGGTAGTGGATCCAACAAATATTTTTCTTTCCTTCTTTTTAAACTCAATACTATCTCAGCATTTTGCCCATGTCTCAAAAATAACAAAAAGGGGAACAATATCCACGACGAGCCTATTGGGATAAACACAAACACACTGTATTCTCCCTTCAGCTGTTTTTCATCAGTTGACTCTTTTGATTTAAAGCAGCTGTCCAATATTAAAAAGTTGGCATAAGGGAAAATACGAAAGGGATGCTACCAGTTGTTGTTTTTCCAAATTTTTCCTTTCCCTTTTGAGAGTCGAGGTTGCGAGTAATCAAAAAAGCTCGTCGTGAAGTGTGCTCACCAGTGAGCATATGTACTATAAACTATTTATAGGTGTACCATTTTCAAAGCTTTTCAAGTATCTAAAGGATCTTTAAAGGAACTTTACAAAATCCTTTAGATATTTACATAAAAAAATAATAATTTTTTCTCAAAAAACTAAAATATTAATAGTATTTATCAATTTATTCATTAGTAGATTAAAAAAATAATTTTTTTTTTATAAATTATAAGACATGACGGATGATCGATCTAAATTTTTATGTTTGCCAGAGAAAATAACTTACAAAATATATAATATGTAGATATTAGACATTGTTCATCATTTTGTAAGCTCTCGAAAATAAATAATTATTCAAATATATAAACGACTCAATTTAGAAAAGTTTCACTCCTTGTTAAATGATTAAAATAACCATTATATATATATATATATATGTACAAAAAGTCGATTTAAGAAAATGTGTCTTTGTTTCCAAGTTTTATAATATGTATGTGTATTAATGAGGAAAAATAATTGGAAAGTTTTTAATTCAAAAATATAAGTTGTTGTTACAAAAACCTAAGAATACTAATTGTATTTTTTTTCAAAAATTAATAATTCTGCTTTAAGCATCTTCCTCTGGCAAAAATATGTACTTGCTATATACCATATGTATATTTAAAGTTTTTCATTTGTTTGTTTAACAAATAATAATTAATATAAATTGTGATACTTATATTAATTAACATCCTTATACGAATAGTGTTTATTTTGTCAAATTTTTTCCTTAATTTGAATAATATGCCAATATTTGAGATTTGAGGGACTCTCCTAGGAACCTGTAGCAAATAAAGAATAACGTGATCATACTAACACTTATTTTCCCATCCAGTAAATGGACAACTGTAGCCACTTTGGAACTTTTATTTTCGAGATATTTTCAAAAGTATTGACGAACATACAAATTATACAAATTTTCCTAGAGCCCAAATTAGTCATAAATTAATGTGTGTTTTTTAGGACTTTTTTTTGGCGAAAGGCATATTCCTTGCATATGACTATTCTTCATTAACTGCTCTACAATTTCTATTATTATTATTTTTCAATTAGTTCTCTAGAAGTTGCGATTTCGAGCAAATAGTGATCCTTAAAAAGTCATGCTAAATATACGTCATCTAGCAGCAACACTTGGTTCTTATAACGTCAAAATATAGAATAGTATTATAAAAAAGTAATGGCGCAGATGAGAAGGAAAATATAAGAATGAGCTTCATCATTACATATCAACCAGTTAATACGGTAATCGTACTAGTGGAAATTATTATTCCTCTATTTGGTGAAAATTATACTCATCACTCTTTAGAAGGGTAAATCGCACTTTAAAGATGCATAATGCTTTAAAAAAAGATATGATACATAAAATATAGATAATTATCTAAAAGATATGTTAACGAATCCTTTATAAATTTTGTTTATAAGTAGCAAAATTTAGAATAATAAAATAGTCCTGATCTACTCTAATGAAGTATAAATAGCTAGAAAATGAAAAGGACTGTTTTCTCCTTTTCTTATTTTTTTTCCAGCATCGTTTCTATGAAATATCTAACATGCGTAGAATATACAGGGATGGAACTTTTGTAGAGAGCAGGGAAAAGGGGTTTAAATTATGGTACTTTTGATTAAAAGACTCTTTGCTAAAATCAATTCCGTGGTTCTTTTTGCAGCTCTAGGGAGGAGAGTCTTCTATATTTCAAATCCCACTCTGACAAAGAGGTTCCTTACTATTTGAATGCACCCCCACCCCCTCCTACTCCCTAGAAAAAGGCTTTCAATATAGAGATTATTTGTGGACACAGGACCTTTATCTATTCGCTTGCCTTACAAAAATAACGACTGTTTTTCCCCTCACATCCACTGAAAATGTTTGTTGTATAATTAAATCCCAAGATTTTTTTCCGAACTTACAAAGTAACTTCCTGCATATCCTGTTCTAACCTATCATTAAAGTTTGAGTTACCTGTGGGCTGTATAAAAGTATAAATTAGGCTGCCTTACTATAAGCATTTTATCGTAATTCAATTACTCCATTTTAAAATATAATATTTGATATGGTTGCTCTTAGATATATAAAATTATGTATTGTACATATATTTGAAAAGTGGTTTTTTTTTGTGTTAGAATATTGAAATTTTATTTTGAGTCTACTGTGGTCTTATATAATTGATTTGTTAAATGAAAGATTCAATATATAGGTACTTAAGTTATTTTTTCTCTTAAAATTTCTTATTTATATGCACATTTAGTATGATTAGTTTTGGGTTTCTTATGACTATTTGAAATCAAATGCACTTTTTGTTGACAAACTTTTCTTTCTCCCCTTATACGTTGTTAACAGTAGAATTTTTACTATTATTATTAATATTTTTTTTTTCGAAAAAGTATATATTATATATAAAGGTACTTTTAAAAGTAAGTTTAATGGCTTTGAACGACAAATAAATATATGGAAATAGTCTTTCCGTCAGCCAAAATTTACCAGCTATTTTGGCGTGTAAAATCTGCTGATGTCCGGTATTTTGTAATCCCTACGGTCACAATGTCCTCTGAAAATATCTCTATAAGCAAAATATTATTTTTTTTTAATAATTTACATTACACAACTAGGAATGTAAATAATATGCAAATGGGTTGTGTAAAATAAACAAAAAGAGAAAATCATCAACCTGGTAAATCTGACAACTTGATGAATGTTGAAAGGGAAGAAGCTTGAGCTGTCATGACGTTTTACTAAGCTACATGCTGCTATTCTCCTTTATATATACAAATGAAGACATCAATAATAAATAATAACATTATGTATGTACACCATAGATGAGAGGCAAAAAATCAACTGAAATTAATTTCAGGAAATTATATATTTTTAACTAATAATAATTATACGAGGACTCGGGCCCTTTTTTGTTTCGCTATATTTTATTCGCTTTATTAACCTTAATGAGTGTATTCCTTCATGTGAGATCTTTACTATCAGGTAGATGTTCTCCCCTTTCAGTAACAAAGGAAAAATGATAACAGCTTTGGAAAACAAAAAGTACTGTTCGAAGAGCCAACTCCGCAAAATCTCGCATGGGGCATTTTGCATATTTTTTACATTCCTATACACAACAGTCAACTATAAGGTGAATTTTTCTCACCACTTGCCGAGGCGAATAAAGAAATCAATAAATATGGAAATTATAACAGCTGTGAAAAAAAACTGCTGTTTGGCAGAGAGCAAAGTAACAAGACTGATGCGCATTGCAAGTTACAGAAAAACACTCACCCCCTTTGATTTTAAATCAGTTGTTGCAGAGTTCACTGCAACAAAAACGTGTAGAAAGTATGATAAAATGATCAATAAAAACACTTTACTGTAGATTGATATGCCTTGATATTCTTCCTTTATAGCTTGAATATCATTTCATTATCATTTTAATCGAATTAAATTCAAATAATATTTGATTGGAATTTCAAACATTTATCCGGTAAATTGAAGATCTACCAGTCACGTGTTCCAGTGTCAATTTTTTCTAACGGAAACCATGCAATAGAATAAACCTTTCATATAATTTTTGGTATTTAAATATAGTTTTTAATGGTTCTCTGACCATTACTTTTCATACTTCAGTAAGAGACACTCATGTGTGTAAATGATTAGGATCTTTCTTTTTCTTTTTTTGAAATACGGTCAAGGCCTTTATGTGTGAATTGCATAATAGCCTTTACATTGTATAAAATATTTCTTTTTGTCTTTTTTTAATCATACTCAGACATATACTATACAATTTGATTGCAGATATAAGTTGATATCTTTATACTGTCTGGATATTCAATACTATATCTTGCAAGACATTAAAGACTCTTTTCTTTCCAGGGTATAGTTTATGTGTTTTTATTATTGGGAATTGAGAGCACTGGCAGAGATCCCCACATTCTCCTCCCTCTCTAGAATAATTTTAGACACTCAAATGAAAAAAAAAACTTTTTTAAACTCTTCAAAATGGTTGGCTAAAAATCAGAATCAAAGTTTTGTCTGGTCCTGTGTAATTCCGCCTAGAATTAACTTCTAAAACTTTTTCTATATTTCTATTGCCCACCCTCACTATGGAATTTTATTTGCATTCTTGATTAAGAATATATATGAACTCCTATTTAAAAGAAACGGTATGTAGATGTTCGTTTATGTTAGATGATGCATGGATATTATAGGGCCTTAATTTTTAAACATAACTTTATTTTTGTGGTTGGTTGAATAAATTTATAGTTCGCATTGTGATTGTTTTGAACACCAAGTACGGATTTTTTTTTCTTTTTTGTAAGGATAGGTCATTTTTGTCATAACTGATTTAAAATATCATAAATTTGAAATGAATGATACGCACTTCAGTATGACGTCAATTAGATCATGAATTGAATTATTTCACTCGGTGAATTTAATTTGTTCTAATTCAATGAAGCAACATGGAGCACTACAAGTTACCTTCATGTTTAGTAAACATACATTGAAGCTGGATTCAAAAATGGAATCAAACTTTCCATTCTTTTTTTTATGACTATAATGTGAAAATAAAATAAAAAATAAAATAAAAAAGCTGGAAAAATCATGGAATGGCGGTCAGTTAGCTGTTTATTCTTTTTCGTTTCTTTTACGCAACGTTTATTCCCTTTTTTTATTCCTCCCTTTTATTTTGTTTATAAAAAAGATCTTCCCTAGGATGAGGAAGAGCCTCCAGCTCTCCTCTACATAAGGCAAAATTGCTATAACATGCAATATAATTTGAATTTATTCTCCACATTTGTAACGGTAAGTAAGTGCATTTCACACATTCACAGGATTTCATGTCCCATAAATCCATTTTTAGAAAAAATCAATTCTCTAATGTATAGTAGCTCCAAAAAACAACTCGGTTTAAATGGGACCATATTATATGCATAGCAAATATACTTTAATGTCCCCTCATTTTGCACCTGCCCCCCCCCCCCCCCATGTGACCTATATATGTATATTTGCCTCCAAAAGCAGAGGTTAATATTCATGTCAAAATGTTTAAATGTTTTCCTATCATGTTAGCATGATCATGGCTTTATTTTTGTCTACTTTAATAAGAATTTTATTTGTCAGTAATTTACATACCTAACTACACAATACTATGCAGTTAGAAATGGTAATAAATATTAAATTGAGGACATTGCGTGTACATAAATATGTAAGGAGTCGCATGATAATTGAATTCTACATATATCTTACTTTTTATATGACGTCACATGCCTTTTATTTAAGGATCTACCTTCTACGTCTACATATATGCCAATATGCAAGAGTCACAAATGAATTAATGACTTTATTAAAACTAGGTATTGACATTTGTGAAAATCTGTTTGGTTTTGAAAACCATGGGCTGTAAAAAATATTTTTTTTTTTTCGTAGCTGAGGATTCAAGTCGTGATATACAAAAAACAGTACGAAAGGAAGCCATAGTGAGTCTATCATTTGTATCCTTCAATTAGTAAATATTAATTATCATTCATTTCTACTGATATAAGTATCTAATTAAACCTTTTAAAGTGTTGCAAATTCCACTTAAAGGTCACTAGAATTACCAATCACAATGAAAGACTAGAAATATTATAGAGAATCCTCCAATTAAAAGAGCAATATTCTAGCCAAATAACGTCTTATTAGGCAAATAAACTCTTTAAGCAATAGCTAACGTTCCTGGATAGCTGAGCCCATCCTTGAAACTTAATTATAATGTCTATAATTAAATCGCAATAGTCTTCAAATAATATTGGGTTGTTTCTATGTGGCTAAAGATTTTGACTTCATTAACAGCTTTTGCTACAAAAATTAACTTGTATCCACCCTTCTTCCTCCATAGTTGTAATAAAATATCTTCACTTACATATGTGTCAAGTCAACAATGATTGATTAAGTAATAAGTCCAATAATGACAACTGTATTATAGGAAAAAACTAACTGCCACACAATAAATCTCTGGGACTATGAAAAAGATGGACGTTCTTTCAGGGACCACATCGGCTTCATATACAGTCGTAACATTTATCCAAAAAACTCTGTTTGATGGATAAGAATCCTTGGTTTTTCGATTAAAAGTGACATTTTAGTAAAAACCGTGCGGTATAAATCTTAAAATGGCTCCGAAATATTTAGCCGTTATATTATTTATGAAGTAAAAAAAAACTTAAAAGTGGATTTTCTCCTTCTCAATATTTGAAAACAAACTTGCCTTCTTGTTGACTTGACACATATGTATAATGTCTTCTCTTATTTCAAATAAAGGATAGTTTCCAGTATGTATATTATAGAAAAAGCCGGGTTTGTGTGGGAAGGAACATTAAATTCCTTGAATTGTCTTTTATTAAAGCTAATCAAATCCCATGATCCCACATAACAATCCCTACTAAAAGCCCAATGCATTTTCAAATGACATTGAGTATAATAAAATCAACTCATAATGAAAGAATGACTCGTATAACCAAATCAATAATTTATTTTATTAGTAAATAAATTTTTGCAGGTTTATACAATTGACAATGACACATGGATATAATATGACAATGTCTACATACTTTTATGATTCTAAGTTTATATTCTATTTTTTTTAATATATTATTTTATTTATTACAAATGATTTTCAATCTTGAAATAAACATTTCATGATTTCTTCAGTTAATTTTGGTGCATTTTATTGATGGAAATCAATGATAAAAAGGAGTGAGGAGGAGGGGACTTGTAGAACTCGTATTATTGAGCTCAGTGTATTTTTTTATTCTTGAACTTGGAATGAAAAAGAGAGTGAATCAAGATTTGTCCCTTTCAAAACTTTTGCTTGAATCATTTTTTTTAAAATAAACTGTTGATAACGTTAATTCTGAGTTCCAATCATAGAGAGAGAGAAAAACAAACAAACAAAGGAACATGGAGGGGATAAAATCTTTTCAAAAACTCAGATATTGATTTAAGTGAAAAATACATCACTTATAAAATATCGAACCGAGTCTCAGCATGTATGTATCTCTATGTATGAAATATCTAAGACATTTTGCATGCTTAAATAATATCAAGGGCAAGTCAATTTGAATTATTTTTATATTTTATATCTTGTCAAACTTAGATGTAGCTATAAAACGATTTATGTATTACAAAGTAGGACAGCTCCATAAAAACACAAAAGACAATAGGTATGTAGATATTAAACAAACCAAAAAAAACCCTGAAATGCATCTGTTTACAATAGTCAAAAACGTGATGAAAATGTGATGAGGAACCCTTGCTCTTACTTATACGTATAGAATATTGTGTGCATTTCATACAAAGCAAAAAAAAGCAAAAAAAGATTTGCATATTCCTTTGTCCATGTTTATTAGTATTCCTTGTGCTACAAAAACCATTGCATTTCTCTATGTATAGCACTCAAACAATAGATCAATGTTGTTATTGGTTGTATGCATGTAATTTAACATATATGTGACTATTTTTTTGTAACCAGAAAATGAATAACTTGCTTGGTAAATTAAATTCTTTATGTTAAATCAGATCCTGATAGCACTGGAAACGGAGTCTCCCCACACATTTATATATCTCAAAAGTGGTTCCCTTTCCAAAAGCCGGAGTGGGAACTAGGGATACACGATCTGATAGTCTCAGGAATCAAAATCAAGATTCTAAAGAAATTAAGAAAGAGCACTAAAATGCATATGAGCAACGTGGTAATTAGTCATGGGACTTTTGTGAGGGAAAATCATAGGTTTACCGATTAGAATACCCAGTTGGTACTCCTGCTTTTCTTTTCCTTTGTTTTTTATTTAAAAAAAATTAATGGTCCTTCTGTATTGGATCGTTGTGGTGCTACCATGTACGATTCTTCTTCCTACAGTGCACCATTTTTGCCCATTCTAAATTATAACCGGCAGCTGCTCTGAATAAAGTATCTTCTATTCATAGTACCATATGAACGACTCACTTTTTGTGGGCTAAACAAAAATACACTGTAGTCCCATTTCTCGTTGATTTCATCGACTATTTTTTTATTTAAATCAAGAGCTGATTCTGCATATTACATATTTAAAAGGACATTCATACTTCTTCTCTAGCCCGGACGTACTTTTGTATGGCAAAATATATATAGCCACCATTTGTTATTGTTGTTCAAATTTTTCCTTACCTTATTGAAAGTCGAGGTTTCGAGCAGACAAATGAGCTAACTGTGATGTCTAGGAATGTAAATAATATGCAAATGGGTGTGTAAAAAAAAGAAAGAAAAAATCAACCTGGTAACTCTTACAATTTGATGAATGTTGAGAGGGAAGCAGCTTGAGCTGTCATGACGTTTTACTAAGCTACAAGCTGCTATTCTCCTTTATATATACAAATGAAGACATCAATAATAAACAATAACATTATGTAGACCATAGATGAGAGGCAAAAAATTAACTGAAATTAATGTCAGGAGATTATATATTTTTAACTAATAATAATTATACGAGGACTTGAGCCCTTTTTGTTTACATATTATTTGCTTTATTAACCTTTATGCATGTATTCTTCCTTCATGTGAGATCTTTACTATCAGGTAGATGTTCTCCCCTCAGTAATAAAGGAAAAATGATAGCAGCTTTGGAAAACAAAAAGACCTGTTTGAAGAGCCAACTCCACAAAATCTCGCACGTGGCATTTTGCACATTATTTACATTCTTAGTGATGTCTCACTCCAGCCTTTTCCTCTCACTCTTCAGAAGTGGCATCCTTACATAATATATAAGAAGGGATGCCAACATATGTATTTCAAGAATGATTCAGTTTTATTAAAAAGGAATAAAATTCAATTTGTCTTCTTTTCTCCAATCTAAGTCTTCAGGATGAGGTATTTAGGGCTTAATATTTTAAGGTCCTCGAATGGGATTTGTTCTGTTACCCTCTATACTAATATAATGAGTGTTCTTATGCCCACAAAAATTAATTAATTTCACATTCAAATTACAAACCCCTGCAAATTTAATTAAAAACTTGTTGGTGCGGCTCAATGATACACAATTACCAGTGCACTCAATTGTCTGGAAACTATAGTAACTTAATTGTGATTTTAGTAAAAAAACAAAATAACTAAAAACATGAGTACATATATCTGCTTTCACATTAATCAAATATCTTTCTATACATATGTATATCATGCATGAAGAATGAATTGAATTATGAATGCACTTTCAAGAAGAGAAATTCATATATTGTTGAATAATTAAAGTTATAGATACATTATTCATTTTTTTTTGTCTTGAAAGAAGTTAATCTTGTATGTAAAAAAGCAATCTGTTGTGTCGCTACGAGATAGGGTAACAGTGAATACAATATATGTAAATCCCCACATAACATAGAGAGTCAGCTGTTGATCTCAATACCCTTGCTCCTTATTTGTGTCTTGAAGATTGATTTAAGCTGTGAGAGCAACTGCTATTAAATGATATACATAGAATAGTCCAACAGTTGAATAGAATGACGTCAACATTCGACAACAATCTATGGATATCGAGTCTCATTTTCTTATCTTTTTAGAGGAAAGGTAGAGAGATACAATATCGTTTACTTTGTGATCACAACATTATCTTTGATAAATCTCGCAACCTTTTCTAAAAAAAAGAAATCTTTTGTTAATTTACTCAAATCCTTTTAAGACAAATGGCAAATGATTCTCTTTTTTTAGGAATTGTAAGCAAATTCAAATAATAAACTCAAACACTCTATTGAAAAGGATGCATTCAAATTGGGAATGTTCTTTAATGACCAATAATAGGAAGAGAAGCGAATGAGGTGGGGTGAGAGTGATTTGTAAATAATTCCATATTAAGGACCCATACAATCCAAGTATCAATACGTAGTGGAAGGAATTCCACTATCAAACTCAAGTATTCATTTAAAAATTTTATGTGGGCATATTTTAATCAGTATTTTTGATTAAAACTTAGTTCATGGACCATAAAATCTAATCTCACAATATCTGAAGTATGCACTCCAATTTATTTAATCTAAATATTCCCCTGTTTACTTTTATTTTCCCATCATTTTATAATCCCAATAAACCACAAAAATTATAATATTTTTTGAGTTGCACAACCTCACTCAGTAAATAATAATATCAAACAGTACATTATTGTAAACCCTCTTATTAGTATGCATCCCATGTAGCAAAATGGATTGCAAAATCCACAACTTTCTACTTATTCAATCTTCTTCTTCTTCTTATAACAAATTGAAAAAAAAAAAAAAAAAAAAAAAAAAAAAAAAAAGATTTGTTTTTCTTGATCTATTCCCGGAAGGCTTTTACCTCTGAGTGGCTATTCAAAATAATGTACAGCTTATGGTTTGTGCATTGAATGATAATAATAATCAATACTCTCATCAAAATTACTCCCTTTTCCACTTAAACTAAATTATTAATTTCTTTGTATATTTGGTACCTTTTGCATGAGTGATGACCATTTGGAACAAATTGTATGATCAGTGGATTTTGTGTAAAAAATTGATAAAAAGTACAAACTCCTTGACTATTCCTTATTTAAATTATTATGAGAATATTTTCACAGACATGAATATACTTGAGATTAATAATAAAAAAAATCCACTAGAAAAAAGAAATGAACAGCTGACAAAGATATACTCATATTTAAAAGGAATAATTGAATTCCACCTGAAACTGAACTCCAATAGTCCTATAATCAAAATATATACTTTCATATCAATAACTTCTATTTATGTCATTTGAGCTTTCAAATATTATTTTTTTCCAAGGAAAAAGTAATTATAAAGAAGTGCTTTTAGTGGAGTTTGACTATACAAACAATGGATATGTTGGGTATATTTTGATATATTTTAAAAAGTTATGAATAAGACAATTTATTATTTAAAAAAAAAAAAAAGATTAAGTAAATCCTTTCCAATTTAACAAGCACCATCTGTGTTCAGATACAAAAATGTATGCCAAGAGATATCCATAGAATTTTCAAAACTATCTAATATAAAATTTGTATTTCTTTAACCTCCCAAAAAAAAAAAAAAATACACAAATATGAAGCAAAAATGTTTATATATATATATATAGTTATATGTTATATATAAAATGCTTGAAGCTATCTTGTTAGAAAAAAAGATTATTTGTAAAGCAAATATTTATTCAAAGAATAAAACGTCAATCCAACATATCCTTTAAAAAAAGTAAATAAATAAATCCTTGTATGATAGCAAATGTTAATAAATCCTAATCAATGTCGATTTGGAATCCTTTAATCCAAGATTTCCAGGGGTATTATGGCTATTTTAAGGGTGTTTTTCTATTATATATATAATACATATATATGAAATTAAGACATCTATGGATTATTTGATCTGCAATAACATATTAAATGAATTAAGATTGCTTAAGATTTTCTAAAAAGTATGTGAAATATATTCTATGAGAGAGCTCTTTCTTAACTTTGACTGAACACAAGAAGGAACGTATTTTTAATACAAGGAAGGGAAATCCTTGTAATCTGCTCGTCAACATGGCTACGATAATAATACAATTAAATTTAATTGCAATATACATATAGCAAATATATATAAAAATATACATTTTACAAAGTATACATAATTACTAAACTTGTTGAAAAAGAGATATTCCCGGCGTGGAAGGAAATTGCCCTCTTAATTTTGTTAAAAAAATTATGATAACCATGAAAATTTAAAGTACAGGAGGCAGTGGGTAGTGTGATTATCATTGAGGAATACAAATATATTGTAAGTGTCATATTTAGATGACACTTTAATCACACAAAATTTTATTGTTTTTGTTTTTCAAAAAGTTTGTGCAATCTAAGTAGGTATATGTATAATTCGATAAAGTATTTAATATCCTTGAGGCATTAAGATGTACTTAATGTTTAAAAAATGTAATAACCAAGAATTTTAATCGAAATTAGTATTACGTCTATATATACTCTCGTTATTTTTAGCAGATCCAGCAACCTAATGAAAACGAGTCAACACAATTGCATTCTTATTATGTTTTAAGTGTGAACAAACATGAACTTTGTAGAGTAGGAGTCCTTGATTCAAAATGGCCTATGATCAATCAATAAAATCTTACTCCAATTAACTGAATTATTATTTTGTGCAAGGCACAACAACTTATATGGAAATATTAACCTGATTAAAACGCAATGCAGGGTACTTAATATTTATAAAAGATCTCTAGAAGTTAATTGATGTATACTATGACTCATTATAACTTACAAAATCAAGGTCTTTTTTTTGAAATTTAGTTTCTATTTTGACAGAAAATAATAATAAGACAAATTGGTAGTTCCCTAAATATCATCAACTTAAAAGTATTTTTATTTTTTGTCTTCTAATTGTCCGATAGGTTGAGAAATGTAATGAAGACTACACAGGTCAACAAATTTGAAATGTCAAAAATCCTACGGGGTATAAGTTTAACAAAAGTTATTTTGTTTTGCACACTAATTTCAAATCTGTAAATTTTTTTTAAGAGTCCGACGGTTTTCGAGAAATCGGACCCTACTTTTTGACCTCATTTGGCCCATTTTCCAACTTCAACTTCAGTTTGAGCCTAGAAGAATACTCATTTTGTGCATTAAAAAAAGATGATCCACTAGTGTATTTAATGCTGATTCCATTTCCAGTCTTTGTTTTGACCTATAGAGGTCAAAGTCGGTTTGTACTTAAATATTACATAAAATAGAATAATATAGACTGCATTAAAGAGGTGAGACCCACAGTTTTTAAATGAAATGTCAAGCGAACTATAAGATTGCTTAACTAAAATGGATAAATCTTCATTCAATTTTGAGCAAAAGTTAGCTAGAAACCAAATACTCATTAATTGCCCCTTAGGATGAGAAACCTAATGAAGATTATTATTATTATGTAACAGGTTAAGCCTCCAAAATGAATAATTTATTTACACTTTAGTATTTTTTGATCAACTGTATGCAGACTTTTCTACTTCTCTTTCGCTTCTTCCTGTTGTGAATATTAATTTGCTACACACAAATTAGCTCATGTAATTCTCTGAACAATTCCTCAGCAATGCAATGAAGAATTCCTTGACAATTGGGAAAAAATAACCCACTCATTTAGAGGCCCTGATTTTTTTTTCTATTTGAAGAAGGAATATGTCATATTTGTCCGTTTAGTCAACATCAACAACGAGGAAATTATATAACAACAACAACATGGATGCGTCATGAGTGTTCAAAGTTTCAGTTAGATAGATTGAAACAAGAGTAGACTTCCAATTTTGCATCTAGGAAAATGAATGCAGTCAGTGAAAAAGGAGTAGGATTGTTATTTTCTAAGTCATGAATTTTGAACTGCTTCTCCGATCCCATCCCTTGATTGTATATATTTTAAAATTGACTACAATTGAATTGTCTTAATAAATTTATTACTTTTACATAATGAGAGTAAGAAAAAAAAATTCTTCCCTTATTGGGATTCATAAAATTCATATGTTATTCAGTCAATTAATCATATAAAAAGTTAAATAGCTCTTAAATTCGAATATATAAGATTTTTAAAATGAACAAGGTTGACTCAACCTCAAGACTCGAGTATTATTTATAGCGAAATCTTTTAGTGTCATCGATTCGAGGTCGACTCTAAAGTCTCATTTGAATGAGACTCAATTGTGGCTTTAGTATTTCTACATGGGGCAAAATATATAATTGGGGAATTTAAAAAACTTTTATTTAATCATCGAAATTCATTTGATTCCCCCTCTGATGCAATCCAGATGTGCCAACAGTTTTTTCAATTTTCCAAGCAATTACAAAATTTGTATTAAGTCAATAATTACAGAACAGTAACTCCTGAATTTAGATATGCAATTAAAATGATCGGTTTCTTGAGTAATATGATATATGTATCTCGAGAAATAAACCAGTGATTCTTTAAATTTCAAAAGAATAGAGTCTGGTATACTCATTGTAACTTTTTTGAGCTTCAACAACATTTCTCACAATTATATTTTAGTCATCATCTTTGAGACATTTGTAAAAACAATTTCCTGTGACTTTTATATATATAAAAAATCCAATTCGTGGTTATTGATATGCCACTAGTTGAAGTTGATTCGGAACTCGACTGCATCGAGTTACGTAACACTTCACAAAAGGACTCGACAATCAAACACACATGAATATTTTGACGTGTAATCTGACACAGATGTTAGTGGTAAGTGTGTCACCTTAAAAAACAAAAATATGTGTCCCATCAGAGTCCCCCCAAAAAATAAATTCAAATTTCCCGGTATTTTTTGCTCATAGTAGTACACACATTCTCAAATATTAATATATTTAAAGGAAATAATGACTTAGGCCCATAAACATTTATGAGCATAAATGACACCCGGAAACAGCCTTAATATGTATAGTATATACCTACTTAATACAAATTAAATACCAATTTATGCACGGTATCTATGTACTTCTATAATGGAATGACCTGTAATAAAAATAACTCTTTAAAAGGTGTGGCAGCAATTTCTTTCAAATTCTTATTTTTTTCACACGTTGCTATTGTTCTTTATAGTTTAGCATTAGTTTAGCAAACAGGTACTTGTATTTAGCTACGTAGTAATCATAAATTTCTTCATTTATGTATATATATATACATATAAATATATGAAAATTGAATATTTATCCCAAAGTAGAGTAAAAAAAGACATTCAGGTTATATTTAGAAAAAACCATAAAAAACGGATTTTGAGGGTATTTTGTGTGCACACTTAGATTATGCATGAAAAAAAGTATATTTTCTCAAGCTCTAGGTATTTGAAAGGATAATTGTAGTAAATATACCCATTAAAGCAGCTGCTTTAATAACGCTATATTCATATTCTATAACCATACATATATAATGACAGCAAACGACTCTATCGTCAATGGAGTAAGTATACTAATCCCTATAAAAAGGATCTTTAAGAGAATCTCAAATAATCCCTAAGTATGTACAATGTTACATACATAGTTTCAATATTTATAACTATGGTCCACCCTAGTATTAAAAAAAAAAAATAATAATCACTTAAAATCATGTAAATTTCTTTTTGACAGGCTCATTTTTCTTATTTTCATTCTTGAATTTTTGACTTAAAAATAGTTTTCATTTGTCTTTCATCACTTTGATTTGCAAATTATTTGCTTTTTATAAAAATGTACTTTATAAATCTGTCAAATAAAATTCTGATGAATTTATGACGTGTTGTGAGTTTGAAAAACTCAATTCAATGACTACAACTACTATTTTATAGAGTCTTATAAAATATTCCGTACAAATATGTAATTGTCTAATCAATTTTACTTTAATGATATAATCAATCTACACATCAATTGATCGTATAAATTAACTATTTTCTCTCACATTTTAATTTTATATTGAGTTGGAAATCAAATTAACTGATTGAAAAATCAATTCGTAGAGCATCAAAAATTATAGGTTGTCAATACTTCAAATATAATTTTTGTTTTATATTGTATAAAATTATATTATAATTGTGTAGAAAGCGATTGTTTTTGCTGACGTCAAAAATTGCTTAATAAATTGAAAAAAACTCCATGTTATATATATATATATATATATATGGCTTTAAAAACTAATGAATAAAAAGTAAATCATTTTGCCATAGGAGGAGGGTGTTTTTATTGTTTTTTTACAAAATTTAGCTATTTGCCTTTCCTCTAAGAATAGACAACTTTTTTTTTAAAATGATGACGTCATGCAAAAACACACTCTACATACATGAAAGTTTACAGGTACTTGGATATAATGGGGTTTAAGATATGCTGAATAATAAATCTTAAACTTATCTATTCAATAGGAAGAAAGAATAATTTAAAAATATCAAATATAAAATGCCAAAAAAACTAACTTTATCATAGCTATAAATTTAACTTCATGCATGCCAAATCGAAGTTCATTCAAAAGAGCAAATGTATTTCTTTTTTTTCTTTTTTTTTTTGAAGAGTGAAAAAGCTTTTGATGCAGTCATATATGTATTTATGATCATATTAAAGTATTCGTTCAAATTCAAAAATTTCAATTGCATATAATAATAATAATTTTATGTATTTAAGTACATAAGAGTGTTTGACCCTAACGTAGCTTCATTTTTAAGTCATTTCAGACCAATATATTCATTTAAGGCTACGAAATTCCGATTTCTGACACCATATTGGACATCGACCTTTTACAGTTTCGATAAATTTCACTGGTCAACAGTCAAATTCCTAAGGGGTATAGGTATAATAAATGTTATTCAGTTTTGCACGCCGATTTCAAATCTGTAATTATTATTTTTTTGAGAGAGTCCAAAGGTTTTCAAGAAATCGGACCCTACTTTTTTAGCTGTGTAATTTTTCATTCAATTTCGGGCAAAAATTCGCTAGAATGAAGGACTCACGGTAGAGCTACTTAAGTAGTAGCACGCAGAAGGATTTCAGCTGATTTCGTAATCCTTCTGTGCGCTACTACTTAAGTAGCTCTACCGTGAATATTACATTTATAGTGGATTTTTAATCGAAATTGAATGAAAATTTACACATTGATATGGACGATTTCTTTAAAGTTAAGGACTCTTATCGGGCGCTTAACATCTTGTTTGAAAGCTGTGGGTCTAAGACCTTTAATGCATTCCTTATTAAGTTTCATTTTTAAGTCATTTCAGACCAATATATTCATTTAAGGCTACGAAATTCCGATTTCTGACGCCATATTGGACATCGACCTTTTACAGTTTCGATAAATTTCACTGGTCAACAGTCAAATTCCTAAAGGGTATAGGTATAATAAAAGTTATTCAGTTTTGCACGCTGATTTCAAATCTGTAATTACTTTTTTTTTTGAGAGAGTTCAAAGGTTTTTGAGAAATCGGACCCTACTTTTTGAGCTAATTTGGCCCATTTTCCAACTTCAACTTCATTTAAGCCTAGAAGGATACTTATTTCGTACATTAAAAATGATGATCCGTTAGTGTATTTATTTTAGATTTTATTTGCAGTCTTTGTTTTGACCTAAAGGGACTCCTAGTGGCGTAGGGAACGGGAGTAGGCCCAAAAGTTGGCTAAACCCTTTGTACTTAAATAACTCCAAGAATATTACATGATATGGATCAATAAGGAATGTATTCACAAGCTGAGACCCACCACTTTCAAGGAAGATGTCAAGCGCCCAATAAGAATTCTAAACGAAGAAGAAATTGTCCATCAATGTAAGTATATAAATTTTAATTCAATTTCGATCAAAAATCCACTAGAAATCAAAGACTCGCGGTAGAGATACTGAAGTAGAGGCGTGTAGAAGGATTTCAGCTTGTTTCTTAATCCTTCTGTAACTTGTATTATACTTATACACCTTAGGATTTTTAAAAGTGCAAATTTGTTGATCATTGTTATTACACGGATTTTTAATGTTCCTCTGGGTCCTTGCCAACCTTGGACGGTCACTTCTTGTCCTTCTATCACATCTACCAGTTACACAAAGCTGAATTGTACTAAAGCTGATCAAGTTACCTAGGCAGCGATGAATTTGCAATGGCGTCTTTCCTTCATTGTAAAGTGGTTCAGCTGTCTTCCTCAATGGGTGCATCCTGACTGAATATGAGATGATTTGTTCGCTCTTTATTTAATTATTTTGCTTAGGTTTTTTAGGATTGAGTTTCAGACAATCAGCTTACAAAATCAATGAATTAAGTGTGCAAAAAGTTATACCCATTTTAGGACCTTCAAAACTTATAAATAACCCTTTATATACAGTGTGGCTATATTAATGACGAGCTCATTTTTCTGTTCTCCATGACAATTGCAAAATAGAGAACGGATGTTAAGAAAGAGTCTTAAATTATAAGCCCACAACTTTCACTTCCCCCCCCCCTCCTTCTCATCGCGCTCTTCAAAAGTCCTATCCCTAGGAATGTAAATATTATGCAAAATGCCGCGTGCTAGATTTTGAGGAGTTGGCTCTTCGAACAGTAATTTTTGTTTTCCAAAGCTGTTATCATTTTTCCTTTATTACTGAGGGGAGAACATCTACCTGATAGTAAAGATCTCGCATGAAGGAATACATGAATTAAGGTTAATAAAGTAAATAAAATGTAAACAAAAAGGGCTCAAGTCCTCGTATAGTTATTATTAGTTAAAAATATATAATTTCCTGACATTAATTACAGTTAATTTTCTGTCTCTCATCTATGTTATTATTTATTGTTGTATATATAATGGAGAATAGCAGCTTGTAGCTCAGACAAACGTCATGACAGCTCAAGCTGCTTCCCTCTCAACATTCATCAAATTGTCAGAGTTACCAGGTTGATGATTTTCTCTTTCTTTGATTTTTACAAGCCCGATTTGCATATTATTCACATTCCTACCTATTCTTATCGGCTATTTACCAATAGTTCAACATTTGGAAAGAATTGCCATACTCTCAAGAGTCCTTTTTCTTTCTTCTTCTTTGAAGGAAAGCTTGGAAGATATAATACAAATAACATTGTGCATTACATAAAATTATATATGAAAACTGTCTTTTAATCAAGTTTTCATGATCATTAATTTAATTTTTCAATAAGAATAAATGGAATGACAAAAAACAAAATTGCTCATATTTTATCGACCTACCATAATTTCATTTGATTTTTATTTCTAGGATACGTTGTAAGAATGTTAAAAAAAATAAAATTAAATTAAAAGTGGTTATAAATAGTAGAAGTGCATTTTTTTTGTCAATGAACCACACATATTAAGTTAGTTAGTTGATTCGACTGCAAATGTGTAATCATCTTAGGAAAGTAGTTTTGTATTTTAATGCATTTCTTGTCTAGTGAAAAAAAATAAATATATAAATTACAATATTTTGCAATAGTTTGCATCTATTCAATACAGGGTATACATATAGTTTTTCCCTCGATGTCTTTTAAAGTAAATTGTATAATTACTTTATAGACATATATATAGAAAATGATTTTGCCTTGATAACTATAAACTATCTGAACCAATTTTTAATGATGTTGGATCCTCAATACATTTTTTGAGTCATTTATAGTTGATATATATACATATAATTTTTAATCAAACTAAACCGCTTTAAATGTAAATTGACAGTAGTAATAATTATTTGACACCCTGTTCGCCCCTATCTTTGAATTTCTACAAAGGTAGAGAAGCGTCATATTCCTTAGTTTGTATATCATACCTCAACACGAGTATATAATATATAGTCGTATTTTTAAAAAAAAAAGCATAAACGTTAATTATGTAATTTATTGCATATTTTGTCTAATACTTTCAGCTTGTACATAAATTACATATCTTGCTGAATGAACACACCTACACTAAACTGATGTTCTACACGAAGGAGAGGACTCATACTTCCGACTTGGACTTGATTCATCCAGCAGCTCTCAGATGATTAAATTGTGACTTAAGGCTCAGCTCGGAGAGTTAACAAGTGGAATCAAATCATTCACAATGAGCAGACTCACAAACTTTTTTTATTTCAAAGTATTTTATTATTTAAGAGTCATTTATCCTTTTAGACATATGATTGATTGAATTTTAATATGAATGATGACTAACTGAATCAGTGTAGGGGGGGGGGGGGGTCGTACTCCTCAGCACACTCGGACTCGAGACTAAAGAGTCTAAATAAGCTTCAATCTTGATTTGAACTAAAAGTAAAAAGTGAAATTGATTTGAATTCAAACTTAAAGGCTTAAAAAACACTGACTCTTAGATGCACTTGGTAATTGACCATTAAATGCAGGGCTTAATCTGCTATAAGCCTATTTAATACACTTTAAACACTTACTTTCAGTGCAATTTTTTCCTTGTTTTTGCTTGATGCAAAAATAATAATAATAATAAAAAAAATGTGTTACTGTTTACTGTCACACTCTATGCATGAAATGTCATTCCTTTTAAATTGGCAAATAGCCAGCGGCATCAAACGTGTAGAAAAATTGCAATGTTTATATCTTTTTTTTTCTGAGTTCATAGACTTTTTAGGAATTCATTTGTACATACATGAGTAAGCAACTATTTATCAACTTTATTCACTTCATTTCCTTGACTCAGTTTTTTATGACTTTGTTTTTTGACAATGAAGACTTCACGACTTTGTTTTTTTAATCCTATTAATTCATAAGTAAAAAGAGCATAAAAAAGGTATTTCCGTCAATGCTAAGTCAACTTTAAAAGTGATATCTTAAACCAGTTTCAAATTAAGGTTAATCATTTATTCTTTAAAGAAGATCCAACTCACCATGAATATTTTTGCGAATTATCATTGAAATTATTATAAAAGTCATTTAACAACTTAACAACCTAATTTTTTTTATTTAGTATTAACTAAGGCATTTTAATCAAGCTAAAAATCAGAGTCAGGCATTGTCAACCAGTTAGAATTTGACTATTGAATACATCATTTTTTCAATCGAGGATATTCAACATAATTCACTATCCTATTTAAAATTTGCTGAATAATCAATCAACAATTGATTGGTTTTGTGGGATCAGCTGCATTTGTTGTTAAATTGCCGAGAGTAAATGGAATACCGGGACACTTAATTAGGGATCTGTAACTAGTTTCTTTCTACATATAATATGTCAAATTAACATTTTCAAGACATTTTTTGCTCTTTTTGTAATTCATTTTGAGCAAAAAAAACAAATAATAAATAATTCAAGCGAATTCAACTTCTTAAATTGAGCCCCTTTGTTGCTCCTTCTTAAAATTAATTAAAATCCGAGTCATTATTCTTTTCCGAACAAAATTTTTACAGCTTTGATGTGTTTTTTTACATTGCTTTTTTCTTAGATCCTTCAAAAAACCTAAATGTTAGAATCAAAATATATTTTTGAAGGTAATAAATTGATTTGTATTATATGTATGGATTTTTGATTTGCTTTTATAGCTAAAAAAATGCTCAAATATATAAAAAGTTGAACAAATATACAAAAGTTAATTTTGAAAATATCGATAATTTAAATAACATTAGCTGACTAATAGTTAATTTCAAGCCTTTTATTTGTGGTGTATTTTTGTATGAAGAAAAGGTGAAGAGGAGCAAAAAAAAAATCTCAAAATTTAACGTTGATGGGTCACTTCTCAAATTACAACTTATAAAGGAGTAAAAGTCTCTCACGACGAGCTTTTTTGTTCACTCGTAACCTCGACTCTCAAACAGGATAATAAAGATCTAAAACAACAACAACAACTGGTAGCTAGCCTTCTGTATCGTTCATGTTGTCAATTTTTTTAATATTGGGCTGAGTTATTATTTAGATATACTAGTCATTCATAAATTCTACTCATATAGAAATCGATCGTTTAAAACTTGTTTAATATTCAATAATTCAAAAAAAGGGCGCGCAATCCTTGATCTAATATATTTTTTAAATAATAATAATAATACCCTTTTTGGAGTTGATAACACGTAGAGTCAACTGATGAAAAACAGCTGAAGGGAAGAATACAGAGATTTGTTCTGCTTATTTCAAAAAGCTTATTGTGTCTGTGACCATAAATTAGGGGAAAATTCAACAGTTGGGGAGAGTTAAATACGTTGTATCGTAACCTTGTATACAAAAGTAAGATTCAAATGCTATCATCTGCCTGAATTGAAGGGTAACATTTTTTATGACATCATCACGGACCTGTATATGAAATTGATTCTTTTTTCACATCCCTACTTATAATCCAGGGATGAGGAAAGGTTCGAGACAGAATAGCAGAAGTATGTACACTTTATTGCATAGAATCACCTATAATGAGCACAATTTGCTTATTTTTTTATGATATATTTTTGCATAAAATTAGATTCATAGTCTATTCAGCAAAATTATTGTATCGAATCAAACAATTAGACTCAATTACAGTTGATTTAAATTGAATCATGTTTCTGCATTGAACAAACAAACTTTATGATTATTATTACCTCATTTATTTACTTCATAAAACTTTGCATTCATAATACAAATCTTTTTGAAAAAAACATGCAACAAATGAAACTAATAATAATGAACACAGCAATTGCATGTAACGATATTTCTTTGCAATATAATGTTTATTTATTAAATATTTTTGCAGATATCAAACACACATATGCATAAATGAATATGAATTCATAAAATACTACAATATTTCATATAAATTCTTTTGTAATAAAATAAATAATACTAAAAATACTATACTAAAAAATAAGCAAGCACCTAGTTACAGACACATCAATCAAAAACAAAAACACCTAATGTAAGCAACAAATAAAATTTGAAAACCATATTGCAAAATTGAGATCAAATAATTGTCTTTTAAGTACAGTTAAATTTATTTGCATATTTAAAATATACGGGGTTTTTATTCCTTATTTTTTTGCAAACCCAAAATTTATTCATATCTTTAAATACATATGTAAGTAGTTTTTTTTCCACTATATATTAAATCACTTATTGTTCCAAATACAAAATCCAGTTCACACTAAAGAAAAGACAGGTACGGTAAAATTTTTTAGTTTCCGTAATATATAAGTAAGCAAAACTACTAATCCTGTTCAATGGTGTGCCCCTTGGATTTGAGTATCTCATTCATAGGCCTTAAGTTAGAGAAACACTGTCCTGATCCTTTTGAATTTGATAGGGTGTACCAATGGCAAAAAAAGGAGACAAAATACATCCTAGATGTTACTTGTATATGTACAAGTAAGCATTTGTTGATTTACAAATGAATTTATTCAGAAACCGCCATCTGACCGCTCCCTTATTGGATGCAAATATCTTTGTATGATTTGAATTTTTTTTATTTTTGTAAAAAGTCAAAAAATGTAATCATGTCAAACTCTTATATAAAATTTTTTTTACAGGATGAAACCCTTCTCTTCTAAAGTGCAATAAACAGTTGACATTTCTCCCCCCCCCCCCTTACCCCCTTCCCCCCCACCAACTCCATTCCCTTTAAGATCAGCTAAAAAAAATTCCTATTTTGATGTTTTAAAATGTCCAACATGCAGACTTTATCATCTAAAATAATACTAAAGTTTAGTGCCAATTTGAGAAAACAAAATTTTAACTTCGTACCGTTTTATTTTCCCATGTTACGATTTGAACAAATTTAAAATTATTTTGGAATAAAAAAATTAAAGAGCGTAGTTTATGTGTTGAAAATGACTGCATAAAAATTTAATCGTGTTCAAATATTATTTTTTTTGATAGGAACTTTTTGTAAAAAAAAACTACTGTTAAGTCATACAGAATAAGGTAACACCCTATCCGCTTCGAACATTTGAAACTTGAAAATAGGTAAAAAAATATTGAATGAGAACACAATCAATTTACTCGTTTCCATACAGGTTTATAAGAAACTTACACTCACCAGGATTTTGACAATTTTCACATCCCTAATACTAATCTTATAATCTTTCAAGTCCTGATCCATCCTCAAGGTGAAGGCTTCCACGTAGCTTGTTGCTCATTAGAATGCTCACAAGGATCATTTTAAGTGAAAAGAGAAAACGATTTCATCAGATGAGGTTTGCGCCATTTCCTATTTTAAGCTGTTCAATTAAGCTTATCAATTAATAACGATCATTTTTTGTTCAAAAGAGCAGTACTTGATATTGATAAACTGAGATTTGTTTTAATGTCCCTTTCTGTATGTGCATATATTGTTTTTCTTAGCCAAAAAATCCCAAATCTAAATGTTTTTGGGGCATTTAAATAAAAAAATCATAAATCATATCATATTTCTAACAAATATTTATATTTTTGTAAGTAACAAGAGGCTTAATATCAAAAAATGAAACATTTTTGCAAAATATAAATATTAAAAAAAAAATATTTTTTTTTAAATGGATGTACTTTTTGATATAGACTTTGATATTTCTGACCTTTGAGCTTCATTTTGACCTCATGAAACAACACTTATCATATTTAAAATATACCACTTCCGTTCATTCCTGTCAGTTATTCACAAAATATGCAAATTTCAAGGATGTGAACTTTTTTTTTAAAAAAAACTTTGTAATAAACCCATAATACAGTTATAGAAAAAGTACTTAAAATATGATACTTCTTTTGTGAAAGCTCAAATTGATTCATAGGGAGTTCTTTTCGTAAATGAATGGCGTATACCTTTTATTGAGTAATGACGTAAAGCTCTGTAGTCAACAAATAGACTGCTTTTAAAATTGGGAAAAAACTTTTTAAACTTGCTGTTTAACTCATTGACCCAGTACTGGTCAAGATCTCAAAATAAAAATGAGGACTTTTAATTGAACAAACAATTATGGAAACATATAAGAAGATACAGGATAAAATCAGTCATGTGTAGAAACGTCACAAATAGTTTTAATGGAAAAATATATGTGCTGGCAAATGAACTCATTACTCAAGAGTAATGCATCATACAATACATTGAGTATAATTTATGGGCCAGAATTCCATTTGGAACACCGTCAGTCTACACATGTATAATGAAGTACTTTCTTGTGGGACTCTAAGGGGGTATCATACAAACTAAAAATTGAGATATGAGAAGTTTAAACATCTCAAAGGTCATGTCTTGATAAAAAAAATGCCTGCAAATAAATGAATTTGACTAGGACCTCCCTTTTGTGTTGAACATAGGCTTCAGTATGAAGTAAAACTTCAAAAAACTCACTAATAAATTTGTTATTACTCAGTTAGCACAAAAATATTATTTTATAACATTTTTTCAAAAATAATTTTCCTGGTTTCTATAGAGCAACATATGTTAGTGACTCTTCTGTCTATTTAATAAAATATGCATAGAAAAGTTTTAAAGTTAAAAAAATTAAAAAAACAAACAATAAAATTAGTGTTTTTGTACCTCGTCCAAAGTATGACATTGGAAAGGCCTACTAATAAGTGAAACCTGGGTCAAAAAATACTTTTTACTACATTCAATATATCTAAGTGAATATCCATCAATTTTATTTACAATGATCATTAATCATTTGAATTGCTATTGGAAAAATTTCAATAAATCTAAAAAAAAAAACCCTAAAAAAATAATGAATATTTAATTAATTACCAAAAATATAATTTCAAATAGTTACTACATACATCATTAGTTCACAGCACAAATTTAATTAATGGTTCTTTATTGGTTCTTTATATTCCTAATGGGCAAATTTATGAAAATAAAGTTATACAGGGTGCATCATATGTTTTACAACACAAATAATTACATACACTGGTCATCAAATTAGAACTTTCAAAAACCCTAAGGGGGTATGAGTATAATAAAAGTTATTCAGTTTTTCACACTGGTTTCAAATCTGTAATTTTTTTTTTTCGAGAGTCCGACGATTTTCGAGAAATCGGACCCTGCTTCTTTAGCTTTTTTGACCCATTTTCCAACTTCAACTTCTTGTCTTTAGTGTATTTTGTCATTTTATATTTAAATAAAAAGTGATTCAAGTTCCTGAAGTATAGTTTGTGAGTGTTTTTAAAGGACTGCTTGCTCTTGAAGACCTGGAATCGGATCTTTTTCTATTACTTGGCTTCTATCAACGATCGAGGTTGTCGTTTTTTTCTTCTTCCCTCTTTGTGGGAGAGAGTAGGTAAAAAAAATTAAATCTCTTATTTTTGGAACATTGAGAATAGATCATTCTATTCTTCAGGATTTCAGCTGGTTTCTTAATCCTTCTGCGTACTACTACTTAAGTAGCTCTAATTAGTCATTGATTTCTAGCAAATTTTTGCTCGAAATTGAATCAAAATTTACACATTTAGTTGGACGATTTGTTAAGGATTCTGATCGGGCACTAGACTTTTCATTTGAAAGCTGTGGATCTCAGCTCTTTATTGCATTCCTTTCATGTAATATTCAAGGAATTATTTAAGTACAAATGTTTTGGCCGACTTTTGGGCTTACTCCCGTCCCCTACGCTTCCAGGAGTCCCTTTAGGTCAAAACAAAGATCTGGAATTGAAATCTGTATAAAATACACTAGTGAATCATTATTTTTAATGCACGAAATGAGCATCCTTCTAGGCTTAAAACTGAATAACTTTTATGATTCTTATACCCCTTATGATTTTTGACTGTTGACCAGTGTTATTATTCTGATGCATAGTTAGTGTTAATCAGAGAGAAAAAATGTATTTAGCAAGAGAACATGGATCATAAAGATTTTTTTATATAATGCCCACCCTCAGGGGTAATAATTTCCAACCTCTGTCTTAGAATTTTGTATGTTTTACGTACACTAAGGAACATGGGAATGTTTTAAGCCCCTTAGATGATCGGGATTTTTACCTGTTTTCGTTGTTTTTGGGTCTCTTTGTACCTGGCAGTGATTTTATTGACTGAGGACCCTTGTGCAATTCCTCTTTTGCCTTTTTCCCAATGACCTCACTAATGACTCCACTTTTTTTCTCCATTTATTAACTTTGTTGTCGATGATTAAAGATAAATGGTAAAAAAATATATTCAGTGTTTGTACATAGGTCTGATTTTTTTCGGAAAAATATCGAAATTAAAAAATTATCAGACATCCTCACAGTCATTTTAAAATATAAGATACATCCTGTATATTATACAAAATTGTCCTCCATTTCATTAATGAGTAAGATATACGGGGTACATAATGATATTAGGCACATATATTCAAGCACCACAAGAGCCCTCAAGTTTTTTTCAAGAAACAAAAAGGTAACAAAAATCTCTTGTTAAATGAAAATGTTTTGACTAAAAAAAACCCCAAAAACCAAAAGAAATAAACAAAGCCAACTGCGTAGAAAAAGTCGATTACAAGTCTTTATTTAGATATTTGCATACGTGTAGACGCCGTTCTATCCATTTAAAATATTTGAAGCATCTTAGAGCATGGGTATTTTATTTTCATAAATATGCTGAAACGTACATTAATTTTTAAAAGATTTCAAAGATACAGTGAGATCTAAATATGATCTCCGTGTTTCTGCGTAGCTTTAGCTGAAAAAGTTTAATTTTTCTTTAAGATGAACTGTACTTTCTGATCAATAGTAATTCGCTGGCAATGCAATAATTATTGTAAGTGCTGAGATTCGCGACTATATCGAATGACTTTAAGGGTAAAAGTCGTCATTAATAGAGCTAATTTCTTGTTATTTGTCTTTAAAAAATTCAATTTGGTGTCACCAAAATCCACGATCTGGATTTATTGAAGCAATAAGAGAAGAAAATAGTCTATAGGAGATCGTTTTGTTATAACAACTTTAAGTAATTTTAGTCTAAAAAAATTACAGCCATATAAAATTTACCCATTAAAAATAAAAAAGAATTAATAGTTAATAGAATAGTTTTGTTTAAAACTAAAAGTTGAGTTATTTAAGCTACAAATGAGTCACTTTTGTCTTTGAAAAGATTTAAAACACAACAACAACAACCTCTAGGCATTAATTACATATTCATTTCCTAGGATACTCTATTCAAATAATAGAACTTTCTTTTGTTTTTAAATCCAAAATTCGAAACGTAATTTGAGCCCATTACCTAAATTATCATTTAATTTTGAACTAAATTGAATAAATTTTTCTACATACTTCAAAGCTTCATTCATCCTTAAAATGTAATTTAAATAACTCACAGAGAGAGTAAAAAAAAAATAACTAAACATCGAATTTAAATAATTAGCTTGATGATCTGATTTGTACAACTATGTACTTTTTGATTCCTGATAAGTTTTTTAAATACAATTAAAACCAAGTTAAATTTAATTGATTTTATGATTGATTTAGTTCATAGATGAAAGGAAATTATATGGTATATTTTATTGTCCTTTTGTGTGATCCATTAATCGAGCCTGAGCCTTCACTCAAAGACCCAATATATCTACGCTACGAATGTTTGTTTACTCATGTCTGGAGTGGTAAAAAAAGAAACTTTCCCAGCGTGTAAAGAAATCGCTCTCTTGATAATGCCAAAGACAGTATTTTGATGTTTTTTGAAATAGTTTACAGACATGAATAGACATGGAAAAAATGTAGAGGCAGAGTTGAGTTGAAGGAAAGACAGCAAAATATCCGTTGGTATAACCAATACATTCATAATCAATTTGAACTCAGCACCTCTTGAGGCATCTGAGAGGTGAAATAACTTGCTACAATGTGTAGGAATTTAGTTTCCAATTATTTAGAAATCATGATAAAGAAAGTTTTACACACTCCCCTGGATTTCTGATAATTCAAATTCCCTTTCAGTTCTCTGAGTTTCTATGAGTTATTGAGTAGTACTTAATATTGCTAATTGCAGAGGTACCAGATAGTAATTGCTGGTTCGCTTACACACATCAGTTAAATGATTATCCCTTAGTCATCATGACCTACTCTGCATTAGGGTATAAGCGTTATACACTGCGTATGAATGTTTTGCAAAATGTTTAATGTTTTTAAGAAATCAAGCAACCAACCCTCAAATCGATAAAAACATACTCTAATTGTAGATAGGTATATTTACATTATTTTTCCTCATCAACTCATCAAATATATTTGTATTTTTTCTTTGTTGTATTGCTTAAAGAAAACAACTAAATTTGGGTCTATTGTTTATATTTATCTTTTCAAAAGAATACTATTATCATGGATAATAGGGAGATCGTAGGGGAAAAAAATATATATATTATATTAACGCATTGTTTACTCAAAGGAGTATACACAATAGGTAAAGAAAATCAGGGACAGTTCTAATTGACCATTTTCACAAACATTAAAAAAGCTACAGCCATAATTGTGATTTATGATAAATAATATTGAGAAGAAGAGATGAGATGAAAGCACATTTTGTGGACAAAAAAGAAATTGTATTTTTGTAACAATTTAGTTAATTTTTCACTGTTTTTGGAGTAGCACTTGAATGATTAGTTATTGGTTCTTTTTCTTATAGTTTGATACTATTCATCAAAAGTCAAAACTCAATAATTGAAAAGAAATTGAAGCGTTTTGAGCGTTTTTTGAAGGGATGTTATCATTGTGGAAATCATTCATTTTGAAAGAAGTTACAACAATCAAATTTTATTCGAGTCAAAACTCTCTAAATAGTTCAATAACAATAAATATTCAATTATAATTATTAATTCCTTTAAAAAAATTCTCTATAATCTAATTTTCTTACTTCCTAGTAAATACATAAATTGATTTTGTTTATTCAATACATAATAATTGAATATATACTATTGATACAAACATCAAAGACAAAGAAGTAAATATTTACATATAATTCAAATATTTCCATTAAAAAAGTGACATATTTTCATTTTTTTTATCTCTCTTTGTCAATAAGTAATATACATACATCAAAAAAGTAATCGTGAAGATATTTATAAAGATTTATTTCTAAAGCAAATTTAATTCGTCAATATAATGAATTTTTATACTATGCCTTGTATCAACTTTTTTTTTTAATAATACCTATACCTTTTCAAAGCTTTTTCTTTCTCAAATCCTATATATTGAGCTCCTTGAAAAAAAAAAAAATATATAATCCTATATAATTTCCATAAAAAAGCACATATCTAAAGCAAATAACGACTGTCTCTGCACTAGAACATGAAGCAAATGAGTTTTAAAATTGAATTGAATATATTATTCAATGAAATTATATATAATTATAGTCTTATTCAAGAACAATTTTAGTAGAGTAATTAACGCTCTTTAACAAAATACTTGACGATTTAAATCAACTGTTTGTATATATACAATATGTATAATATACTTTGCTTCAATTTATTAATTTATTATTAAGATTAATTCAATAAACTACTTTAACAAAAGTATCTCCTATTTGCACGAGTCAAGCTGAAGTATGCAGTGTGTACTGACTCTACAAAGTATTTTATTTTTATATGTCTTACAAATATGTATATAATTTTCCAAATCATGGTGATAATTTGATTTGCCAAATGTACATACATAAAGGGCAAGAGTGAGTAAGTCAAATCAAATTGAATTAATGAGCTATGAGTGAGAATTGTACAAAAACCATGTTATAAAGAAGAAAACGTGGGTTGCTTCTACGTATGTCGGGTTTTTTTTGCAGATATTTCTAGCGAATGTATAATACATATTTATGCATATATACCTACATATATGCATTGTAAGTATGAAATTGAGATTCATGAATGGATTGACACGTAAAAAGAAAAAAAAATTGAGACGCTACAACCATCACCACTTCCTTTAAGTATAAATTCATGGAAGTAAACTTTGTTTCAAGTTTGATTCATGTATACATACATACATACTAAATATAATACATTGTATGACCTTTTCAACTATTAGGAAATAGCAGTGAATATTTGGCATTTCTATGTATGCTCATAAATCAACCTTAAAATGATGTAAGCACGTTTTGAATTTCGCTATTAAAATAAATCAAATAACTTTTATTCAGAATGCTTAATTAAGCTTAAATAAAGCCCCCCGCAGAATGACGAGTTCTTTTCCTCATTGCAAGGAAACAAAAGCAACATTTCCCTGTTGAGGCTTATAACTAACAGCTCAAATCCCATTTGTGTCAAGTCATCGAATTCTTCTATTGTTACACATATTCCCATAGAGGTACATAGGTATTGTCGATATTTAATCTATGATTGGCAAATTTGATTCTCTTTAAAGTATAATACATTTGTCTCCATGAGGTCAAAATCAAGGTCAAAACCTAAGGTCAACCTACGTAGAATTATCAATTATATTAAAATATGTGCTGGATAATTACAACTCAAATCGTTAATGGTGAGTTTTTTTCTCTCTCTCGCTCTCTCGAGGAGTTGGATTTTTTATTTGTTGTATATCTGACAAAATTAAATTGCGTTTACAACCATCAGATTATTATATTCCCCATATTTGAAACTATTTTAGAATAATATATACGTACAAGAGTCAAATTTGAGTTCATTTGACACTAGGTACGTTTAGGCTCACAAGGTCAAAATTAAAACCATGAATAATGCCTAGAAAAAATGTTTGCAAACAACTAAAGCAAAATATACACTAATAAAAGTAGACTTTTGATGAGTGAAAAGGTTTTTGATCTATTGCGTTGGTTTACAAGTCATTAATAAAATGCGTCATTGCTTAATGGAATTCACGAATCAAATTTAAGGACTAAAACATGAAGTGAACAAATTCCTTTCCTGTTCTAGCTTACGTCATAGATAAATTTTAGATTATGACTCTTTATCCATTCTCATTGTGTATGAAATACTCTCCATTTTATATGTCAATGACGTATTTAGAAAGAGAGAGAGAGAGATAAGGACTAAGTTACTTCATTTATAGCACGTGACAAAGTTTCACTTGCGATCAAAAATTTCTATATTTTAACTTTTCAAATTTCTTTTTATTTGAGCCATTGGTTCAAAAGTTATTATGAAGGTTAAAAGTTGTATGTACACCCTTAGTTTTAATATACATACGTGTAAATGGTGAATTTTAAAATCATAGGCAGCGGTCACTATTTGACTGCCCCACAATATATGTATATATATATACACTTTTAGTATTGTAAGTTAAAAATATTCCAATACTCAACAAAGATAAAATGAATGTAGAATCGACTTTCTTTATAGGATGGTCGATTTTGTGTAAAATTCCCACCACATGGATATACCAATTTAACCACTCCAAATGGAAAGTGGAATAACTATTGAGATTAGTAGTGACTTCAGTTTAAATCCCCAAATCTCAAAAATCTATCAAACCCAAATCAAACTTGATCTCGAAACCTACACCAAATCAAAGCATAATTTTTTTCTATGGAACTCTATTCAGCCGGAACCAAAAAACTTGCTACTGAAGCCCGTCTCAAGACTCTTTAGTACTTGATTTAACTCAAGATAATGAACTATAAGTTTGAACATAGGAATATTCATTTTATCTCTCAACCTTTCCTTCGGGAAAGAAAAGCAAAAGGCCCGAAATTAAGTGACAGCTAGCCAACTGTTTGACTGCCTATCTCTATTAAATAGCAGAAATTATATTTTCACCTTAACGATATATAACACAGATCAACAAATTTGAACTTTCAAAAACCCTAAGGGGTATAAGTATAATAAAAGTTATTTAGTTTTGACCACTGATTTCAAATCTGTAATTTTTTTTTCTAGAGTCTGACGGTTTTCGAAAAATAGAACCCTCATTTTTGAGCTAATCTAGCCCACTTTCCAACTTCAACTTCAATTGAAGCCTAGAAGGAGACTCATCTCGTGCATCAAAAATAATGATTCGCTAGTGTATTTTATACAATTTCAATTTCAGTCTTTGTTTTGACCTAAAGGGACTCCTGGAAGCGTAGGGGACGGGAGTAGGCCCACAAAAAAGTCGGCCAAAACATTTGTACTTAAATAATTCTTTGAATATTACATGAAATGTATTAATAAGGAGCGCATTAAAGAGCTGAGATCCACAGCTTTCAAACGAGAAGTCAAGCGCCCGATAAGAGTCCTTAACTAAGAAGAAATCATTCATCTAAATATGTAAATTTTCATTCAATTTCGAGCAAAAATTTGCTAGAAATCAACGGCTCACGGTAGAACTACTTAAGAAGGATTAAGAAACCAGCTGAAATCCTGTTGACCAGTGTAATTATTTAAATTCAAAAAATCAATGTTTGGAACACTACACTAATATGGAGTACCTACATATATGTACATAGAAATCAACAGCTGACACAAAGAAATCCACAGGATATATTTAAACTCTGGGGATATCATTATGTATGTAATAGTACGAGTTGACTCGACAATTTTAAGCCATCAAATCTGAAAGATTCTTACTGTTATAAATCATGGCTTTATACATATAAATAAAGGAATTCAAAGGATCTCTGAATCTATAAAATGAGTTCATTTCCTTCTTAAAAAGGAAGGAAACTATCAATTAGATGGTATTTGACATACCAACATATTATACAATTGAGTTTCTCTCATTTTTGGAGTACCTAGCTCTCAGAATTAATTCTTATTTGTAACTTACAAGATGTAGAACTTCTGTGATGAATGAATTTTTGTATCTATTAAAAAAAAAAAAAAATGTATTCGAACATACAGGTATGTACATATTATGAACATATCTATTTATATACGTATGTAAGTACCGATATAGATCTGACAAGTAAACAAACAAAAAAAAAGAAGATTTTAAACATATTTAAATAATAATAAAAAAAAGTCATTAACTTCTTTGGAAGAAAAAATGACATTGATGAATGATTCTGCAGCTATTTTTAAAACATAAACATCCTTAGATTAAGGAAGAAATAAAATAAAAAAAAAACAAGAATAAAAAGTAAGATTTATCAAGAGTGTGATAGATATACATACATAGAATCCGTAAAAGTTCATTCTCATAGAAACTCTATTTATAAATCCATTCATTTCAAAAAATATAAAGTTACACAAATGAAACCAAAAAAAAAAGAAAGAAGTGTTTTCACATGACGTCATCATTGTAAAATTCAGCCATCTTGAAAAAGGATGCATTTGAATGTCAGAATGGTACAAAGAAATAAAATAATTGCCACCCTCACTCAAAAATTTGTTCATTAATTAATTAATTATTCAATAAAATGTATATAAAAGTAATGGACTCATAACTTTTAGGAGTATGTAACTAATTGATTTTGCTTTGAAGTAACGGGGATATGAATGATGTTGACTACGTTACAAAGTAGATATGAGTCATTTATTTATTACTTTTTTCCATGTAACGTGTCAACCAACACTGATTCTACATATGTATCTTTTTATGGTTTCCAAACATGCGTGTAAAAATCTTACTTACACACTGTTGAACTTGTTTATTTAAAGTTGACTTTTGTTTCTATTTATAAATTATTTAACATTTGTATGTGGGGGTATTATGTCAGCAGTTAAATTTAAATGCCACGTATTTACACTCATTTAGCTTTTATGGGTAGTTATAATGTTCAAAAGTACATTCATTTGTTGAAATATAAAATCAATGAATAATTTTTCAAAAATGTATATTTCAACAATAGTTAAGACCTAAAAAACCAAGTCAATCGCAATTTGAGACATGACTGTGTCTAAGTACACCCACAGTACAAAAAACAAAAAAAACAAGAGTGCATTTAATTTTTTTGGCATGTTTTGTATGCATCTTTTGATGATGCATACAAAATTTGTATTCTTTTTGTGTGGATACGTATAATAAATATTCAACTTTCAACTGCATGTTACTCAATCCAATTGATTGTTAATTACACTGGTCGACAGTCAGAAATCCTAAGGGGTATAGGTATAATCAAAGTTATTCAGTTTTAAACGTTGATTTCAAATCTGTAATTTTTTTTTCGAGAGTCCGACGGTTTTCGAGAAATCGGTCCCTACTTTTTTAGCTTTTTTGGCCCACTTTCCTACTTCTACTTCAATTTAAGCCTAGAAGATTACTCATTTCGTGCATTAAAAATAATGATTGGCTAGTGTATTTCATACAAATTTCAAATCCAGTCTTTGCTTTGACCTAAAGGGACTCCTGGAAGAGTAGGGGACGGGAGTAGGTCCACAAATCTGCCAAATCCTTTGTATATAAATAACTCCTTGAATACTACATCAAATGGATTAATAAGGAACGCATTAAAGTGCTGAGATCCACAGATTTCAAACGAGAAGTCAATCGTCCGATAAGAATCCTTAAGTAAGAAGAAATCATTCATCTAAATATGTAAATTTTCATTCAATTTCGAGCAAAAATTCGCTAGAAATCAATGACTCAGAGTAGAGTTACTTAAGTAGTAGCAAGCAACAGGATTAAGGAATCAGTTGAAATCCTTTTGTACGCTACTACTTGAGTCTATTGACTTGTTTTTTAGTAGCTCTACTGAGAGTTTTTGATTTCAAGTGGATTTTTGATTGAGATTGAATGAAAATTTACACATTTAGATGGATTTTTGATATTTCAAATTTGTTGACCTTTGTTATTATTAGTATTATTAAGTACCTTAGTAGATTGAATTTTATTCTGCTAGAACTCTCATGATGTCCAATGTGTACTTTATATATAGAGTATGAGTAGATTTAATTTTCATTAATGGGTAATAAAATTAATAAATAAGTAGAGAGGACCGGGAAGAGTTGCAACAAGTCCCTTTTTTATAAAATAAAAAAAAGCCATAGGCACAAAATTCACATTACAATTGTACATAGAATACAATTGTGTATATAAATCCGTCAGTAACAGACAGATCTAAGGATTTTTGTTTCAAATTTTCTCGTATTCAGGTCAAACCTGCTCCAAGTCTAAATCAAATAAAACGATTCCTGGTCTCCCTCATATCCTTTTGAATAAATCCTCATGTAGGTATACATATAATTATTCCTTATTTCTCCAAATACTCTAAGTATGAAAGTAAGTTTATATTTACTATCCAATGAAGCCTACAAACGCCTTGTAGGCTCACTAACTATTGATGATTATATTTATATGTAAATAAAGAAAAAGTATTATATTACATAAATAACTTTTTTATTTATTCATACATGTATAAAATTTGCAAAATCGGCTTATCAGGAATGGATGGATGTACCATCAAATTAGCCTCTAGGTTTTTGCACCATCACACATATTAAATCTGAAAAAATATACTTATATTGGTGAATGGAAAAATATTGTAATATATGTTATAAAGTTGTAAAAGATATTGTAAAGTTGTAAAAAATATATTTTGGAAAAGTATAGTTAGTAGAAATAGACAATATATAAATCTTTTACATGTGGAATGTAAAAAAAAAAAAAACCGCTCTGGATCCAGTGATACTAAAAAACAGAGGAAGGAAGCTTTTACTTCCAAAAAAACGGCAGGTTATGAATTGATTCCAGCACCATTGGAGGATATCAAGTACTTGCGATAGGGAATATATTAGAGAGAAAAAACAAGGGTAAAAATGTTGAGATAGTGTTGAGCTTAAGGAAGGAAAGGAAAATATCAGTTGGTACTATTGCCTTGATGATCCATTTTAATTCAGTCTTCTTCGTATCGTTGAGTCTAGAGCTTGCTACAATATTAAGTAGCAATTGTGTATTATTTAGTATTGTCAAATAACAATCAGCCAATAAAATACAGAGGTACCATATAGTATGTAATTGCAGGCACGCTCTCTCACCTCAACAAAATGTCCATCCCTACAGTTATGACTCTAACTCATGAATACAGAGCTTCACAAACTTTGATACAAATACTGATTATTTGGATATGATAAAAACTATTTATACGGATCAATCCATCGATTTTGGTTTTGAAAAACCATTGAAAATCTCGTATAAATAATCAGATAAAAACCCAAGAATGATACTTTTTCTTATTCATCACTATTGCTAAGAAACTCATTTTTGATGATACATTCTTTAAAAAATCCTCTCTGACTTACAATTAGTCACTCAATGCTCAAACAAATCTAATTTTAAACAATTCCACTTTCTCTCAAAAAAACAATCCTATACAAATGATTTCTAAAATATTGCTGTACCCTGAGTAGTTTTAAATAAGCCACACAACTCTGAAGTCCCAAAAAAATCTCAAAACTCTTTGTGTAAATTAGCAGTTTCAGCTATCAAACAAATCGACTCTTGACCACAATTTGGGAACAAATTATGTTCTCACATCAAATTTCCAAAATATTGTCAAATGTGGACATCAATGGGTGATGGTGAATGAAAAAAATACTCAAATTAAATTAAATTCCAAATGAATTAATATTTTTGAATTTACTTTGTCCAATTTAAACTTATTTTTCCAATGTATTTTCTAGATAATTTGTAGCTTCCAAAGATGCAGGTAGAAAATATCAGAGTTCTATGTAGATATGTTAGTATATTACGAACATTGGTTGAATGTAAATGACCCCTAAGAGATATTTTAAAATCGATTGAGGATTTTCTGCACGTATTTTGGCATGACAAGGTTTCTTTTCTTTATAAATAGATGGGGTTTTTTATGTAATGGAAAACCTTTATGAAAGTTAAAAGAATCTTCTCCAAAATAATTGAAAACAAGGGTTGTTTGAAAGATGTGTTTTTCACAAAAAATCATTTAATGAAATACTTTTTAAAGAGTTTAGAATCTAGTGATCACCCCATGTGGTCATGTTACACCTTGATTTTTGTTAAAGTTTCAACGTTCACATTTGATCTGAGGAAATTTAAAAACTTTTACTCTGTAGATAACAAACACTGTGGATTTTTATTTGATGATGGATGGAGCTTCCTTTTAGTAGGGAATTTTTGGGATTAAAGTCTAGAATATTAGTTATTAATCAATCATAATAGCTATAAAATTTTTTACAATTGCTTGACCTTGTTTTTCATACCATTTAAATCATACTTGAGCAAAAAACAAAGTCTGTAATGTCTACAGAGAGTTGATTTAGTGCAAAATATTAGTGAATTAGTCGTTAAAGATGTACATATTTGAAATACTGTTCAAACATATCCTCATAAATGGATTGTAGTTTGATAGATCTTGATGTGAGTTTGAGGAAAAGTCTATCTCGTGGATCATACGTTTTTATAAGAATTCATTATTATATAACTTTGAATGATTACAGGGGTTGCTATAAATTATATAAGTGAAGATTGAAACCACACATTATACATTTTTTTTGTTGAGGAAGCAGAAAGGCTTTTGTCAATTCAACACTTGGTTGATGAGTATTACATTACATTTAAAAAAATGTAATATTTATATAGGAAAAAAAAAACTATGTGACATTATTTAATAAGACCTAAATGGCACTCGTGTCCCCTTCTACTCAACATCAAAAATCTTCCTCACTTCTTTGACAAAAAATCCTAATATTTAATTACAAGCAGTGACGTCAGTGGGGGGTATGGCGCTGTATGACAACTGTCAAATTTTGCCTATACAATTTTATTTTTTAATAAATTAAATTCATACATAACTGGAGGTGGTGCATTTTAGCTAACCTCTAGAATTTGCCATATCTTAATTTTGACTGAATTTCCACCCCTGACCTGAAAGGATATTACGATACAAATAACTCTGCTATGACTGTCAGTGGCAGAGTAATTTATTGACTTATTACTTTGCCTTTGGTTATAGGGCCGTTATGCAAGAAATGCCCGTTAGAATATTTTCTAATTACATATATTATATTCTAAGTATTTATTAGTATCTCGGTTTGCACATGGGATAATAAAGACTTTCAATGAAGCGTACATGTTAAAATTAAATAAATTCATTTTTCTTAAAGTAACAAACCAGTAAAATGTAATTTATTATTTTAACCAAGACTTGTGTCCAACACTAAGCATGAAGCAGGCCTCTCTCTCTCTCACTACCTCTTAACCCATATGCTGTTGTTATTCCTATTATCTATGAATGCATACGTTTTTATCAAGGATCAACGCGTAGCAGGGAAAACCAACACGGAAGTGAGATCCCTACACAAGCCCTTTCCATATATGTATATAGTGTATGCAAACATTCATGATATTTCAATCATACGTTGATGATTTTATTAAATGTAGAGTTATTTACATAATATATATATATACATTCCTCATTCCGAGTGAGTGTCCTGTGTGCGGTCCTGTTAGGGCCTAACAGCTAACAACAATATATATATATATACATATATATAAAAGCCCACAAAAGTGAACTTTAAAAACCCTACACATCAAAATGCTTAAATATATATATACATATATATGTTTGTATGTAGATACATATAAATATTATAACTCAGTATGTACAGACCCTTGGATTTTGGCGACGTTCCCATGTAATAATCCTAATAGTAATATTATTGTAATAGTTAGTTAATATATGTATATGAAGACTAGAGGGAGTGTGTTGTAGTAGTCTCATTCAAACCGCTCTCATAGAGCGCGTAAGTTTTTGTTTTTTTTTTCAAAAAAAATCTAATATGTTCCTTGTAATATATATATATATATATATATACACACACACATAGAACATACATACAAATAATATCTCTTCAAACAGTTTTTTCGAATGTCTTGCCCTGTGCAGATTGTGTTTTTTTTGTCTTCTTCTTCTTTTTCTTCTTCTTCTTGTTGTGCGACTGAGTGTTTGTGTGTATGTGTGTGTCCCTATTTAAAACGCTTTTAAATACATATATATCCTATATAACTTTTAAAGCAAATGAAGAAGCATATCTATCTGTAATGTGGTTTTGATTGTGAATCGTGATTGGTTGAAGTGTGTACTCTATTCGTATTGATTATATTATTATTATTATTATTATCCATTCAATCTATCCATACTGAAGGAAGGATCAAAAACATCCAAACACGCCAGCACAACCTTTCTATTAAAGAACAGAGAGTTGAGTCCACATAAACTCACCATCACCCCTCACCTTACTTCCATCAAATATCAAAGTAAGAATTGTATTTAAAAAAACAAACTCTAAAAATTTTATTATAAGTTTTTTGCTTATTTCACAACCTTTCATGACCTTGAGGAATTTTATTGTACAGAGTATATTTTTTATTTTTCTTCCCCAAAAAATAACAATAAGCGTCTAGTCATCAAAACGGTATAAGTCTGTACAACTTAAGTCTATCTCTTTCTGTGTGTGTTTTCCCATGACTTTAGCCCTTTAAAAATTCATTATTAGCACAAATTAAATGGATATTAAGACTAATAAAAATTCGTCAAATAGGAAATTTATATATATATATATATATATAGTTTCCAATGTTTCCACGTTTATTCAAAAAAACTTAAAGAAAAATGAACGCAACAACATATTGCTACTGATCCACTTTGAAAAAGTAGTCTAAAGGATATTATGATCCAAAGTCCATTCAATGAACAAAATGCAAGGAGTAACGAAAAAAAAAAACAACTAAAAATAATATTGGGAATAAATATATAATACTAACAATTCAGATATAGTTTTATCTATATGACATATATTATGAACGAACTAGAGCGCCATCTCTCCACATGAATATTTAACTTATAAATAAATACATTCAAAAATTAAAATCATATATATGTATAATATTTTTTTGTCAATTTGATGATATTTATATGCATATATAAACATGAGACTTTGCTCTGGTTTTTTTTTGTTTTTGGTTTTTCAAGCCAATGGTTTAATGGTATACAAAATGGCAACCTTCTCCCCTTATTTTGCATATACTCTAATAATAGAAACAAAAGTCAAACTGGTTTGTGCTCCAATTAAATTAGAGTAACGTTTTAAATATGAGAAGGAAAGTGGAAGGTAATTTTATTGGCTATTTAATGAGATGATTATATAAAAATATATATTGTATAAAGTATCACTAAACTATTGAAACCATTGGTGTTGTGTTTTTTTTTCCCACTTTTCTATTAGGGCAGGGATTATGGTACAAAACAAACAAACCAATATATACCTAAGCAAAAATAATATAGTATCATAACCAGTCTGGGTGATAATGGTACATTGAGACTGACAATGCTACTATTTCACAATAATTTCTTGTTTTTGCTATGTAAATTTTAATTAAAATGAGCTGAAAGGAAAAAGCAAATTCGAAAACAGATTCCATCTGGACTATGATTAATTAATTGCATTAATATCAAGTGATGAATTGTAAAACATTGCTTATTTTTGACAGTCATTATATCAGATTTGCCTCCACTTTCAAAATAAAATAAAAATTTTGAGCTACTTGAGTTTAATTTAAAGGCAACTTCTTTTCATCTATAGGTCAATATATGTATATTGTGTATTGTGTTATACCCACGTAAGTTTCTTCTTCTCCTTATTCTTCGGTGGACTTAACTTACCTTGACAACACCATAAAATTAAATACAGAAATTCTCAAAACTTGTACTACCTTTACTGAGAGTCTACGTTTAAATTTATCTTTTTTTTTTTTTTATAAAAAAAAAAAGACCCATGACGATAAACTTTCAAATAATAAAAACACAAGCAAGAAATACAAACTTGAGTAGACAACCTTGCAAAAAAATCTAAAAAAAAAAAATCAGTGTGTACTTTAATTTTGAATGTATGTATAAGCCAATGCTACTATTAGCTATTGGGAAATTTGGAACATATGTATTGCTAATATCATGATTTGTACAAAATGTAAGGAAGAAACATTCAAGAAGTTATACAACTTGATTATTAAAGTAACTTTACTCTTATTTATAGAAAAAATTTCAAAAAACCCTTTTGACATATTGTAAAATATAGCCTAAACTTTATTTTAAATGCTGTTTTTACTAATTTAATGGGCTGGCTAGTGCGCAATTTGGCTTTAAGTAAGGGCATGGTAACAAACATACAAGGAGTCATACAATTTGATCATTAAAATAACTTTACTCTTATTTATAGATAAAATTTCAAAAAACCCTTTTGACACATTATAAAATTAAATATGCACCTTATTTTAAATACCTTTTTTTCCCACTAATTTAATGGGCTGGCTAGTGCGCAATTTGGCTTTTAATAAGAGCATGGCTTGACAAAGAGTCAGGATATATCCGTAGATTACTTTTTTTTTGAGGGGAATAAAACATAACAACAACAACAACTTTTTCCATTCTTTGTTTCCTTATAAACGTGTTTTGTTTGTTTGTTTATTTGTTTGTTTGTTAGGTTAGGGGATAGTATGAGCCCTTGGTTCATCATTCATTTAATATTGTAAATGTCATTGAGTCTATATCTCTCTATGTATATCCATGCACTGTCCGTTCATTCAATGATGTGTTTTTTGTGTTTTTGTTTTTTACATTCTGACACATTTTCCACATACTTTCAAACATGGACAGATCAGAAAGTCTATATAAGTCATATACATACATACATGCACACATAATATGTATATATATATATATATAGAGAGAGAGAAAACAAAATAATCGATACATAAAGTTACATATATCCTAGCAATCCATGGGCCCACATCTAATCAATTAGAAGTGTAGTGTAGGAACTTTAGAACTCTAATATATGTAATTATGGTGTGTGCGTACCTTCTAACAATGAAGGAATTTTTATAGCACCTTTTCCCAATATATATATTGTATGTATGCATATGAATAATAATAATAATAAATACGATACAGCCTAACGGTAAACATGTATTCACCATATCCTTGTTATTATTTCATGTTTATATATATATATATATATATATATATAAATATGCTTTTTTTGGCAGACGTTCAATATTTTTACTTTTGATTTATTTTATTTCAGGAAATTTAATTTCTTTCATGCCTTTAATATCTACCTACCCAATATTTGTGGCAAGTACAAGTATGTATATACTAAATACTTATTTTATATAGGTATATAAAGTACTTAGTTTCATGCCTACATACTATGAAAGAAAGAAAAAGAAAAGAAAATATTAGCAACTTCAAATTTACTTTTTTGGCTAATGAAGGCTCTCTGATTGTAAGATGTTGAATCACACGTCTATTGTACGTATATAATCAGTGTATTATTAATACATACTATATATATATAATTACAGCATGAACTCTCTTATCAGGGAGAAGAAGTGTCAAATACCTACTCGTTAACACACAACTGTTATTTGCAAATCACACAATCAGCGTTGACTTTTATAAGGATTTTTTGTGTAGGCTCATTTCCTAGAATGATAACAGCAAAAACAAATGGTTGATGATAAATTGAGGGTACTTACTATAAGTCAAGTAATATTGACTTAGAGGCCCCTTTAATGGCCCTAAAGTTGTGTGTTTGATGTATGTAAATATTTGGCAATTTGAAAATAAAAATAAAATAAAGTACAAAAATGTTTATGACTATTTTTTGAGAGGTATTTGAGAGCCGCATAGTTATTTGCGCATTTTGATGATAATGGGTATGAATATATTATCCAATTGAGGAATAAACTTTCTCTTGTAAGGTTTAAATAAAGTAGCATATGCCTTACAAAAGTGCAAGTAATTTCCATGCAACTCTTGACCTTTTCTTTCTTCAAAAAGATAAAGAAAAAGGACTGTAAATTAACTTGGTGCAAAGACAATTACAACATTTGAGCTATTTTGCATTGAATAGTAGGAAATTGTTCACAACAAGAGCTAATCCGAGGTCAAAGAGTCAATGTTCAAAACACAAATATGGGGGAAAAGTAGTTAACAAAAGTAAATAGAATTTTGCAGAATTTTTGGGGATACGTCTGTATTATTGGTGACCTCAAAGTTGAGCCTTTGTTTAAGCTGAAGTGTACCCTTAACCTAGAAAAAAAAAGAAGAATTTTAGTTATTCAAAAAAAAGACCCACTTATTTCCATCCAGCAAAAATTATATTCATACTCATTTGCACTTTGACAATTGATAAATGACATCACCTTTACAATGCAGAATGAAATTCTCTTCTTTTTTTTCTGTTGATATATGCTCCTTTTACACAAAGGAAAGAAAGGATTATTTTTCTCATTCGAAATGAGTCTGAAGTGTTTCTTTTATATCCTTCAACTAATAAATTATCTTCCATATCTATTAATAAACTATTCTATTTCATAGATGCTCTAAATTGTACTCTAGTGTCCCCGCTCAAAATTATACAAAAAGAGTCAATATAAGAAAATTCTATTCTATACGTTCGGTTCATTTCATTTGACAAAATATATTTACCTTCATAGATAATACTCAACGACCATATTGACCTTTAAAAAGCCCTTTGTAACTAGCCCTATTGACGTTTGAATCGCAAGTGTGGGCTATTACCTTTAAAAAGCCATCTCTTGGTCCAACTGTCGGGACTGTTAAGAATTGCTCTAGCCTTGTTAGTCCAGAGAACATTTTGAAAATATCTTTAAATAATATGGCCATCGAAGGTACCTTAATGAAGGTAAATATATTTTGTCAAATGAAATGGACGGAACACGTCCACGACTTTTAGTCATTCTGTGGCGGATGGAATCGACTCTTTGAACACGACTCTTCAAAAGCCATAATTTGCTATAAATGCCCTTTCAAATAGAATTGCCTTATGTTGACTCTTTTCCTTTTAATTGTAACCGGGAACACTTGAGTACAATTTGGAGCACCTATGAAATTAAATGGGATTTTAATAGTATTATCAGAGACGTCAATTTTAGTCTATAAAGTGAACAATTAACTATCATCCCTTGCTTTAAAGTCATTTTTGGAATTTCATTTTTTTTTTGCTAAAATTGCTTTTGTATAAGCAATTCACATAATCTGATGTAATCATTATTACATCATTTGTAAAACAGTATGTATGTAATTGAGGTGAATACCCCCAGTCACCCTATAACTTCTTTTCTTTCCCCCATCTTAGATTCTACACGAATATTTTTATCAACACATTTTAAATGCATGCGAAATACAAAAACAAAACAAAAAACTAAAGTAATTTGTATCATTAGCATTTTACTCAGAGTAAATACCACCAGAGATATGTACATATTACCTTTCCTTTATGTAACTTTTTAAAGTTTTTCAAGTGTCACATATATTGCAGGCACAAAATTTAATAAATATATGTGCACATGGATAGAATGGGAGTTTTTATTTCTTAAGTGATACAAAAAATGAAAAAAAGATAAATAAAAAAATCCCACAATTATGTACAAAATCCATAATTAAGAATATTTATGTTTGAACTAAAGTGAGTTGCTAATTTATTCCACGTGTTTCTCCACTCCTTACTCAGACTATTTATTTATTCCTTGTATTCTTCACCATTTATGTACCTCATTTCGTGTTTTGAACGTTGATTGATTGAATTCAAATTATATTTGGTTAAATTGTAAATATCTTTCTACAATATATATATATATATATAACAAGAGTTATTCACCATTCGACAAGAATTGTCTAACCATTCAACTGCCTTTTCTATTCTTTTGTTCCTTAGTTGAGAAGGAAAGGTTAAATGAGTCAGAGAAAATTTATTCATCTTTCAATAAAAAAGCTTCCTAGCTCAAATATATACCAAGAAAACTTTCTTGAAATGATATTGGCCAACTGCTGCCCTTACGATATACATATGCATATATATACATATTTCATTACACACCAATATATCTTTATTTATTTATTTATTTTCCAGTACTCTGTATGTAGTTTATGACTCATTTTTCTGTGTTTTCATTAAGAATTTGAACCAAGAACTATCAACGTTCTACACCGTCTTTTCAACATGTACATACAACTTTTAGTAATGACTAAAATCCACCCTTTCCAAAATACACACTGATAATTATTAACTATTAATTATTCCAACCATGAAATATTTACATATATAAAATATATTATGTACCATAGTAATAAGGAAAATTATATATGTTGTGGATAGCTAACAACCATTTTTGGTATGTACAGGTAAATAGTCTGTTATTATATTTTTAATGGAAACAAAAGTTCAATTATTTTATAAGGAACAAACTGATTCTTCCTCTTGGACCCCTCCATCTGTTTATAACATAAGTTTATAGTCTAGTAATGAAGTATTCATACATAGATACCGAGACTTGTTTGTTAAAAGTCTTTGTTTAGATTCTTTAAAGTCGTTTTCTATCATCATACATAATGATATTTCCAAATCACAATGAGTTTATGCTGTTGTTTTTTTAAGAAAAAAAAAAAAAGAAATATTCTCGCACCATTCTTCAAATTTTTCGTTTGGTTGAGATTTTGTACTCTTTTTAAATTCTTTATTTTGTCAGTAATTTCATTGTAAATTTATTCAACCAGTTTTTCACAGTCTGCGTATAGGATGGTGCTTCATCGCCATACAAAGATTTAAGTTCATCAATGCACTCTTGTCGTGATACTCCACGTCTAAAAGTGTGAAAAATGATTGTTGGAAAATGTTCAGGAGTTGACTCCAATTTTTTTGCCAAATTATTTTTTTCAAGTCACACTCTAAACAACAGAAATGAGGGGGTTGACCGTCAAAACATTCTGAGTACGGTTATGCTACAAAAATGTCAAACTTACCAAAGGAAATGTCAGATGACACCTCGCAACACTTAGTGTAGCCTAAATATCTCGAATTGCGAGTATTTTGTAGAATTGCAATTTAGCTCTATTGAGTAAATTGTATATAGTTTCTTTCTGATCTTACCTAGACTAGGTGCACTGATACTAAGGCCATTCAGCTAATTGTGACTAAACTTTAAAAAAAAATAATTTACGAGCAACTTTGTTTCACGGATATCCCTCGTTGTTTGAGATATTACTGTACCTTCATTATAGAACGTTATATAGCTCTCTTTCACTCAGTCAAAATATTCATTGAAACATTAAATATTTATTCAAAATACGTTTGATAACGTTTTTCAAAAGGGTATAATTTGGTGTTTTTTAAACATTTATCATGTAAATTAGTCCTTCTCAAACATTTGTTACAGAGGAGTATATAAATATACATATATGATAAAAAGGACACAGTTGATCAGGACATGACCAGTTTCTTTGCATTTTTTTAACCTTTCCTCCAAAAAGAATTAGTCCTTAAAATCTCTTCACCCACCGTTTGGCCATTATGTCACTCTCTCTTGGACTATATTTAAAAAGTATTTTGAGCTGAATATGTGTATCAATGTTCAGAGCACTAACAAGGAGGGAATGTGACAAAATAAATAAATTCTACAGCTGACCGACAAATACCTACTTAGAAGTCGTTAATGTTTACAGAATTGCAAATTGATGCTATTGTAGAGAAGAGAATGAGAAAGAGAGAGAGCATAAGACGTAAAGTTTGAGAAGCCCTGATATTTAGTATACTGTCAATATTGCTTTTTATATATGTGTCAAGTCAACAAGAAATTAAGTTTATCCGAAATATTTCAAAAATGAGTGTGAACTGCAATCATATTCTTGAAGACATTCTCTTTCATTTGTATTTATAAGTTATTTCGATTAATTAATTAAATAATGACTCCAATAATTGTAACTTCATTCTAAGAAAAAAAATACTTGCCACAATCAAGAATAAAAAACATCTGGTATTTCTGACTATATCGTTACTATTACTATGATTCATGGTGATCATGATAGCGGATTAGATTGATTCTTAATAGTTCTTAAACAGATGATAAACTGGTTTAGCCAACTACAACTAAATAAATCTCTGGGGCTATTAAAAAGATAGACGTTATTTCATGGGCCATAACGGCTTCATATGCAGTCATAACATTTACCCGATTGCTCTATTGGATAGACAACAATCCTTAGTTGTTTCTCGATTAAAAAGTGACCTTTTAGCAAAAACCGTGCTCAATAGGTCTTAAAATGACTCCAAAATATTTGGCCGTTATAATTTATTTATGAAGTAAAAAAAAGTGGATTTTCTCCTTTTCAATATTTGAAAAGAAACTTGCTTTCTTGTTGACTTGACACATATATATTTTATAATATGAGATGAAATGACCCTTTGCAATTGATTTGCAGGCTTCTGTCATACTAATACATATTTACAGGAAAAAGAATGACCAACAGTGAAAGGGGATATAATACCTTTATAGGGTTATTATGAAGGTATATGCACAACTTTGAATCAGTTATACATATTTACCATGAACTCCTGATTTGCACCTCAATTATTTTAAAATCATTTTTTTTTCTTCCAAATATACTTCACATAGTATGTACATATATATAAACACGTCAAACATTTTTGATAAGATAAGGGGATAAAAAAATGTTTCAAAAAAGTTTCAGAATGAAGAATGTTTTTTTTAATTCGCCTATTTTTTTTTGTTTGCTGCAAAAAACAGAGTCAAACGGGATTAAACTACATATACATACCTTGTCTTATCGCCATATTTGCTTTTGTGTGTGTGTTTTTTTTTACAACGAACATACAAGGAAATAATCGATATCTACATATGTATATAGGATATACTTATGTGTGTGCTTTGTTCTTAATGATCTGCTGATAAGTTCTGTTATCTTTTTATTTACAGTTCTATCATTACTCACCATAGCCACAAACACTGATAATAATGACTATTTAATCACGTATCATAATTATATTAATACTAATTATAAAATGATTCTAAAATAAATAAAAATTGCACAACTTCCAATGAAATAAGCAGATGTCAACATTAAATATTTATATTTATTTATTTATTTATTTTAAGAAAGAATATATTTAATTAAATCGATTTAGTTAAATATATAGTACACAGTTTATGGGAAGATTCCATATATGAATTTATGTTGATTTGATTTGAGGGTGTTTTTACTTTTTCCTTTCTTTATAAGAAAGTGGGTGTTTACTTACCTATCCATCTATATAAATTAAATGTATCAGTACGATAATAATAGCTAAAGAAAAGGTGGGTCCCACCTAAGATATTAAGAACAGATATGCCTTTTTTGTAGGAAATTGAAAAAAAGAAATCTTCCATTTTATTATATATAATATATCATTACAGTGTTATTTATTCATGTAACTCGGGTTTGGTTTTTTTTAAATCATTAAAATGTAATGATGACTTGATTTCAAATACAATGCTGGAATATCCAACTATCTATTCATAAATCTATTTCGACAGTCTCTGTGTTAGAGTCAAGTCTTCGAATCAAAAGTCCCACTTCCGTGTGACATACTCTAAGTAATTTGTAACTTAAATCAATATTTGCGCAAGTAACTCAAGCCTCAAGTCTTTTAATTTTGAGTTTGGGTTGAGTTTGAAGTTGGAGTTGACTCGGAATTAAGGGGAACACCTCGAGACTCCGTTCCATTCAGCTCTAATGACGTTAAAACGACATCCTCAATATTAAAATCCAATCTCAAGGACTAGTAGTTTCAAGTCTTCATATTCAAGTTTGAATCTTTTAGCTTTGAGTCCAAGTTGACTACATACGTAAGCTGTAACTCCAAATTGAGTCCTGAGTTTTTTAAAAATTAGAGTCTGACTATTTTGAAATAGTTTTAAATGCTTTCTGTTGGGCATCCAGGGTCTTCCTTGAGCCGTATGACAAAATGTTGGAATAGGGGTAATTGAGAAATTGTCTTTTAAAAAAATATTTGCAAATAGGGTTTGCAATTGGTAAATTGGTGGGGAAACAATGAACCTTTATGTGACAAACGAACTGTACTTCAACCACTTTTACAAAAGAACTTTTCCCTCATGTTACACCTGTCAAACCACTCTTAAAGGGTAACTTTCAACATGATAACGAATAGGTCAAAGACCTTTCAATACATATATAAAGTTGCAATAAGAGAAACATTCCTTCATCTAAGGGTTCAAAACTATTTAAATTATTTTGATTAAAAAAAAAAAAATAATAATAATTTTTGAATCATTTGTATAATTAATTTCCAAGAGGTCTGCATAAGACAGTATCATGGTTCACCCATTAGTGACTCTTACAATAATATGTAGAATCATTATTATATCATTACTTTTATGACAGTTACTTTGCAAGATAAAGTCAAAATATTTACTAATGAGCAAGTTTTATCTTACTCCTTTCTTGAAGAAAAATTACTAGACATTTATTATGATTGCAAAAAAAAAATCCTAACTTTTTACCATTACTTGAATATAAATCAATAGATAAATAATGGAATTGATGGTTAATAAGAAAAAAGAGATAATGGTTTTGAACTAAAGCTGATAAAATTCACGATTCTTTAGTATCGTGAGCTGAATCGATTTTTAGATGAAGGGTTAATTTAAGAATGCAAATCACAACTGAACTCAAATGTCACCCATAACTTTCATGAATAAGTTTCGGAGCAAGTCAATAAAATAACTGAAAGAGTTGAAAAACCAAACAAATTCAATTAAATAAAAGGAATCATCACTATATAGTGTTAGCCTACAATTTCTACATTATCAGAAGGGCTAATTGAACATATATGAAATTGTTAATGACTCTACCAATTCCCATGGTATGGACCATTTGCAAATTACCTTTTTAGACGTGGAAATACATATAATGTGTAATGATAGAAAAAAGTCTGGAAAGTGAGAGCTCAGATCCGTTGCATTTTTTAAAAAGTAGGATTTGACTCTACCTCCTTCAAGTTACTAGACATCAATAGATCCACATTAACCATCTATATACATGCTAATACTTTGGATCTGAGGATTAGAAGAACACATGTAAATAAATAAGTTTTTTTACGAAGTAAAGATATGATTTGATTAGAATACTAGTGTCTGCTAGAGTTTTCTACACGAAAAATTTTCCAAGTGATAGTTTTCCTAGATTCGTTTCTATATAGTCTACTTTGTATTGTAGAAAAGAAAATGTAATAGACACCGGAAATGGGGAGGCCAAAAGGCCATTGCCTTCCACCTATTTGAATGATTTTATCTATATGTGATATCATTTTTATCAAATTAGCCCCTCCACGCATGAATTGGTTCGTGCATCCCTAAATTATGAGCTGTGTTGTGCTCGAGACCACCTCAACAGAGATCAAATCTCTTAGTTATTGAGACCAAGAGGATAATAAGAATTTGAAGGACTAAGAGAAAAGGGAATTTTGAATATAATTGTGTTAGTCTTAACCTTGGGACTGATCTCGAGAACTACATGTATCGCTACAAATATTATTTATAAATTAGTTCGGTCCGTTGTTTTGATTTTTTGCTTGTGATCTGTATGGATTTCAATCGTACGGTAACGACTCATTGTGTAACTATAAATAATTTTGCAGGCTCCTTTTGCCTTTTACTTGGGTTTTCTTCGAGTAATGTCTCCAATTCTTTGTCTTTGATTTTTTTTTGGCTCTCCAGAGCGAGGCTTGCCTTCAACGATGAAATCGCCATTCTTGAAGCGTCCAAACCATTCCTTACATGATTTATCAGTTGGAGCATTGTCACCATAACCTTTTACATGCATTCAATACAATTCAGCTGCACTTTTCTTCCAATTAAAGCAGAAACATTAAAACTCCCGCCCGCTAATGATGCTTAGTTACCACAAAATTTGACGTGTTCAACAAAGTAAAAAACAGACTTTTTGTTGGAAACTTAAAGCGATAAAAGCTGAATATTATTGGCAAAGATCTAACCTCATTGAAGCCGCTAAAATCAGCTGTTATTATGAAACTTTTAGAAGAGTCAGAGCCATTTTTGAACTTGTACCTCCAATGAGTTATCAATTCTTAGGCTATTTCGTGGAGATTACCTACTTAATGGAATTTTAACAAGAATCCATACAAAATAATTTACCAAAAAGTATTACACATTGAAATGAGGGAACTTTATTTGTACTTAAATAAGTATTATATTATCAATATTAATTATACTACATATTATATTAGCAATAAAGCTCTTGTTTTTTGTTTAAAGTCATATATTATTTATTGTTAATCAACATCGGCATGGAAAGTGCAATGAACTTTAATAAATACATATGTCAGAGAGAAACATGTCATATATTGCTTCCTCATTAATTTTATCATGACTTATATTCATATAGCAAGAGAAACACAATAGGAAAATAATATTGACTTAGACAGTCAAGGTGTATGTATGTATATCTACCTACTTGAATGTCACACATGTGCAATATCCTTCCTTGAAAGTCAGTCGTCGGCTTTCTTACATAGGTAAGCATGCAGAGGTCGTTCGTACATTGCTACAGAATATATATATATATTCATAATCATATTAATTACGTTTTAAATGAGACATTCTTTTAGACAAAATAAGGTACATTTATTCATTGGCAATATGTTTTATGAGGAGCAAACATAAAATAAGTTACGAATTTTATTTTTTCCTCCGTCAGAATTGAGAGTCAGAATACGGATTCTCGATCCTATGCTTTTTTTTTTTTTCAACTAATGGCCTTCAACTTTTATTTTAAAAACATTTGTCAATTATTATCAAACTATTAAGGCTCAAATTCATTATAGAAATGTCTCAATCAATATGAATACAAATGTAAATAAATGTTTTCATCATCACATTTTAATCCAATTTTGTGCACCCAACAGCCCATTAAATTAGTCAACAAGACTTTTATAATAAAGTATAGACTCTATTTCATTTTATGTATAAAGGTTTTTTTTTATAAAATTCGATCTATAAGTAAGAGCATGCAAAATTATTAAGATTAATAATAATCAATCTTTGTTTTTTATAGAGTAAATAAGAAAAAGACAATAATTTTTTTCATCATTTACAATAATTTATTAATTGTTTGTTCATTGCGTTTATGATAACATTTTCCATTGTTCCAAGGTACATTAACAATATTCATAAATAAAAAACTATACAGTTAATCAACTACTACCATGGTGATGATTTAGACATCATTTACTTATTTATAACGACGATACATACACATATATATGTATATGGAACCACACTGAATATGGGTCAGGAAAACAAGAGCAATGACGAGGAAACATCACGTTGATCCATTATACTTAATGATTATAATACCATTACATTTATATGTATGTATAAGCATTCTGTAACCCTCATGATATGAGGTCTTTAATGTACGCATTTATAAACAGATGTACTATGTATATTTGTATATAGGAAAAGGGTAAATGAAATAATGTCTAACAATATATGATTCAATCCGTTTATTTATACATATTTGATTAAGAGAAATTTTTTGTTAAAAAGCAATCTTTTCTTATTTTTGTCCCAGGTGAAAGGAAAAACTTGATTTAAAGTAAGAGTTTTATCAGAAAACTTCCAAAAAGCAGTGGTTTGAAAATAAAACAAAACAAAATTTGGATACAAACAACTGATTTATGTAAAAAATTACAATTTTTTTTTATAAATCATGTTCAAACAAAGTTATTGTTGATTTAATTAATTAGTATTGTAATTGAACAAAATGAACAATTTTCAAAAAAACAGCAGTCAAAAAATCAACTCAGCTATTTCAAATGTATGATTATTCTCTGTTTATAATTACTGCAAGCCCCAGTTAAAAATGGACTCCTTCCAAACTGTGACGTCATCTAAACCAATGGCTACTTGGCTCAACATTCACAGAGGGAAAGGGGGGGGGGTAGGGGCATATTACGACCCCATTACAGAAGATGTACAAAATTTGCTACATTTCTTGATTATTTTTAAAGCTGATTTTTAGCTTTTTAGATCAAAAGCTGAATTTTGATGTTTTATGTTTTTTTATATTTATCAAAGAGGAATTTCGCTCGATTGGTTTCTGTTTTTATAGATGCATGATCCATGAAATATATCAAAAATTGAATTATAAGCAATGTAAATGAATATCTAACACATTTGAAGAAAAAAAAGTTGAATTAAAGATGCACTTGTACGATTAAGAGGAACATTAAACCAAGGAGTTGTCTTTAAGTAAATTGCATTGCATTTCCTTGTCAACATTTGGATTTAGATTTGCTGACTCATGTCTTTGAAACATCAGACTTAAAAAAAATAATGTTGATGCAAAAATAAGTAGTTAAATATTTATGTAACTTTTTAGAATATAAAAGATATCATTAAAAAAAAAATTGAAATTTAAGAATAGTCAAAAATTTTTTTTGCCTTTTGAGTTTTTTTATCGTGCATCTATGAACATATATGTGTCTTAATTATCTGCTTGTACGTGTATGCATGAGTTTTGCATGGTGCCTTCAATACACATTTAATAAAAAAAACCAAAACATCTATGAAATGCATATTATTCAAAAAAAAAAATCATTCTTCTAATTTTTCAAGGATAACTTCTATTTTTAATAGTATTTAATATACGTTCAACTCAACCCGTTGCTCATTTATGTGAATATATATAAATATTCACTTAAAGATACAACCATGAAGTTCCTTTTAGTTTGTCAATAAATTAATTAATACTAGAAATGTTTGAGGCACAAAAAAATTTGATGTTCCCTGCAAGAACCGTTTCGTAAAAAATAATCCTAGCAAAATGACCTATTTACATGTATCAACATCTATATTGGAGCTATAACTAAACATTCAATGTCCATAAGAATAAAAAATTACTTCAATTAAACCCACCTTAATAATAATGACAAATTATTTTCGTGCAATTAAATATATTTAAAATTTAATTGAACGAATTTGACATAAGGAAGCCCAGTAGAGGGCGCTTTAAAACTGGATACATTTGTTATTGATTGATAATCAGGACGGACCGGATTCCCAGCTCCATATTAAGAATCTAAAACATTCTAATTAATATATATTTTGCTATTTATCAGGATATTTGACACACCATTGGCTCTTGTGACGTATTTTGATCTCTACCTTTTGAAACTTGAAAATACGAGTACATAAGTGGTGGAGTACAACTTACGGACCATTAAAGACCAACTGTAATCCAATTTGTCTACTACAACTGTATGCCTTAATTAGGATTGTTTCATGACTTATTAAGCTTCCTTACTCTAAAATACAATGCTCAAGGGGGCAGTTTTTTACTTGTTTTTTTTTTTTGGCAATGCTCCTTGCGGAAGAATATTAAAACTTGCTTGACTTCAAATGAATAAATCAATTATTTTACAAGAAACAATTCCTTTTATGTGTAGATCTTTATCAATAGTTGCATTAATCATTCAAGAAGGCGATCGAGAGGCAATCAATTAATATTTTTGTACAATTATTTATATGTAGGTAGATAGTATCATGACTTCTATGCATTCAAGTAACTGATTAAAGGCCTATATAGTCCACTCCATCAAAGATTGATTGTTATTATTATTTATTTTTTTACTATATACATACTATTTGTTAAATATACTTACTTCGATTGGATTTATAAAACAATTTTCTGGGTAAGGCTTCATTCTGCAACTTGATGTATTGTGTTAATAAATGCATAATTATCTTCAATTGCAATATGAAACACTCCATGCCAGTGGCCTTGAATAAATATCAAAATTAATTTAACTTATTTGAAAGTGCAACTTCTGTCAGAGGGGGGAGTAACGGCATATTTTGACATTACACAAACAATCTACAACAATTAGGATGATAAATAACATATATTATATAAATATATATATTGACAGAACCCACCGAATCGATTAAATTTAAGAAACTTTTTAATTTAGAAATAGAATATATTTTTACGTCCAAAGGATGCTCTTGGCGTTTTGTCAAAATTTGCTTTGAACAAAAATCTTATCGTTATAGATTCCCTGACGCTTGCAGCAAAGATATCAGGTGTCCATACAGACATGGACAAAATGCTGAAATAAAGTTGAGTTTAAGGAAAAAAAGAAAAATATCAGTTGATAGTGCTTCCTTGGCGATCAATTTGAATTCAATGTTATCAGTGGTTGAGTTGTGAAACTTGCTACAATGTTCAGTAGCTATTGTGTATTTATTATTTAATATTGTCAAATAACAATCAGCAGATAAAATGTAGGGGTACCAGATAGTAGTTATTGCTAGCACGCTCTCTCACTTCAAAAAAATGTCTATGTATGCTTTATATAGCCATTATAGACTACACAAACTTGCTCTTTATTGCCGTAAATCCCTGCCCAAAAAAGTTCTATAGAATTATTAATAAATGAATAAATTACACATTGCGGTCTAGGGATCATATTTTTTCACCTCAAAGTTTAAGTATGATCCAGACTACAACATAATTCATGTATGACTAGGATTTTTGTAAAGAATATGTTTGTACAAAAGAGAATGTAACAAAAACTGAATTAACACACGTTCTGGCGTTTGGAACTGAAAAATATTAGCCTATGTTCAACACAGTGTTCCAAGTGGGTTACCTGCCGACCATCAGTCCATTCTAATCAGGAATTGTAGAGTTTATACATGTATTGAAGACAGATGAAAGACATTAAGTACAATACATTTATAATATCGAAAAATAGCTCGGATGCAAGGAATAAAGTTCAAATTATGCTTGTGCTTTTATCTTTGAATGATTTTATGATAGGTTTTCAAAATTTATGGTCCCTTTTTCCGTGAACTCTTCAAATTTTAATCTTATTAAATCCTTTATTATTAATTATAGTCAATGTTTAGATACACTAAGCTAGTACTTATAATAATATCTAAGCAGGGTTCCTAGAAAACTAATCAAATTCGTCAAGGACTACAAGAGAAAATGATAAAAAAACAAAATATTGATATCATGCGAAAATACTAATTAAATAGACTACGTACTTAATTTAATACTCTATTTAATTTTTTTATTTTATATATTTAGCTTTAAATCAATATTTTGTTCTTGGAACTTCTGAAACAAAAGCACTTTTACGTTCAAGACTCACGGTAGAGCAGTATTAGCGCGCAGAAGGATTGCAAAATCAGCTGAAATCCTTCTGTACAGTACTCCTTTAGTAGCTCTACCGCGAGTCTTTGATTTCTAGTGGATTTTTGATCGAAATTGAATTAAAATTTTTACATTTAGATGGTCGATTTCTTCTTAATTAAGGATTTTTATCAAGTCCTTGACATCTTTTTTGATAGCGGTGGGTCTAAGCTTTTGAATGCATTCCTTATTAATTCATTTGATGTAGTATTCAAGGAATTATTTAAGTACAGACGTTTTGGTTGATTTTTGTGCCTATTCCCACCACCTATGCCCCCAGGATCCCCCTTAGACCAAAACAAAGACTAGAAATAGAAATTGCATTAAATACACTAGAAATCATCATTTTTAATGCACAAAATGAGTATCCTTGGAGGCTTAAATTGAAGTTGAAGTTGGAAAATGGGCCAAAAAAGCTCAAAAAGTAGAGTCCGATTTCTCTAAAATCTTCGGACTATTGAAATTTTTTTTACAGACTTGAAAATAAAAACTAAAAAACTTTGATTATACTTATAGCTCTTAGAATTTTTGACATTTGAAATTTGTTGATCTGTGTTATTTTTAACATTAAAATTTTCAAAAAAAAATCCAAGAATATATTTATAATAGAAAATTTAAAAACTTAAATTATCTTTACGCTATAAATTTATACAAGAGATTTCGTTCTACATACAAGAGGATTTAACCTCCTTGAGTACTAATTATAAAATATTATTTATTGGCTACAATGTATTTCATCGACTTTTTATTTAGAATTGAAGAATGGAAGTAGTAAACAGCTACAAAATTAACTGTTCTTTGATACGTATGTTTTTTTTAAAAAAAAAGTTCGTTGAAGGGTGTGGTCATAGGAATATTTTTGAACGTGATGTTTCTGAAAATATATCTACATAAGTTAAACACTTTATAGGTACATGTTAAAAAGTCCAAAAATTGGGCGCTCTTGATAAAAAAAAGAAAAAAATACTTAATAAAATATCCAACGGTTTGATGTTATATTGTATATATTGAATGCTTTCATTAACTGAACTACCTGTCTCAAAATTAGAATGGACTTTATAGAAATATCATCTATGTGGAATGAGAAAAATTAGTTTTTGTGCTTAAATATATTTCTACATAATTCTTAAATAGATTGTTTTTTAATCCCTCATTAAGTTTTTTTCAGTGACTCAAGTAATATATTTGAGCATTTTCATTATTGTTGAGTCGTTATTCAAAAGCTATTCAACTAATTAGATTCTTAAAGAAAGCTTTACTTCATACATAAATAACTTTTTCACTTTAAAGACAGAGATCAGTTTTGATAAATTATATTAGTGATATAAGATAGTCTTTTAATATTCACCCATTTATGCATTTTATAATGCATTTTTAAGCAGTATTTAACAAGTTGACCACTTGTAAATTAGTTTCATTATTTTTTACTTTATATTAGAACGGTAAAAATAAAATGATATTGGCAAATTAGGCACAAACTCTTATATATATTTTGGCTGCCATTAAAAATAACGAATAAAATTTACGAATATTTGCTTAATAATTCAAGAATTATAGAGTAGATTTAATTTAACTAATCTACCTTATTGTTAGACAGTTAAATCAAGTTTAATCTTACTCTTGTTAAGAGCAACTGTGTAACTTACAGGGGCTTGATCGTGTTCAAAAATACAGAGCAATATTTCATAGTTGTAAGCCTAAATTGTATTTGTACAATTGTGTTTGTTTGTTTGTTTAGTTTACACTAATTAATTGATGACGTTGACTGATTAATTGCAAGTCATGAGAGTGTAGTTTGACTTTCAGATCTGAGGGGATAATTTCTATATTTTAAAGAAGTTTTAAAACCTCAAACTCTCCAAATCAAATTAGTTAATGTCTTAAATATATGTATATACAAAATTAAATACTTAGAGAGTAACAATGAGATATATTGCTGTGTTTGTTTGTTTTTAGAGATTGTGGCTTAAAGGTATATATATGCAATATATGCTCACGTTTATTAATAAAAATAAAAGACAAGAACTCCACAAAGTCATTTCATCAACTTTTTTGTATAATGACTCAATTATTTATTAGCTTCTTTGGTAAATAAACAAATATGGTTGGGGGGGGGGCTTCTCTATCAATTTATCAAATCCCCAATTAAAGTTCTGAGAGGAGATATATCCATTAAATTCTCTTTTTAGTGTACAAATATTCAAGTTAGTTTTTATGTATGTATCCTATTTTAATGTGTGTTTTTTATTCTTCATTTCAGGTTTAAGAGTGATATGAGCCGCTTACAATGTGCTGACCCTTACACGCGACGCAACGAAACCTACCAAAAGAAAATACCCAAAGCCATTAAGTGTGTTGTATTTATTCACTTATGGAGCCTCTTATCATGCATTGTGTCCCTCTCTGCTGCAGACATTGGCTGCTCAACCACAGAGGATGAGGAGTCCCTCTCTTGCATAGGAATCAATTCCACAGATGATCTTCCACTCAATAGTTCAAATGTAAAGAGACTCATTATTCGTGAGTCCTTTGATCTCTCATTTGAGGAGTTCCTTGAAAGGATCAACATTAGCTGTATTGGACTTGAATCCTTATCAGTGCAAAACTCTGGGCTCGAGCAAGTCTTTGTGAATGAAACAAATGAACTTTCATCATTGACTTCCAGCCTAGAAAAACTTGATTTATCCAATAATCAACTCGTTCATTTTGAATGGAGATCCCTGACTCGATTAGAAATTCTAAATTTGAGTTCCAATTTGTTAAGTAAATTAAATCCCAGTGTGTTTGAGGATATGACGAATTTAAAGGAACTTTACATAGCGAATAATCTCCTGGATAAGTCCTTGATCTCAGATACTTTTTTTAAATTATCCAAGTCATTAACTCTTCTGAATATATCAGGTAACTAATAAATGCCCATATTTGTATTAATTAATTGTGTCTATTTATTCATGGACACATTATACATAATTTTCTAATCATATGAATGTGAATCTCAGAGTCTCTTATGTATCTAACAGGTGTTTTAAATATCTATGCCATATAAAATGTATTTAATTTCACGCATTTTAGTTATTGCATTATGCACTTGATAAAGATTCATACCAGAGTCTATATATAAGCTTGAAATCAGATGGAGTTGAATGTATTTTCATCTCAAATCCGAATTGAAACTTGAGTGAAACTTCAAATCAGATGAGTTATGAGTACTCTGTTGTCAGCATTTATTCAAACACTTTCAAAAATAACTAGATATATGCAATTTGATATAAAAGATTAATTAAGACTGTGTCGAACTTTGAGTTCAAATGGAGACTGAATTTTGCAGATGAGACTTATGTAAACTTAATTTAAGCTTAAATCTTTTAGTTTCCAGTCCGAATATAATCTGAAGTTGCTGTTTAATTAGTCTTGAGTAAGATTTGAGTACACTAGCACCACAAATCTAATAAAAATTAGACAATCATCAATAACAGAATAGAAAAAAATACTTTGAAACTATTCATTTTATTACCTTACTTCTTGGACTTCTCATATTGGCAACACTGGAGAAGAACCTTTATTTTTTATTCCGTGTTTTTATGACCATGTTGATATTCATTCAAGAATGTAATTATTATCAGTGTTTTAGTCTGTTATTATTACCCTTAACATTTATGACAGCAAAACTTTGCCTTGACAGGAAGTAATAAATTTTTATACCTTAAAACATAACATGAAATAGGTATATACGTGCTGAGTGAGACAATTGTGACTGAGGAGATCATTTTATTACTTGACTTTTTTTTACACATGACTGCGTCATTTGTTAAGTAATCTTTTTTTTTGTATTTATTTTAGAAAACAAATTCCAATGCTCACCTAAACTGTCATGGATATATGACTGGAACTTAGAGACGAATGCTCTTTCGGACCAGGAATCCGTACAGTGTCACTATGATAATTCCAATTACGATGGAAATCTACTCTTAGTCATGGAATACTATTCCACGTATGTGAATCCATCTTGCCCCTCAGATGTAGGCTGTAGCTGCTCACTTCTCTCCGTTCAAGAGAAAATGGTTCATTCCACGGATCGGACGTACTCTGTTCAAGTCGATTGCTCCAATACTGGTCTCAATTTCTTTCCTAAACTGCCAAAACATACAAGAAGTGTGGATCTATCGGGGAATTTGGTAAGTTGATCTGAATATTTGGAATACTGTGCCAAGAAACAAAAATATATATTTATTATTATTCACTATGAAAAAAAAAAAAGTTTCCATTTTGAAACTTTTGTTTTAAGGGTCAGAAAATGACTTTTGTTCAAAACTCTATTTTGTAACTACAAGGAAAAGCATGACTAAAGGATCGAATGCATAAAGAAATGTTACATTAAATTCCAAATTGTGCACAAGGGATTACATTTAGTTAGTCAATAGGGGACTCAATATTAAATATAAATACTTATTTATTATACGTTTTGAGCTTTTGTTCGAAGTTTGATTTAAGGGAGTTGTTTAAATTTTATTTTTGTTTATTTATCTTGGGATTTTTGTATGAAATGAAAAAAAAAAAACTTTAACTTCTAATGTGTTTTATGAATTAAAGTTGACTCTAAATATTATGTTATACTAGTCAAAAAATACTAAATATGACTAATAAAAATCCCATTGCGCACTCTTATACTCAATTCAAGGGACCTTTTCTTCAACATATGTTAATTTATTTTTCAGATCAATGGCTCTGCATTCGAAATTCTCAATGTCATTGAGCAAAATTATGATGAGGTTGATAACCTCACGATAAATGATAATAAATTAGAGAGTCTTCCAGAGAAGATTTTGGAGATGAGGCTCGGACTAAGCTTCAGTGCTAGGAATAACAAATTAGGAAGTGTAAGTAGAACATATATTTTTAATTAAATTTTTGAAAACATTTATTTATAAAGCAATCTCTGATTGCTTTGAGTGAATGGGGAATATTTGTTTTTGTTTGTTTTCTAATTAATTATTATGGGTATGGCTTCATTTGACACAATTACTGTGTTTGATTGATTTTAGTGCCAAATATTTGTATATTTGTTAACCATAGATGCAATAATAATGTGCCTATATATAGAATAATATATATTTTTTTCATCAAGAGTGAGTAATTTTCTATAGATCCAAGACTAAAAATAAAATGATTCCATTAAATTACTGTTCAAATTACACATTTTTCATTTTTCCATCCATCCTAAAATATGTACATCCATAAATTAACACGTATATAAAAAAATTAACTTTTTAAATACTTACATTCAGACGGGAATCAAGTTCTCAAGTTGAGGCAGTAAGAAGCCCTCATGGAAAAAAACCCAACAAAACTGTATAAAAGACCTCCGAAATCTTTAAGAAAATGCATAAATAACATAACTTTTATCGAATATAAAAAGTGCTCAAGCCCTTTTTTTTTTGTTACTTTATCAAAAGCTGATCCCGTTCACAATCTACGACCAATTTCTATATATTCAGTCTTTTCCTTTCTGCCTGGGAGACTAAATACCCATCCATTCACAAACTTGCACCTACCTTCAGTGGTGAACCGGCTCGACTTTCACAGGGTAGAGGACGTATGTAAACATTACTTCCCCTAGACTACAGACTTACAAAATTTGCTGCCCGTTTAGGATTTTAATTTTCTAAAAATTGATCGGACCTTTCCCCATAATGGAAAATAAATAACAGATATTTGATCATGTTACAAAATATGAAATAGGAAGAAAGAAAGAAAAAATGACCCTTGGACTATTTTGCCCGCAGTCACGACTCCCTACCTAGGAATTGAGGCTTCTGCCACAAAGTTATGATTAAAATCAAATCTTTGACTCCATTAATTTATTGACATAGAATCACTAAGCTAGTGATTGACCATCATGGGTTTTTTGGAGTGGATAACGATTATATTTTTAGTCATAAAGGCCGATAATTTATATTTCTAGACGACATTTATTTGGTATGAAAGTAAAAAAAAAAAGAAAGATTTGCCATTTTATGCGGATTAAAGAATTAGAATATTAGTGTCAAATATCGGTTTAACACCGATTATGTTTAATTCGTCTATCCCTAATCTAAGTAGAATGTTGAAATATAATTGTCACATCAAACTTCAGAGCAGTATCTTATCTAAGGTTCTCTAAAAGCTAGAAACGGCCCTTTTATAAACAACAAAGGAAATTTCTACAACACTCAAACAAAATTCTTAAAGTTATCATCAATATGCGTATCAAAGAAACATAAACCTTTCTGAAAGTCTTCAAAAAATATTATTTTGACTGATAAAGAATGATCCAGATGTCAGTAAATCAGTCAAATAAGCCACTCATGTCTGAGTCTTATTATCATCCTTCAAGACTTACTGAGTAAAAATCAAAGAAGGATGTATTTGGCTTGAATATGGGACTTAGAATAAGTTTCGTGTCTATTGGGTTCTTAAAAAACGTGGCCAATTTTAAAGCTGCCTCTATATTTTTCGACGATCAGTAAGACGTTTAGCATCTTTTATTTGTTTACTCATAGCTCCAATATAGATGGCCAAGATATATTGAAGGCAACATACCTGGTTGATATCTATAATGACGTCATTTTGCTACGATTATTTTTACGAAACGGTTCTTGCAGGGAACATCAAATTTTTTTGTCCCTCAAACATTTCTAGTATTAATTAATTTATTGGCAAACTAAAAGGAACTTTATGGTTGTATCTTTAAGTGAATTTAGATATATACTTATAAATGAGCAACGGATTTAGCCGAATTCTAAATTTGATTGAAAAATATTTAAAATCCTTCAAAAAAATTCCACAGAAAATGAATGATTACAATTTTTATTTTCTCCATCAAGATATACTTTGAGTACATTCAAAATATGTACAAATTCTAGGAAGACTTGGGATTTTTTTTGATTTTTTTAATGTGTACTCAATCTACTAGAGTATTTATATAAGAATAGTATCCTTAAAATAATAGAAGGTTAATGTAAAACTAATAAGGAGAAGAGGAGTACATGAAATAGGAGAAGTTAAATTTGCTTTTTAAAGAATTGAGGACATTCTTCTTTGATCCAATTATCCTTCAATATGAAGGTATTCCTTTAAAAAGCCCTAAGACATAGGATAGGAACAAATATCCTTTCTTTCTCTTTACCTTTATTGTGAGCGTCTCATTTTCTTTATATTTTTTATTAGGTAAAACTTTTGTCATAATATTTTTAGTATATAACATGTAAGATAAACACTTTGCCACGTAATTTTAATTAAAATAAAATAAAATAAAAAAAAAACCAAAGTCGTTTCTGTGTGCCTTTATGTTATCAAACTTTTTTTCAAAAAGGAAATTAAAATATCAAATACCTAAATGAAATGAGTAACAAATGGTGCAATAGAAAAACTTTTGATGTAAAATATAATTTTTTTAATATGACGTCATTAGTATAAATGTCTGCCATCTTGTACATAGACATCACCCAAGGACAAATTTTATAGTAGTCAAAACCCCTGCTTCTAAATATACATACAACAGTTTAATGTACGTTGTTTTTTTTTGTTTTTTTATAAGTTCCCATTCCGATGAATCATTGCGACAATCCTTTTCCAACATGGCGATCCTTTTTGTTTATACGAGGGGGGAAAACCCCCCCTCAGAATATTCTTTATTTTTCTACATGTTTAAAGGCATCTGTTATTGCTTATTCATCCATTTTTGTGTATTTGAGTACAATTTTTTTAGCACTTTGAGAGAAAATAGCTCACGGATGTTATGAGGCTGTCAATCACTCTACATATTAAATAAACAATTCATCACTCTTGTGAATCGTGATGAAAACATGAGCAATAAAGGGGAAAAAAATATTTATTAGGATTTTTTTTTCATGAATTCAATTCAAAATGAAAGTATTATAATTCACACATACGAGTATATATTTAGAATGAGGCAAAAGATGATGAAAGTTCGACATTGGAGGTAAAATAAATAAAACACCCTTCAAATAAATATAGGCCATCAAAAAGTGCAATCAAGTGATAAGAAATTATTATATTAGAGTTGGATCCATATGTTTACAAATTTGCAAAAAAACATAAACAAACACCGTTGCAAATATCAATAGCGAAATTTATTTTTCTTTGAAGTTTCTTTGTTTTGCTTGTTTTTTGCTAATTAGGTATTTCCATGTATGTATGTATGTAAATATTTCATCATTGTTGTTATTTTGCAAAAAGGGATTGCACATATTTATGGATGGGCATTTTTGAAATATTGGAATAGATCATTACATTTCTTATTATACTCAATTCTTTGACGTTGTTTTTACACAAATACGTTAAAATGTACAAAGTCTATTTAAAAATTTATAACGCTTTGAATCAGAGAGGAGGATTGTACTCAAGTCAAAAGACCTGAGTAGAACTTGATAACTTCTGACTCGAGCTCTGAATAAGGTGGCTCAAGTTCCCTTAAATAACATTTACAAGTTACTGGTGAGTTAGTTTCGAGTCAATTAACTCATCTGACCGTGACTCAAAATGACTCAATTACTTAAACAAAAGTCTCTCAAGTAGAGTTGAATCGGTCCTAGGACTGAGCTCCTGATTTGTCGTCTTTTTTTTTTCTCCATCTTTTTAGCCTCTGTTTTTAGTGAGGAAAAAGAAAAAAAATGTCTTCAAGTATTTTGATGTTGTGCTTTGGTTAAAATCACCTAACCAGAATCAAAGAAAAGACCAAAACTCTGAGGGATTGAAACTAAAACGAGACTGAGAATAAAAAAATGGATCCCAGTTAGAGAAAAAAAACAATGAACATTGAGACTTTAAAGAGTCAAGATCAAGAGGAATAATCAAAATCATATGATTTTCTTTCCACTCCCTCTACAAAATTCAGTCATTGGATCGTTCCAATTCTTACTCTCAAGTCCTTTTCGAGTCACATAGCTCAAATATAACGTAAGAATCAAAGAAAAGGGGCACATTGATATAACTCGAGAGGACTTGAGCCCACCTTAATCTAGTCAATTAAATTATTATACTATAAAGAGTCACAAGTCGGCAACAAATTCGACTCAAGCTTTGTTTAAGTCAAGTCTTGTGACTTGAATCATATGACTCGAGTACACTTTCTCATGTGTTTTGAGCCATCTCAAAAATCTTGAAAAAATGGTAATAAAACTTTTATGTTTATTCATTTTTTAATATTTATCTTTAAAATATTTTCAAAATTTATGGATAATAAATCTTTTTTTTATCTTATGTATAATATCCATCAATTTCGACGTATTTGGCTCCTACTCGGAAACTTATTCTTACATTTACTTCAAAATGATGAATTTTATTCTACATGTACTAACTATAGATTCCTAAAAAGGACAGCTGAATGTCTTATAAATATGACTTTATCCTTAGAGCCTCTGAAGCAATCTTGAATTTAAAAATAGTCAAACATTCAGCATTTAATATTCATATATTCAAACAATATTTATAACAATATATATATATATTACTATGAAAAAAATACCGGGAAATTTGAATTTAATTTTCTTGGGATTCCGAGAAGGATAAACGTTTTTGTTTTCATAGTTGGCACTACTGTCACTGTTGGCATTTGTGCCAAATTACAAGTCAAAATATTCATGGGTGTTTGAGAATCGCATCGTCCTTTTGTGAAGTGCTAAAATTGAATTTTTTGCTTTTTAAAATGTCTGAAAGATGATGACTCAAATGCAATTTAGAGAAGTGTTGTTGAAAAACTAATTAATAGTGACTAAATAAAATTTTTGCAAACGTATAACATGTGCATTACATAGGGGGGGGGGAGGACTACTTTTGAGGGGGTTCAAATGAACTTTTATAATTAAATAAGCACAATTTGATTCCCGATATTTTTGTCCTCATAGTATGTAGTATACATTTAAAAAGTAATCAATTGAGGCAAACTTCTGAGAGTCTCCAATTTTTCCCATCCTTCATTTATATATATATATATGTACATATGTGTAATTGTCAATTGTGTTTACGTGCATAATTTTTTATTTTTGTAATAAATCATAGTTAATCATCATTTGTTATTATGCATATTTAATGATTGATAAGCATTATGCAGTTGTATAATTTCGAGAGAAAAGAAAAATAAATTCAAAAAGCAATTTATTTTACAATGTTCTTAATAAATTTGAACTTGTGAATATTTTTTACAATCTCTTTTTTTTTTTGGCAAATAAACTGAACGTTCTAGCAAATAAAAAAAATAGATGAGTTCTTTAGGCTGTGGTTATAATTATATATTGAAATGTTAGGAGTGTCTCCCAACCTATTAGGGGGCCACACTCCATAAGAGGGGGGGGGGGGGAATAACTATTCATTTGATTTTTGTTTCTTACTTAAAAACATGATTGAATTCTGAGTTTGTGTGACAATTCTGTATGTAATTTAGCTATGATCGGAAGGAAATTTGTGACAAATGTGTTTTTTATAGTAATTATGTACAGTTTTTGAAATTTGAGTCTTAACCACTCAAAGTATATACGTCTTGGCCTTGACCTTTCAAAGCAAAATTGAGAATCTTGATCTTGAGTCTCCCTTAAATCACAAACTTCAACCTAGTCTATAGATATCGGTCCTCTCCTAAGGCTTAATCTTGAGTAATGTGGCCTTGAATAGGTAGAACAGTAACTTTTGTGGAATAATTTTTTTTTCTTCCTCAAAACCCTTTATTTTGTTAGTACAAAATTTAAGAGCTGTACTTGTTTTGTTCCAAAGAATTGCTACGTGATGTTTATACACATACATTTTAAGGGGATGGAAGCGAGCCTTAGGGCTTCCAACATTGGCAAAATATAACTAAAATGCCTGGATACATAAATTGTACAAATATAAACAGTCATTGACGTAATTTATAACAAACAACAGTGCATGAGTAGTAATTTATGCACTCCTAATAAACTTTATCAATGCATGCATATATTATATCAAAATGACTTTTGACAATGAGAAGAGTGCATCATGTATTTGAAGCACAAAACAATAACAACAACAAGCTATTTCTTTCACTCACTTTTTCCTCTTCCTTATAGATAACCTATGATATGTCACAAAGATTAGTCAGAACAACGACGGTGGTCGAGCTCTCGGGTAATCCCTGGATATGTAGCTGTAGAAGTCAAATTACAGATGTGGTAAGTACATAGTGAGGGAGGTTGCGTTATATTTATTCAGACGTACAAGTTCCGGGGATTTGTTATTATTTGGGGTATTTATCGAATAAACATAATTATGCCTTCTTCTTCTTTTCTTTCTTTTAATTATAGATTCTAATAGAGAAAGTTCGAGATAAAACTCGTTTGATTTGTGGTCCAGAATCTGAGGGACAGCTTCAAAATGAAAAGGTAATGTAGTATAAAAGAGCATACAAGTATAAATGCACTACGTATAGGTGTATCAATTTCTTTGCATAGTCAGTCATTGGTCGTAATATGTATTCAATTTACAATTTTAAATTAAAATATACATTTAACATATTCCTTTTTCTAATTTACACCTATTATTTTAATAGCAAAATATAGTTAGAAAGACTCTTTTTGCTTAATAGAATGAGACAATATCAAATATATTTTAATACTCATTTTTTTAAAGATAACTTTTTTAATTAAATTAGGTATACCTAGAATTTTGCAACAGTTTGTCAAAAATTTGAAAAAAAGCAGTGCTAAAGTAAAAATATTTTCAATCTATTGCATTTGTTAACTAAACATTAGTACCAATTGTATGTGCCACAATGAGCTTTTTGGGATAAATAAAAACACTATATTGTACTCTCCCTTCAGCTGTTTTTCATCATTTGACTCTTTTGATTTAAAGCAGCTGACTCTACTTGTTATGAACTCAAAAAGGATATAATATTATTTATGGTTTAAATATATAAGAAATATATTAAATCTAGGATTGCGCGCCCTTTTTTTGAATTTTTGAATATTAAACAAGGGTTAACGATTGATTTGTATATTGGTAGAGTTTGTCAATGTATAGTATATCTATATAATAACTCCGTCCAATATTTACAAGTTGCCAACAACCAAAAAATACAAAAGGGATGCTAACATATGCTTTTCCAAATTTTGTCCCTTTTGAGAGTCGAGGTTGCGAGTGTACAAAATAGCTCGTCGTGCTTTCGTATCCTCAAAATATGAACAGTGTTTTTTTGTATCTTTTTTTCTTGTCAACTGCCGTTTTTTAGTAATTTAAATGGTCTCTGGTTCGAACTTGTGAGTAAATCACTCTGAATCGAACATGAAAACCGTTTCAATTTCCTACACACTCCCCCTTTTTCTCTAATTTCCATACGTTTTTCCTTCTCTTTGTTTAAAGGAGAAGAAATCAAATCAAAATGCAAAAATTAGTGCAAAAGGAACAATTTTCTTAAAAGATCCTTGACAAATAATTGGAGCAAATGCATCTTATATTGTCATAGAGATAATCAAAACAAAAAAGAAGGAAAAATGTAACAAAAAAAATCATACGTATGCACTTCAGTGGGTTCACTTTTAGACATGAAACACTACAAAGATAATATTGTGCAATGGGAAGCAAAATAAATGCTCATTTGGGCCTCGGCTTATAGCTATAATTATTTTATTTCATCAGCTGCCGTGGTTTCAATTTTTCTCTATGTTTTATATCTCTATGATACAAATACATTTTGGTCTATATTTTGTGAATAAAGTCAGACGTGTTATTTATTTTAATTATTTACTTTTGTATGACGTAATATTTTGAAATGGATTTGATTTGTCAACCCACGCATTTGGTTAGAAAATGATTCTTGAGTTATTTATTCAACTCAATTACTAAACAAATTCAAGACGTGATTAGATGTGACTAATGGTGGGTGAAGAATCGCAATAGATCGAATATATTTGCACTTACATGCACATTACTAATTTAAATACTACACAAACTTTTATTTAGATATTAAAGAGCTCTAAATAATTTAAAGACATTTTGTTACGCAGGAGTTTACTCTGAGATGAGCTTAACACACTTTTACTTTTATTCTCCGTTTCCAACCAATCAAATACTTTCCAATAGTAAAGATTCAATTACACTTCATTATTTTAAATTTGACTTTATCCCATATTCCAGGTGTTAATGGCTCTAAATTGATCGATTAAGCAAACGGTGACTTGTAATATATTTACCCTTTAAAGTTTTATAATATTTAAAATTATCTTAGGCATTATTAACTTTTAGTTTGAGGAATTTAATATTGATTAATTTATCAAAACGTTGGGAGAAAAATAACTTTCCTTGATCCCTTGATGAAAAGTGTATTTATATTAAGATTTAATCATAAGTTATAATCTTTTATTTACCAGTATTGTATTTTGATTCTTTCCTAAATGGATACTAAAATTTAAAAGCAAGCTAAAAGGATGCAACTCATAGAAATACAATACGTTATTTGCAATCAATACATTTAATTAAAGACCTTATATTGAAACTTTTTTCCTTTTTTTGCAATATCCTAAATTAATGTAGCATATTATTAATTTCCTTTTTATTTATGGATACAAACATATGGAAAATGTACTTTAAAATATTTTATACTCATATAAATTATCTGTTTTTATTTTATTTATTTATTTATTTCTATTTAGATAATGAGCTTAAATCCACAAATACTTTGCGCACCAGCTCCCTCTGGAGAAATACAAGAAACTTTTTTAAAATTACTATGTGTTTTACTTGCAATATTAATTGTGATTGTCTTTACAAAACTTGGATATGACTATTGGGTCTACCGCACTCGTGGACAACTTCCATGGCTTGTCCTCAAAATGCCATGACTATTGTTTTAACACCTTTCAAGGAGCGTGGAAGAGAGGGGAAAAAAATAATTACACAAAAGTAATTAATAATAATTATCTCTACCTATTATTAGTGACTATTGAGGGACTTAGAAAGAATGGGCCCATGCAAATGGAGAGTGACAAAACCTGCCCTAATACTCATCACCACCATTGGAATAAATGAACTAATCATTATAATAGTTGTTAATTATGTATTATTAGAGTCTATAGTGAAACTTTCTTTTTTTTTTTTTTTGATTATTATTATTATTTCATTCCTTGTTATTAAAAAAATAAAAAAATATAGAGAATAATATATTTATGTAGAAGAAAAAATAAATTTTATAACAATAAATCAACATTAAATCAATATTAAGTATTTCATTTATTTATTTCTAAAAAAAGGTGATTCCTACTCCTTTTTATTTTACTATAATATGTAGAACATCCTCACATGACGTCATTATAAGGAAAGTTGCCCTTCTTGTTAGAGGAACTAAGAGCAACTTAGCATAGTTTAACATCTTTGATAAATCAACAACTCCATGTTGTTTATTTATCAGCTGCTGTTCATTTTCTACTTCTCTTGCTCCTTAAAAATACTCTGATCCTTGATTGATCGCACACAAATAGTTCAGCTCTGAATAATTCCATACCATTGTGCATCGTGCAACTGATTTTGAGCCTCTCCTTGAGAAGGAGAAAAAGATTGAGAGATGTTTTGTGTAAATTTTATATTAATACATTTTTTTAAAAAAGCCATTCATGGATGAGATTTTCCTTAGGCTTCTTTTTTGGACCATAGGAATATTAATAATATCTATGCCTTCCACATGGTGTCACTTATGCTAAACTATATGTGTCAAGTCTACAAGAAAGCAAGTTTGTTTTCAAATATTGAAAAGGAGAAAATCCACTTTTAAGTGTTTATTTTTACTTCATAAATATAACGGTCAAATATTTCAGAGTCATTTTAAGACCTATCACGGCCGGTTTTTGCTAAAATGTCACTTATAATCGAGAAACCAAAGAGTATTGTTGTCTATCCAATAGAGCAATCGGATAAATGTTAGGACCGTACTTGGAGGAACCGAGTTGATCCCACAAAGAACGTCCATCTTTTTCATAGCCACAGGGATTTATTTAGTTGCAGGTTGCTGAAACCAATAATTCATCCTTTTAAGAACTATTAAGAATCAACTTAATCTGCTATCATGTTGACCATGAATCATAGTAACAGTAACTACATAGTCAGAAACACCAGATGTTTTTTATTCTTGATTGTGGCCGGTATTTTTTTCCTTTAATGAAGTTGCAATTATTGGAGTCATTATTTAATTAATTAATCGAAATAACCTATTAATACAAACGAAAGAGAATGTTTTCAGGAATATGAGTGCAGTTCACACTCATTTTTGAAATATTTCGGATAAACTTGATTTCTTGTTGACGTGACACATATGTATACCTAATCATTAAAGTATTTCCTTGTTAGCTGCTGATTTTTCCATTAGTCCTATTCCTTATTAGTAGTATTCTGAACGTTGATTGGTTGAAGAATACGAATTATCTATTTTTGAGCTATCAGTGAGCAATTCGCTTCAATTTATGTGGAATAGTTCCTTGGAAAGAATTGGCCAGAATCTACCAACTAATTTTGGTCTTTTTTCTTTCCCCTTTTGGGAGTAGGAAAGGTTGAGTGAGTCCATGCATATCACGTTGTGCTGTATCATGAAAATTAGACTTAACTCCCTTTTATGAAGAAAAAAAGAATAAAAATCTTCAGACTAACTAACTGAAAATTGTGTTGATTTAAATTGAGCTTCATCTGTTATTAGCATTTGAAACATGTGAATATTCATAAAATGGTTTTTTAGCTAGTGAATGCAAATAAACATGTGTGCTAATATATATATGAATATGAATATTAACACGGCAAAAAAAGAGACATCAAAGCAACCGATAGATTTGTTCATATCCTTGACATTTTGAAAAAAAAATAATTTTTTTTTTTTTTAAAAACATAGTATAATTCCGAGTATTTTCAAACGTGCTACCTCTTTACTTAAACATTTCTTTTTGACAGTTTTTATTTTGTTAAAGATAAATGGAAATATGAAATTTTCTTTATCCTTTTCAAATTGTATAAATGAAGAAGGGACGTTGTTAAGTAGAATTACATTCAAGTAAGTCTCATTTATTCCATAATATTGTACATAGATGTAAAGAGAATTTAACCATACTCATGGTAGAGAGAGGTGCATCAGTTCCAATCCTGCTTTTGGTGGTCGTACAGGGGAATTAATTGAGTCATAACGACTCAACTTTGTTTTCCGCTCATGTTCAACAACTAATTAAGTTGTATTATACATAATACAAAAACAGGGAATTCTCTGAGGTGGATCAAGACAGAGATTTATTGAGACGTACTTCATTACTTGAAAACATGGATGGGTCAGAAAATTCAGGACCAGAAATCACGTCTACATGGCGAAATGTACATAATTTGGCTATACAATGTAGAAGTGGACTAATAGAATAAAATAAAAACAGGGGAAACTGTCTGATTCCTTCATTTAGTGCAATTTACTAGTCACTAGACAATGACAGTATAAAATAAAATTCCTCAGATATTATTTAACAAATAGGATATACAAAAAGTCAAACTTTTCATTGATAAGAAAGCAAATGAGCCACTTACTCTGAGCCAATGTTTAAAGTAGGTCATTTAAATAAAAAATTTCATAGGGCTTCAAATTCGATTTCCACAAATAAAATTATTCTACAAAATGATCCAAATATATATTCATTTCTACCAATTAAATCATTAGTATTAATGAGATGTTTACACTTTTATATATGTGTCACCCTTTGATTCAACTTTATATGAATCAGATTTCTAGTTTTAGTCGCAAAACACTTTCCTTTTGCATAAATTTCGAATGATTCTTTTTATCTTGCAATAAAAAACTTTTTTAAATTAGTTTTTGAAAGTAAATTTTATTTAAGTACATTATATACTCTGATATGCAGTCGGTAAGCTACATGAATGTTTTAAATGGGCCTATAAATTAGAAAATTAAATATTCATATATCCTTGTATAATCCATAATTATAAACCAATACTATTTAGAACTTTTTTTTTTTTTAAATTATATTAAATATTTATAAATACATAAAAAAAATTCTATTTATTAAATTTTGATCTTCTTATATTTAATAAAAGAAGTGTGCTTTGCAAATTGCTTATTTAAACAGAGATGATCACAAGGATACAACCAAAGCGGTTATATAAACATATAAATAAATGGAATCACCAACCTGCACGGATGGGTAGTGTATTCATATATCTTGTAACATGAGCAATATTCGTGTGTCAGTAATGGGCTCGAAAACAAACGAAAATGATTGAATACTTGCTTATTAAAAAGAAATATAAAAAAATTACCCATCATTAAATGACAAACGTGTCTGAGCACAAGAATCTGAATGGTTATTGCATCAGTTTCCTAGTCTACTTAAATGAATTGCCCTTTTTAAAGAGTGAAGTAAGCAAGGAAATTTACCTTCAATCAACTAAGTAACCCGTTATTGAAAACAATATGCAATAAAGAGAGGTTTATTTATCTGAGCTTATAAAATACGTCTTATAAAAATAAACAGGTTATGTACTACATTTTAGATCATTACATTGATTATAATTTAGATAAAAAGATTCCGAGTTGAAGTTGGATACCTCAAATATCTAGATGAATCATAATCAAGATTCATCAGAAGCAAGTTCCTCTGTTACTAATTATATTGTATAAGCTGAGAGATTTGTACAATCAATTTTTGACAGTTTTATGAAATATTTAAAGGAATAAGAAAATAGAATGGCTTTTGATTCTGTGCATCTTGAACAAAATACGACTGATCGTCTCAAGTTATTCAAACTGCATTGACGAATTTGATGCTCCAAGAGGAAGAATTTGATGCTTCAAGATTTTATTTTATACAATATTCATATTGCATAGTCCGTCCTCATATCACTTTTAATCCCTTTAGTGGGTTCATAAATACCTGCTTCTTATTACTAAATCGTCCTTACTTCTACGTATGTGACTCTTTTTTTGATTTTAATTTGATCAAGTGTTTTTGTTAATGTAATAAAAACAAATGTACAGCTCTTTATACAAGAGATTTATGTGCTATAAATATATGTATACTGACATTATACCCCAAAATTTTTAGCTGTAAATACTCATTATCTATTACCAATATATACCTTTTCAAGTTCAATATGGGAATAAGCAAGTTCAATATGGGAATTTTATATACAAATAGAAATAAAAAGGAAAATTGAGTGTATAAAACATATTTTTATATAAAATTATATTTTTATGTATTTCATAATAGAATATAGACCTTGCTGATGGGGAAAAAAAATAAAATATGGGAATAAGCAAGCTCAATATGGGAATAAATAATATAGAACAATATTCATGAAGTTTAGCATAATAATAAATTTATTAGGATCTCATGTCAACAAAATTAATCGCATCTATATACAAAACGATTCTGGATGCTACTAGCAATACAATTTTTAGTTACAAATCATTGAGGTAATTTCATTATGTCCTTCTTCAATTAATTGTTCCAGAGCTGTTCTTGATCTTTGCTCCAAAATACTGCAATCATTTCTTTCAGCATTTAAAATAGAAATTCAATCAGCATTTAATGAAATTTTTATGAATTTCCTTAATCTTAGAGTAACTTTTAATTTTTTGTTATCTTTTTTATACAATATGGAAAAAGATTAACCAATAATTAATTAAATAAAATATCTATGCAATTTGTGGTACAGGCAGTTTCAAACAGTTGTTAGTCTACTTATAGTTGAGGCATTTTAAATTATACTTATCTTGAAATATAAAGACATAAATAAATACATTGTAATTTAGAAATTGCAGAGCAATCTTATTTTTGCAAATATCTAATGATAGTAATTTATAATAGTTTATTTTTTCCATATGACCTCATATAAGTACTTGTTCATTTCTTTTGGGCATGGAATTTTCAATTACTTTTATCCATTTCATGAATTAATGGATGTATAATAATATATATTACAAAGAACAATTTTTTAGATAAACTATTTAAAAATTGATTTTTTTCTTTCTAAGAATCCATATCAATTTATTAGATTATTATTATAAAACTATATATTTAATGAAATGTATCACCGTTGTTTGAGCCCCTCTTCCCCTCCTCAATCAATCAATCCCTTGTGCCATTTATCAATTATGACAAATGTAATCAGGAAATAAGGTCAATTCTTGAGCAATTCAATGTGTCAGGCAATTTCTTTTTTCAAAAGTCATTCAATACTCAGTTTTTTTAGCCTACAAAAGTTGGGATGCTAATGGGTCAAAATGACTGAGTGTATATATATATATATATATTTAAATTTGTATCTTACAAAAAGTGATTCCATAAAGTTAAATAAGATCTAAAGAGTCTTTATTTTTAAATCTTGAGGCATCATTTCATGTAACATAATTAATAAAGCAAATAAAATTATCTTTTTTGTCTTTGACAAATGTGTATTCAATAGCCCCCCCCCCCCAGATTATATCCTTTCTATTAAAATAAAACACCTTTTGAAGAGAATAGTGACCTCAAGCTTTGTTTTGCGTATGAGTAAAGAACTATTCGTCTTCAAATCCGAACTGAATCTCAACAAAAGAAATAAAAAGTGAACATATCTTCATAACAAATCTTATCTAATTAAATGAATTATGAATTTAACAATTCACATTGCAATTATGCTTGTTTATAAGTCTTTTTTTCTTGTTGTGCTCCTTAATAGTAAAATTTAGTTCGTTTTTGGTCTTATTTTTATCTTGAAATACTTAAGAAAATGATACTCAATATGAAATATAACATTTTTTAATACCCTTATGCAGATCATACTAAATATTAACTATAATTATTAATTCAATGTTACCAACCTTATAATTTATTTAATCAAATAACATTCATTATCAAAATGTGTCAATTTTATATTTTGATAAGAGTCGGACCGAAAGGATATTTATATGTAAAATTTAAAGAATTATCTAAATGTGTTTACAGTGTCCGATTAATTGTTTATATTTTTGGTATTTTCTTGAGAAAGAAGTAGGAGAGGACGAAAATTTCAAGGGAAAAGATGATCAGAATGAAGAAGAAGAAATCACCTTCAAACTGTGAAAAAAGAGCACATCCCGTTATGTCTTTGTATATTATTTTTTTCGGGTATGTCATCTTTCTGTCTATATTCTCTTGTAGAACACATCTATTAAATAAATAAATTTTAGGAAAAGAAATGAGTTTGAAATGCCTAAATTTGATCCTTTGCAAAAAAAAAAGTTCCTCATTTTATGTACAAGGACCCTTTTTTCCATTTTTGGTAGCGAAAATGAATTAAATACAAGCTGCTTAAGGGATAGGCAGTGAAATAATAATAACAACTTTTTAATTCCCTCCCTTATAAAAGCGTTGACAGCATAAGTATCAGCTGACATGATGTCTCTCAGTATTGTTGTCATACATTTTATGTATGAATACATCTCAAACCTAGTTTTTACATCCATTGGGGGGGGGGGGCACTTTTTCTCATCTTCACGCCTATGAACACCACGATATTGAATAAGATGCAAAAAGGCGTGTAGTTTTAAGTTATTTAGGGACGTTGCAAGACAATTTACCAATTTTGTTATTACTTTTTTTTACCATCATGAATATTAGTTCCTACATTGACAGACTTTCCATCTACGACGGAAATGGTGGAGCTTCCTCAAAGGGTATAAGTTGGAACTCATATTGATAAATTTTTTACTGGCTAGTCAGTATCAAATATGGATAGAGTTATTGGACTCTCTTTCTCTCTGTGAGTTATATTGTAGGCAAAATCTAAAGATTTTCGATAATATTAAAGAACACTCTGATTTTTTTTTTTTACTAATCATCGTATTGTTTTTTGTATGTTTGTTTTTGTTACTTTCCTTATCAATACTTTACACAATTACCTATTGGCATATCAATTTCTCAACCATACCCATTTATTTTTGTACATGTACATACATAAAAGTACCTTTGTACACATTAGAAATTCATCAGAAGAAAATGTTTAGTAGAATCTCTTTCTTATAGCCTACTTCTTACAATTTTAATATGCATAAGGCAGATACATGTTCCCAAAAATATTTGCATATTTATAAAATGTATCAAATGTTTATTTTCTTAACTATTAAAATATATAAAATAAAAATTCAAAATGGAAAAAAATGTGTATCTTTTATTTATTGTAAATGTCAAAAAAACAAGCAAAACTTGTGAGTTATACGCAGTACTCAAAAAGTCCCTTTCATTTATTATAAGATTTGTATAGTGAGTTGCTGATTTAGGGGAGAGTTTTTCCAAAATACTTATCTAAGATAAAAATCATCATCTCAAATATTTAGTCTATTGCCACGTATTTTGGAGATGTACATACAGGAATCAATGCCATGTTTTGAGCAAAAATCATTGACAAACGGAACTTTAGGATCGATGTGTGCTACCTCTAAATACTTCTTGATCATGTTTTGAATATTGAATAAGCTGGGTTTTTTTTAAATCAATTAGAACACTTTGATAGAAAGAGGACATTAAATATTTATCAAGCGTGTTATCGATTGAAACTTGATCTGACTCTATTATGCATATACTATAAGTGGCCTTAATATTACCCAATTATAAATGATCATTAAAATGCTATTGAAAATGGTAATCTGTCAAACAATTACCAAAAAAATGTTTAAGTCCTTGCATTTATATATGAGGGTGTACTCTGATTTGAATCATATTTGGATAATTACGTCCAAATATTTTACTTTTTCAAATGATATTTTAAGTCCAGTAATCAACTTTTGTCTATAATAAAACTGAAAACCAATTAATATTCCTGCTTAACCAGACCAAATAGATGCAAATAATATTTCTGTAAATAAAAGATCAACATATTATATACTTAGAATAAATTCCTTTGCCCTTATAAATAATTACAAACTAAGGTACTATTCAACCTAAAAGAAAGCCCTTTAAAAAGGAGAGGATTATTTGGCGTTTACATTCCATTTTCTCTGAATTTCTCTGGATCTCACATAATACTAAAGGTATACTTAAATATATATAGGAATATATCTATAAAAAGTATTCAATTTCACTTCAAAATTTCAATGAAAATAGATAGTTTTAAAGGAAAACTGTCATTTCTCAAATATCAAATGGTCTGAGAGATCATCAAAATTACTGCTGAAGAGTAAAACTTTCCACAAAATGATGATTTTTTCATAAATACGCAACAAAAAATCCCTTTCAACAAATAAAATCATCTCAAAACTTCATATCTCTGGCCACAAGAAGTGGAAAAGGTGGAAATTTGCCCGCAATCACAGAGATTATCACAATTAAGAAAGGGCTTTCTTTTTTCAAAACACTTGAAGTACAAACCAAGTATTTTGTAATTCGAGAAAATACTGTATATAGTTGAAAAACACCCTGTTACAAATAGTTTAATAATTATAATAAAAAAATTATTCTTGCTATGAAACAATAAAAATATTCATTAGGAAATTTGATTTTCATGTTTATTGTATGCAAAAGATATATGTAACATTACAAGTACATATCAAAAGTTCTGATCATCAAAGGATATACAAATTTGTTACATATTATTTTGTTTTGACTTAGTACCTAAATATTAGCTTTTTAATTAAACATCAACTAATTAAATTTAACTTGAAAGAAAAATGTATGAAATTTGTACTAATTTGATGTTTTTTAAAGGTTATAGAAAGTAGATTTTTAAACTTAGTGCATGTATATCTAACGAACCTAAAGGATATTGTGTTTTTAGCTATGTAACATACTGTGAAACTTTATTGTTTTAGTATAGTTTTTTTTTAAAAGAAAAGTTTCACTTCTTTAAAAGATTGATGATGTTGAGTGTACATAATAACAAAACAGAATGAAATATGAAGAGATTCTGTCACTTGAGGTGGGAAAATGCTACCAGAAATAACAAAATTTTGTGCCGTATTTCCAAGACTATTAACAAGAAAGTTTCAAGTCACAGAACATTTTTTTTAAAAGGAAGAATGGTTTAGGCATGACCATTTAACTAACAGAATACTTATAAATAAATTGTGTATTGGTCTAAACACGTCTTTATGTGTACATAAACGGTCATCAAATATTCGAATTCACCTTTACAAAGTATAATTTGTACCAAAGAGTATATTGAGCCATGGTTTCTAATAAGGAATATTATAGTTTTTTTAAATTTGAGAAAACTTGGAACGAATTCATAGTTTTCCCTCTCTTTGATTTATGGTTCCCTTTTTGCTACAAATGACAATTGAAATAACCTTTTCGTCTTTATATTCAATAATTTTCTAAAAATATGGTTCTCGTAGTATCTAAAATTCCTCTGTTTGAGTTGATGCTTATGTATTTTTTCATATTGTTGAACAAGCCAACTATATTTATGTATTTTTCAACATTGAAACATTTTCATATATATGTTTGTCTTCTCCGTTTGATGATTTTTTTTAGGAGAAAAGATCAAGCCTTTATTTGTTAAAATCTTCTTAAGCTCCTTGACTAAATGAAAGTACATTTTAATTTATTATCATTCTTGACTTTACATTTAATAAAAAATTAAAATTAATAATATTTCTCTATGAAAATTTACTCACAGTACGAAACAAACAAACCCATTGTTCATAATTCTGAACACTCGTGACTCGAGATATTGATTAATAAAAAATAAATTTAGATTAGGGCCCTGTGTGATATACTAATATAAAGGGTAGTTCTTTTAAAAGTTCGCCATTTTCTCTGGGCTTCTCCAATCCCCAGACAAACTGGTTTTAATCCAGAAAACACTAATGGAAAGTCGTTCTGGCACTAGCGTCATGTTAGTTGCTCATTACGCTTCCTTATGATAAACTAAATCTTCTTTTAATCAGGAACAAAAATGTTGTGCACTCTTGTGTATCTCGTGCAATTTAAATGGTGAAATAGACAAACCGTTTTTGGCTAAAGCGCTCGGATACATTACTCAATTCGTGTCAAGCAAGATACTGAGGACCCATTGATGATAATTTCAAGGAATCTTCTAAAAACCGAAAGCGGACAAAACCGTTCAAAGTCCTGCTTTGTTAAAGAAAATCAACAAAAAGAGAAGGACAAACCTGGTCAATAGATGAACGCGATTGGTAATCGTATCGATGTAGCATCCCGTTCGACTATCCATCGTTCAATCAATAAAGATTTGCAGTACTATAGACGCCACAACGGGCAGCTTCTAATTCAACACCAAGTTCGACATCAGTATTTTACACACCAAAGTCTTCTTCTGGATCCACAGCATCATGAAAGATCGACCTTAGATCAAGCAGATTGACAGAGCTCCTTGCCACACCAGTAAAACAACACTCGATTTTCTTGATTCTGAGAACGTGATATACGTCCTACTGAGGTCTTGGCTTCCTAACTCGCGAATTTGAGCCTATTTTGTCTGGGGCAATGTTGAATGGGCTTTCAATAAAGGACCCCACAGCACTACAAGATCCCTGAGAGCTGGGATAAGGAGGGCATTCCGGACTTTACAGAGTGGAAAAGTCTAGGAAGCTGTAGTACATTTCAGGGGATTTCGTGAATGTGTGGCTCAAGCTAACGGTAATTTTATTCAATAATTTTAAATTTATTTTGATTTTATGCAAATTTTAATAAAATCGGTCATAGCAGTGTTTCACATTTTTTCTCTCTGCTTGCGAACGTTTAGATCAGCGTTTCTCAACCGGGGTTCCGCGGAACCCTAGGGTTCCGCAGACGGTCTTTAAGGGTTCCACGAGAAAAATGAGATTATATAAACTATTACACTTTTCAATCTTTTCCTACAGTGAGGTAAAATTTTGTCACCAGAATTTTGACGCAAGGGTTCCGTGAGACATGGGATATATTTTGAGGGTTCCGAAAGGGAAAAAAGGTTGAGAAACGCTGGTTTAGATGAACGATCCTGTACATATATAAATACATATATTAATATATTTGTAGTATCAAAAGCTGGAGAATAGATTTTTGACAAATGAATAAATATGATATTGTACAAAAAATATGATTATATCTATAAAGCTATCTACAAGCTAAAGATCTTTGCATTTGATGATATACTAAAAAGTTAGTAGACAGTGTATTTGATGTTTATGTACCTATATATATGTATATATAAGCCCTCTTACCGCATTTTAAATTAACAATACAAAGGTAAATACAATTAGAAAAAGATAAGTATATACTTAATTTTCGGCATAAATGTTTTTCTTATTTATTTATAAAAGCCTTTTCTTAAATAGATTCCTAAAGTAGATATATATATATATATTTATTTATATATACATATAAGAGGTCTGAGTGTTTTTTCGCTTTATTTTGACAATAAAATTAACATAGTTTGGATTATCTGATTAAGATCAAATATGCACCGTTTTGTAGCATTACTTTTGTCCATTTTGAAGACAATTTCATGATTCCCTGATTGAAGAAATGTTCAAACCTATTGGTAAAAACACTTAATTAGCTCATTTTCACAAGTCTCTCTTGAGGCAAGTTTTGTGCAGTACAAAAAAGGTAATAATCGCTTTGTACCAGGTCTGGACATGGTACGGTGGGTACAATAAAACCAAGCTTATCAGAGTTTCTGGCGTGTCGTTAAAGATGTGTGTGACCTGGCGTTGTCTTGATGGAATAGAGCATCTTATAAACAATTCTTATTTTGCCAGAGATATTAATTAAAAATATATTTAAATACCTTTCTTTTTGAAAAAAAGATATATCTGACATATCCAAGATGAATATTTTAGAGAGTAAATTAATATTTTACAAGGGTTTTTATTTTTTTAATTTTTTTAAGAGAAAGTATATTTAATTATATTTACTAAATTTAAACGCCCATATCTCTAGAGCTAATCTACTCAATTGCTACAGATATTTATAACATTTACTTCAAAGTATCACCTACATTATGTCAAATAATAATTAGTTAAGTCAAAAATCTGTGATAATAGTCCAGGGTATTTTTGGATTGGAATGGTATTTGATACACTTTGTGAAGCTCATACGACAATCATCATATTTCTTCATCTATATGTAAGAGAAAAATGTTTCTTTTACAACCATATATATGTATATGTATGTTGTTAACAAAGAATTATCATAGTGTCAAAGAGAAAGCAAGGATTAATAGAGAAATCTGGTATTTTTCACACAATGTGTTACATCCACGATGTGTCATTGATAGATGTCATTCTTGTCTCGAACATACTCTTCAAAAAGTTTTTTTTCCTTTCTTTCTACAGCTTGGCAACCCCTGTTTTTTTATTTTTGCTAATTTTTATTTAAATATATACATATTTTGAACAATTTTATAGGAAAACTTTCAAATCTTCTTTCAATTTTTGATTCCTATGTATATTTTCATACCTTTAAATTTTTATTTGCAAATATTTCTATGCACAATGGAAATGATGATTGATATACCTATGTATGTACATATATAAGTACTCACTCCAAAAACCTTCTAGGTATACAAGCACAAAGATATCTAAAATATAAAACATATGTGTGTATCTTTACAACACAAAGAGTTTGAAAGTTATTTGAGCATTCATTCATCCTTACACATAATTTAATTTTTATTTCTCATCAGTTGTCATTTGATAATAATTCATTAATTATTCAATTACTTGATATTATATTAATTCGTTTTATTTTATCATTTAGAATGTCAACTTATAAATGATAGATTTATATTCTTTTTCCATTAATAATCGTATTAGTTAAAAATGCATTTAATATATCAAAACATTTATCATTAAAAAAACCCGTTTTGATTCCCCTACAAAAAAGAGACACAAAAAAAATATTTAAGTTCTCTATGCCATGAATGCCCTTCTCAATCAAATCAATTCAATGACTCCCACCAGACCATCAACAAATTAAATAATTTAGTTAAATTTTAGTTTGTTAAAATCTTAATTAAGTCCAAATTCAGTATAGAGCTTTACAACTGGTGTCTGAAGGGATGGTTTACAAATTGACGTAAGGAGAGGCGTTGAGTCAATCGCGAAGCTTCATCAAGTGTCTTCAAACTCACTTATGTGGGTAAAAACTGACCTTACGTTCACTGGACCCCTTGGACGAAGTGGACGCGCGTCTACTCTTTCCTCTTCTCTTCCATACAAATCATTGAGGTAAATTTATTTAGTCTTTCTTCAATTAATTGCTCCAGAGCTGTTCTTGATCTTTGCTCCAAAATGCTGCAATCATTTATTTCAGCATTTAAAATGTTCTCAATTTTTTTATCGCTAATTCTCTTTTCACAAAGGCTTTTAATATTGACCTAATATGTGATCAATTGGATTGAGCAAGGGACTGTAAGGCCAAAAGCTTAAAATTTTGTGAATTGAAAACTCTTCTTCATTCAAAACATCTTCAATCCTGGAGTGGGCCGGAGCATTATCAATAACAAGATCTACTGGCCCTCCATATACAACATCCTTTGCTTTTCTTAAGCATTCATGCACCCACTCAATTGCTTATTCCCATATTGAACTTGAAAAGGTATAGACTCAACGATACGAAGAAGACTGAATTCAAATTGATAGTCAAGGTAGGAGTACCAACGGATATTTTTCTTTCCTTCCTTGAGCTCAACGCTGTTTCCAAATTTTACCCATGTCTTGACATATGTACATATTAAATCAAGCTACTAAGTAAGGCAGTTCTAGCGTAAACCATCTCAAAATAAGCAAATAATTAAAATATTTTTTAAATGTCCCAAAAATATAAAAAACTCTTGACATCTGCTCTCCCTTTATTTTCAAATTTGTTCCTTTCCTGTCCCCATAAAACGTATTTTGTGCTATTTAAAGAACAAATTTATGGATTTTATATTTTAAACGTATACTTTAATAAAAAAACAAAACATTTTCCTTGGATCCATTAATACATATTGTAGGCCTGAGTCATATTTGCTATGAAAAACATAATACTACTTATATAAGGAGTATATTTTACGTGTTTAATGTACATATTTCATGTTGGAATATATCTAATATATACAACATACATCTTCAGTATTTTTGGTATAAATTATTATAATCTAAAAATCCGTGTGTTTCTTTTTCTTTTTTTGCTATTTTTGTCTATTATAAGAATCTTGATTCAAGGACCTAGATATTGTACAGATATATGTAAATATGAGCTAATACAAATAATTCTCATTATTTATTCGCACATTTGACGACCGTGTACGTACACGACACGGTCGTCTTTGGGGCAAACTATATTTAGGTACTCTGACACTTTTCATTTTTTTTAAATAGAATAAGTCTCAGTGATTTGACACATACCTTGTTTGTAATCCAGGAAAAATGCCAAATTACATTTGTAATTCCTTGAAACATTTTTTAAAAATCTTGTTGAAAATATTGTATAAATATTGGAGTCAATTGATTACTTTTACAACTAAACATTAAATTTTGTATAAATACGTTTAAAATCTGCTTATAGATTTTAGTTCATTCATACTATTTTAAATTCAAGCATAATAATATATCATTATATTTTCCTTTAAATTTTGACATTGTATGGTATTCACGTTTGTATTTGTATATTTTTTCCTTTCAAAATATAGGTGCAAGTCAACAAGAAAGCAAGTTTGCTTTCAAATATTGAAAAGGAGAAAATCCACTTTTAAGTCGTTTTTTGTCTTCATAAATGTAACAGCCAAATATTTCGGAGTCATTTTAATGCCTATTGCGACCGGATTTTGCTAAAATGACACTTTATATCCAGAAACCAAGGAGTATTGTTGTCTATCCAATAGAGCGATCGGGTAAACATTACGACTGCATCAGGAGCCGATCTTTTTCATAGTCCCAGAGATTTATTTAGTTGCAGTTGGCTAAAACCATCTGTTCATTTGTTTAAGAACTATTAAGAATCAACTACATCCGCTATCATGCTCACCATGAATCATAGTAATAGTAACTACATAATCAGAACTACCAGATGTTTTTTATTCTTGAATGTGACCGGTATTTTTTTTCCTTTAATTAAGTTGCAATTATTGGAGTCGTTATTTAATTAATCGAAATAACCTATAAATACAAACGAAAGAGAATGTCTTTAAGAAACTGATTGCAGATATTTCAGATAAACCTGGTTTCTTGTTGACTTGACACATATATAAAGTGTAATTCCACTTTTTTCCCCAAGATAGTTATGACGTCACCTCATTCGGACCTTCAACTGTTATAAACAACATATTACAGATGCCGCTTCTATCTTTTTAGTCTTTTCATGGCTTCAAGAAGGAAAGAGAAGAAGAAGAATTAAGTCAGCTAGGATTGACTAATTTCAATAATAAAGACTACATCTGTGATTTGAAAATAATCATTAATTACACTTTTCAAAAACTTTTGAATAACTTAAAAAAAGTACATAATTTGATTTACATATTGTATATATGATAATTCATTTCTGCTACATAATTATGATAATAATAATTAATGAATCATATTAAGTGCATACTTAATTTATAGGTAAATACCGGGAAATTTGAATTTATTATTTTGGGGGATTCTTGATAAGGAAAATTGTTTTTCTTTATAAGTTGTCACTACTGTCATTGATGACATCTCTGCCAATTCACAATTCAAAATATTTGTTAGAGTTTGCAATACGCGTCGTCCTTTAGTGAAGTGCTAAAATAGAATTTCTTAAAATGTTTAAAATTCAATTTTAGCACTTCACAAAAGGACGGACGACGCGTGACTCAAATGCAATCGGGAGAAATGTTGTCGAAACTCAAAAAGTTTCAATGAATATTCCAGACAAGGGTATTACTTTGAAATTTTGAAAACTATTGGTTATTTTTTCGAGATACATATCCTATTACTCCTGAAACTGACCCTTCAATTTTAAATTTAATAGCATAACTAAACTCAGCAGTTCTTTTCCTGTAATTTTCTACTTTAAAAAAAATGTTATAACTGGTTTGAAAGTTTTTTTAAAAAAACAAAAAAACGTTGGCACGTGTGCATTGAATCAAGGGGTGAGTGGGTACAACCTTAAGGGGGATAAAAATGAGTATTCATGATAAAATAAGGATTTTTTGATTCCCGATATTTTTTGCTAATAGCAAAATATAAAGACTTGCAACAATATCTATTGGACAGAGAATAATTATTTATATAGCAATGGAAATTTACACTGATATATGAACCAGGGACTCAATCAAAGTCTATCTCTGTATTAGTTTATATACATAAATGTTAAATACCCGAGTTACGTAACACTACACACGGAAAATGATATTATCCATTAATAACTGCTATAGTGGCAAAAATGCATTTAACCATTTAGGAAAAGTTGTCATCAATATTTCAGGCATGGATTGCCTTAGGCATAGAATCTTTTTCCATTTTCTTCTCCGAAGAAATTTATATATTTATATAAAATTTGGCTGTTAATGCCGCCTCTAAAATGGCGTGACATTCAAAGAGTCAATGACTTGTAATGATAGTAAATTATGCACTAAAAAAATATATAACACAAGGTGTCCCACGTTAATTAATAGAACTTTAGTTGAATCAAACCCAAGGAGTTTTGTGCAGGTTAATAACTTGCTTAATCCCCCTGCACAATTTTCAATTTTGGCCATACAAATTGAAATTCACAAAAATACTCATGCAAAGGAAATGAGATTTGTGGTAGTCGAAAAAACATTAGAAGTTGCGTGTTTTACACATAATATTTAGTTCTAAGACTGGAAAAACGGCGACCATGAAAGTGAAACTAAAATGAGTTTAATTAATATCAAAGATCTTTCTTCAATTTACTCTTTCTGATGTATATTATATAGTTGTCAAATATCAAACCTGGCAGCATGGTATCAAATAATTAAGTCAAGAGCATTAACACTGATATAATTAGTCAGCAAAATCCAAAATGTTTCACTCACGACTCTGCTTATTTATTATTCTTCAACCACAGGTCAGGCATCCATGCTAATTTATAAGCCTAGAATGTATCAATACCAACAATATGAAGGTAATAAATAGTGATTTGTAACCTGGCTGTTGCTTTGCCGCATTATAAAATGACATTCTGTCCGGGATATACCCTTTGTACAACTACTGATATTTAAAACGAACACCTGGTTTCAAGATCGATGTTCATGTGGGTTTTTTTAGTCAAATAAGGGCCCTCTCATCACATTTGCGTTCAACAAGAGTTGAGACTCTTTTGTTTCAGATCTGAGGGATTGAGACCAAGAGACAAAAGAAAAAAATAGAAGATTTTTTTTTTAAATTCAAAAATCTCTAATTCCTTTGATTTGGACATTTAGTGAAATGAATGAGTCTTTCTTGAGACTCCATCTTGAGAAAACCACAGCTCTAAAACGTAAAAAATAAATACATATCCTCTGTTCATGTAATAAAATTTTTGTATACTTGTGCTCTACGTTCAATTTAATAAATATCATTTAATACAACCTCATTGTATGCTCTACGTACATACATAGATTGAACAAATGAGTATACAAGACAAATGATTTATGGGTAACTACATATATGTATGTATGTAAACCCATATATACATACGTATATTCTATGTAGTTCAAAGTTGAGGCTTGCATTAGTAGTGGAAAAACTCTGATGATTTGATTTATCTTCACACATGTTTGTTTTGTAGTAATAGATTGAAACCAAACTAATAATACATATATGCTCATTTATGCATCTCTATCAATCAGGATGTTATGCACATACCTACGTATTTTCTTAAATATACATATATATTATGATTCAAGTCGGATTCGTTTGTTTAGATACATATATGTATGTATCTCTACTATACCGTCAACACAAAAAGGATATAATATCGAACATTTGAAAGATGCAGGTACTTACTTTATTGAAAAAATTAACAGAAGTTCACACTTTTAAAATGTGAACATGATGATGTCAGCTGTATGTAGAGGACCAGACGGACTCTGGGAGTCTTTGTTCAACGCTCCCCCCCCCCCTCATCTCTACCTTTTCTGCCATCCAATAATGCCTTTTAGCGCTCAATGTGTCCTTGATAGATAAATAGCAAGCGAAACTCCAGCTTTGACAAATAATTTATTTTCAATTTTGTTAAATTATTCACTTTTCATATATGTAAATTAATGGCTCCAATCATAGTAAAGGACTATTTTAACCAATAGTATAAGAATAATTATTATTGCTCTTCAGCCCCTCAAATTAAAAGAATAATAAAAATACTAAAACCTAATTTCTCCTCATTTTTAAACTTATGTACAATTACAATTAATTAAAATATTAATATCACCTATTTTCTTTTGACGTAATTAAAATTAAACAAGCCACTAATTCATCAAACAAAAGGAACTGAGTATTAAGCACTTCAAAATATCCATTTAATTACAATACGAGGTCAAATATACGTAAGGCATTGAAATTTGAGTCTCATGCGGACATCAAAAAACCTACTTCTCTATAGATAAATGACGTATTAAAGACGTAGGGTATTACATTGTACCTATCTATGTACGTTGCCTTTTTGCAAATCCTTTTATCTTCTACCTACTTGAAAACTTTTAAATACATAATATATACATACATATGTTGGTATGGATGTAACCTCTTCTACGATTGCAACAGATGCCTATATATGTATTTTCCTTTGATGTTCTTAAAAAGGAATATCTTATAGAAAAGTAGGTCCAAATAAAAAAAACCCTTTGCAAGTAATTCAGAGTCACTGTGTAAAATAGTTTTAAATCATAAAATCATATTCAAATCCGTAAAAAAAATAACATCCATCAACAAAATCAAGGCATTTATTATTTTTTTAACATTCAAAAACTCTGAACTTCTCGACTATTTGAACATCAATGTTGGTTAAATTGTCGTCAATTTTTGATATACATATATCTATTTAATCTTAGTTAACCCATGTTGGATTACCTTGGTGCGTTGTTATACTAGATTATAAAATTCAGTTTTGTCTACAATGCTTAAAATTTTGATTCCTCAAGACTATCTTAAGTAAGTACAACTGCCGATAATTAAAATGAATAGATTAATTCTTTCAGGGATGGACTCTAATTTTTTAATCAAATATAGATCATGACTGTTGATTTTTATTCAATAGTCGAAATTGTCTCGCTTCAGTCTGGTCTCTGTATTGTTTCTGTATTCTTGGTATTTTCTATTTGTGTTTCATTCAAATACAACATGGTTGTATACTAATAGCCAAAGGGGTGAGAAGGCAAGGACACTTTTACGCTGAATTGAAGATAAATTCACCAATCTATAACACTGATTACTGATCTATAATATATATGTTTAGTTTGGTATACTCCCTAAACCTCCTCTTTTACTTTTTCAATCCAGCGGTCATTGCACCACTTGATCCGCTGTGAAAATCTTCGAGTCTGAGAAAATTTTCATTGTGGACCCTCCATTCTTGATTCGTATGAGAACTTTCTTGCACCTCTCAAGCCTTCTGGCCTTCAACGATTCTCTCGAAGGCTGGTAGGAGATCCTCCTGTCTACCAAAAAAATCCCACGCTCTCCATCTCAGCCCTCCTGATAGTCCCTTCTGCCACAGAGAACTTCTTGGAGAGGTAATTCATCGATTTCATGGTATCTTCCTTGGTCTTCTTCTCCAGACTCGCCAGGAACTCAGAGTCCCTCTTGAAATTGTATCATCCACTTCCTGCTTTCCAAAAGAGGTCTTTTTCATTATTTTTCATTTTAACAATCTTGAAAACGAGACTCATTTCCACACTAACTCTTGTGTCAATGAGATCAGAGTTTCGCTGCCTTTTTCCTTCTTGCTCAATCATGATGAAGAGATCTACTCAAGTGGTTTTTTTTTTGGTTTTTTTTTTTTGTGAACAAAAGACCAACAAAAAAATATATAAGAAATAGTCGTGAAACCTTCTCATAATAACGAGAAAACGAGAGTCAATTACTATCTTAACGTGTAATAATTCGTTAAAATTTAACAATTCAAAACCTTCAAAAGTCATTTATTCCTCAACAAATATTCCCAAGTATAACTTTCTTAATTTTTAACTCAAACTCTCTTAATTATTTAAAGTGTTACAACCGTTTACAAACAACTGGTATGTAATAAGTATGATGTATGAAACTTTGGAGTGTCTATGTTAAATTAACACACAGTAATCGACCCTAAGAGCAATACGTCTTGCAACTGCACCCTGTTTTCCCTACATATATCTATTGTATATTTATCAATTGATGTCAAAAGTCAATAACTACATGTGTCCTTCGTTAAAAGTCTATTTAAAAAAGTGTCGAAATATAAAAAAAAAGTATTAGAATAATGGCTTTTATGAAATAATACTCTTGAAACACAAAATGTTGATTAAATGTTTGTGTATTTATTCTCGGTACCTAAGTACTTTATACATTAAAAAATATGATTATCCTTTAATTAGGTATATATATATATATATACCCGTCAATGTTGTTAAAAGCATCAATCAAAGAATAACCATTAAATACTCAAACAAATGAAAAACAACAAAGCATGAGATTAAAATACAATTTTTCGTTATTCCTTACTATATCTACATATAAAGTAAATTTAAAAAAATATATATAATATTTTCAAAAGGATTTATTTCGTTTGACAAGGATTTCGAATGATGTATCAAAGTTTTTGATAAGAGATGAGAAATGCATTAAAAACATTTTTTATATCTGCATGTAGATCATTAACGTATGTATGTAGTTAAGTATTTGTTTTATCTAAAAGATAAAATGAATTTCATTAAATATTTTTTGGATTTGATGCAAAAGTTTTCAAGAGTGAATTTGTATTTAGTACTTTTGGTGTGAGTCTATAATTTTTTCATTCCTAGGGCCTGATGATTCTACTAAACGTATCATTTTATCTTTTTTTGAAAAATTAATTATATATTGTATTTTATCATATAATTCTGTTAAAAACATTTTTTTTCATCCTTTCAAATTTAATTAACAGTTAAAAAAACATAAGTAATACTGAATTTTATTCCCAAAGAAATTATTTTTCAATATGCAGAGTATGCAGTTGAAAGTTTGGTCTTTATTCTTATATGAAGACGCAAATAATCATATATTGGGCTGTGTTGCCAAACGGCAACAAATATTTTGTATTTCCTGATTCAGGCTTTATCAAGTAATTGAACTTCCTTGTATAACTCTACTAACTAACTAATTTGGATGAACATTTGTGGGGAGGATAGAGAATATCTATGTAGATTAACGATTCAGAAGAGTTCATCAGGTCTATGCCTATAAAATTAGACTTTATTTTTCAATTTCTAACGTTTATTGTGAAGCAATGATTACAAATTTAATCTTCAAAATAACAACCATAGCTAGTGAAACATTTTTCCGATCTCTCAGACAATTTGAAGATGCTGCACCAAAAAATTGACTGTCTTTGGCCGCAAGCCAATCATCGAGCCATTTTTTGGCTTCTGCGTGATTAATTGAAGCACTGTTCTTTTAATACGTGACCCATCAATGCGAACAAGTGATAATTTGATGGCGCCAAGTTTGGTGAGTAAGCCACATGCACCAACAGTTCCCAATCGTACGTCTCCACTAATTCCCAGGGCGCTCTTGTTCGATGTGATGGTGCATTGTCATCAAGAAAAATTACTTGGTGACGCCGATTGGAATATGTTGGTGCTGTTCAAATCGGCTAATTGTCGTTGGTAGCCTGCACCGTCAACTGATTCACGGGGTTTCAGCTACTCGTACCAAATCATATCACGCTGATTCCAGAAAAAACACTGCATAAATCACTCTGTCAAATGAGAGTCACCATGTACTACCATCATCCAAGGAATCGAGCAAGAGCTCTCAATCTTTCATATAACATATTGATCCTTTTCCGGATTCATTCCCCAAAAATTGGAGACTCTTTTTGTTGTCGTCTACGAGCAAATAATGTGATCACACTTGCATCTAAATATCTTCTAATAAAAATGTAAAAAGCCTATTTGGACTTTTATTTTCGGGCTGTTTAATTTTTCTTCTTCAATAACCAATTAGGGCTTGATAATTTGTTTACTAGAAAGTGTTATCCCCATATATATATATAATAATTGCCTCAGATCCTGAATTTTAGCATATTAAATTATTCAAATCAGAGATCAGTAGCATGATTTATAAATGTTTACTAATAAGGTTCTTACAATACATGTACCTATTGAGATATTTTAGATGCTTCCAAGAACCCTATAACTGATTACAGCTAGTTATGTATGTATGTATATTAGATCTGTAATTTATTAAAAAAAGTTATTTTCTTCAAGAAATGAATAAATTGGGTGTGTTTTAATTGTGCAAAAGAGGTCGTTACTCATACACTGTAACTCATTGTTTGTGTAATAATAACTAATTATATATCTAAATACAATATTCAATTTAAAAACCAGATGTTTATCTTTGCATAAAGATTGGTAAGCGGTGTTTTTTTTTAATTCACAGATGTTTTTAAAACTTGTAAAAAAGCTGAATATCTTATTTAGAAGGGGAAAAACCATTTTTTTGAGCCTTTTTTCTTTTTTTTGTAATTAAATGTTTATTGTTCCTTTAAAAACCATTTTTCATATGGTTGGCTCTGTAAATAAATGCTTTCTTTATGTATTTTTTTAAAGCTTTCTTTTCAAAGCATTTATCATTCGCTCTTTAGGTACTTAGTTAAGCGCAGAAGGGGAAACGTGATGAACTCCTGTTTATTCAACCCACTTATAAAGCAATAAAACTTCATCTTTTAAAATAAATGGGTAATTTATTCCATCAACCTGAAAGTATTTCTATATTTTAAAAATATTTGTTTGTTCAAGGAAATTTTTTACACCTATTAACCATCTTCATTTGGTGAAAATAGAGATGAGTTTCTATTAAGTCAAAATCGAATAAAATGCTCTTCCTACAACAACAACAACAAATAAAATGCAATTCTTATTATTGGTTTTGCTTTTATGTATTTGAAGTGTATTTTAAACACAATAAGAAATTAAGAAAATTCTGTTAAACATGAGAAAATATTTTTTTTCCATTATTTTTAAAGCATACTTGTCTTTTTTTTTCATTTTTCAGTGTCAAACCAAACAATTTCTCTTACTTTTTTGAGTAACGGCATAGCTTAAATATATCTGACTACTAGATATCCCTTTCGGTTTAAGACAAAATATGGGTGATATTAAAATTTGATTTGACACAAATAACATAACTTTTGCTCAAACTTGAAGTTGTTTAAAGAATTGAAAATATGTATCTTAAAAGAAGTTGCTTTTATTCGACCAATTTCAATTCATTTTGTAGCACTCTTTGATCTACACAGCCAGATATTTCAAAAAAATAAGAGTTCTTATTGTAAATAAATTGAATTACAGAAAAGATCACCTAATTTATCATACTGTGAGGATTCAAAATATTTGAAAAGTATTTTTTTTTAATTACATAAGATTAATTGTAATTCACTATGGATTTTATTTTATTGCTCAATATGATCAAATAGTTTTAAACTATGTTGATCCTTTTAGATACGAAGTAATTTACTTGACATGAATTCAGTTATAATAATAGAAAAAAGGCTTTATTAGTACAATATTAGATTATTGACAAAATATCTATACAAATATTCAATTTATAGTGTTTGATTTGTTGATGTTCATTTCAAGCAATATTTAAAAAAAATATTATTTCTCTACTTGGAGAACTTTACCTGAGAATACCTAGAGATGAGGAAAAAGTCAAAGTCCACGTCAAAAACACACATAAGAGGATATCTAAAAAAATATGGTAACTTACAGAAACAAAAAATCTGCTGAGAGAGACCTAATTAGTGTTTCTTGCTTGCTGTTGGTACTCCTACCTTGATGACAAATTTGAATTCAGTCTTCTTCGTATCTTGCTATAATTATAAGTAACTATTGTGTATATTTTAATATTGTCAAATAATAATCAGCAGATAAAATGTAGAGGCAGCACCAGATAATAATTGCGGGCATGCTTTCTCACCGCAACAAAATGTCCATCCCTAGACATAATCAATATATGCACACTTATTTGAGGAAAATGGATTTTCAAAATCTGGGGAAGCAAGTCCTCCCATCCCCACCTGAAGAACTCTTACGCCCTCTCCTGTTTTGAAAAGTTACTAAATATTCTTTTCTTTTTTTAAATTTACGCTCGCCGGGATGGCAAACTTTTTCACATCTTTAACTATATCAAGATTTTGAAGGATCGAATTCAGGCGAAAAAAATATGAGCATGTTTTGTTTTGTGCTCCTCCACAGTCTTTGTTTTGATCATAGTCGTCTGGATATATGTACAAACCATTTATTGTACACAAAATCAATTTAAAAATGCTCAAAATAAAATTTAAAAATGCTCAAAATAAAATTTAAAAATGCTCAAAATAAAATTTAAAAATAAAAAAATAAAATCAGATTCGTAATCAGTACGTCATGATAATATGACACATCAAAGAATTTCAAAAAAGTCCAATTCATTGAAATTATTGCTCTTTACATAAATGTTTTTAAAACCTTGAATTTAAGTATAAATTAGGAATACTAAAAACCCTTTTTCATTGTCAGATACCCATTTTAGGAGATATAAATTATGGTTCTACATACTTTCAAGAGACTATATTTCAATCAAATAGAATATGAAGTGATATAAACAAAATATATGCATAGGCTGTCATTATTTCTTTCCATGCATTTAGTTATGCCTTTTGCTCCATGAAATATCTCTTTGACAACTCCATTTTCTGCGCATATGTGAGTATGTATCTATGCCTAAATGACGATAAATTAGATTTTTCCATGTACTCACAAAAACAAACATTCATATCTATGCTTTACTAATAAATTATATGATATCATTATTTATGTGATTACAGTCTTAAATAAGCAGTTGATAAATATGTATAAGGAAATGATACCACTAAGAAAAAGTAGGCCTTATAGACCCATAAATATATATATATATTTATATATATATGCATATATATCTTCTCAAGCCACGAAAGGCATACATATATTCAAATCTATTTGAGGGAGATCCATGAAATAAAATGATAAGACATTCACATTTTCAAGGAACTGGAAATGGTTATTTAGGGATGGAGTTTTACATGTATATTTTTCTAATTTTGGAGGTAATTTCAGGCTGAACATTTAATAGTAATGTGATATACACAGAACAACAAATTTGAAATGTCAAAAATCCTAAAGGTTATAAGTATAATAAAAATTATTCAATTTTGCACACTGATTTCAAATCAGTGTAATTTTTTTTAAAGACTCACGGTGTAGCTACAAAAGTAGACCGTAAAATCAGATTTGGCTGAACCAGACTCCACACTTCAGACATTGTTATTTTAAGACATTTAAGATTTCATACCACACTTGAAGCTGATAGATCGAGGTTTAGTCTACCACATTTTTAATTGAAGTTCTGAAATTTAATTACATCATTAAAAAACTCGACTATTACAGTTTTTAATAATGGTTTTGGTGCAAAAGCTCTAACTTGTAATTAGTAAATTATTTTTTTTACTTGCAAATTTTAGTTTTCCAATATTAAGATCTATTATTTGATTTAACGAAAATATTTCATATATTATCAATCAATATGCAGGCTCTTAAATCCAAACGGACATATATTTTATTAACACAGTTCAATTTATATTCTATGGACTTTATATTCCCATTTCTGGGATAGTTTGAGATGAATATGAGATATCATCTGATTTCGGCTTCATTTGATTTACGGAACGTTAATTACATAGCTTCAATATAATCTATTAAATATAATCAATCATCTTATGTTGCTTTTATGTTGATGAGTCGTATAGATATGAAAAAAGTATTTACATCTCTGCCCTTTTGATATTTATTTTATTTGCACAAATTATTGGGTAATCAATCGAAGAAATGTTTTATGGGCTAAAAATCTCCTTTTTTTATTAGTTGTGACATGGCAACATAAAAATAGATCAGAATTATTTCTCGTAAAAATCTATCAAGATGCTCAAAGTATTGATTAAAAAGCTGATCTTTGACTCATATTTTCAATACTATTTTGAGTTTTTTAAGTTTGTGCTTTGCTTTTGTACGATTTATTCTGAAAGCCATGTTCAAAATGACTCAGCAATTGATGTCAAATGGTGAATATAAATTATGATTACAGAGAGAATAAATGTTAACTTTGCTCTCAAAACGAATTCTAAGGATATACAATTTTATATGAGAAACCTCCTCAAAAAACTCCTATCTATTATACAAACAACTTTATAAATAATATTTTGCTGATATATGGAAGCATAATGAGCTATTAAAAATCCCTTGAGTGCGCTTCTTATGAAGTAAAAATAGTCGTAAAAAGACAAATCTTTTTTTTTTCTTCTTCAAACATATCAAATTTTTCATTCAAACAGGTTTTTATGTTGAAATGTCACGATTATTCAACAACCATAGTTACACATGAGTTTTTTTGTTCTTTAATATTTAAGCATTATAGTAAGTAACTTTGATACAACAATTTGCCCACGAGTCGAAATAAATATTATGTGGGTTAGCAAATATTATTCATAAATTAATAAAACAATTTGACGAAATGTTTTATGAAATATTTTCCAAAGTTAAAATTAGTTGCATATAAATACAATTGAAAGGTGGGATTTGAGAGGGTTGAAGGAATGAGATTTTTAGGTTGATTCATGGGTAATATTGACATACAAAAAATTGGGGAAAATGATGTATGTATGTATCTATTTATCAAGTATATATATATATATATTTGGTAGGTAGGTCCCTCATCCATCTTTGAGTTTTTTAATTAAAATAACCAATAAATTTTGTTGTGATGTTTCTACCTTGATTAATGAGCCTCATTACAAAAAATAAAATAAAAAAATATTTGATGTACATGGAGATAAATTGCATATATGTATGTATGTATGCTCAAAATAACCCCATTTTGCAAGGTTCTTAACCTTTTTGAGATTATAAAATAATATATTGTTTTATAACTTTTATAAGTTATATGCATTTTCAATTGATATTGTTCAGATTTATTTATCTATTTTTTTTTTAAATGTCACTGTTGGTGGTTTTTACACAATCTTTCACAAAGATCTTATATAAAATATAATATTTAACATGTTAAAAAATTCATAATGAATGCAGTATCCTCAAAACATCAACAGTTCTTATACAAAAATTTGGACCTGCTATTGATTTATCTTCTCTTGGTAGTTTATTAGTGATCTGAACGTTAATTTCATTTACACTCGAATCAAATATTCCTGATTGTCCCTACAGTAATAGTAATATCTAATATTATCTTTGATGCAATAAAGCTATTATATAAAAATAAGATAATATTATACCTAATTCACGGAACAATTATATTTACTTACTCACGCAACCTAGTATTTAAATTATTCAAGAATTTATATCCCACACATATTTTGTCAAGAACAAAAGTATATTAGTATCGCCTATTAGAAATCCTTTAGTTACAAAATATGCAAAATATATCCTGTGGGAAGTTATAATAATAAATGAAGGAGGGTTGAAGCCATCATCTTATTATCATATGAATTTAAATAAAAACAAAAAACAAGTAACAAACGAATACAGTTATAGTTTTTTATTTTGAATTATTTTAAAAAAAATATTGTTTCCTGGCCATTAGGATAGCATAACTTTGAAGGAGTCGCTTCGTTTTTTTTGTTGTAAATGTCTTCATATCCTTTCTTTACTTTTTTTGGCTTGCCCGAATAAACATAATCTTGCTTAGACGTATACATACACACATGACGGCCACTGACTCATTCATGCGCTATTTATACCTACGCCCTTTTTATCATCTAATCATCAATTTTTACCATGACATAATAGGTACAATACCGGTTTCTTAAGGTGAATTCCCACATTCAGTTTAAGTAAAGAACTTTGCTTCCTTTGGATATTCTATAAAAAGCCTCCCTCATTAATTCCTTGTTTTTTCAAAAAAGAGGTTCAGTGAACAATTAAGACTCTTGTTTGTAAAAGAAAAGACCCTACTAAAAATTGCGGGAATTTCAAATCTGTTATCTACTACAAACATATTATTTCTAGAGTCCAATGTTTTTAATTGATAATAATAATAATTTTAGTTCAATGATGAAGCCCTACAAATTTTAATAGAAATTAACATAGCCTTAATCAATTTACATTAAACTCATGTTGTTATTTATTTCACCCGGATACTGGTGGAGCTTCAAATCAGTACTTGATAAGCTCTTAGAAGAATGGTTAAGAGATATGGGAACTGAAGATAACATTGAATGCTATAAATAAATAAAAGATGTGAAACTTTGAAATACATTAATACAATAAAAACCTTTGTAAAACTGGATAGAAATTGTCATGGATAGTCGACAAAACCTTGTGTTTTGATGATTGATGAAAAAAAATAAAGTCTTCAAATTTAATTGTTTTATAATACGACTCTGACTTGGTGCTTTGAAAGGCTATCAGATAGGATCAATAGGATATAAACAACAACAAAAACAAAATCTCACTCAACATGAAGCCTTTGAAACAACGTTTAATTCATTACATGTATTATTGAATCGATTTAAAAGAATGGAGCTTTGTGTTTCATTTTGCTACGCAATATCTTCTATGAGTTCTGATAGTAATAGTTTAATGCGTAATTCCTTCTTCCCGCCAAATGTTCAGAATGATGTACTGCAAATAATAGTTCTACCCCATGTGTTTGACTCTCTTCATGTGTACATGTAATATAATCATGTTCTAAAACTGCGTCACAAGTGTTTTTGATAACAAAACAAAATAACAAAAATGAAAAGAATCGAATTTACGTTAATATGATTGACTTCTCTCGGCATCATATCACCCACACAAAAATTAACGCTCTGTTGTTGTTTTATTGTCAGCTATCGATTTTTCTTCTTTTCTTTCTCTTATGAGTGAATGAAGTGAGGAGCTCGAATTACCTCTATTTTTTTTTTCAGCCGAGAGCTATTCCTTACTCATACAACATGGAGAAAAAATCAATTATTAGAAAATATTGGGCAACTATCAAAAGATTTTTGGCCTTCCTGCCCTTTCTTTTGGAAGAAAGGAGATTGCAAGAGTCACTAAGGATAACATTCGTCTTCTATATATATATAGTTCTACTGCTCCCTACTCTTTAGAGCAGTGGTCCCCAACCTTTTTCTAACTGCGGACCGGTCCACGCTTGTCAATTTTACTGCGGACCGGTTACAAATTGAGATAATAATAACAAACGTGAATCCACTTTGTACTCATATGGAACTTTATTATCCCATTACTCCAACATTACAGTACTATTATAACATAAGGAAGTCACAATAACTTTATTAAGAAGTTAAGTACTGATTGCAGCCAGTACTAGTCCGCAGCTCAGGGACCACTGCTTTAGAGTTCACATTATGAAACGACGATTAACTTAATTATTTTTTGTTTAAATTTCATTCGCTACAAGATGGCTTTTTGTTTGCCATGGATTACTCTATTAATAATTACGCAACCTCCATAAGTCCACCCCCTAAATTGAATAAGCACAGCTTGCTTATTGGAAATGTATACAAATACAATGTGCCTATTCACCGTTTAGCCATTTTTATAAGTTTAATCCAGTTGTATTTGGGGTTTCAACTACTATGAGCAAAAAAGATTGGGATTTAAAAAATCTTTATTTATTCATCAAAAGTCAATTCATCCCCCTCAAAGTAGCACCCCTCCCTTCCCCAATGCAATACACATGTGCCAACGTTTTTCAAAAACACAGGTTAACAAATCTGAACATACAAATATCCTAAAGGGTATAAGTATAATAAAAGTTATTTAGTTTAAAGCTAAAAAAGTAGGGGCCGATTTCCCGAAAACCGTCGGACTCTTAAAAAAGAAAAATTTCAGATTTGAAATCAGCGTGCAAAACTGAATAACTTTTATTATACTTATAACCTTCAGGATTTTTAACTGTAGACCAGAGTACTTAATAACATTTTCGATCAAATAGCGACGTTACTTTTTTTAATAACGAACTCAACAACGTTTATGTCTGTCAAAAATGAGACTGATGAAACTATTTAAAGTAATTTTTTGTTTTGTTAGTAATGGTCATTTTTTTTTTTTTTTGCATTACGGCGTCATGAGAAAAAGGAATCAAGTCAAAAAGTAAAAGTAATTCCTCCTTATAACTTCATAATATATAAAGATGAAATAAAAAAGAGAATCAGAGGCTTCATCACAAGGTACTTTATCCCATTCATAACTAGATTTCAACTCCTCCACAAACACCCACTCAACTTTCTACAATTTAACACAAAATATTGCAAAACGGACGACATACTTTGATACATACATACATACATGTTTTAGGGCAATTTTCACAAATTAAACACGCTGCTAAACATATCACTACTTTGAAAATTATACATAATTTTTACCTATTATTTATTCTACTTCTAAACAATGCTGATGCGCTCAACTTGAATTAACTCAGTTGGTAAAACTGTGAACATTAATTAATTAGTTCTTTATCATCACAAAAGAAATAATGTTCCACTCAATGTTGGAAAGAATTGATAGAGCTGTAATTCCTAAACTCTGTCGCCATGTAAAAAAGAAAAAAAGAAAGAATCTGGTAACCCTGACAATTTGATGAATGTTTGGGTGGAGAGCAGCATTAGCTGTCATGACTAGGGATGTGTATTTTGTTAAGGTGAGAGAGCGTACCTGCAATTAATATCTGGTACTACTGCATTTTATTGGGTAATTGTTGTTCCGCAATATTAAATAATACTCAATAACTGATAGAAATTGAGAGGACTGAAGGAAATTTAAATTATCAGCAATCTAGAAAAAGGAGCTCGCACTTTCAACATGATTTCTTAAGTTCAGAAATTGAACTATTGTATAATTGTAGCAAGTCATTTCATCAACGGATATAGAGAAAAATAAATTCATATCGACTATCAATGTAATGATACCATCTGATAGTTTTCTTTCCTTCCTTCCATCAACTCAACTCTACCCCAACATTTTTCCCATGTCTAGTCTCGAAGTTTTACCATATCAGTTAATATCTTACCCTTTTATAGGGGTAGACATTGACTTTCTTTGAGAGGGGGTGAAGGGAAATGCTACAATATGTTCTCTCCTCCAGAATTAAGGAATAGTATAACATATTTGGAAAGTACAAAAACTTTGTACAGACTGCTAACGACAAAAACAACGGACACGAATAAATACTTAGGATTTACAGCTCTAAGAACTGACTAACTCCTTATGGTAAATGTTTTTTGATCTTTTATCCCCCCTGTCTCTTATGGGAAGAAAGAAGGTTGAGTGAGTATATACAAGATCCCATCGTGTAAAATAAGAAGAAATTTGAATTAATAAGATCGTTTATATTTCATTTAAATATATAGTATACTAGTAAACGGTATGATATTAGATAATTGAGTCATCATTTTTTAATATTTGAGACTCTTTTAAAAACGAAATAATATGTAAACGATGAAAGTTGGCATAAAAAAATAATATATATATAGTTTATAAATATATATTGGTAGCGATACTAATAGTAATAATATTAATAAGATATGTTTTAAAATTAGGGAATGCTTAAAATATTTTCGATAAACATATCTAAAAAAAAAATATGATAGATATCTATTATTCAAAAACGAATGATAATACAAGATTCTATAAAAGAATGTATAATTATTATTGCAAACGTATGTAGTAGTAGGTAAGTAGAAAAACGGTTGATGATGATGATGAATAAATTTGAATAAGTTCATATGGGTTTGTATAAGACGAGAGTCACACATTTTTTTCTAAATCGATGCGTCGTGCTCAAAACTAACATATTGTCTCTAATGGATTGAGCGTAGAGATGGTTCAAGGATACTTGTAATGGCTCTGGAAATTAAAAAAAAAATACATATATACCAATGTTAGATATAAAACCCCTCCTCCTTACCAGGAAGTATAACGGGATCTACGTTCGTTGCATGGTTTTCTCTATTTAGTAAAACTAGAATAAAAAATTGTATAGTTTTAATATGTTAGGGACTACGACGTCATGAATGGAGTAGGGATTTGGAGACCATCGTGACAGGTAAACAAGCAAATATATTCCCCATATGAGAATAATGAAATGATTGGCACACACAACTTTTGTTGGCGAGTAATTTTTGTAAGTCTCCAAATCCCAGCTCTGTTTATGAGGATGATCAAACCTTGAAGTAAATGTGGAGGAAGGCCGGGAGGACCCTTATTTTTATAGGAAGATATAACACCCTCCGAAGGCTTTTCCTGACCCCAAGCATTGGATTCTTTCCGGTCCTCATCATTGGGCTGCTTCTTTCGGTTATCCTTGAGAACCAGGGAATCACAGGCTAAAGCATTGAACACATCACAATCTGATTCTTGGACCTTAAGAATGTTCCAATAATTATCTGACTGAGCCACTGTAGTATCTTCTCTGTTATACGTCCACTGCAATGCCAATATAATAATAATATTAATAAAGAAAAAAAGAAAAAGCCAGAGAAATAACTAACCTCTCCATCAACATAAAATTTAAATATGGCATCTCCCGTTTGGCAACCAATGATAACATAGAAGTCCATTTCACCCTTCGGTCTGCACATTTGAACACAGCTCCAATTAGTCATATTCCCCGCCAAGAATACATTTTCAACACTTTTACCCGGAGACACAGAATATTTGAACACAGTTGGGATTTTGCTTCGACTGGAATCCTCATTACAGGCATGATTATGATTGTGCTCAACCATGGATACAGCACGGGTACGACGTTTCCGTGTATTCATGTCAGGAACAAGGAATTTAGACCAGGAAGGCTCTTCCACAACTTCATCCGATTTGGGTGAATTCTCAATCGTTTCAAAATACCGCTCTCGAATCGGTACCTTTGATTAAAAAATATACATAGTTAGAACTAAATTGCAAAAAATTGTAGGATGAGCAATTAATCTACAATAAATGGGGAAATGATTTATTAAAAAAAGAAAGAAAGAAAGAAAGGAATTTGAACATTTAAATTAGAATAAACAAACTAAATCTACCATACGGACTGCATAGGGCTTTCATATTGTGCAAAAATAATAAATGCTTCATGTAATTGAAAATGTTCTTTTTTTCAAATCAATAAAAAATAACGAAAAGACTTTTTCAAAAAAACTGATTCATTTGAATTTCTAATATTCACAGACCCCTCAAGCATGGTCGCCATTATACCATGGATTGAACGAACCAAAACTTTCTACAGATTTGGCCACAGTTGTAATGAACAATTTTAAAGTGGTGGCCGTAGCTGGTGGGCTGCACAAGAGCTACATTCAACCCACAGTTTACTCTTAAATTCTAGCCATTTCAATGGTAATCTCCTTCCATGAACAAATAACTATTTCACTATTCACATAACCTCTCATTTTTTTAAAATAAGCGAAAAAAGGAGGAAGGTATAAATTCGAAAATCCTGTCCCTGGTCTAATTCTTAAATATAAACGACTACATTGAAACAATTGGAGTGTTATACACTGTAGTCAAATGAAAAATAAAATTAACTAAAATAGTTCCTCCTTCAAGTATCCTTTAAGTTACATCACTACATTGGGATGGAATTTTTGTAGAAAAAAAACAAATATTTTACAAATCGAAAAGGAAAAACAACGGTTGACGTTACAGTCTTATTCCTTTCATTTAAAAATTTTCCTTCTTTCCACAAAAAGAAGAATTTAAAAACGTAAGGTTTTTGTTACGATATGAATTTCCAGCAACTTGAGCATTCAAAACTTAAATTAATTTCTTCCACAACTAAATTTTTTTAAATGTATGCATGAATTCACAAAGTTTCCCTTCCTAAAGTGATAAATAATTTCCTCTCCCCCCCCCCCCCCTCTAAAATTACAAAGATAATAGCTGATGAGACCAAAAGTTCTTTAATTAATAGCAGTACTTATTTGTGTTAATCTCCTGTCTCATGTGACGTATAATTTTATTATTAGCATTCAAAATCTACTATTAAACAGAGCTGTATACCCGATTTTTAAATCAAAAATGTTAATGGACTAACTATAAGTGTAAAATTTAAATCCACTTTTATTAGATAAAACAATAAAAACAATATTGCACCTCTGATTCAAACCCACATATAACTTGATTGTACACATCCACCTAAATTAAATAACCATATTTGAATTTACACATACATGCCATGAAGTAAAACAAAGTATGCAAGTTATAATTAATTAAGCAACTTGAAAGGCCTCAAATTCCTCTTAAACAGTAGATACTTAACTTTGTTAGTGAAGCATTGACGACTACAATGAAATAAAACCTCGCATATATATAAACATTCATGACAACAAGGAAAAATAAAAATATATTATTTCCTTGAGCAAGACGTAAAATGATAATCATTAATTACCAATTAAAGTTTAACCAAAAAGATAAGAATAGGTCCCCTATTTATCATTATTTGAGTCCTTGGTCGATTGCTATACTACAGCTATGAGCAAAAAAAGCCGGAAAACTTGAATTTTATTTTATGAGGATTTCGATAGGAATAAATATTTTTTGTTTGTTTTTATGTTGACACAACTGTCACAAATATCTGTGCTTAATGACACGTCAAAATATACGTTAATTTTGGAGATACATGTGTGTCCCTTTTGTGAACAGCTACAATCAAATTTTTCGTTTATACAAATGCCTGAAACATGAGGACTCAAATGTAATTTAGAGAAACGTTGTTGGAACTAAAAAAGTTGCAATGAATATTCAGGACTCTATTATTTATAAATTTTGAAAGCCCCTGGTTTATTTCTATAGATACATAGCCTATTACTCAAAAAAGCCAAGCATCCAATTTTTAATTTTAATAGAATATCTAAAAATCAGCAGTTATTGTTCTCTAATTATTATTAAAAATATCGAAAAAAACATTGGCACATGTACATTTTGAGGGAGATGAAATGAATTTTGATGATTAAATAAAACTTCTTTGATTCCCAATATTTTTTGTGCCTATAGAAGTAGTATTTGTATGTAAAAAGTTGGATTTTTACAAACAAAGCAAGAGTTTATCAATTATTATTAAATGTCGAAAGTTTGATACTTTCCAAAGGTATATAAAAACTAAATAGAATTCAATAACAGATTCGAGGAAAAGTTTAATTAAATTACAAAATATGTATGTACGGCTTAAACTTTTATGTTAGAATGATAAGTCATACAGTATAATTATTTTTTTTATAAACCATCAGAAACAACAAATTCCTTACAAACTTGTGTTGTATGTGTCCTGGGTATACATAAAACCTACACTCAACACCATTTATTATGGGTCCTTGAAAAAACAAGAATTTATTATCTCTAAAATATCTCACAATAGAGTACTTACTTCTGTGTTTACCAATTAAAATCGCATATAAATCCTTTAAATTTTCCTTATTTGAAAGTGAATAGTTTATCATTATTCGTACATAATTTAGACTTAATTATTTTTTTATTTTTTTTATTCGTATAAACATTGGGTGTTAATACTTCCAATACTGCCAGAGTGAATAATGAATATTGATCCATAGGACGATCTTTAAGTCCAATTGGATGCGTGGCTGTGACTTAGAACGGGATCGGGTGGAGTGTCAAAATTTAGGGACATCCCTTCTAAAATCTCAAAATCAGGTATTAAAATTATTATTAGTCTTGAATTCGAGTTATAATTATCGAATTCAGTCGATTTTGGAGTTTTTAAACGTTGAGTCAAGTCAACCATAACTAAGGGCAGCATCAAACTAAGAAAGAGCCCATTTTTCATTTAATGGATCAAATCCTAGTTTAGCAATTAAGTCAGTTTTTGACTGTCTCAATACAGGTGGGTTCATATCTCATTGCTGTGTTTAGTCACGTTTGCATGTATTTATGTTCCATTTCTGTGATACGTATTATTTTTATGACTAGTTAAAATGCAATTACTTCAAATATGTAATACAAAAGGACCTTGTAGTAAACAAAACCTTTTTTTTTTTTGACATAACTTCTATAATTTTGTTTTAATTTCCCTTTCTTTAAGCTTGAATGAATATGGCGACGAAAAGATTACTTTAAATTACCTGAGATGGAGGACTTACAATATAATTTCAATTCAATTATAAAATGTTTGCATTTTACTTCAATCCGTAGTAGATTGTAATTTAAATGGTGTATGGTTCGAACTTGTGAGCAATGAACTTGTTCCAATTTCATGCCTTTATTTTTTTTTTTGCTTAAAGGAAGAGAAATTAAAATAAAATGCAAGAAATTAGTGATAATAAATATTCAGGCGAGTAACCTTCAGAGAGAGAGAGAGAGAGATCAACTTTTTAGTAAAATCGAGTTTTCTTTGAGTTCAAGTGTTACTCGCACAACCAACACTAGAAATTATTAATTTATATTTTTTTTTAAAAAAAAGGCAACGTATCGTTATTTGGACTTGGAAATATGCCAAACCTATGCCTACGTCTTGGGTTTTTCATATAACAATGTTTTATTAACTCTCAAATATACAACTTTTGCTCAACGATGGAAATCCATTATAGATTTTTGTGTGTCTACGTATATCTAAACTAAGATTAGAAAAGGAAAATACAAAAAAAACAAAATATTTCACTCACTTGAAATCCTGTATTGTTGACTGGAGGCTAACAGAGAAGGAGTAAGGTAAAAATATTGCATTATTCAATATTTTCTAAAGTTAAATTGTAATAAAATGTTTAGACAAAAGACAAATGCAGGGTGTTTAAGTCACCTAAAACCCTTAAATTAATGCAAAACTTAAATGAGTTAACAACTATAATAAAATTTATGATGGCTACAGTCCAACTGTTTTTATTGGAATAAATGTACATCTTAGCCTCAATGCCATAGTTGACTAAGAGATAAAATCAGTGCCTTGGATCATGTCTCAGGTGGGAACGAGTATTTTCCTCGCCATAGTGAAAAGCAAAGTCTATTAAGAAATAAACTTCATCATAGTTTTCTAGATGAAAGGATTTTTGATGGGACACATTTTCACAAATCTCAACTCTTCCCCAATATGAGCCTCCCTAAAAATCCTTTAGGTAATTACAATTGGCTAACAAACCATGGTGTAGAGACGAAAAGGGAATGTTAATCTATTTCAAAATAGATACAACAATACTATGAATATCTCTACACACCGATCTAATTTATCAATCTTCTGTTAATATAAGAGGACTTAACGAGGGGAAAATATATTTTTGACCATCAAAAATGACATAGTAATTGATAATAAAGCAAATGTCTCATCCTACATATTCCAAAGGACTCGAATGTAGAAACATTTAGAAACTATCAGTTCTTATGGGTAGTGAAGATTAGAAGAAAATGTGTAGTGAATGGACCTATGGCTGAGCTAGATCCACTACCAATGATCCCTATAGCCAATGTAACATAGAAACCCATTCACGATCTACTCACTGGTAAAGGCAATAGGGTGTATAGAGAACATGTAACTAAGTAACCATTGTATTAAGACATCATTGCATGAAAAACTTATATATATATATATACATGCATACACTCTATGCCTAGATACACATCAAGCAACAACAATCGAATAGGAATGCACTTATTTGACTCCTCATTTTTCAAGATGAATAATAATAAAGGGAATAAATAAATAAATAAAAGCAAATCCCTAGATTTGCATTTGGAAAATGCACAAAAACTCCACACTCTTGAACGAACATCTTTATCCCCTTACAAAAACAAACATACAACAATTCTTTAAGAACCCCAATGATGCTATTGCATAAGGGGCTCTCTCTCTTCTATCTTATACCTTAATTTGTCCTTACTTTATTAATGACTTGAATTACGTGGCATGCATACATCCATACATAGGTTGTATGTATATGCATTTTGTCCAAAGAAGTGGGGAAAAAAAGAATTCAAATAAAGAGCTTTTCGCAAAAATTATATTGAAATAGCCAAGAACAAAGAAATTATTTATATACAAATATTGTTAAATGTTAACATTCTTATAAAAGGTTTAATAATATAAGGACAATGCTCTAAAGGGGGAGGAAAGACGACGTTTGTAACATATGTACCTTTATATACATAAATCTATTTATAGAAACATTCAATTTAAAAATAGATACTGGCACATAATACCTACAAAGTCTTAATAGTTTATGTCGGTATACATGTACATAAATCTATTTATCTATATATAATTCAACGCCTTTATTTTTTTTGTATAAGCGATATATATATTAATGCTTATTTAAAAAATATACACGAATAAGGGACACGACCGTCAGAGCCCTGATTTGTCTCCAGTGTGTTTAATGTAATATTGTAAGACTTTTCAAAGAGATCTTCAATGGGAAAATCTGTACGTAGGCTAAAAATCAAAAGAGCCCTTTCTTGCTCAAGTAAAAACTTGACAATCTCCCGTAATAGGAAAAAAAATGCATATGTCACAAGAAAAAATAGTAAAGGGACGTCATCTGTGTTAGAAGAAGAACCTAAATTATGAACTAATCTATCTATCTATATATATTTAAAGAGGATCTTCGCGACTCGCTTTTTAGTATAAACAAGGTTACAATGTACTCTCCTTTTAGCCATTTTCTTATCAGTTGACTCTTCTTTGATTTAAAGAAACTAACTTTGCGTAGTATAAATTCATAAGGGCATTAAAACTTCTTCGCCTGCCTCAAGGTACCTTAGTATGCCAAAGCTTCCATTTATGTTTTCATCAACATTTTGAAAGTTAATGTTTCGAGTGAACAAAAAAGCTATCCCAGCAAACAGTTGCATTTCATCACTTCCCCGTCCATTTAGCTTTTGAATCTTCATACCTTCCCCCCCCCCTTCAACCCTTTAATTAATTAAGTCAATTACTTACTTCCATGGCTTCAGCATTCGTATCCGAAGCCTTGATTTGTATAGGTTCTTGATCCACCATGCTTGAGCGTCTTGAGCGTCTCCCTATACCAAATATGGTTTCCATAGAAGGTTTGTGAAATTTGATAGACGATCCGCCTCCTCCCCCACTACTAGCACTACCTCCAGAGGTGGAGATAACTGAGTTATCAACAGACTTTCTGCAAATACAAGGTATATATATATATATATATATGTACACGTTTTAAAAATAAGGTTATATGCAAATAAATGCACGTAAGTCTAAAGAAAATGGTATGTGAGCTTACATAAAAAAAAAACCAGTTTATGAACTAAAACAACTTAAAGGTAATTAAGAGTAAATCGTCTCGTTACACATACTTGACAATAATATTTACACAATAAGTAGTCTTAAGGACACGAAACAATCTCATCAAGTCCCCCCCCCCCCCCACACACACAAAAACCCCATTGTTGATATAAGGAGTAAATATTCTTACAATTTATATAAACCCATAAGTTTCTTCCAAAGCATCTTCCTTCCTTTAGCTCTAACTTGTTCATTTTATAAGCACAAACTAAAAATGATTATACAGGGATCAAATTTTCCGCTCAATGATAAGCTTAAATTACTTTTTGTTGTTGTTGTTGTTGTGTTTTTGATATAAAAATAAAATGGAGTCAATCATCAATTACATACAATGACCACTTTGACTTGGCTCTAATAATCCATTGAATGTTTTTGTTACTATATCACTTATGAAAAAAAAAAGAAGCTAACATGGGTCTCAGGGATATAGGACTTTGTGCCTATGTAAGACTTATTTTAATATGAAGTGTATAAAGTTTAAGTACTATTCTTTTAAGAAACATTAAAGTCTTCAAAATTTCCATGTATGTATGTAGAAAAATTTACTACAAGAGTTGAAGAGGAGAGACGGAAAGTAACATGATTTCTACTTTACAACAACTGAGTAAGAAAGATTGTATCTCGCAACCTTTTCACCATAAAAAAATAGAAAGAAAACAAACTAAGGGTTGATCAATTATCTACGCATCTTTTACAAACTAACTGACTCTTCTCTATTTATTTACAGCTTAACCAGACTTGGCTCGAATTCAACAAATCAGACACTTATGTACAAGTGGGTAAAATCATTGTAGAGAAATCAATGATGGACAAAAAAACAACAACAACAAACTAGGAATTGCTGCATGTTGTGGAAATATAATTTTGCTATAATCATAACCAAAAGCTGCAAAAGACAGTAAGTACTAAAGAATATTGATAGTGTGCAAAAACATATCACAGCTTCAATGGCAGACTATCAAAATAAAAAATTGATTACGTGGATAAATTCAGTCAAAAATGTTCGTACAAGACAACTAATATGGATTCCATATGATTATAGCAAACTTACATTATCACGACGAGCTTTTTTTGTACACTCACCTCTCAAAATGAGAAAAGAAAAATTTGGAAAAATAACTGGTAGCTGCTACCTTTCTGTATTTTCCTTGTTGCTAATTTTTTAATATTGGGCCGAGTTATTATTTAGATATACTAGTCATTGATTAATTCTACTAATATACAAACCCAATCGTTAATACATGTATGATATTCAAAAATTCAAAAAAAGGGCGCGCAATTTAATATATTTTTTATATATCCAATGCATAAATAATAGTAAAACCCTTTTTGAGCTCCTAGCCCGTTGAGTCAGCTGCTTTAAATCAAAAGAGTCCACTGATGAAAAACAGCTGAAGGGAGAATCGATAGTAGTTTTGAGTTTATCTAAAAAAAACTTTCTTCGTGTACATGAAGAAAGGAATGTGAGCCAAATAAACAAAGTGGTCAGGGACGGAACACCTATATAAATACTAAGATGACTTTTAACCACAAAACCTCTCTTAAATTTGCTGTTTGAGAATATATTTCAAGTAAAATACAATTTCAATAATGAAACATCAATAAACATTCATCATCACATTTCGAAAGAAAAATGAAGGCCTCATTCAAATCGCAACAATACTTTAGGAAAGAAATACTTTAGAGAATTCACCGTCTTTACACTCCCCTCTTTTTGTAGAATTTCACATAAAATGTAAGTACATTTATGTAACTGAAATTTACATATTTATGGGTGAATTCATGATTTATTTTTTTTCTTACATATTCAAAACTTGCCTCAAATCTAACATATTGTAAAAATTCTCAAAAAGTACATTATAGTAGAATAAGTAGATATAGAAACTAAAAGATTGTCCAATACTAATGTATGTAAGTAACTTTCATTGACCTTAGGAATGAACATATTTCTAACTATAGGTATGTTAGTATAGCAAGTAAAGGGGTTGCTAAGAGATTGAGGACTCTTCAGAGAGAGAGAGAGAGAACAAACAACTCTGTAATAAATATGCTGGGTATGCAACAAACACATACATAAATATGAGAAAAATGTATACCCATCTAAAGATCAGATTTATTTATGTTACATATTTGCAATTCCTTTCTAATATCATAGTAACTTTGTATAAATAAATATTACATGGATCCTTGGTTAAAAAAACAATTGTTTTTGAGAGGGAGATATTTACAAAAAGGGAAGAATTCATTATTACTTTTTTTTTTTTACAAATCTTGAACGAACATATGTATGTATACAAATGATGGAAGAAGAAGTATTATAAAAATGACTAATAAACATTTCTTTAATTTTCTTAAAATGCGACGAACGGTTGACATGAAATTGGGGCCATACAAATTCGTATCCATTTTGAAAGAGTTATTCATGTATTATTATGAACTCGTAGCGCCATCATATTCTAATGATGGCGTTTAAGGAAAAACAAGAGATTGAATACTATTTATTAAAAGATAAAGACATTCATACATAAGCCAGGAAAACTCTCAACAATGACATTTGAAGAGCACTGTGCAAGTACCAACCACAACAACAACAACAATAAATAATAAATAAAAGTGTCCATCATTACCTCCGACGAGGTATAAAACCAAAAATGACCTTCACAAACATCATGTTTCCATCATGTAGGAAACTTTATATAAGCAGAGTCCTGGCTTTGATAATTGACGCACAACTAACTACTGCCTTGAACTTGTGCTTAATTCACTAGTATGTAGTGAAAAAATAAACAAAATAACAAAATTCGGAGGCCATATAAAAGAAATATGTGATAAGGATATTTGTTGTGTTGCTATTTTATTTAGCTACAAATGCAAAAACAAACAGAGTTTGATCTACTATCCCTAATAGCTAGTTAGAGTTAGCAGAGGTGGTGGGAGAGAAAGTCCCCTTATTAGTCTTATAAAGTCTTGACAAAAAAACCCTCAAGTCCTTGCTCATGTATTTTTTTTGATCGAGTCTTTTCCTCGAGCAACTTTCAAGTCTAGACTTTGTAAATAGCTAAACTAATTCTAAATGAATGGGTTTGGAAAACGATGTTTCGTGGAATTTTATTTCAATTCTTCTTGCCATGGAGTGATGAATAAATATGTACATGGACTGTGTTAACTCTTTGACTTGATTCGCTGCTGAACCAGGCATTAATTATTATCTTCCATAGCAAATAAGATGGATTAAAAAAAGCCTCACTGGAATATGTATATGTTTGTGCTTTTTTCACCAAAGGTTATAAATAACTTTATATCCAGTCATAAAAATGTATTAAAGAAGGTCAAATCTATAGTTTTATCTTTCGAGTGGTTCAAGTTTCGTCTCAGATCTTTAAAACATGGACTTCAATCTCAGTTTTAATCTACCTATTCATGAGCAATATGTAGTATATCTTCTTAACACGTCATTTTTACTTTAATGACGAAAGAGAAAAGGATTATTTGGCTATTGAGAAGGGGAAGGGAAAAAAAAACGTGTTACGTAACAGCAATTTCATTTATGGAAAGGATCTTACAAACTGCGTCTTAAAATAATGGATTTAATTTATATTTTTAATGTTAGGAAAAAAAAAAAATTTTTTTTTTTGATGAGCAGGAGTTCCTCAGGAAAGCACCTTCAAAAAAAAGAACAAACAAAAAAAAACAAAAAACGAACGAACTCAATCCTTACCGTCGCTTGTCATGTTTATATTTAATAGCACGAATGGAGTCAAACATTGTCTTCTTCTACTCCTTTACAGAGAGAACAGAGATAGATAGATCACTTCGTCAATTAATTTCACACATTCAAAAAAAGATACACTATTGACTAACTACACACACATTGTGTGGATGCTGTTGCTCTTCTTCTATTATGTGTAAGAGACACACTATGGATATTTATATGTATGTATATAGCTGTTATCAAATATTCCTTCTGTTAAGAGTATATACATATACATATTATATGTAATGAAATGCCTATGTTGACATTGTATTAGACTGTTTCATTATTATTATTTTTATTTTTATTATTATTATGTTGTTATCAGATGTTTTTTTTTTTGCTTTTTTTTGCTTTTTTTGTTCCCCAACAACTAAAATTGTTGAAAAATATATATCACTCTTATTATTACCATATATGTAGCATTCTCAGTATTATGTACAATGACTTACGTAAATTATGACCGTAAATACAAAGTGTTGACAAATGCAATGGATGAGCAGTATCAAGTGTTCTGGTTAATGATGGCCCTTCAATGATGCACCAAGTCTACCAAAGGCTCGTGGAGTTTCTTTAGCAAATCGATAGTGACTACATAGGTACTTATTGTCCAATAAAATACCCCAGTGAGGAATTAATGTACTATGAAGGTGTCTCATGAGTGCCTGAATAGTGAGCCATTGATCCTCCACTTTTTGAAAAACAATCAACAAACGTAAGTTGCATGATTGTGGTGTCGTTTGTATGAAATTGCCTCTTATAAATTGTTTACGGCAGGCCAAACAACTTGGAAATATGTAGTTGATTCAAAACATTTATAAGAATTTTTCAATCCCTAAGTTCTGGAAGATACCTCGTCAAATGTACAAAAACAAGCAAACAATGGATACAATCTAAGAACAGGTCAGGATCCAAAGAGCACTGCCAGCAGATAAAGAAGCTTTGTTCTTCCATATTTTAGATCATTATGATATGAAGAGAGAGAGAGATTAGATTCAGTTGAGTTGTAAATAATTCATGTAAAGACTGAATTCATGGTTTGTCAGATGATGTCTAACTAAAGACTTGTCTCTCTTAAAATCAAAGAATTCATTGGTATTAAATGCTATGGGCTCAAAGTAATAGGGAAATTGTCAAACATGCAATATGCAAGGTCAATTAAAACCTGGAAAGGGAAATAAATAGGCCCACATTTAAACACGTATTTGATGCCGTGTGTGTGTGTGTGTACAAATCTCCTAGAACTATATGAATCTCACCACACAATTAGAAGTATGTCTTAGCAACGATTCATTTATTTGAACACTGATAAAACAATAATGGTCTATATATGAAGGGAGTTAATTTCACGGAAAATGCATTGAATGATAAATGTTTGATTGGAAGGATTGTGTACTCACATATCTATTGATCATTACAGAATTTGATAGTTGTTTTTTTTTAACAAAAAGCTCTTATCTTACGGGGAAAAAACTCAAATCCATTCAGAGTCTTGAACTTGTAAATACCACACGTGATGTGGACTAACTCGACTTGAAAATGTTGTATTACTACCCTTATTTTTTCTGAAATAGAAAATTTTGATATGGCTCCTCCTGATATTGACATATATTACAACACAGGTCAACAGTCAAAAGTCCTAAGGGGTATAAGTATAATAAAAGTTATTCAGTTTTGCACGCTAACTTCAAATCTCTAAAAAAAAAAAATTTCGAGAGTCCGACGGTTTTCGAGCAATCCATACTTTTTAAGCTAATTTGGCTCATTTTTCAACTTCAATTTAGGCCTAAAAGAATATTCATTTTGTGCACTAAAAAATAACGATTCGCTAGTGTATTTAATGCAAACTCCATGTTCAGTCATGGTTTTGACCAAAGGGGGTAGTCCCAAAATTCGGCCAACACGTTTGTACTTAAATAACTACTTGAATATTAAATGAAATGGATGAATAAGGAATGAATTAAAGAGCTGAGATCCACAGCATTCGAACAAGATATCATACGTCCAATATCAGTACTTAATTAAGAAGACATCGTCCATCTAAGTGTATAAATTTTCATCCAATTTCGAGTATCGCTAGAAATCAAAGACTCACAGTAGAGCTACTCAAAAACAACTGCAATAGTCTGAAGTGGTAGCGTGCAGAGGGATTTCAGCTGATTTCTCAATCCGTCTACGTACTCAAGACGAGATTTTTGGAATAAACAAAAACACACTGTATTCTCCCTTCAGCTGTTTTTCATACGTTGACTCTTCTCACTTAAAGCAGCTGACTTTACGTGTTATGAGCTCACACGACGAGCTTTTTGGGAATAACAAAAACACACTGTATTCTCCCTTCAGCTGATTTTCATCATTTGACTCTTTTGATTTAAAGCAGCTGACCCTACGTGATATGAACTGAAAAGGTGTATTATTATTATTATTTATGATTTTGACGCATAAAAAATATATTAAATCAAGGTTTGCGCGCCCTTTTTTTGAATTTGGAATATATTACAAGTAGTTACGATTGATTTGTATATTGGTACAATTTACCAATAATATATAGTATATCTAAATAATAAATTCTGCAAAATATTAATAAGTTGGCAACAAGTAAAATACAAAAGGTTAGCTACCAGTTGTTTTTCCAAATTTTTCCTTTCCCTTTTGTCAGTCGAGGTTGCGAGTGGACAAAAAAGCTCGACGTGTCACAAATGGTAATAATATTAATATTAATGATTTTGATATATACAAAATATATTCAATCAAGGATTGCGCGCCTTTTTTTTTGAATTATTTAATAATAAACAGGTATAAACGATTGATTTGTATACTGATATAATTTATAAATAACTAGTATATCTTAATAATAATTCTGCCCAATATTAAAAAGTTGGCTACAAGGAAAATACATAAGAGTAGCTACCAGTTATTTTGTCAGCTTTTTCCTTTCCCTTTTTTGAATTGCGAGGTTGCGAGTGGACAAAAAAGCTCGACGTGACCCCTGCTTTAAAAGTATTAAAAGGTAAAAAAGAACACAATGTGTTTTTTTCCAATGATCTCCAAATTTAGACAATATCTTTTACGTTGAAACAACCGTAATTGAGAAGAATTAACTACGAACAACTGACTTCGGGTCCTTAGAGAATGAAGTGTTGAGATGTACACGTAACATATTAAGAATCAAATTGTAGAATACCAATTCTACAAAAATCTTTAATATGGTACATTAATACCTTAATGAGGCATTATAAATAGACTCGACTTTTTGATGCAATCAATCCCATAAAAATCTATTTATAGATGACATTTCCTTTAAAGGATATAACGATAAAAAAAAAGTAAAAGTAAAAGAAAAAGCATTGTGCAATGACTTTCAAAAGTTTAAACCAATACGATGAGGAGCTTTTATTATATCATGTTAATATCCAACAGAACTTACTCGATACTCCTCTCTTTTAAATTATACGTAGGTATAAAGACTTATATATGTATGTACGGTTCAAATCCGTTTTTATACATATATACATATGTATGTAGATACATTTATAGATATGACCTTGAAGTCTTATCTCTCAAAAACAGAATAGGGAAGGAATAATAATATCTGTCCATGTACATATAAAAGAAAAAGGAGTATGTATGGCCTTTGTTTTTATATTTATTTATATATTGGGTTGTTGTGACATTTTGACGAAATTATATTGGATTTCAAATATTATGTACATATATAGAGCATCATTTGAGATCCCTGCATGCATTCCTAATACATTATTATTAAAATATTTAATCAAAAAGAACTTACGCCTAAAATATACATAGTCCAAGTGTATAACATAATAATATGAAAAAATACACTGTGATCTTTCTATAATATGACAGCAATAACAAAACATTAATAACTATACAAAACTTAATTTAGTTTATCAACATGGATTTCTCTTCAAAATAAAAAAATAAAAAGGTTGCGTGATGCATCTACACGATGCTTTTTCATTGCGAACTCATTAGCCTGAGCATCTAGTTTAAGTTTGCAGCCTCCTCTCCTTTCATGCAATTTTTTGACACATTTATAAAAAAGGTGTGTGATCTAAAGTTTAAGCTCCATTCATTCTGAATGGACTCTCGAAAATAATTTCACAAAACTTTCTATATCTGAAGCTCATTGATTGGACATAATATATGTATATTAAGTATGAATATAGTTCATTTGGTGCTCAATATTTGCAATTAGTGTCGTACAATCCTTTTGGAAAGAAGCGGGTCTCAAGTATTAAATGTTCTGTATGGCACTGTCCCCGTACAACATTCATCTATAATCAGATTATAGACAATTGAAAAGGGAATCCTTTTGATGCAATATATCTTTATTATTCATACTGATGTACATACATTATTTTTTAAATGATTCTAATTAATACTACATAATGGTGAAACCATAAAAACTTTTTCGCACTTATCTTTCCTTTTTTGCAATGATTTGCAAAGGGAGAAGAAGTTAAATAGATAATAAGAAAAAAGGTCCTTTTTACTATTTTTAATAGTACACTAATATTCAAACCTTTTAAAGTGCAATTTAATGGAAAGTTTACAAGGCTTCTTACATAGAGCTACTCCAGGGTGAACAAAAGCAATATTGAATAAACTATTACAAATTTATTTCGGAAATGAACAATATGTATTAATATAAGTAGTTTAGATCAAACCAAGCAAAAAGATTCTAAATAATTAAGTCAAGAGGACGACTCATATCGATACAACTACGCAGCAACATTTTATTTTCTGGAGCCATAGTTAATATACCAATCATTATTTCGTAAGACCATAATAGACCATCGATGCCGATAGTAGAATAAAGGCAATCATGGCCGAAGCAGTTGTGCCTCAATCTATATAGTAATGAAATTGACATGTGACGATAACTCATCTATAGAACCACATCCCTCCCAAGTTGTACAACTAGCGATACTTAAAATAAATAAAACTACTTGTGTTCCGAGATTGTTATTAACCGAATTTTTGTTTAAAAGACTGTCCTCCTTGTTCTATGTCTGGTCCAGTTCTTTACTGAATATGTTATATATATAAAATTTAAACTATATAATATTACGTACAATTGCATAAAAACAACCTCCTCCCAACCCATATTCCCATTCCTCTACTAGAAATTCAATTCGACAAGAATGGAAATGTCATGTCGGAATGAAATCAATAGTCACTAAGGGGCATTCAGCAATAAATACGATGTATTGAAGAGTACAAGTGCATTTGATACTGACATCAATCAATGTATAATTAAATTATCTATCCCCTTTCTAAAGAGTTTAGTTAGACATTGTGTGTGTATTCATATCTGAGGAGTTGTGGAGCCCTACTCCACAATGAATATTATGAAACGTCAATTTCACTCTTTATATTTTTGATTTATTTATTAAAATATGTATATACATATATATATATATATATATATACATGCAATTATGCTGCAGAAATAATCATTATGTCAAGTTTTAATTGTTGAGGAGAGTCCATGAAGAAAGACAAACATAACATAGTGAGGAAACAAGTTGTGCAGACAGAGAAAACTCTGGAGCATTTTTTACCTCTCAAAGGGACGATGACAACATTCAAGGGGGAATGGTCATTAATCTATTATGTCAAATTTGTTTGTTTTTGTTTTTGCAAACAATATTTACATATTGTTATTTGCATGTAGTTATTTCAATTTGAATATAGAGCAATATCCGGAGATGTTTGGCTAATTAGCTCCGTGTATATGTATAGTGGCCATTTTTTTGAGATACTTAATGCTACAAAAGTACAGCACCGTAAATAGTGAACTCCATAACTAAAAGAGTCTTAAAATGAACAATTACTCTACTGTAGCAAAACCAGGACTCATCATTGGATTCGGACGAAATAATTGTATTTTTACAAGGATATATATTAGCCCTTTCCCCACTGGGGCATTTTGGGGTTGATAGCCGCCAACCTTTGACCATTTTAATACTTCAAATTGATGGGAAACTTCCTTGTGCATTCCAGCCACGTTCCTGTAATTTGTCAGACTGTCTTTTCAGAGACATAAGATTTTAATTATACACTAGCCCCTCCATAAGGTATGCCAAACTGTCAATGCCTTTGACTCCTTCAAGGGTAAGTCATTGTCGATAGGTAGTACGCCAACGAACAAAACGAATCGATTATACTATATAGTTGCAACATTACAAATGAATTCAACAGCCGAGTAAAAAATATCAACAAGGATCATACAACCAAGGTAACCACCCCCATTTATGATTGTACATAATATAAAGACTCACACTGGTCTCTTAAAACAAAATAACTTGACGACCATTTTACACATAAATCTAAATATAAATACATACATACCTACAAAACCCTTCACTACAATCTTATTTGCTCATTTTAATAACATGAAAACATATTATGTATTATTATGAAGGAACATTAATGAAGAAGTGTTCTCCTTACCTTCTTTGTCGATTATAGATCCCAGGAACTTGAAGGAGTTTATTTTTGTTTTCATTTATATTAGTAGAGTCATGGTACAGATCCGAAGTCGATACATTGATGCCACTTGCTAAAATAAAAATATGGATATTTGGAAATGAGTATTCCTTACTAAGGATCAATGATTATAATTAACGTATATAATTAAAGATTCTTTTGTTAGGACTAAATTTTGAACCATGGAATGCTTTCATCAAGGATAGGAAAAGAGTGCATACAATGATGATACGGAAGGTGCAATTTATATTAAGCACATTTAGATAGATGGATAGATATAGCAAAATCAACTGTTATTCAAGGGATTTTCCTCCATGGACTAATGCCCAATTGGACTCAGGAAGTAGGATAACATAATGATTTAATTAAATAAATAATTACGTACATATAATAGAATGATATAAGAGCAAAACTTACTTGATCTCACTAATTCCAAAGAAATTACGCATTGTATAAATCAATTAAAACAAAATGATATAGATATATTGTGCTTATGCTGATGGATTGATATACTTACTCTTTGTGGGCCTATTTGAAATAGTGATAGGGAATTATTATATTATGTGTATATGTAGAAGTAGGAAAGAAGAAGAATGTACTGAATGCACCAACGGTGAAGTTAGATGAGAGAACCTCCGTCTCACAAGAAGATACTTTAATACTACTACTACTACTGCACAGGATATACAGTGTAATAAAAGTGGCAACTCTTACAACATGGAGTATTCTCTGACAAGAGCATGTAAAAATAAACTTTTCTTAGTGTAGAAAAAGAGAGCGAGCGATTGCAAAAATAACAAAAAAAAATACGATGAAAAAGCCCGCGTACGCAATTTCTATAATATATAATATTTATAGTACTTCTTTACTGAGTGTCTTGCATTCAACTGTCTTAGCTATTTTATCTCCTTCAAGCTACATGTTCATATATAATAATAATAATAACAATAATATGTACAGCTAACAACAAACATGCTGTAAACACATTGTACAATACAATATAGTTGCAGTTTCAAGCACTTCATAAAATATGAAGAAATCCTTTTTTTTTTTAATTTATGCTCTCTGAAAAAATTTGCATCCATCTATAAAATTAATTATTATTATTATTAGTATATTTTATCTAAACAATTACTCAACATTTTTTACTCTACACGAAACCTCTCTTCCTATTTTGCATATTTTGTACATAGCTACATATAATAATAAATTATTTTAGCTCTCTAGCTAATACATAATAACTTTATATACATACATACATATTATTATTATTACATAAGTATCACCTGTTTCTACGAAACTATTCGTTCGATAATGACGACGGATGAGATTTATTGCTCTCTTTTGATGATGTTGTTGAGTCAACACAGTTGAAACTGCTTATTATTATTATATATAAGTTTTTTACTCGAGAATAATGATTATTGAGGTAATTTGAGCATAATAATAGTAATATAATATGGGAAACAATTAAAAGATAATTTGCCTTGTATTTCTGTAGTAAAATGGACTCATAGATGGCGCGTTTTTTATTTAAATATATTATTTAATATAAAAAAGAGGGAATCAATATGCCATGCATTTTGTAATTAAAGTACATTTAAAAGATTAATTATATATTAATAATTATTATAATTAACTATTATTAAATAGTTTCATTGAGGACAAAAAACAATTCAAGTTCAATAACCTTATTTATAAAATTTCTTAAGTAATAGAGCAGATAAATAATTGTAATTACACACGAGTCAGTTTGTAGGGATTTGAGGCAAGTTTCGAGTCTTTGAGCTCGAATCCTTGTCTAATCAGCTGAAGGTGAATCCGTTCTGATTCAATTATCATCCTAAATATTAAGGCTCAATCAAATATCCCACTATCTTAAAAATGTACTCATTCCTATAAATTAATGTTTTTGTTAACTTTTGATTGGTTGAGCTCCAATTAAGTTCTGATAATAATAATAATAATAATTTGACTTAAAGGATGTCTCTGTGTTTAAAGGCTCAAGTTTTTTTATAATTCAAGTCTAAATATTTTAACCTTGAGTTACGAGTCTATACTCTTCTCGTTGAATGTATAAGCTTGAGTCAAACTTGAATAAAACTCCAGATAAGCTTGAGACTCACAAACAACTTTGTATTTCAAATTGCTACTTTTTGTATTTTTACGCAATTTATCTTTTTATACGAATGAATATAAAAGTAAGTTAAATATCTGAATCAGAAAAGAGGACTTGTACTCACAACTCGGACCCGAGTCGCACTTAAAGCCTAATTAAACAAATATCCAAGAGTTGATACTTCACACTTGGACTTGAGCTAAAGGACTCGGAACTTGACTTAGACCAGTACAAAATGACGTCTGAACAGCTCTGACGTAGAATGAACCAAACATTTAAAATTAGTATCACATATTTAAAAATAAATAAATTACAATAATAAAGGATCAACTCCTACCTGATGCTTCACTATGCCGCCGTGGCCTAACGGGTATAGGAATTCCAAGGAAGTTATGGGATGACTTGGAGGGACGATCCGTCACAGGTGATTGATGTGAATCATCTGCTCCGTCTTTTGGGAAATTTATGACAACGGTAGGATGAGGAGATTGTGGAGTAATTCTTTTGAAATGATTTGCAGGATATGAGGCTGGTGGCTGTGAGCCTTGTTGATTCCCCATTCTGTTTCTTCATAGGCAGCCTTTAATCAAATTCGATAAACGCTCTATAAAAAAAATAAAATTATAAATCATTTCATTTTATCAGAAAAAATTGTGACATAATATGTATTCTATTAAAAGATATTTTCTTTGAAATACATTGATCCATATAGATCAATTATAATAATTAGTCATAAGCACTCCATGTTTTATTCACAAAAAGGTGCTTGAAGCCATATATATATATAATATCTTTTTGTACCATATGAAAAGGTTAAAAATAACATGTATTTAGCTTGAGAAACCTGCTTTTTGAATATATATTTAAATATATGCTTGTAATATATTTATAATCATAAATTCACGTGCTTTCATTCATAGTAGAGTAAAAACTATTATTATTCATTATCCATATATATGTAGATATGATTCTCTATAAATATATAGAATACAACAAAAATAATGTCGGAACTTTAAAAATATTTTAGCCACGCAACCTTGTACCTTGTCTGATGAATTAAAATTACTTTTATTCTGTAATAACCCTCTATAACAAGAGTCATAGTTATTGCTAATTGCTTAAGTAACTGGATAATATTAGTGCATAACTTGTTTACTTTTAACTATTTAAAATAAATAAAAAACTTTTTTTTTCTCTCTTAAAAAAGTGCATTTCTTAAGAAACGAGTTTAATTTATTTGAGTTGATTATTCTTCTTTTTGAAGCATTTTAATGCCTTCAAAATTAATATAATTTATTTTGAATAGCACAGATACAGATAAAGGGACAAAAATAGAATAAGAAATATGTAGAATATACGTATAAAAATAATAATCTTTCATTTCTACATTTCATTTGATTAATAGACATTTAATTTAAGATAAATATTAAATTAACTTTGGAATATACTTTTTGTATATATTAATTTAATAAACATGGACTTTAAATATATGCTGCAAAGTAAAAGTCTAAAAAGGAAAAAAAAAAAAATAATACGACTTAGGACTCAAAAAGTTTTTATATTTTTCTACTTTAGTCACGTAATAATTCTTCACACATACAATATAAATGAGATTTTATACAACAAATGAATTTGGGGCTTTTTTTATTAGCAGGAAAATGGATGTGTAGCACGATGGTATCTTGATTGACTCCCTACACCTTTTGTCTTCTTAAAAGAAAGAAACAAAGAGGCCATAAACATTTTGCATTAGTTAGTTAACCAACAAGCAAGAACTCATTTAATTTCATAGAATCCAATGTTCGGATCACTAATTCCAATTTTCTGAATCCATTTTTATCATCAAAGATCATAATTAAAGTTCAAATCTATATCGAAATAATCATAAAGTCTTAAGTCTTTAATTTTGAGCTCCAGTCTTCAAAAATACTGTCCAAGTCCCTTTCTATACTTATATATCTACATTGAGCCAAAAAAATGGTCCATCAAAACTATGAGCTATTCATTGCATTTATCTCTCAACCTCTTATAGAAAGAAAAATTTATGCATTGCTGCCAATATCGAAAATCACGACAAGCTTTTTGGAATGAACAAAAACACTTTGTATTCTCCCTTCAGCTGTTTTTCATACGTTGACTCTTCTGACTTAAAGTAGCTGACTCTACGTGTTTTGAACTTGTAAAGGGTATTACTATTGTTTATGATTCTCATATATAAAAAATATATTATATCAAGAATTGCGCGCCCTTTTTTTAAATTTTCGAATATTATACAAGTATTAACGATTGAGCTGTATATTGGTAGAATTTACCAATAATATATAGTATATCTAAATAATAACTCTGCCTAAAATTAAAAAGTTGGCAACAAGGAAAATGCAGAAGAGTAGCTACCAGTTGTTTTCCAAGATTTCTCTTTTAAGAGTCGAGGTTGCGAGTACACAAAAAAGCTAGTCGTGAATATCTTAACTAAATACTTCTAATACAATTTAAAAAGGGTTTTGTTAGACAGTGCATATTATATTGCAGCATTCAACTCAACCTTTCCTCTTCCAAAAAGACTCGAAACCAGTTGTTTATAGATAGTTGGTCAAGTCTTTCAAAGTCTTGTAAGACGATTATTCATATAATAGTTCAAAATTTAAAAATAAGAACAAATGGTATTTCAGCCAATCAATCAATCAATGCTTATACTCTTAATATGGGGTAGAGTGGAAGAAAATCAATAGCTAAGAAGTTAATATATAATAGTTTAAACTTTCAGGAATAACCCTGTATCAAACTTCTTCAATATTTAGAAGGAATTTTTCTATGTAACAATTCATATGCAAAAATGTTCAACAGACTTTTTTTTCACCCTCGCAAATCATAGAAAAGTGTAGGGACAAAATTATTCTATGTGTTTTTTCTTTTGTTTTTTTTCTTGAAGTTTTAGCAGCAATCAAACTAAGTATGCATTTAAAGTGAACTTGTTTACATACAGTTATTAAATAGATCTATCTTAAATTACTTCAATTTTACTTCAAGTATACACTAATGCGAAAAATAGTTTCATAGTTTAACAGCAAATAATGACTGAGTTTTTAATGAGTACATATATTTGTAGGTCATATTTAGCTCGATAATATTTAAAATATACGTATTTTCCATCAAGGCTATTTAAGACATTTTTTGGATTTATGAAGAAACTTTGAAAAAAAGTAAGAAAAAAGTTACAATTTCCCATAAAAAAATTGACACACAATTAACATAGGCTCTCAATATCATTACAAAAAAAATCCAATCTTTAAGGACACAATAATCAATGCCTTTTAAACGTAATTTCCATCTGAGGCAAGAGCTACCAATTCAAAAATGACTCAAGAGATGACTTCTTAAAATGAGTTCAACAACCATTGATACAAAATGCAGATTCTTTTTTTGAGAACTTCTTTTTAACGAATGAAATTCACATGTTGAATATTACATCACTCAAGATAAAAGTCAAAATGAATAAGGGGAAAATCTGAGGTTGCGTTAATACATAGGTAGGTATTTGTCCAACCTATATAATAAAATCCTTAAAAGAACTATGCACAAAATGCAATCTCCTGCATGTCGCAAGAACTCAATGTATGAACTCAAATTTAGTTTAAAAAATACATCACCATATATTGGCAAAGAAGCTTCACACAGGAAATTAAATAGTTATTGACATTTTAAGAAGGATAGCGAAAGGAAGGTGGACATTTTTTGGCATTGTTTAATACAAAAACAAGTCATTTTTTAAAATTAATTTGAGTCAAGTTTCGAGTCTTTTGGCTTAAGTTAAAGTCGAGTCGCGTGTCTCTACTGACATGGGCTCGAATCCAGTCTGAAATAGCAGTTATATGAAACTTGAGTGTGATATAAGTACGAATCCCTCAACTCTGATATTTGTGAGTCTCGAGTCTAAATCATGCTCGAATCTTTTAACTTCGAGTCCAAGTCCCAAGATTTTTCACTCCTTGTATCTACGAAAACGAGTCACCAGCTTTGCAATGCAGCATATAATTATATTATTGCCAAAATATGTCCACAAATTGAAGGAGTATATTTAATTTGTATTTGTATATTTATCAGTATAGGTGCTAATAGGCAACCATCGCTATAACCTCTTCAAATAATGCGTCAAAGATCAGCCCCCCTGGATTTAAGCAAGGAAACTAACAATAACTGACCAATCCCTCAATACTAATTTCATGATTATAATCCATAAAAGACCGTTGCCATTCAAACCACTGGCTAACCAAGTGTATTACAATTTGAGATAGAACTGAGTTATCTCATGCTATACTTTATAAAGGTCAGACTTTCATCTTATTAAAGATTTGGCCCACTATTTGTTTCTAAATGTTATGACATTTTATTTTTTCAATTATTTAGTAATGACTTGATGCATGAAAAATATTAAATTTCCCCTAACGCTTTTTTAAGATATTCCATAAGAATTGTCTCACATGTGACATGTGATTATTTAAGTCACCTTCAAGTATACATAAATATGTGTATGTATATAGCTAATTATATTATCAAATAACAGTCCAATATGTATTAGTATATAATTTGTTATACATATTACATATAAACTTTTTATACAAAAAAATGTTTGTAAACTCCGATCTATGTATATACTTCGTATCAGATACCAACTTTTAATAATAAATTATTCAGATAAGAGAAACATTGCTATATATTTATTCCTAAGATATCTTTATATAAAAAATATCTAATGTATCCATTCAAAAATGATGTTTATAGAACCTAGCTCCTACCAGTTGAAATTTCCTCCCGACCTGCCAATACTAACCACCCCACACATCTAATAAACTAGATTATATATCTTCACAGTTGGAAATTTGTTATCAAGCTTCATTAGGAACAAATAATGAGGAGTTGGTGATGTGAGTAACTCAATGTACTTATCTATTTAATTATGAACAAAGTAATTAAATGACACAAAAGTCAACAAAATTAAAGTCACAAATTTTGATATGTGAAGATCAATAACTCATGTTTTCTATAGCTTCTAAACATTTGACCAACCCAGGTTCTATTCATTTCCGAACTATATTCTAAAAAATAAAAATAAAATACTAATCTTTACATTCGTTTGACATAAAATGTCTAGGTTGATACATTTTTGAAATTAGCAAACAATTGAGTCATAAATATCTTTATTCTCTGGAAGGTTAATGATTTTTCTCTTATGTAAAATCAAAAGTTGGCTCCGATATATGTCCTTATACAAAAAAGTATTTAAATAATCAAAAAGCTCAAATCGAAAACACTAGATAGCTATATGTGTCAAGTCAACAAAAAAGCAAGTCTGTTTTCAAATATTGATAATGAAAAAATCCACTTTTAAGTTGTTTTTTTTACTTCATAAATATAACGGCCAAATATTTCAGAGTCATTTTAAGACCTATCGTACGGGATTTTTGCTAAAATGTAACTTTTAATCGAGAAACTAAGGATTGTTGTCTATTCAATAGAGCAATTAGATAAATGTTAAGACGACATATGGAGCCGATATGGTCCCACAAAGAAAGTCCATCTTTTTCATAGCCCCAGAAATTTATTTAGTGGCAGTTGGTTTTTTCCTATAATACAGTTGCAATTATTGAAGTCATTATTTAATTAATCAAAATATATTATCAAAACAAACGAAAGAGAAAGACTTTAAGAAAATGATGGCAGATATAACTCATTTTTTGACTCATATAGACTTCATATCAACAAAAAAAAAAAGTGAGAGACATGAGAATTATTTTTTCTAAATAGAGAACATTTGAGTATTGGATCAAATCAAAATCTAGATAAGGGGAGCAACAATTCTCTAGGAACCGAGATTATGTTACTCTCATTCAGATTTGAGCTTAGTTTGTATATACAAATAAAACAAAGTCATTTACCTTCCCCTTATATCCCTGGACAAAACCAATATCAAATAAACCCATTCTTTATAGACCCCATTGAGTCACTGAATGTACATATACATATATTGTTTGACCATTCAACAAATTGTGTAATCCCATTAGATATGGTTCCCATATCAAAACAGTACATAATATTTGTGAATATAGGTCCACACAACATTATCTATACGTGAGTCATGATTATATTCCTTGTTTCATAAAGCACTTAGCATAAGAAATAACTTGAATTTAAAAAAAAAAAGACATAAAACGTGCAAGTGACTGCTTTAATGAACTAAACGATTAAAGTCAACAGCATGCTCTAATCAATTTGATGTCTCTTTGAGGAATAATCTACTAAATACTAACTGCAAAAAGAAACTCAATTACTATAAAATATCAGATGAAAAAAAAATAAAGATACCTTGAGTAAAGGTTATTGAGTTTTAATTATATTTATTGTATATATTATATATAAAATAACTGCCTCAAGCATTTAAAAAAAAAAAACTATCCATTTTTGAGTAAATATCATTTTTCTTACATTTGCAAATAAGATAATTTTGTAAGCCTTTGCTAGTTTTGCAATATTTTATTGCTGACATATACAAAAATATTTGTAAAAAAGTAAATTCTTAGTAGAAAGTAAAGAGAGAGGCTCTTACCTCATCATACAAAAGGATTGATGTTAGTTAATACACATAATTACCTACTATTGATTTCTTACTAATATGGATTTGCAACAAACATATCAACGTCATGAGTAATCAAGAGACTGATAAAAATAGTATGTTTTTTAATTTAAAAAATATCTAGTAAGGAGATAATATGTCTTACACAGTTTCTTATCTTTAAATACTTAGCGTCAGAGAGATATATCATATTTTCACATCAATCTGAGGGTCTCTATAATAGAGAAACACATTTTCATGCATACATGATAACAACATCAATGTTTAAACGAGCTATCCGTCCTCGAAAGATCTCTTTGGCTCATTCAGGTACCCTTGATCAAAGGGATTTATGTATATTTGGAAAGACATATTTTCTTAGATCCATTTCTAAATCCTTCCTCTAATTCTTCTTCTCCAGACTCGGTGCTTCTAGAAATTCTTCGGCTATGTTGCATATGGCAAGAGAACTATGATGTTCGGATGAAAGGAATCTTTTAAAAGAATATATTTGTTAATGTGAAATCAGATGTTTATCAAATTAGGAACTCTACAATAATTTGACCAATGGTATGAGAGAGCATCAACAAGGGGTCTATGTGAGTTCTATGCATAGGGAGCAATGAACTATTAAAAATTAAAAAATTAAACTTTGTTCTGGCTAGTTAGCCTTGTAAACGCATAATTTTGAATCCTGTCACTAAATCTTGCCTATTTGGACGAAAAAGGAATTCTCTTGATTCTAAAGAAAAATATCAAAAGTAATAACGAAATAATAATTGCAATTTTCAATGTACAATGGTGTAAAAGTTTCTACAAATTGAAATTACATAAGGGATACGCAATTTTGATCCATAATAGCAATCAATATCCTCGGATTGACTTCATGGAATATTTTAAAGTAAGAAATTAATGCAAACTCAGAACATTCGTCATCAATCAAAAGGGAATATTAATAAATTAATGATTGAACCATTGGTCTCTTGGACTCTTGTGTATACAAACAAGTTTGATGACCTTAAGCGAAATGTACTCAGTTCAATGATCACTTAATTAAGAGCAGATGCTTATAATCAAATTAACTCTCACATGAGTACTTTTTTTTTGCTGAGTTTGCGTGATTAAGGCACATTCAATATAGATATTTAGTTTTTAATTCAATATATTTTTTGAGATAATAATAATATATTTATGAACCTTTAATTACAGACAAAAAAGTCTTGAATTTTATCAAACATGTATCATTTCCATTCCACAAGGGTCATTTAACCTTATATTTAATTTTCCTGATGAAGTTTATTTCAAGGTAAGGAAGCCACCACTTATAATTTCCAATAACGAGAGGTTGCATTACTTAATTCATAAGAAAACTTCCGACTTATTTAATAGGTATGCACTATAAGATGATGATGCTCCGGTCCGATCTCACCGAATATGGAGATATCTTAGAAAGGACAGGTAATTTAAGTTGAAAACGAGCACTTTTCATATATATATATATACATTAATTATATAATGTATGTCCAAAAAAGGGCACTGAGGACATCATGGAGCAAAGAGACCGGCCTGAATATAAAATCGCCCACTATAACTCGTTTATTGTCTATTCCAGCACTTACATACCAAAAACAACTATTAAGCAGCTCTGAGATCACTCTTCAATAATAACATCTTCAAGTTAGATGGTGAAAAAAAGTACGGATGATTCGTTCTGACACCGAATCATCCTTAGTATATTTTGCTACATCAGTTTCTGACTTTTTTATAGCCCCTTGGCTATCAAAATAAAGGAAATATATATTATTTAAATAGTTTTAAGTAGAAGTTATTTTATAGACTAAATAAGTGATCATTAGTACTGAAAGTAATATTAATTCATAATTTGTCAAAATGGTAGTCAACAGTTGATTTTTCGAATACTATTGAATATACTGAAAGTTGATCACTTAAATAAGCTTATTTTAAGTTGTTAATGATTCCTTATGAATAAAAGCAGAATAAATTGAGAGAAATGGCATGAAAACATCCATTTATAGGAAACACGTTCTATTCAAATCTTTCAATACTCTATTTCCCACATTAATGTGATGATTTAAATTCGATGCATATTGTTATTTTATATCTGACGAAATAAATTTATTGTTCTATTTTTATCATATATACCTCATGATTAATCATGATTTGAATTTAAATGAGTTTTTCCACGACTAAAGTACAAAATACACACGTAGATATATTATCCAAAATGATTGCTCAAAAAACAAATGTGAAGGAATACAAATTGTAATCATTCCATCTGTCTATATAGATATATTGGTACATATTGGTATGTTTTTTCAAATGCATTCCTTATTATATAATCCAAAAAAAAACTCAACAATCAAAAAATCTTCCTTCAAATAATATACTGTCAAAAACATCATTCTATGCATACTGCTCGTGTAATATTGAGTATACAGAAGCATTGTACATACAGAGCAATCAGGGCGGAAATCCCGGAGTAAGCATGTCTCTTCTCCCTCGGATTAATTTATGGGTCTTGTATATATATATATATATATATATATAGAAAGAATAAATACAAAATAACTGGCCTCAACACTCTATAGAGCAATCCTGAACAAAAAATTAAATAAAATCCAAATTTATTTATTTGTTAATTCATAGTAAGATTGGGTAAGACCGACCTCATATTTCAAAAGCAGATTTAATTTTAGTTATGGGCATAGTATGACCCAAATTGGGATGGATTGATATATTTAGGGATGTTAGGTTATGGAGAGCAGCCAGCAGGGCTGCTAAACTTTTTTTCAGAATGGGATAAATTGAGATATAGCCATTGGAAGACAATCGTACTTATATTTACACCTCTTGAAATTTTGAATTACAGATATATTATTATTACGTACACCAATAGTCCGTTTAGTCCGGGATTTCAAGACTCTTGCAGTGGTAAAATTCATCAATAGTATCTCAAAGGAATAAAATGATGGTTTATAGCACTGAGAGTCTCCAAAACAATACGGATTTAAATAGTTTGATATATCTCTACATATACAGAAGCAATTACCCGGAAACAAAACGAGGAAAATAGGATATTATTATGATAGTTTATCAATGTAAGTGAATCAAAATATCACTCAATCGACTTATCCATAATTTGAGTGAGCCCCTTAAAAACCATGTAGTTACGACCTGTGGGCCTGTGGTTAGACATCCCTGATCATCTATAGACTTCATCATTTGATTTATGAGACTGTATTTAGGTTCTTTATTTTTTTATGACATCTATCCACATAATGTTATCAAGGGTAGATTATTGTTCATTTTAATTACAAGTTGGATCATATGTTATATTCCTACCAAAAGGTTTTAACAAAAAACAATTGGAATTAACGATCTCTTTGACACATTTCTGTATATTTTATTATTTATTAACATCAAACTCTCCTTAGATACCTTAATAGTATTTATTATTTATTATATTGATACAAGTATATATAGTATATCTTATCTCCAAAACGAAAAGTACACAGTAAAAACAATAATAATAATAAGTAAATAAAAAAAAAACGATCTTTTAACAAGTTTTGCCTTGGATCGCGCATCCTTCCCTGTTACTGTCTATAGATTTTGAATAACTATGTGACTTACTTATAATAATTGTTGAAATAAACTGTAATATATTCTATTCTATGTAAATAAGCAATGCTACACTTGTAATCTTTTATGAAAAGGAGCAAGACTCAGAGAGTCAATTTGAGTTACAAAGTTAAAAGAATTTTTTTTAACTCATTTGAAATTTGATATGAATATAAATATATATTTATACATATATAGTTTTAAAAATTACCTGCACATAAGTTATAATTTGAAGTGAACATGTGCAGAGTTTTTTTTTTTTTTTTTAAACTTTTGTATAACTTTACTACGCATTAAAGTAATAAGAATATGTCACTACTAATTATAAAAAAGTTTGAGGGATTGACAATAGTTATAAATGTTTCTTTTATACATAAAATATATATATATTTGTAAGGAAACTTATTTATACAATTAGGGTATAGCGTGATTTATTATGGATAAAATAATATAAAACACATCATGGAGTGTGTGCTCCAAGTCATTGACTATCCCACAAATGATGTAGCTTCTTCATATGCATCATAGGGTACATTTTGATTACAAAAAAAAAAAAAATCCCAAGGATCAAACCACTTTTGATTAGTTTTTTAAATGAAATATAATAATTTATTCATGTTTGGTTTTATATATATATAAAAAGAAGATAATTACAATGGCCTTTTTTTGAAGGTTTTTATATATATGTACATATATATATTATATATCAGTAAAAAATAATCATATTAAGGTGTTAAAAACCCAGATATTTCATACATTCATAAAGATGTACTCCATATTCTAAAGAGAGAACGTGCCCCCACAAAAACAAAAAAAACAACAACCCAGGATAGATGGTCAATCTATTGTATTAGTTAGCTAGTAAAAAAGGGAGCCGTGCCCTACCCTGGTCAGCTGCTGGTATTCAATAAGACTTGACACTAAATAATATACATACATACATCAGTTCACAAACTTCCCTTACCTTTAAATCCCTTTAAATAGTATTTGTAAAAAAACAACAACTTTGAGAATAAAGGATCTTTTACTAATTTGTGTACTAATTATTATATTATATGTATATACGGGGTTTTTTTTATTATTATAAAAAATTACACCTACACTTGAGAGTCAGTCACTTGTTTCTTTAAAGTCTTGAGTTGTACTATTTTTTTTTTTTTTTTCGGAAGTGAGTACTATAAGATTTTTTTTGTGTCTTGGTGAAGCGTGCGTGAAGAGAGTCTTTTTTACACACCAGTGTATGTATGTAGTTTGTATAGACAGTAACTACATACGGACATACCTACATCATAATAGTAGAGGACTGAGAACAAAGTTGCGTGCACTTCTCTTAGAATTATATAATCCGCTTTTACCTTCTAATATTGCTTCTACATATTATCCCTCCATTAAAAAAAAAATATATATTGTTTTATCTTCTTCCATGTACGTAGCGAATTTGTGTACTTTTTATTATTGTATTTTTTGCAAGCTATAGTGCATAAAATAGGAGTAACCTGATGTATTGTATTAATTTTTCTTTCCTCATAAAATAGGCTTGGAAAAAGACGTTAATGAAATGTAAATACAGTCAAGTCTGGTCTAACGGTCACCTGCTTTAAGCGTATCACAGCACTAAGCGGTCAACTACAGATCCCATGCAGGAAATTTATTCTCTCTGCAATGCCGGACCAGAAGTCAACCAAAATAATGCATACCAACAAATATGAGGAAATTAAAGAATATGCAAAATGCCACGTGTGAGATTTTGTGGAGTTGGCACTTTTAACAGGTCTTTTTGTTTTCCAAAGCTGTTATCATTTTTCCTTTATTACTACTGATGGGAGAACATCTACCTGATAGTAAAGATTTCGCATGAAGGAAGAATACATGCATTAAGGTTAATAAAGCAAATAAAATGTAAACAAAAAGGGCTCCAGATCTCGTATAATTATTATTAATTAAAAATATATAATTTCCTGACATTCATTTCAGTTAATTTTCAGCCTCTCATCTATGGTATATGTACATAATGTTATTAATTATTATTGATGTCTTCATTTGTATACATATATAATGGAGAATAGCAGCTTGTAGCTCAGTAAAACGTCATCACTGCTCAAGCTGCTTCCCTCTCAACATTCATCAAATCGTCAAATTTACAAGGTTGATGATTTTCTCTTTTTTTTTTTTTACACACCCCATTTGCATATTATTTACATTACTAGAGATGAACCTCCTTCAACGGTCCCCTTTTTTAATTTTAGCGTTGACTGATTGTTCAATAACAAAACTTCAGAAGCTGGTTGTTTGAAATAGAAGAATTACATAATTATTCCAAATAATAATAATTCCTGGTCAATTTAAACGAGGGTCTGATGAGTACATACTATTCATATTTCTATAAAGGTCTCTATAATTCATATCCTTTAGAATTTAAAGGGTCTGAATAGTAAATATCTAAAGTTTAGATACATGTATCCATATTCAATAAGTAAAATATCTATGGATGTACATAAATGGATTTTTTTCCTCACGTCTCTCTTTCTCTGAGAATGAATATAATAATTTTAAAAAAAAGGCATTGGATGCATTATTAAAATTTTAAAAGTTTGTAACGATAGAAGAAATATAAGTATGCTAAATTAGAAAAATAGAGGATCCTTAATTACTTGGTTAATCAGTTTGAACAAACGGAAATTTCAGATTTTTTTTTAGTAACGTTATTGAAAATTATTATTCATTTTATAAATGTATATTGATACATATTATAATTAAAGTTAATTTTATTCTAATTTTGGCTATATTTTTTATTAAAAAAAAGTTTTAAATATATGTTTGACATTTGATGCAGTTTATTTTGCAGTTTTTGTATTCTATTTCCAATTTATAATTGGTCCAAAAAAAACAAATTTGGTTTAAGGGGTTACCTGCACTAAGTGATCATTTTCCCAGTTTCCCTTGCCTGGCCGCTTAATACAGGTCTGGCTATATACTAATTATTTGATAGAGGCTTACCTCAAAAGGAAATTTGAAATAATTGGCTATAAATCGCGTTGCATCGTATCATTTTGAAACTATACTTACTTCCAATTTTGACTTCCTACCCTAAAAGTTGTCTCAAGGGATAAACTTTGCTAAACGACGTCATCATAAATATGTTTCGTCTAGCTTTAGAAAGTAAAGATATCATCTAATTTTGATAAGAGTAATAAATATTTTAATCAATTCAAAATTAAGAATAAGGGCAAACTATTCTCATGCATAAACGATACTTAAAGTTTTAACGTACGAATTCAATTAGTAAACTTAATTTATCAGTCTATTAGTAATACTGATGTCTTCTAAAGGAGGATTCTCAAGGACCAATGATGGACAAAACAGGACAGAACTGATTTTAAATTCCAGACAACGAACTGTTACAGCGCCCTACGTTATATCTTTGGTATTTGACGTTTAATTTGATGAACTCTCTGGTTATTTTAATCTATGAAAGTTTTAAAAAAAATATTCTTATTGTTTTTTTTTTTTAAAGAAACTAACATAAAAAGAAAAAAATTGAAATTTTTTTGTGCTCAAAAAATGTCCAACATGTTGAAATTTTTTGCCACATTAACAAGTATCTGCACTTCTCATAAAAACTTTTATTTAATAGTAAGGCAGGATTTTGTAGACCAAAAACTCAATTTGTAGATAACAAAAGTAAAATTAATACTTTAAAACTTTATAGCAATAATTAAAACCTGGGCACAAAAATAAAGAACTAAATTTGTTGCATTTGTCTAAATTTGTATTACACATATGTAGAAAAATATGAGTTCATCAAATCACACCATAACAGGTGTAGCAACTCTCAATATTTAATTTTAATATAGATATGTATATATATTGCTTTAGAAATATATTTTGCTATTTGGGAAAAATGAAAAGTAAGTTAATTTCTTTCGAAATTTTATAATTTTTTCTTACTTTTGACTTGTGCTATGAGCATGAATCTTTCCCTTCATTAAACACCATAAAATCACTTTAGGCAATGTTTCCCTTATTAATTAATTAAAATGAAGAAAAATCTTCTTTTTTTAATATCAATAATTTAATGAATGAGCAATATTAAACCATACATTTGCTAAAATCACACTGGACTGTCTTTACCTACTACTATGAACAAAAAAAAAAACCAGGAAATTTGAATTTAATTTTTTAAGAAGGATTTGGAGAGGGATGGACGTTTTTGATTTTTTAAGTTGGCACACCTGTACTTGACATCTATATCAAAATACACGTCAAAATATTCAAATCTGTTTGAGAAACGCGTCGTCCTTTTGTGAACAGCAAAAATTCAATGTCTGAAAGTTGATGTATCTAAAATGCAGTTTTTTCATAACCTACTACTCCAAACATCCGATTTTAAATTATTTTAATAGCACATCTATATAAATGCAACAGTTTTTGTTTTGTAATTAATAGTGAGTTAATAAAAATTTGTAAGCTGTTTTAAAAATTAGAAAAAAATCCGTTGGCACACGTGTATTGTATCGAAAAAGGGGGGGGGGGCTACTTTTAAGAAGGAATGAAATGAACTTTAATCATTAAATAATGATTTTTTGATTCCTGATATTTTTTGCCCATAGTGGTAAATACACTTTTTTTTTTGTAAATATGTGTGTACAGAGGCACCTCAAGGAGTTAAAGGTCGTTTACTTGACTTATTAAATTTTAGACATACATAATTTATAATATAAGTGTCTATTTTTTGATGTGTTTCTACAAGTAAAAAAAAATAATAAGATATTTCTTTGGAATTTTACCCAAAGGGTAAATTAGTTAAGTCCATTTTCTTGAATATTTTTTGTATGTAGTTATTGGCAGTAGAGGATATAAATTTATGACATTAATATTTAAAAAATTATTTTTTATAATACATTATTGTATTGGTGAAATCGATGAATTTTTTTTTTCTATGGAAATATATATTTTTTAAATTTATGTTTGATTAAGTTAATTGCTGTGAATTGCTTTTATACAATTAGTCGTTTAGTAAAAGAAAAAAAAATGCTTTTGTCAAAAAATAAATAGTATCCGAGTCATTTTTATCTAGATTTGACACTATTTTATATATGCATCAAGTCAACAAGAAAGCAAGTTTGTCTTCAAATACTGAAAAGGAGAAAATCCATTTGTAATCCACACTTTTTTCTTCATAAATAATATAACGGCCAAATATTTTTCAGAGTCATTTTAAGACCTTTCGCAGCCGGTTTTTGCTAAAATATAACTTTTAATCAAGAAAGCAAGGATTGTTGTCTATTCAATAGAGCAATTGGATCAATGTTATGACTGTACATGGAGTGTATATGGTCCCTGAAAGAACGTTCATCTTTTTCATAGCCCCAGAAATTTATTTAGTGGCAGTTTGCTAAAACCAGTTCATCTGTTGTAGAACTATTAAGAATCAGCTACATCCGCTATCATGCTCATCATGAATCACTACATAGTCATAAATACCAGATGTTTTTTATCCTTGATTGTGGCCGGTATTTTATTCTTATAATACAGTTGTAATTATTGGAGTCATTATTTAATAAATTAATCGAAATAACTTATAAATACAAACGAAAGAGAATGTCTTCAAGAATATGAGTGTGGTTCACACTCATTTTTGAAGTGTTTCACACATAAACTTGATTTCTTGTTGATTTGACACTTATCCTAAATCAACAAAATTTTACTTTTTGACAAAATTAGTAATTGAGACATAATTCTACTTCCTTTGGACTATTTAAATCAATATTTAATTCAATATTGCACCAAAACTAAGCCCCCTCCATTAAGAATATTCAAAAAAAAATTTCACAATAGGTCATATTATAAATTTAAGTACATATATACATAACCAAATGATACTTAATTAAATATTTTTTGGAAACATTCAAAATAAAATAAAATATATTTTGAATCACAGTTATTCTGTATCAAAAAACAAAAATGTATGCTCAGAATTTTTGTATTTTTTTTTCGCATGGCATACTGTTACAGAGTAAATGTATGTCTAACTCAAAAAAAAAAAGAAGAAAAAAAGAAGAACATTAAGTGGAATTGTAATTGGTGTAAATATTGGGTCTCATATATCACATGTTGTGTGTGTTTGCTACAATGCCAACTGAGAGTAGTCATCCTTGCTCCAGGAGTATATACTTTTTGATAATGAATGATGATGAGTAATTTCACTTCATATAAACGTATTGCTTTTTTCTCTAAATTTCTCTGAAACACACCCTATATTATGTAAAACCATTGTCAAAATGTGCTCATTAAATGTTTATTTTGATGTCAATTTCTACTTTTTTTGTTCTAATTAAAAAAAGTCTTCAACTCATAAAGCAAATTGTAAAAATATTCTTTAAAAAAACCAACTAATTATGAATTCGAAATTAGCACTAAAATTGAATGTGACGCATAAAATACTTTTAATCGTTGTTGTTAGGTTGTGTTATTTACGTTTAAAATTAATTTATTTTCCTTTAGATATTGTGTAAAATTAAGGCGCCATTTGTTGTAGATAGAATAAAACCACACACACACAAAACAGATAATTTCTTAGCCTAAATGTACGCAAAACTATTTGATTTTACACGAAACAAAAGCCCACTTTTGAAATTAAAGATTAATTTTGGAGGAAATAAATTTGCTTCTGTATTTCTTCATTTAATAAATTATCTTTGCACTTTGGCCTGTTAACACACAAGAAGATGATATTATCAAAAATAAGCTCGAGTAATCCATATTTATAATATTCAACTGATAAATCATCTTCTATATGTATTGATAAATATAAATCATTCTATTTAATCTTATGGAAGTGTCCGTAAGCGCACTTCAAGGTCACAAAAATCACCCCGTTTCAATTAAATAAAATAGAACGTGAAGGCGATATTGAAGACAAATGAAAGTTCTAGACCAGTAATTCTCAAACATTGTACTCCAAGAGCTTTACAAGTGCGCTCCACAGCATTCCTGAATGAAATGCAAATCAAAGCTAAATTACTTTACTTAAAATTCCATTCCTTTCGGTAAAAAGACCAATTTTCTGTTCAATGATGCGTCCCATGGGTTTTGATTAATTGATTCCATTAATGAGCTTTGGGATAATAAAAAAAGCAGATAGATTGCAAAATCAGCTGAAATCCATCTGCACACTAATACTACAGTCTATTGCACTCGTTTTTTAGTAGCTCTACCGTGAGTCTTAGATTTCTAGCGAATTTTTGCTAGAAATTGGATGAAAATTTACATATTTAGATGAACGATTTCTTCTTAGTTATGGAGTCTTATCGAACGCTTGATATCTCATTTAAAAGCTGCTGGTCTCAGCTCTTGAATGCAATCCTTATTCATCCATTTCATTTAATATTCAAGGAGTTATTTAAGTACACACGTTTTGGCCGAATTTTGGGCCTACTCCTGCTCCCTACGTCCTAAGAAATGAAAAGGTAATTACATTAAAAACACTGGCGGATCGTTGTTTTTTTATGCAAAAAATAAGAATTCTTCTAGGCTTAAATTGAACTTGAAGTTGGAAAATGGGCGATAAAAGCTAAAAAAGTAGGATCCGATTTCTCGAAAACCGTCGGACTCTCGAAAAAAAATATTACAGATTTGAAATTATAATTATACCCCTTGGGATTTTTGACATTTCATCTTTGTTGACCCGCGTTATTGGTGTTGTTGACTTGGAATCAATATATCCTGGCAATCTTCTGACAATGAGTGTTTTGAGAGTTTGCTCAGCCCTAATTGGATATAGGGGCTTATCGTCATGAGCATTGTCGACTTAGTTGTTTGTTTACTAAGACTGAGTATCTCTGCGCCATCTATTTACTTATTACCATATTGAACTTGAAAAGGTGTAGTGAGTTGAGCATGTCCTATTGTAGACCTAAATACCCATAGTGTTTAACACCTAAAAACCATTTGTAGAAACTAGCTTGTTATATCAAACTGTCTACTACATTTCGTAGAGTGATAAAATATCGAGTCAAAAAATATCAAAAATATTATTTTTTTATAAATAATATGTTGGGCTGTTATATACATGTATCGAAAGAAACAGAAATCAAAAATACTTGAGAACCTAACCTGATGACAAAAAATAAAAAGATGTAGGTTCGTGTTGAGTGTGTCAATTATATGTATTTTTGACAATAATTATAAATTGCAAAATATAGTGGGTTTCAACATACGCATCAAGAAAAAATATATTTTCTTAAAATATATTTTTGCAATTGATATAAAATAAACTGTAGACAATTTTGATGATTTTTGATGATACTTTTTCCTCCGATTATTTACAATAAGAGGGACTCTCAATTGGTCCAGCACTAAAATCCATACAGTCATTTGCACAAACCCATATTTGATTGCCTTTCAAACCAAGTAAATTCGTTTAAAGATCGAAGGAATTTCGGTTTGGCATTCCCATCTGAAATTTTTACGTCCATTGTCACTTTATAACAATATTTATTTGCTGAGTTTTTATATTTCCAACCTACTTTTCTCAACCGTGATTCACCAGTTGAGCAACACTGTACTCTAGTCTTAACATAAAAGCAGAATGGAATGAAAAATAAATAATTTAGAAATAGATCATTGGATTTTTTTTATTGCCCATTAAGAACTTTTATATCTACAAAATAATATTAATCAGATTGTTGATATGATAGCTAATTATTATAATTTTTAATAAAGTCTCTTATGTAAAATTGTACGTATTGAAAGTCGGGGTTTTAATGAAGTCAAAGGCAATTTATTTCATTACTTATCAAGGAAATTGAATTTCTGTCACAGAAAGAAGATAAACATACCACTGCAAAGCAATGCGAATCATTATATAATATTTGTACCTCACTAATCATCTACATTCATCGTTTTACATCAAAAGCCATTCGGAGGAGACTAAACAATAGAGTGAAGATTTTGAAATTTATCTCTAAAATTAAATCGTAAAAAAGCGTGGCTTACACTTAACAAACCAAAATGAAATTGTCAATATAAGTTAGAGTGTAGAATTTAAATGAATTTTGAAACAATTTAATGGATTTCCACAAAAATCCATTCAATCCATTTCTTTTATGCTGACATGCCATGTATATATATATATATATATATATATATATATATATGTAAATTCATTTTCTTAAAAAAAAAGCTCTACGGAAATGAAAAGTATATAATATTTAAAACGGTCTGTTGTTTACTTTTCGTCTTAAAAAAGTGTTCTCTTGCTGAATGACATCATTTATGATGACTAAGGATAGACTATTCCTACATATATATGTTTATTACGTGACAAAATTTGTAATTACGTAAGGAGTTAGTTAGTTCGTTTGATATATGTAAGTATGTAATTTCTTTGATAGTTCTTTGAGAAACATACAAATATATGTACGTGTATACAAATGAGGGTATCTATGTGTTTTAACCCAAATATGGCTCATTTTGTACCCATAACCTTCTCACACATTTTAGAGTAGAGCCGTTGATTTATATCTAAAAAGAAAAAAAGAAAAGTAGACTCGCCTTGTAATAGAACCTAGCAGTATTGGTTGTAATAATTAAGTCGAGGGAGTTACGTTACAAAACTAAGTAGCGTGCACTGATTCCCTTTATTCATTTTCGAGATCCATACTTCAGATAAGAATACTCATTTAAAAGTAATATAGATAGCAGATGGGAATTTTGGATGGTTTAATGGTTGATGTATGACCGTATATGTGTTTTACACCCTCGTTTCTCCATGCTTACATTCAATGGTTCACCTTGTCATTGCTCCATCAGTTTATTAAATTACGTTCTATCTACGATATTTTAAATATAGGAGCAACGGACCAAGGGGAGCTTCACTTTTTTAAGAATGTATAAGAAATTATTATCTTCATGGGCCACTCTAAAAGTTTTTTTTTTTTTAAATTACTGGCCAACCCAATTTTAAAAATCTATTTTTTATGAAAACACTTGGCACAACTGCCAATATATAAAATGAATACATTACTTCTTTCTTGTAATAATAAAGAGCCATCTTTGTTTAACAGTCGTGACTGCTTCACTCCACTTCTTGTTTGTATTTAATAATATATGTCATATTTAAGTGTTTATAAGTGGAAACTACCTACAGAAATTAACAAGAAACAGTATACTTTTTAGACTAAAATTAACGTGTCTGTTCATGAGTAACTCAAAGATTGGAGATGGAATTACAAAAAAAAAAATTAAAAAATTAAATCTCTTATTTCCGTCTTGTGATTCATATGAATTGTCTACTTAACGTAATTTAATATTTATAGTACCTCGTCATTTTAATAACTAATCCACAAAACTTACTTTAGGATTATATAAAATGAGTAATGATGTCATAAATTAGTTTGATTATATTTTTAATACGCTTAAAATGTGCAGTGTAAATTTAAATTACGAGCAAATTCAAATTTATAGAAGTTATAACAAGTTCTATCAGAATTTTTTTTGTTAGTTACTCAACATATCACACATTATCAATATTTATTGCTTTTAAAAAAATGAATTTAAACTATTTGACAAAAGATGTATCAAGTCAATTCTTGATTATTAAGGTTTTTAAAATCATACGAATATGTATATTCGAGATAGTGAAGACATTTAGGCTTTTAAAATTTTTAATGATATTGAGGTGAGGAAACAACAAGGAATCGTCACATATCTCAAAGAAGAAATTAAGGACTCTCATCGTATATTTCAGAAAATGTACTTGGAGCCACAGCGTCTATGATTAATAAATGTTTAAAAAAATAGAATTCGAATTAGATTACGTAGTAACATTCGATTCAAAGATAATCAAAACTAACCCAGGGATTGCTCCTATAAAATAAACTTACTAAAACTCAATAGTAATTACTTACCTATAACTTGTCAAGTTAAAGCCAGTTCAATTGTTTTTGCATTGTTTCCTTAGTTGATGATAGTGATAAACGTGAATACAAAAATATTTTTTAAAAAATACTCACTAATAAGCGTTCAACCCATTACTTGTTATCCAAATATTCGCAAAACTAGTTACAATATAATTAGAAATGTTAAAAAAGAGGACTTCCCGGCGAGTGTTTATGACTTCAAAGTCGTGTTAGTTGGAAAACTCTACTATTATCTATCTATTTATTTTTTAAACCCGTCATGATTCTATCTTAATTCTAAATATTAGAGGGTACTTTTAATAAATGAATAAGAATGACATTACACATCAGTTAGAAATGTCTAAATTATATATACTATTTACTACGAAAAAAAATGCGACAAAAAGTATATATTTAATGGGAATTGTCTTTTTACTGAGCTAGTCCTTATTAAATTGTGCCTACAGAGCCTCTCAAAACAAAAATAGAAACCTATCTTTTAATATCATTTTTAATCCAAATACTCATTTGAACTTACATGCAAATGATATTAATGGTTTATTTGAAAATATTACAAAAGGATCAAGAATCAAAATTGATGAATCGAAAAAAGTTGTAAATTTTAAAAAACAGATGGAGCAACCTACCACTCGGAGAGTCCCGGAACTTTGGGCTGCTTTTCTAAAAGAAAATGAAGAGATGAGTAAGTTATTTATATTTAAAAATAATAATAATTAATATAAATTATCATAAAAGAAATCATGGGAAATTTAATAATTGATTATATTTATCTTTTATGTTAGATCATTTTATTATTTTAACTCCCTACTCCAGAGTTGATTTGGTAGTATTTAATATGTACACGCTATACATATATTTAATTTTTTTTTTTCACTCCTCATATCATTAATTATGAATGTGAATAATTATGTAATAGTTTATTTAGGAAGACCCACTAGGTATGAAGTAGATGTAGGAGAATCATTACCCTTGGGCATAAAAAAAAGTAATAAAATATTTTGTTCTAGTAGGTCTATGCTCAAAAAGTTACCTTGGAATAATGATGCGGAAAAATAAAAGCATTTTCATCATTTCCTAGCATGTTTAAAACACGATAGCATGACATATATCAGCTAATATGATGTTTCTCAGTGCTAATGTATTTTTATGATGTAATCTCGGGTACTTTACGCTCATCGGGAAGTATCCTTTTTTCACATCTTTAGATAAATTTGAAAATTTCTAATTGGCTAATTTCAAAGAGCTTTGATCTGAATTTGGGTTTTTTGTGTTCACATGGTGAAAAAAATATTTATGCCATCATGAAAAGAAAAAAAAAGAAGGAAATTCTATACTGAGCAAGAATACTTTGAAGGAGCCTCAATTCTAGTCATTAAGTACATTAGGCTTCTTTCTTTTCTGTTAGGCCATTTAAGGAGAGTTTAGGGATCAATAATCATTTCTATGATATTATGATTGGACTTTGACGTCATGTGGGAATTATTACAAGAAGTACTCATATACAAAAATGGGAATGAGACATCTACATATCAAATATCATTTTCCCTTTCCATTATAAACTTGCTTAATATCTATGACAAGTACCCTATATCCGGCGTTTAAAATGTCAAATATTCATATCATTTATTGGATGCCACTAATACAATCTGCTTATACAAGTTATAACTAGTATAAGCAATATACTTTAAATCCTAAAGTGCCTTAATAATGTGTAGAAACTCAAATAAATATTCAGTCATTTAAAGCAACATACATACATGTATCGTATACAAACATTTTTAAGCCAATAATACATTTTACTTTTTTTTGGTCCTTAAAAAATAAAGGAAGTTTCTTGTATCAAAAATCAATTTTTGACTACAGTTATATTCTTATATAAATTTCTTGTATTTCTACATAAATATAAGTTGTCATAATAATTAAAATTATTGTGAAGGGTCACAAAAATTCCTAATCACAATTAAGAGTTATATTTCTTGAGATCTCAAGGAATATTTTATTCTATTAGAACCTTAATTTTATTATGAAAAGATATAAAATCAAAGAATTATTTAACTATGAAAGATTAACCTTTAAAAAATATTGCATTTTTACAAAACTGGATCCTTCTCAATAAATCCCTATTTGAAGTCATCATTAAATTTTATGTTCCATAAATGGCTTTTAAAAAAAAATGGAATTTTCAACATTATATATCATCTAAAATAGTGTAAAAAAATAATATTTTGAAAACATAAGATTATTCACGCTATGTTAACTTTTTTATGGACATGGAATTTAAAAAAAAAAAGTTAAAACAAGAGACTTTTAGTATCTTTATACATCTATAAAATAATACATATGTACTTAGATATTTGAATGGAGTTCGTCAAAATTAACTGTGAGGATCTTTGTTTTTTATATTTTGCTCTGAGTTGTGACTACTTTCAAAACAATCTCTAAAATATATTACAATTAACTGATGCACTTAGTATTTTATTGTATTTTAATTTCCTATTTTTTATATATACTTTGTACCACACAATTTGACATATTTAACAAAGTAAAAAATAGGTTTTGTATTTGAAACTCGGGGGGATATAAACTGAATATAATAGACAAATGTCAAACCTCTCTCAAATCATCAAAATCAACAGTCATTATGAAACATTCATTGCAGTCAAATCCATCTTTTGCAAACAAAGTGAACTAATTTGTACTTCCTATATATACCTTGATTGATTAAGCATTCCCGAACAAAATTCGAGGACATGACTTGATAAAAATTTATAATGTTTATAAATAATTAAATTCTCTCATGAGATGTATGGAGTCGTTCTGATAAACTCCGACTCTCAATCAACATATGCATGTCATTAAATTTTAGTTCCTGCATATACATTCATAAAGTTATGTTACTTGTGTTATCTTCTCTTATTCTGACCTTGAGCTCATAGAAAAAGCACACACACACACAAAAGTATAATACACCTTTGTAACTCAACATGAAGTGGAGCATGCAATGATTAATTCGCCACATATTTTGAAATATACTTAAAGTATTATACTTAAGTATATACAATTAGGTGTATTTGCTGCCTTATTTTCCATGAATGATAGTCACGAACAGCTTTTTTTTGTGTACTCGTAACCTCGATTCACACAAGGGAAAGGAAAAGTTTGGAAGAAACAACTGGTAGCTACAGTTCTGTATGTTTCTTGTTGCCAACTTTTTAATATTGGGCAGGGTCATTATTTGAAACTACTAGTCATTGATAAATTCACCCAATATAAAAATCAATAGATAGTACGCGTATAATATTCAAAAATTCAAAAAAAGGGCGCGCAATCCTTGATATAATATATTCTTAAAATAATAATACCCTTTTTGAGTTCATAGCACGGTGAGTCAGCTGCTTTAAATCATAAGAGTCAACGAATGAAAAACAGCTGAAGGGAGAATATAATATAATGTTTTTGATTATGTCAAAAAGGTCGTCGTGTTTTGAATATTTGCTGTTATTATAATATACAGTCAAAGCTGTATTAAGCGTTCCAGACAAGGGAAACTAGAAAAGTGACCGCTTAGTGCAGGTAACTGCTTATACCAGGTACAAAATAAACTGTATCAAATAGTATACCCGATCGGACTTGTATATAAATATGAATTGTAAGTACCCATTAGATCATCTCCAAGTGAGGGGGATTAGAACTTATTATCTGGAATTAATTCTTCTATTTCAAGAGCCCAACTTCTGATACTTTGTATTTAACAATCAGTAAACACAAAAAAAAGTGACTGTTGAAGCAGGTTCATCTGTATTGGTGTGTATTACTTTGTGTGACCGCTGGTCGGGGAATTGCAGGGTCACGCTTAATACAGTGTATTGATGTTATAAGTTTCCTGCATGGGAACTAGATATGACTGCTTAGTGCAGTTACACACTTAATGCAGGTGACCGTTAGACCAGATTTGACTGTATATATAAACACTCAAGTTGGAATTTAGAAAAAAAAAACCAATTTGATCGTTTTTTTATCAAAGGTTTAAATTTCGGTTGTTTGAACCATTTGTAATTAAAAATATTTTAGACTGAGCTAAGCTCTAATATAATTAATTAATTAGTTGTTTCGATTTGGAGGTCCATTTTATCCTTTGATTGTGCAATGTAGTTTGTTGGAGTACAATTAGTATCGTTTTTCTTAATCCTCAAATGAAAAGGAGGAATCAGGAATCTATTTCTTTGTATTACTTTAAGGAAAATACTCTATTGAAAAATAATATCAAGCTTTTTGTAAATAGCAAATTGTTAAAGACGTCACAAAAATTATTGTCCTATGGAGTTAAAAACTTGGTGGAGACAAAATAACAACTCATCCTAAATATAGAACATGCTATGAGTAAATGTTGGAACAAATCGTACTTTCTCTTACCTTTTACCTTTATTATGACCTTCAATAATTATTTTTTAAATATTTAGTATTATAAATTATTACTTCAAATATATACAAGGTGACATTATTGAACAAAACATAAGTAATTTTTTCCTTCTGATTTTTAAAGTCGAATAAAGCAAGCGTTTTCGAAGTCAGGTTGCAATTAATTTTCGATGAACATCTATATAATGAGAGGAATAAGAGTTTTTACTCAAATAAAATTTGATTGTTTATGCTTCCAAGAGATGGTTGACACTTCCACAATGATGATGTCGTTGGCGTGTAAGAACCAGAATGTGCTTTTTTTCAGATTTTCTTACTTTTCTACTTCCTAATCAGATTGAAACCAAAATGATTGTTCGTAATCTGCCCTTGTCAAATTCTTGAGATCATGAACCACAGCTTAAGGATTCGGTGAAAAGACTAGTCAAGGGATATCTAATACATTACAGTATTCATGTATTTCATATGGTTCATTAGATAAATAAATGGGTAAGTACCGTATTTTCCGCACTATAAGGCGCATCTCAAAGCCTTCATTTTTTTCAAACTGAACATGCGCCTTATAATCTAGTGCGCCTTATATATGGATCAATATTGAGTCACAACAGATCATACAATTAGTGTATGCATAACGTAAACCCAACGTATACTGTAGCGCCATATAATGCGGTGCGCCTTATGTATGGAAAAAGTTTTAAAATATGTCATTCATTGAAGGTGCGCCTTATAATGCAGTGCGCCTTATAGTGCAGAAAATACGGTAATTCGAATGCAAAGAAAACAATACAGACTCCATTTCTTTGGGATCTTTACGATTTACTAATTTGATTTCAATTAATTATCACCGGGGATTTTTTAAAAAATATTATATATTTGGCATCAAGTCAGAAACTAATCAGCACTTTAGTTTATTTCATAAGTCATTTAAGGACATTGCTTTCTTCAGATTTTATATTGGGAATGAGTATATTTTGTTAAACGACTAACTATAAATATATTAATAGTCAATGTCTTGATTTGCTTTGCAAATTATGACGTCAGTGAAAACGCTCTATACTTGATAATTATTCGTATAAATCAATTCATTAAGTTCACAGAACCTCAAAGTAGATTTATAAATAAACCTATTTACGACGTCATTACTAAAAACCACTTGATTTTAGAGTCTTTAATGTCAATGAGTGCTTTAATATTTCATTCGAATTACTCTTTAATCATTCATCAATCTTAAATTATCGTTAAAGTTGTATCGTTTTTTTTTTATTTATATCTCTCTCTTTCCTAAATGGATTAACATTTAAGAATCATTGTTATTATTCTCTGATAAATACATTCTGTATACATATAATTATAATCATGTTTTTTTTAAAATATAAACTAATCTTTGATGAGAGAACATTTTACTTTTTATAGATAAAGTAAGTGATACTTCATTTAAAAAGGCTTAATATGCATTAATGCATATAATCATATTCATTTATGTATTTATTAAGTTAAAGGATACTCGAAATAAATGATCACCTTATAATAATAATAGTTGATAAATATTCATAAAAATGGTTAAAGAATAAAAAGAAAACACAGCTGAACAAACTAAATAATATTTCATTACTCAATAGCAAATATAGACAGTAATGATCCATATTGGATTACCAATACAATATGGTGTAATTTATCAGCCAAATCTTAGAATCAAAAAGTTATCAATTATATGTACAATTTTCCTATTGTCATTCAGAGTTGATTATATTAGATTTTGTCTAAGGTCCTTTTATTAAATACCTCACTTCTTCAAAATACGAGGTAAGTATATTTAACTTTTTAAGAAAGACTTTTCTACTTAAGCCTATACATACTATGTATGTATAGGCTTATACACCAAGTGATGCAATACAAAAAAGTTTGGATCTTGCTCTCAAGATCAATAATATAGTAATTATTTTCTTCCTTGGCAGCCCTCAAGGTCTTGATCATGTCTGAATATCAGATTCCTTAAGTCATGGTGAACAAAAAGATGGAGCTACTATTTGTTATTTAAACACGAGTCGCACGAGTGTGTAACTTGACAGTAAACTAACTACTTTAAAGGCCACATAATTTAAAGATTTAATAAAAAGACTCGTGGCTTGAAGCTTTTACACAAACATGAATTCTTTATTTCAAATGTTTGTTTTATTAAGGATCGGAGATCTTTCTTTTTCCATATAGGATTGAATTTAAATATGAAAGATGAGAGACTGAATTAGAGAGCTGGAGAGTCGTCTAAACTCATTTCAGAAGCAGTATTTTGCTCTCAGGCAACCGCTGTATAAATTTCATTTTTGTGCTCGCTGGACTCAAAAGCAATCAATCATAAACGCACCCCTTAGAGCTTGGATACAAAGTAAAGTTTACATTTTATTTCATAATTAGTAATTTAAATAATTGCTATTTAAGCATTTTTCATAATTCTAAATATAAAGAATGTCCCGTACACATACATATATATATATATGTTCTACTTCTGGTAGCCAAGAGCAACACAACAAAGTCTGTTCCTCAGGGCGTAATTCTAAGCATACGTATGTCCCATTTAACCGCAGTAAAACTGTTAAACTTATAGTAATATGGATTCAAAGAATCACAGTTCTACTGAACATTATTTTTTTTACCAAAGGCACTTCAACAAAGAATAAAGTATTGAATGAACAGGAACTTATCCTTTTAAAGTCGTATTTTTTTTTAAAGTATTAAAACAGTAGGTCTTCATTAAAGAAGTATTTTATAGATGGAATGTTAATCGATTTTTTTTTCCAACTACGTAATATATATTTAAGAAAGTTAATGGAAAAAAAATATGAAGGAATTAATATGCCACTCAATTGAAATTATTTTGTGGGAAAAAAACAAAAACATTTTGAAAGTTTTTGACATTCAGTTGCAATTTAATATGCATCAGTTGTAACTTAAATCAAAGATCAAAGACAAATTCTATTTTCCCCTCATCTCTTTAATGCAATTATTACGATTTGAAAATGTCTTAAGCATTTTAAATGTACAAAACTATATATTTTCCGGTTCTCCTTATAAATGCCCTACATCGAATAGATTCCTATCACTAATAATAGAAATAAAACCTGTAAAAGTATTTAACTTTTTAAATAGGCTTTGATAATTTTCTTTAAGTACGAGTACATATATATATCTCTGGAGAGATGAAAAAAAAATAATAGAAAATCTCTGTCCTTAGAAGGCATTGTCTTGAAAGCTGATTAGTATGTACGTACCTAATATTACCTACGCATTAAAAGGATGTTTCTTCATATATATATATATATTTGTATAAGTAGAGAGTAGTTTGATGGGATATTTCAAAGAGACAAAAAATATAGACTTTGAAAGAATATTACTGAAAAAGAAAATCCAGATCAAAACTTTTGAGCAAGGACTTGAAAATAAATAAAAATGTATTTTGTATTTTAAGAACCTTCTTATAAAGCATTTGTATATCTTGTTACATTTCCTTGATTTGAATATTGGGGAGATGAGGATTTTTTTAATTAGAATAACAGTAGAAACATACTTTTCCCCATGAAAGTACAGAAAAGGGTGATGTGGTCATACTGACATCATCCCATTTTCTAACCCTAGAAGTTGAAAACCTGTAGTTGCATTCTAACTTTTAAATTTGAGATAGTTTAACTTCTTTAAAAGTATATTACAAGCTGTAGAAATTTGTTTCTTAGTGTCATCCCAACATAAAATAATACTGATTCCCTCAAATCTCAAATGTTAACAAATCATGAATCATCATATTTAAAGATATTCAAATCAATATAATATAAAAATACTCAATAATACGTTTCTTAAAATACATGTATTTACTTTAAAATCCTTCCGTGAGGAGTTTTTCCTTACGTCAAGTTTCCCTACCACCAATTCTCTTGGAACCATGTATAGCAACCCCTTTGGTAATATTTTCTGATTTTGTAGTATGAGTTATTATTTTGTATTTTCAACCATATTTTGTTAGCAATTTATTTTGATTATATATAACATAATCTATTAATAGGTTGCCACATCCGTGGTTTACATAATACAAAACCCTCAAAAGTAAAAACTTTTCTATGATCAATACTATTATTAATAAATATTAATACATTTATGCATAAACTATTGTAGTTACAGGGTATTCTTCTAGGTTCAATAACAAAGTTTTAAAACCATTGATTCCTTGGTATGTATGTATGTATGTACGTATACACATTTTATGGTTCTAAAAAATCAATCAACAAATAATCAGAATACAAAACAAAAACAAACAAAATAATCCATCAATGACACAAAAGTTGCCTTTAAATCTATGTACATATAAAATGTGTGAAATCTACCAACAAAAAAAATCAAATATAAAATTCACGAAAATAAGATTTGATACTAAAAGACTTATTACACTGATCAACAGTCAAAAATCCTAAGGGATATAAGTATAATAAAAGTTATTTAGTTTTGCAAAATGATTTTAAACCTGTATATTTTTTTTTTTTGCAAGAGTACGACGGTTTTTGAGAAATCAAACTCTACTTTCTTGAGCTAATTTGGCCAAATTTAGTTGAAACCTAGAAGGATACTCATTATATGCATTAAAAAATAATGATCCGCCAGTGTTTTTAGGGAGTAGGGAGCGGGATTGGGTCCAAAAGTCGGCCAAAACGTTTGTACTTAAATAACTCCTTGAGTATTACATGCCCCGGATTAATAAGGAATGTATTCAAGAGCTGAGACCAACAGCTTTCAAAGGATATGTCAAGGGCCCGATAAGACTCCAAAACTAAGAAGAAATCGTCCAATTCATCCAATTTAGAGCAAAAATTCGCTAGAAATCTAATACTCACAGTAGACCTACTTAAGAAGTAGAGCGCAGAGGATTTCATCTCATTTTGCAATCCTTCTGCGTGTTACTACTTTAGTTGCTCTACCGTGAGTCTTTGATTTGATTTGATCGAAATTGAATGAAAAGTTACTTATACTCCTTTGGATTTTTGACATTTCAAATTTGTTGACCAGTGTTATTACTGATTTGTAATAAGGCCTTTTTTTTCGTTGGTATGTAACTTTTTTTTGTAAATATAACCCAATTGGTGCTTGAATACCCAATTTTGCAGTCTTAAATAGACTGAGTATCCCAAAATTCAAATTATGCTTTGCAGTTTATTCGTTTTTTAATCTTTATTTGACATTACCCAGATATAATGTTCAGAATTCACTCATCATATCAGCAGACAATCAATCTAAAAATAGACGCCCTTTCATGGCCATTAATTTTTGCCCATAGCTTTTGTAAACCTCAATTTTGCGCTATTAAATTTAATAAATATTTCAAAGTACAGATTATGAGGTTCGTAGAAGATTATTTCTACTCTATCATTGTAGAATTGATGAGTAGAACTCAAGTTTTTGTCAGAGATACATTTGTACACTTAAATATAGTCTCAAAAATAACGAAATTTTTAAATGTGTTCATATATAGTGCGTCATTCATATATGTACATCAAAGGATATTTATTTAACATCAAGGAAATACATACATATATTATTTAAGTTTAGAAGAACAGAGCCTTTACAACTTTTGTAGAGTTATATTTCAAATACATACATTCTTATATTTGCTTATGTACATATGGTATGTATAATTTGCAAGTAGTAGACGTTGTTGTGTATATTAGATGATCACTACTCATCTCAAATATTTTTTTACTCATATAAATTTTGATCAAAAGTATATCTAAAAATAACGTGTATATATATATATGTAACAACCCTTCATCTTATAAAAAATATGTAGTTACATATGTGAAAATCATATTAAATATATGTACATACATATATACTGCCATATGTATGAGAAAAAATGTTTACTAATCTACATAATCAGAATATATATATCTACGAATTAAAAGTTCTTGGACTCAACTCACTTTTCCCTCTATAACATCTCCCCACTTTCACCGATTAAAATTCCCTCAAAGTTCTTTTTGATTTGGGATTGCCACTAGTAGACATGGATCACTTAAATAAATTTCCCTGCACTACTTTGCATTAAAAGCTTATGCAAGTCCTTGTAAATCTCTCTTCAGAGGCGTTCACATTGGGAGCTCACCTCCAAGAATGAAGAAATGTTTTTCTTATGAATGTATGTTATATAAAAACTATGTTTTGTTGTTTAATTAATTAATAATTATTAGGGCTATAAATGCAGTGTCTGAAGCTAAAATCCTCTCCAACTTAATTAAAATACCCCTTTTCTACACAAACCTTAAAAATTTGAATTTGTTCCAAGTTAGATATTGTTAAGAAGTAGAACTATATAGAGAAAAATAATGGTTTAATGATTAGAAAAGTAAGCAAAAAAGTTTGATATTCTTCTTCTCAGATCCTTGAAACAAACATATTTCCCTCTAAAAACAAGAATCAAAGAACTTTCGCCTATATTACTTGTAGATTTTGTTAAAAATGCATTATCAAATTATGCACTAATATATATTTTTTCTTCCGTAAAATTGTTCTAGTACGGGCAGCGGATACTGAAAGACTCTTGCCTTCTCCTCGCGTTCCACAAAATGTCCATTCCACCTGTTTGACTACTATAGGGACTACTTCCTTTCTTTTCTGAACCCTCTTTTCAGTCAAAGTGACTGCTTAGTCATTCCATTGCTAATAAATAGTAATTGAAATCCGTCAGATATTGACCGTATTTTTTATAACATCATATCAGGCGTGTGTTTTTTTTCAACCACCTTGGATTTCTTTTTCTTTTTTAACTCTCTTCTTATCTTTTAACCGAGACAAAACTCAGGAAGATTATACCAAGCATTGAGTACATAGATTATTTACTTCTTAAGACTAAAAAAAAAATTCTTACAAAACTGAAGGAAGGTAATGATGTATACATCTATGATGTACATATTTCGATACGTAGTTGCAAATAACATGAACGGATATTCAGTACGTATGTACATGTTATAGCATTTCAAGTTACATTCACAAAAAATGAAAATATATGATATAGTTCTGTACTCTTTCCTTTTTTTTTTTTTTTTTTTTTTTTGATCCAAGGAGTACGTAATATATTAGTAGGCTTATAAAAATCGGATCATGTTTTTTTCAAAGCAAATTAATTATGGATAACATCTATCTATCAACGAAGATAGAATATGAAGTTATAGAAGCAATGGCGTAGCCAGAGAAGGGACCATATTATCTATATAGAATGTATGAAAATTTTCAAAATGGAAGAAACTCTCAAAACTGAGAAGAAAAAAATAATTGTTCCCAAGGATCAGTGAAGATGTGAAAAAGGGTGAAATCCGGGCGAGCGAAAAAAGCACACCTTTAAATTCTTAGGAGATATAAATTGGTCAAATTGTTATAGGTAGTAGGATGTTAGTAGCTGTTCCTCCTGATTGAATTTTGTAAATTGAATTATGGAAGTATGTATTCATAATAAATAAGAAAAAGAAAACAAGTTCCTGACAAAAAAAAAAAAGTAGCCAAACATGCAGCCCTCCTCAAAAATACAATAAATTATGCCAAGTTTCTGCAGATTTGATTTTCATACAAGAACGTCACTAAGAACATTTTGCTTCAAATGGCTCGTGGCTATAAAGCGTTTCACTAACATTACTAATTTCATAATATGCCCCAAAAGGAGAGCACATTGAATGTATTGTTTGTTGATGCACGTAGTTCTAGAATTATGACATCATCTGAAAACACTTTATTTATATTTTATTCATTTATTTTTAAATTTATAAATGTATATATAAATACACTAAATAATAAACACTCATTTTTAATTGAGTTTTTACAACAAAACTAGTTCAAAAATGCTATTAGTACCAAGTTATTTTCTACTGAGGGAATAACTAATTCAATGAATGAATGAATGATAATAATTTGTTATATATTTATGTCTTCATGAAGGCCCTCTATTCATATCAAACTCTTTTCCATTTTAATTCCAAAATGAAGGTTCAACTTTTTAGGATCTCTCATTAATTTAAAACATTTCCCCTCAAGTACACTTTCTAATATCTGAGTAACTTTTTGATAACTTAAAGTACTTTCACAATATGGCTAGAATGATTATGAATGAATCTACTCAAATAGCTACTCTTTTATTCATAGGATCTCTTAAAGATAATTCCTTTTTATGAGAATGAGCCTTTCAAAGGCCAATTATTAAACATATAAATAAAATATTTCCAGGTAGGATGCCCTAGTACGGTTTAAGCAACTATATATATATATGAATGAGTAAAGAGTAATTTGAAACAATAGCACTGATTTCAAATCTATAATAATTTTTTTCGTGAGTCCGATGGTTTTCGAGAAATCGGACTCTACTTTTTGGCCCATTTTCCAACTTCAACTTCAATTTAAGCCTAAAAGGATACTCATTTTGTGCATAAAAAATTATGATCCGCTAGTGTTTTTAATGCAAATTCCTTTTCCAATCTTTGTTTTGACCTGAGGGGGATCTTAAGGGCGTAGAGTGCGGGAGTAGGCCCAAAAGTCGGCCAAATCCTTTGTACTTAAATAACTCCTTCAATATTCCATGAAATGGATTATGAATAAGGAATGTAGTCCAGAGCTGAGACCAACAGCATTCAAATAAGATGTCAAGGGTCCGATAAGAGTCCTTAACTAAAAAGAAATTGTCTATCTAAATGTGTAAATTTTCATTTAATTTCGAGCAAAAATTCGCTAGAAACCTAATACTTACGGTAAAGCTACTTAAGTAGTTGCGAGCAGAAGGATTAAGAAACCAGTTGACAAAAAAATTACAGATTTGAAATCAGCGTGCAAAATTGAATAACTTTTATTATACTTACACCTCCAAGGATTTTTGACTATTGACCAGTGTTATTAAATGATTTTACAGAATAGACTCGTGATATAACGATATATCCCGAACCAACATGTTTCACACAATATCTTACACATTACCAATAACCTTGTGATCTTATTATTCATAAATTCAATCCTTTCTATCGTTACCATCAACCATTATTTTAAATTGGATATAAAGATTTTTTTTTCACTTGACGTCATAATTGATTATGTTATTCTAGAATATTTTGAAGGGGGCAAAAACAATCTCCTTTAAAAATAATAAAAAATATTCTTTCTTTTGTTTATGACTTACTCTACAGGACTTTCTCAAAATTTGATGAAATAGAGTGTGCATACATATAAATTTTTACATGCAAAATTATATTGATTCTCTAAATATAGAGTCCTGTATTTTTACCATTTAAAAAAAAAACGGGTTGGAAAAGTACACTCATTTCCAACAAATAAAGTAGTTACAAATATACAAATATGTGATTTTTTTTAATATTTAGAACTTATTTTTACACTGGCTCATTTTTGGAATATGACCTTAGACACTGCGAATCAAATTCTGTCAAATTGGATTTTTTGAAATAAAAAAATAAAGATTCACATTGTAAAGAATTGTAAAATGAGGAAAGGATATGAACAGCTACCCAGGTAGCTGCCCATATCATTTCTACCTATACAACATCAGTTTATTTAGATTTTTTTTTTCAATTTTCAAACCATAAGAAGAGATTTCCTTTATTCGAAACATCTAATTTTTCTTTTATCATTTTATTGGAGTAGATACATCAACAAGGATACCTCCAACATGGCGTATGTAGTAGCTTATGCTGCAATTTGTGATGTTAGCAAAAATACTTTATTAAGCTAAATTAGTGCATGACATCTTTAAATACTCCAAAAACATTCTTTTTTTTAAAGACATTTTTTTTATCTCATTTGCAATGAGATATATTGATATGGTGTTCGGCTTCAAATGTAAGCATATATGTCTATGCAATATGCATATATATGTATATCTATATATATATATATATATATATACATATATGTTATCTATCGTTCCTTATTATTTTTGCTTGAAAAGTTATGTTATGCAAATTTGATAAATTAATTTTTTTTAATACAAGACATGTTTGACAACAGACTTAAAAGTATACTAGACTATAACAAAGAAAGTCTTTTGTTAATTAACTTCTTATAAATTAAGTGTATCTATCTGTAATGTGTTATCCCATTGAATAAACGTAGGAATTTCTAATTTCTTTTATGCACAATAAGACCATTGTATTTTGTATACAAATTTGAGCAAATGTACATACAAGTCTCAGTATAAATACTTTTTCATTTAATAATTACAAGTATAGAGTGTGCAGTCTACTGGCCTAGAAAAAGTATCGTTAGAGCCCTTTAGTGCAATTATTTTCATATTTTTTTTAGATATGTAGGAATTAAATGAGGATGCTGATACCATGTGAACGTAGGGTTATTTGACCTTTATTCTTCAGAGAATGGAAAAGTGATGACATTTCAAAAAAAACATTCTGGTTTATGAATACACCTCTCTGAACAGGTTTTTAGTCACTTCCGTGTTCATTTTTAACGTAGTGAATTCTAATGATTTTAGAAATGAATATAAACACAATTTAAAATATCCTACCAGTATAATAATGGTTAAGACTTTGAAGTGGCTTAAGGGTAGGGTTTGAAAATGGTGTTACATTGGTAAAATCTTATAAAATAACACAGGTCAACAAATTTGAAATGTCAAAAACCAAAGAGGTGTAAGCATAATAAAAGTATTTAAAAGTATAATAAAAGAAAAAAAATTTCTTACGGTTTTCGAGAAATCGAAATCCACTTTTTGAGCTAATTTGGCCCATGTTCCAACTTCAACTTAAGCCTAGAAGAAGACTCATATTGTGCATTAAAAAATAATGGCCTAGGGAATGTTCTTATATCCACAAAATTTGGCCCATTATAAAAAAAACATTGGTCTTTTTTTTTGCTTTAAACCAGGAGTGTCAAACCTACGGCCCGCAAGGAGGTTCAATTAGGCCCACAGGATAATTTGAAAGGTGAAAAAATACAAAAAAGACATAAATTAAACTTTTTATTTAATCGTAATTCATGAATTATCCGCTAGGAGTGCATTTTAGTCTTTCTTTATGATTCTCATGTAATCTCATTTAAACACGACGAGCTTTTTGGGATAAACAAAAATACACTGTATTCTCCCTTCAGCTGTTTTTCCTCAATTGACTCTTTCGATTTAAAGCAGCTGACTCTACGTGCTATCAACTCGTAAAGGATATTATTATTATTTATGATTTTGATGTATAAAAAATATATTAAATCAAGGATTGCGCGTCCTTTTTTTGAATTTTCGAATATTGTATAAGTATTGATAGAATTTATCAATAACTAGTATATCTAAATAATAACTCTGTCAAAATAAAAAAGTTGGAAACAAGGAAAATACAGAAGGGATGCTACCAGTTGTTGTTTTTCCAAATTTTTCCTTTCCCTTTTGAGAATCGAGGTTGCGAGTGGACCAAAAACTCGACGTGAAAGTTTATTATTATAACTTTAAATACCAGTTACTTAAAGTTTGTGCAATTTTGTGAAATGTTTTTTAAAGTGTTGCTCATTAAATTTTTAGATCAATTGAACAATGTCCTTGTTCTTCTTTAAATCAAAACAAAGGGAAAACATAATATTTTGGTTATTTATTTATAGCTAAGTATGCTATAATTTTAATGGTCCGGCCCAATACATCTACCTAGGGGTTGTATGTGGCCCAGAATAGGAAATGAGTTTAACACCCCTGTTCTAAACTATAGCAAAAAAAAACCCTGGGCCTCACAACTCATCTTTTTGAAATTTTGTATATAAAGTCCTTTCATAAATAGGAAAAATGTTCATGAATAAAAAAACCCCCGATTATATTGATGAAATTAAAAAAGTTTAATGAGATGGCTCTGATTTGTAAAATATATGTTCAAGATTGTTTTTGTATTAATGTAACATGTGCTGGGTGTTTTTTAAAATGGTCGAATTATTTGATTGATTGATTTACGTATTATGACAGCTCCCTCTATTTTTGCAACAATATCTTCATTGTGGAAAATTAATTATTTTTTATTCATATTTGTATATATGTATATACATATATGTATATAAAAGAATTAATTGAAAACGAAGAATGTTAAATTTGTACAGATTATTTCATTCTAATTAAGGTAATTTATTTAACTATAAATGAATTAATCATATACATATGTTTGTATATATCTGCGCAGTAATTTTTGGCAAAGTATCTCAAATGTGTGTAAAAAAGAAGAACAACAAATAAATATGTATATATACAAGTATCTACATAAGTAGATATTGATTTTATGTTTCTATGTACTCTTTAAATTCAATGCAAAAAAAAAAAAAATGATGTAATATTTACAATTGTAAAAATCATTTCACTTTTACAAAAAAAAATTTTTTTATCATAATGAAAACGTTGACTGACAAGTTATTTTACTCTTTACTGTATAAGAAGTAACTCGTGCCAGAAAAATTGACTGCAAGGATTTGAAGATAAACCCTTGATGCATAGTTTTTTTTGTATTCTAAGAACCGTAATATTGATCATTTCTAGAAATGTAAATAATATGCAAATGGGGTGTGTAAAATAAAAAGAAAGAGAAAATCAACCTGGTAACTTTGACAATTTGATGAATGTTGAGAGGGAAGCAGCTTGAGCTGTCATGACGTTTTACTAAGCTACAATCTGCTATTCTCCTTTATATACATATACAAATGAAGACATTAATAATAAATAATAACATTATGAATGTATACCATAGATGAGAGGCAAAAAATTAACTGAAATTAATGTCAGGAAATTATATATTTTTAACTAATAATAATTATACGAGGACTTGAGCCCTTTTTGTTTACATTTTATTTGCTTTATTAACCTTAATGCATGTATTCCATCTCATACGAGATCTTTACTATCAGGTAGATGCTCTCCCCTCAGTAGTAATAAAGGAAAAATGACAACAGCTTTGGAAAACAAAAAGTACTACTGTTCGAAGAGCCAACTCCAAAAAATCTCGCACGCGGCATTTTGCATGTTATTTACATTCCTAATCATTTCAACATCATGTTCCTTGATTTGAATATGAGGACAACATGCCGATATTTGGGATCTGAGAGGACTATTTCCCTTATTATATAATTACACATTAGTAGTAGAGTTTTGCACAAGTAGGTACAGAAAAGAATAATATCATAGGTATATCTATTTTCCATTCCAAACGATGGAACCCTATAGTCTTATACTATCTTTTATTTATGTGGTAGCTTCAAAAGTATTATCAAATATATATTAATATGTCTGTACGAGTCTATTACCAATATAATATAACTTCCTCAGATTCCGAATTATATATATCCCCCTATTCAAAACAACATGATCTAGAAATGTTTTTTATAATGAGGTATTTTTAAAATACACATACTGTATTTAGTTCAAAATTTTATTTTAACACCAGAATGTATGTATGTATGTATATATGTAAAAGGACCCTCAAAATATTGCCCTAATTATCAGTCGTCACTGTCTAACGTGATATTGTACTGTTAGATCTAGAGCCGGACTTTCAGCCTTATCAAAAAAGAATACCTGAGTCAACACGAAGAAACTCTGCATGCTAAGAACGTTCATGACCCATCAAGTTTGGATCTGTCGCATCCCTACTCATTTCATTCATGGATAAAATCTTAATAGTGTTATTTAAACATGACTAATCAATATTTTGACCTTTAAAAAATATATATGATATAATATCAGTTCATTTTCATTTCCAGGAAACCAATTGATGTATTTTATTCAATAATTTTAGTTTTTTTTTATTTATCCATTATACATATAAATTTGTTTTGAAAATATCCCTACGTACCTAAATTTAGTAATACTGAATATGCGTGTTATTCAGACTAAAAACTTACTTTGAGAATATTTTAACATCCACATTTTTAGGGGTTGCAATAATTACATCATTGTTTATTTTCTGATTATGTCATCGTTATTCTTTAATTCTTGAGGGAAGAGGATCTGGCACTAACCAACTGTAATGTACACAGCCATTACAACTGATAATTAATTAATGAAATGCCTAATTAACTTAACATTGAATCCTAGAAAAAAAAGTTAATCTTATGATGATAAAAACTAGGGTTTATTTCCTCTTAAAGAGCATCAATATATGCCCTCGTAAAAGGGTCAAAAAAGAGCTGGTATATAAAACGTTAAGAAAGCTGACACTGCTTTCCTCCCAAATATTTATCGAATTGTCTAGGTTACCAGGTCAATTTTCGCTTTTTTTTTGGGGGGGGGGAGGGGGGTTCCAATAGGGGTAAATATGTTTATTTTTTATGTTGGCACTACTGTCACTGACATTTGTACCAAACCACGCAATTCAAACTAATGTTTGAGATACACATATTTTTGTAAATAGGTAAAATCGAATTTCATTTTTACAAATGTCTGAAAGAGGATGACTAAAATGGCATTTAGAGAAATGTTATTGAAACTCAAGAAGTTGGAATGAATGCTCCAGACTGGTTTCCTTTGAAATTTTAAGAATCTGATGTTTATTTCTCACGGTACATAACCTATTGCTCAAGAAAGTCGAGTATCTGATTTTCAAATTTAATAGCAGTTCTTAACTCAGAAATTATTGCTCTGTAATTAATATTGACTTAATACAAATTTTGTAACTGTTTTAAAAATTGTAAAAAAACGTTGGATGATATAGTAAAACGTCATGACAGCTGAAGCTCCTCTCCTCCCAAACATTTATCAAATTGCCAAACTGTTACCAAGTTAGTATCCACTTTCTTTATACATACCGACAGAGGGAATAGGAATTACAGCTCAAATAGCATTTACGTATATGATAGCATTCTTCAAAGTAAGGGTTTTTGTATCACTATATCTGTTTAATACGCTTTTAAGAGCATTAAACTCATATATAAATTTATAAATTCAAGCAGAAAAAAATAAGTGTAAAAAAAGATCAAAAGAAGAAACTTATATTTAATAAATAGCTATTTGTAGTACCATTTTTTGACCGAAATTTTCATTATTAAAGAATACCCTCAAACATGATATTTCCACCATAAAAAGTACAACTTGTTAGTCCTTGAGTTCTATTTGTCGGTCATAAAAACGGTTTCCTTTGAATCCGTTTTTTCTTTTCTCACACAAATCACGTTCCTTCTCTATGTATGTACATTACAACGATGATATCTTCATAGCACCAACAAATCAAATCTATTTTTTTGGGTCAGCTATTAATTTGTATATTTGTATCATCTGTTAGTGTTTTGAGCGGCGTTGATATGTTGAGAGATATAACTTTGATCCTAATTGGACTCACCTACATAATATATTTTGTAATATTATATATTGAATTACGTCCAACATAATAATTTAGAAAGTAAATCCATGACCATTAGAGAACATTGCTCAAAAGACTTGCTAATCAAGCCTCTCTCAGTAGAAGGTTTTGCGTGGATTTCAATCAGGAATATTATTAGTTAACATATTTAAGAGTTAAATTGTGCATTTATGCTCTCTACAAACTTTGTAATGAGATAATTGTATTTATGTATAGTATATAATTCATACCTTATATTATCCATTTAATTATGTTGTTACAATATAACGTACATAACCTGACAGGGATCCACTCCAATATCTTTTTCAAAAGACCTACATTTTCTTAGTATCTCAGACAATCCGGGTAATAGTACACTCTCAAGATCTCTCTTGAACTAATATCTTCATAATGTATTCTTTTTGCTTCTGAATGCTTTTTACTAACTTAAAAAAGTCTTGAAATCAGAGCATGGGAATATCGTATATGAGAGAAATACAAACTTACTGGAGTCAAAGGCCTTTTCATTGGTAGTAGCTCAGCAACCTTGGGCAAGTGCAAATGTAACCATCATTTCAACTGTGGTAAGGAGCAAATATTGTAATAACCTATTTAGTTTGGATTGTAGAGCTTTTAATTTGAAGAGCCTTTTAGTAATAATAAAAACTATCTTTTTTAATTATGACATAAGCCAATTTAATTATATTAATACTCTCATTTCATGAAGAGCTATTATATAGAGATTCTTTAATTATAACTATTCAATTATTCAAAGAGAACACTACTCAATTAGTAATAATAGTAATAGTAATTTAATTTCATTCTCGTAAATATTCTCATTCCATATCAATTCCTTATTTACAATCCTTCATCTTATTGTTAGATTGCAACTTGTACAATCTGCTTGTGTGCATGCTCTAGTTTTCTAAACGATATAATATATGTATATGTATTATTGTGTAAAATTATGCCACCTCTATCAACATTATTTATATGTATTTTAGTTTCAGTGTCATTCTTTGATGGGAGTTTTTTTAATATCCTTTTTTTCAATGAACTTTCTGTTAAAATAGGTAATGAAAATTCCGTTCTCACTCACTGAATTAATACTGAGATAATACTATAATTAGTATATCCTTGCAAACTGAACGAAATGAATCAACTAGAACACACATACACGCACACACAGAGCACAACAAGCCCCCCTTATTCAAATAAACAAGTGTTTATTGACAACGAGTCGCACCTTTGTGATTTGTTGGTACGTAAATACATAATATGTACATTTTAGTTGACAATTGCTCCGATTATATCTAGTGTTTATACGACTCATTTTGTCAAATAATTACTTATAATGAATAGGGCCATGAATGATTAAATTTCGTGAATATAAGCTCATTCGTCTATTCACAACGATGCTTTGTACAGGAATATAAGGGGTGATGTAGTTTTAGTAGTCAACTAAGTTCTTACATCTCCTCGAAAATGATCAATTTTTACATCCTGTCCAAGGAATCTTATGTTTGTTTGTTTTTTGTAAATTCATGAAATATCCGGTTTTTGTACAAGTCAAATGACCGGTGTATACAATATTGGATGTATTGGATCCTTGGGACTTGTTCATCATGAGGTGAAACGAGAAAGTTTCAAAAAGGACGCAGCAATGGAGTGGGTGAATGAATGCTTACTAAAGGCAAAGGATGTACATATATGGAGGACCAGTAGAGTACTTGATATTAACTATGCTCCGGCCCACTCCAGGATTGAAGATGTTTTTTTGAATGAAGGCGAGTTTTCAATACAAAAAACTTACAGACTTGGACCTTTCAGTCCCTTGCTCAATCCAATTTTTTTATTTTCATTCATTATAAAATTTATCATTATTTTAAATTTTCTGAATATTGTTTTTTATTATTTATTCCCATATTGAACTTGGAAAGGTATAGTTCATTAATATTGATTAGTCAAGTAGTGCTGAAATATTTAAAATTCTGTTAGAAATAAATGGTATTTTTTTTTTACGAAAAAGTGAAAATATAAATAAATATAATATATTTATTGTATCTCTCAACCTACCTCTTAAAGCAAAACAAATAAAAATAAAAACTCGAAGTAGTTATCTGGTGGTTTGTCAATTCCTATACTAGCTTTTATTAGACAATGTTTACAGCTTAGCAATGTTTAATTCAAGTTCTAAAAGATTAACATTCAGAACAATAATATGAGGAAAGAGTAGACACAGAGTCTAAATTTTGTGTCTGTGGGATAATGCAGTGAGACACAAATTACAAATTGTTCACTAATATTATTTTTTTTTTACTTTTTTAGTCAGCTGTTGATCTCTCCATTCTCATTCTTTATTAGTGCTCCAAAGTAGAATCTACTGAACACAAATTGTAGGTTGTTTTCTTGCTATCCACAGAATGTTTCTTCTATTAGATAAAGTATTGAGAGTACTTGGAGTCAACTGATTTATCGGTGAGCTGATTACATCTGCTGATTTTTTCATTGATTGGTAATCGGATCAAGTTGCCGATTAAAATCCCTGCTATTTGATGTCTCTAAAAAAACAAGATCCAATACTTTGAAATATAAAACAAAATCAAAGATTTTTTTTCAACAAAAAAATGAGATATAAAGTTTTAGTCCTTCATACCCCAAACTTGGCCAGTGCAGTGGTTGTCTATGAAAGTTCTTTCTCCTTTAGTTAATATTTGACCCTAATGATCATAAATGTACTCCACTCCTGTGTGTGACCAATGATCAATAGGCATCAATAGGATAAAATTGAGTACACAATTTAAAATTTCTAGAATGTCATTCCGCAAAATCTTGGCAAATAATACATCTGCTTTGCTATGGTAATGAGAAATATTATACTGCGACCTTTTTTGTACTTTTTTTTACTCATTTTTCGAGTATATATAATGTATATCTTTCAAAAGGAAGCCTTTTACACGACCTTAGCTCCTTATATGAGCTCAAAGTAAACTACGGAATGAAAATATTAAGTGACCATCTCATTTCTTAAATAAGACTGCAGTAGATACTCGAGCATAAATGCTAATATAATTAATGTTTGTACACATAGTATGTACAATTGAATTACTGAATTGCCCATGGACACCACTACCTATCCAATAACTATTTTGTTACTTTGAAAAAAAAAACACACAGACAAACAAAAACTAAAAGAGCTTATATTTCTTTCTCTTAATGGTTACAACTAACTTCAAGTTATAGAAAATAAAAGTAAGTAAACAAAGGATCAAATAACTTTGTTGCATTATTTTATACCACCATTGTATTATTTGACTCAAAAGAAAGTTTATTTTGTATTATGATAGAAATACTCCTAAATATTTACATGAGTCAACGTTTTTTTTTATTTTTATGAGCTGACAATGTTGCAGAGTATGTTCTTGGTTAGGAGTTTATTTTTTTAATTGCATCTCAACACCTTTCCTCCAAAAAGACTGAAAGACAAAGAAAGTCCTAAATCAGCTGGTAGCCAAGTCTATGGAACTCTTCTTCATATGATAAAACAGGGAATCGGTTACGACTGAACAAAAGTTAATTGAATTTCTGTCAATCAACATTTAAATATACTGTTAATATGTAGGAAAATGAACGGATGAAAAGAAAAATCAGTGTTCTTCAAAAAATCGATAGTTATTCAAAACTATGGAGAAAATATTATAGATAAATAATATATTTTTTATCATCGTACTGGACCACCAAAAAAAAGTTATTTCTACAGGGATTTATTTAAGTAAAAAAGTGCACATACAAAATTATGTAGTCCTTGATCAAGTTTAACGATATGAAACATCTAATGAGAACAAAAATCTATCTTTCCTGAAACACTTGAAAAAAGTACTCCAAATATGAAAAATCTTTTTATTCACCCTTTCAAACCCGTAAGGTATCAGAAAGTATTTTTAACTGGAAGTTATGTTTTTTGAGGTGGTCAAAGTGACCATACAAACCTAATTTGTTTTTATAAAAAAATTGTAACTCATCCCGTTTCTCTAAGAAATTATGGGACACAGGTGTCCCTTTGGGTGTGAAGGGAATTTTTTCATCCTTAAAAATACACGGTTTATTAGTACATTTTTCGTATTTATTTTATCTTTAAGTACATTTATTCTTTATTTTTATATTCTACTTGACAAAAAAAATTGAGAAATCTTAAATAAAAATTACATAACATATGCTATGTACATTTTACAGGTTATATTTTATGAAGCAATTTCTGTTGATATATTAATATATAAAAAAAACACCCTTTACACCCAGAGAGACACCTGTGTCCCAAAGAACTTAGACTTGAATAATTTTGAATGTATACGTTAGAACTAAAAGATATTTTAAACTTATAATAATTCTTTAAGTATATATTAACAAATATTTGATTAACAAATCATTTCCTTGAAAAACGAAAAAGTTATTTTGGTTTAAACATGATTTTTTTGTTACCTTGAAAAATATTCAAATTAAAATTTTTTATGGCTAACTATCAAATATGAATAATAGCTATCAAACAAAAAAAATTAAGAAAAAATCTGTGGACAATAGTGTGCATCAGCACATTGTCACATGGGACAACGGTGACCTATGGCTTAGAAAGAGTTAATTCTCAATTTTATTGTCTCATAAAACATTGGCTACTGATTTTTCTGCCTGAAATGCAAGTCTGTATGAAACAGATTTTTGTTCAAACAAAAGTCTTAAAGAAAGGTCAATACAAAATATAAAATAATGTTGTACAAAATATGAATTTAAATAGACTCGTAGTCGCCATGCCAGTTCTTAGGGTGGAAAAATATACTTTATTGATGAAATAAAGCATTTTGTAAAACTTAATATATTCATCAAACATTAAACAAGAGACGTTGGTTTTATTATCAAAATATAATTTAAATAAGCTATGCCGGTCCAAAGCCTGATGATCATTTAAAAAAAAATTAGCTCAAATGAGAAATATTTATCTTTATCCTAGTCTTACCAACATATATTTTAATGACACGTATACTAAGGATTTTTAAACTCAAATTGTAATGAATCTTTACATGTTCACAGGGAGGGTACAACATCAAATGATAGAATGAATCTTCTATTTTTAGCTATTTTTACTACTCCTTAGAGAATGATCAACTTTATTCCTTTCCCCTCAAAATTTTTTTACACAAAGTTCCTTGACCATAAATTTTTTATAAAGTGTTTCATGATATACGAAAAATTTTTTTTTTCAAGCTTCATTTTCAAAAGAAAAAATGAATCATTATATCCTTCTCAATAATAAAAGCTCATTAATAATATATTTGTATAACAGTTGGTGAAAGAAGATATCATTCGGTTCATACTAAATATTTTTTTTTACTCATCGTTGGAGTGAAAAGTAAACTTTAATTATCATATACTACTTTGGGCAAAAGATATTGGGAATCAAAAAATCTTTATTAAATCATCAAAAGCAGTCCCACTCTCTCCCCGATACAATGTACATTTGCCAACGTTTTTTTCCAATTTTCAAAGCAATTACAAAATTTGTATTAATTCACTAATATTACAGAACAAAAACTGCTGAGTTTTGTGACATGCTATTAAAATTAAAAATCGGAGGATCAGTTTCTTGAGTAATGGGTTATTATCTTGAGAAATAAACCAGGGACACTTAAAATTTCAAAAAAAAATAAAAAAAATAATACACAATCTGGAATATTCATTGTAACTTTTTGAGTATGAACATCATTTCTCTAAATGCCATTTGAGTCATCATTTTTCAGACATTTAAATCTATACGAAAAATTCGATTTTAGTACTTCACAAAGGGACGCATACCTCAAATACTATTTAAATATTTTGACGTCTAATGAGGCACAAATGTCAGTAACAGGTGTGCCAACATAAAAAAAAAAAAAACACTTATCCCCATCGTCATCTCAAAAAAAATAAATTCAAATTTCCACGTATTTGTTGCACATAGAAATATACATATAGTGTGTCTAGTTGTGTCAGTGAGCTTATATACTCAAGTGGAGGTGATGAGGGATGACGTCATATCACCAATTACGTAACTAACATTTCACACTTGCATATACATACATATTTCATTATCATGTTAAATTGAAAAATGCACACGAAAAATAAACAAAGGAAGGCAAATTGTTAATACAATTTTTGTAGTTTATTGTTTTCTTTAGTAGGCCGCTTGACACTTATTTTTTCAAAAAAAAAAAAAAAAAATCGTATCCTGTATCCTCACTGGAAATAGTATTTTTTTAAAAGTCGGAATTAATTTGAATTCAGACATTTGTTTGTAGTGATAAATCAGAATGTATTTGAGCAATGTTTAATAGTTTTTCTAAAAACACATGTATATTACAGTAGGATCTTCAAATCTCGATCAGTATCTGCTACACACTGATGACACAAGGCAGTAGAATTTTTTTTTATTTCAATAGCATTCGATCAGTCCCTTTTGTGTGCTGATCACGAATATGTCATAAAATTGATTGGTTGTATATATTTTTCATATGAAGAATGGTTTTTGAAAACTTTTTGATTTATTTTTTTTTAACTATTTTTATACATTTGTCTATGTATAGTCTTGAGTCAACTTTTGAGTATGAAAAATAATAATTACAATATCATACACTTATAAATATTTCCTACAAAATGTATTTATTTATTTTTGAAAAACCAAAAAAAGTAAAACTTTAGTGGCTTGAGTGAGGATTCTACAACTTGAAATATGGGCAAGAGTTAGTTTTTATCATAAGAATAATTTACTCATCTTCAATCAATAACATGCCAAAATATATATGTGACAATACCATGTTATATTTTAAAAAAATAGACTTTGATCTTATTGTATTCTATGATTGTCAATATTTATGAGGGGGTTTTATTTATCCAATTAATTACTTTGATTAATTATTATTGATGTAGGTGCCATCAATCAGGTATGCATTATAACATATTGATTTTTTTATTTGTAATAATAAAATGACATTATATTTTATGAATGAGGCTTTTGAAAAGCTAAAAATAAGATTTTACACAATATTTTTATAGTTTAATTTCTAAAGAAATATGATGAAAATATGTTTTAATGAAAACTTTGTATTTATTTGATATGAAATTTGCTCAATTCTATGAATATAAAACATTTTCTCCAAATAGGGGGTTAATATTTCATTATATTATACAGTGTTTTGACGTGACGTCATCATTTTCAAGATTGGCTATCTTAAAATAAGCATAAACAACTAAATTTTATTATAAAAATAAAGGACTTTGCTCCTACATCACTAGAGTTTTTTTTGTTTTTGTTTTTCATATTAAAATTTTGCTAAGATTTTTTGTTAAAAATGTCTCCCTTTTGTTTAGTAAATATTTACATGTACAACTCTGCCTTTCACGTCGATCTTTTTTGACCACTTGCAACCTCGACTCACAAAAAGGAAGGGAAAACTTTGGAAAAACAACTGGTAGCTACTCTTCTGTATTTTCTTTGTTGCCAAGTTTTTAATTCTGTGTAAAGTTATTATTTAGATATACTAGTCATCCAACTTTTTAATATTCTACAGAGTTATTATTTAGATATCTTACACATTGATAAATTCTGCCAATATACAAATCAATCGTTAATACTTGTTTATTATTCAATAATTCAAAAAAAGGGCGCGCAATCCTTGATTTAATATATTTTTTATACACCAAAATAAATAATAATAATACCCTTTTTGAGCCCATAACACGAAGAGTCATCTGCTATAAATGAAAAGAGTCAACTGATGAAAAACAGTTAAAAGGAGAATACAGTGTGTTCTTGTTTATCTCAAAAAGCTCGTAGTGTTTAATATGGCGTTTACTATGCAATCTGTGACGTCAATAAAAAACATCTATAAGCAGGTAAACATAGATGTTTTTTTTAACAATATTTAATTTTTATTTTCATAGAAGATCCAATGTAGAATGAGGCTCACACTTTTTCTAACCATTGTAAATGAATAACTACCCAGTATTATATAAGAATATGAAAATATTCAGAGGATTTTTAGGAAGCAACATTTTTTAAAGACTCATTTCCCAACATTTCCATTCTATTTTCCATTATGTGTCAGTCAAAATATCTTTTATATATATTCGCTTATCAGAAGAAAACTTTTTTTGAATGAATGGAATTTGAAACTCATTCCTTTTCAGCTTTTAAATAAAAATTATGTTTCTAACTACTTCAAAAGATCTGAGCAAAAAAATAATATTGTAAATAATGAGCTAACAATTATTTTTTTAAAAATCAATTCCTACATCAAACATCGATTTGTGTCGGTGTAGCAATTAATATTTAATATCTGCGTTATTTTCTATATAGACAAAAATATGTTTTTTAATGTTGGAATTGGTGGTGAAAAGTTCCCGTTTTTTTAAGAAACAACAAGATCATTTCAAAAATAAAAATAATTTGGTTTTTTTTTTTTTGAAAAAAAAAAAATGTTGTTCAGTAGTTAACCTTTGATTAATATTTTTGACCGTGCCTCTCAATCTAATTTACGATAACTGCGGATTTTGTACAGTTATTTTTACTGGGATATTAAAAGTGAATTTGAAAAAAAAAATAATAGATTTATAGATTTTTAAGTCTCATAATATTGTTATCGGTCCCTATTGATTGAGGACTACATATTTTGAAACAAAGACTATTTATTTATTTTTTTGTGTATCAAATAAAAATGTATGTTTGTCGAAGTTACTTAGTCAGAAACAAGTTCACGTTCCCATCTCGTGTACAAATGTATAATATTTTTGCTTCAATTGATATTTGTGTAAGGAGATACATTCATTTAATTGAATAATATATACACATTTGCTTGACAGTTATTTGGCACTCTTTTTCGACTACCTGAAAGTGAGTGATTTTTTTTACCTCATGTATGTACATACCTATAAAGTGATATCTATAAAATGTTATAGACATTTTTTATCCTTGATTAAATGTCTACATATATTTATGTAATATAACATTTCTGGGTGTGTTTTGTGGGTGATAAACGGAATGGAGAAAAGATAAATCGAATATGACAGTTTCTCTTACAATAATTAATTTGGTTCTTGTTTATTTGATAAATAAATTATAAAAACAGTGGCTTTTCAAAAATATTTATAATTTTACTTCAGTGATTATATTCGATATGTTTATTTAGAACAATTATATTTCTTTCTATTTTCAAAGTGGAAATTTATAATTTACACTCGCCGTGAGTCCAAAATTTTCTCGTCTTTTGCATACATAATGACGTCATCTGTGTTAATAATATATTTTTTCTTTTAGTACGTAGTTTAAAAACAAAATTTTGCCCTGGGGAAGGAAGATTTTCATGGCCAAAAGGACCTTATCAAGCCAACTGAAGTGTTTTATTTCTTTCTTTTATAGCTTTTAGTCAATTAATTGGCTTCGATGTAGTTGTGCCATCTAATCTTAATCTTTCTTTTTAAAAAAATTACAAATCATTTAATGACAATTTATTTTACATTTTAGTGTCTTTTTCAGTTGACGTCTACTCGTGGGCAAAACTATTTACGCCCGCACCTTCCAGTTGCATACTGTTATTTGAATTATATAAGGGTGCATTGTAAATTCATTTTGAGGGGAAATAATTTGGTTATTTGAGGTCAAAGTCAAGATCACAGGTCAAATAACAAGTCATGCCTCCAAAAAGAATCTTTTCTTTGTTGTGATGAGATTATTGGTTCATAAGATATAACCGTTTAAAATTTGTTATATTCATATACAAATTTGAAGCAACTTCAACCCCAAAATAACTTATGAACCGATTATTTGATTGATTAAAGAACACACACACACATCTTAGGCAGATCACCCGGCATGATTTGTCTACTCTTTGTTCATATAAGTGTTTTGAATGTTAATCTTTTTTAACTTGAACTAAACCTTGCTAAGCTGTACACATTGTCTAATAAAAGCTAGTATAGGAATTGGAATGAGTACTCTAATTGACAAACCACCAGATAACTACTTCGGGCTTTTATTTTTTTTTTTTTTGTTTTGCTTTAAGAGGAAGGTTGAGAGATACAATAAATATATTATATTTATTTATATTTTCTCTTTTTGTAAAAAAAAAATAACATTTATTTCTACCGGAATTTTAAATATTTCTTAGCACTACTTTGCAAAATAATATTTCTGGATAATTAGATTCTCAAGGACCAATTACTTTTGAATGAATAGACCATCAAATATTTACGCTTCAACTCCTAAATAGACATATTAAAAGAAGGGTTATTCAGCCCCCCCCCCCCCCGAAAAAAAATAAAAACATTTAAAAATGGAGTATATTGCATTTTCTCCGAATTGAGTTATTGCACAATAAATAAAAGCACATATTTAAAATTTATACAGTACATTTAAGTAGAAATAATTCTAATTGTAGGGATATTTTTGTATTTACCCCCAGACTTATTTAAAAGGAGAAGAAATAACCATAAAATATCCCTACAAGTAAAATTACTAAAACAAAAACACAACAACAATTTATTGGTTAGAGGTTATTCTATCAGATATTAAAGTAATGATATTCTCGTAACATTAACAAGTTCTATGTATTTTTCTAAGAAAATGATTTGTCTACTCTTCCCGTCAATTCGTTCAGCTTCTACTAAACTTTGATAAATTGTAAGTAGATTTCTACTCATACATCGATCTATTCCAAGAGTTAAAGAAAATGAAACGTCATTGGCAAGTAATCATCTAATTTTGCACCCTTTTTTCCACATCCTTTTTAAAAGTTAAGTTGATAAATGTAATGAAAATTTCTATGTGACTTCTATGTAATCAATTGAGAGACTCACTTCTTTTTTCCTTGCACTTTTTATACAGAAAGATAATGTGAGTAGATTTTTTAGACTAATTAAAGTCGACAACTTTATCATATTTACCCTGTATATGCATTTTCTGATGGAAAAAATGGAAAAATTAAAAAGACAACAATAAGGTTATTTATATGCATAATAATTTAACAAATTTTATATAGATTTATATTTAAAAATGTGCTACTTTATATATATTTGTTGTCAAAACTTAATTCTTTTTGTTAATTAATACTTTGGTTATACCATCTACAAATTATAAACTCTATGTAAATAAGCTTAAGTAAAATTCACTTCCTTTACAAGAGTTTTTGGTTTTTTCATATTTAAAGCCATGTGATGAAGTTTCCTTCAGATCTTTTGTTATGCTTCTTTCAAAAAGGCGTTATTATCTTTTTTGTTACTAACTATGTGACGACAATGAGATGTCAGAACTACGCAAGTATGATATGTTATTTTGGAAGCTATGAACTAACCCTCCAGGACTAGTTTTTTCTCCCTTCTCGAAACCTCGACTTACAAAGAGAAAAGGAAAAATTTGAAAAAAAAACACGTTATAATCTTAGTTGATTATGTTTATTTTTTCACCCACTAGGGTACATTTTTGGCAAACAATGATGTATGAATGCCTTATTGAGTTTATAACACCCTGAGTCATCTACTTTAAATTAGAAAAGAGTCAAGAAGAAGAGATAGTAATACATTGTGTTGATACCAAAAAGCGAACCATCATGGTCTAAATATTTACATTATACATAAGAACCAATCATTGGAAGAAATTTGGGACAATCACTTGATACTAACATATAAGTTGACACAAATATATATATATATATATATATATATTGACCTTGTCGTAGTAATTATTGGACACAATTTGATTTTATCTAATTTATAATTAGTTGTGTTTTTCTCGTATCAAACCTTTGATTAAAACATTTTTTTATTTTCATTTTTTTTTAGTATTTCTACACATTGTATGTATACGTGGATTTGAGTCAACTTTTAATTTAAGAAAATCAAAATCATAAATAAACAAAAAATTATTTCATTTAAAAAAATTAATTCAATTGTCCTTTCAAGTTTGTCTTACTATATGTACTAAAACATGGCTTTCTATAAGCTATTCAACAGCTGTAACAATGTAATTTAATGTGATTCAAAAGGATTTAAAAGAAGGAAATGATTTGACCAAATGGCAATTTATATGAATAAAACATTTGCACACTAAATCGATAATAGTACCAAAAAAAGTCTTACACATTCATAAGTATAAATATATATGCATAGTGTTTACAAAACAGATATGCAATAATTGAATTATGTAATGATGTAACAAACGTTTTTGACTACCTTTTTAATGCAGTTTTTTAGGCCTATTCATGCATCTGCAAACATTGCACACAAGGCAAATATGTTCTTTCAATAACTCTAATAGTACATGTATAATTAATTGATACTCTGTATTGATTGATTAAAAGACATTACATTTTCCTTGAGGGTATTTTATTTTGGCGAGGGATTTGAAATTTGATTTGTGACATCAACTATGGTCGAACTGGAGAGAGTTTGTGTCATCACCGCAAAACACCTAGCGTGTGAAATAATATTCAATAAATAAATAACCTCAAATTATATTCAATGAAAATTCCTCATTATGATTTCATTAATTAATGACAACTTTTTTTCTGGACAAATCTGTTAATTTCATGAGCAATTTTACAATTAATCCTGCCTTTGTTACGTCTCATCTAAATTTTATTTGATTATAATTTCGTCAAGGATTAAAAATAAATTTATTTATTTAGATGTATATTCGTGTATGATAGAGAATATCCTCTCAAAAAAATGTGACATTTTCAGTTATCTACACGAGTAAATTTGATTTAATACTGATTTTAAAAGAAAACCATACAAATTCCGCATCTTAACATGTGAGAATTCAATAATAAGAACATACTTATGTTTATCATTGTATAATATTAATGTATTACATTAAAATATTTGGTTACTTTTGAGAAACAAAATATTTTATAGAAGCCGTTCTTTTGTTTTGATTGAAATTGATGAAAAACATGCATATAAATATTTCATTCAATGCTTCTTGGCTTTGTTGAGCTTTTTGAATCAAACATTCATATATTTGGTTCTACTGCACCAAAAATACTTTGGAGAATATTAGGTTTATACTACGATTTGCGGACTTTGTTGATTTTCTGTGTTTATTTGAAGACAAACGCATCTGAAGCACATCAAATGCTTGTAGAAGTTTACGGTGAACATGTTCTAAGCAGAGCACAGTGTGGTCCTCCCGGGCACAATCTAAAAACATTGGCTAAACAAGATCGCTTCGTGATATGATTCGGTACGAGTTGTTAAAGCCCATTAAAACAGTTGACAGTGCATTCCACAAACAAATAATTTTTCTTGAAGACAATGTACATCCACATCGAACAAGAGCGACCCCGGAACATGATTGGGAACCGTTGGTGTATGCGGCTAACTCACCAGACTTGGCACCATCAAGTTATCACTTGTTCGCATCGATGAGTCGCACGTTAAAAGAACTGTGCTTCAATTCTCACGCAGAAGCCAAAAAATGGCTCGATGATAAGTTTGTGGTCAAAGACGGCCAATTTTATAGGTGCAGCATCCACAAATTGCATTGAGCGTTGTGAAAAATGTATAGCTAGCTATGACTATTATTTTGAAGATTAAATTTGTCACCACTTTTTCACAATAAACGTATGAAATTGAAAAATAAAGTCTCATTTCATAGATATAGACTTGGTATATTTTGATCTATATTTTTTTAAATATGGAGCTTTAAAAAACTCGACTCAAAAAATACAAATTCTACCATTGATTTTCATGAAACAAATGGTATACCATGTGTGAATACAAAAAAACAAAACAACAAAAAACAGAGTTTGAGTAAAATTCCTAAAAATGAATTAATATGTCATTGTAAAAAGGAATAGCTATAAAAAGATTGAATTCAATAGTTATAAGGAAGCTCTACCTCTGTAGTTGAAATTTCTGAAACCTACTTCCAATATTGGTAGTGAAAAATATCATTTAATTATTTTATTGAAGTAAAAAATAGTGTAACGTTTATTCTAACCTCTTTATTTTTTATTCCATATTTGGTAGCCTGTACGGACTAAATGTACCACTATTCGTCAACGTTTACTTTTTGAAGACTATATATAGAATTCTTAAATGACTATTTAAGGCCTCAAATATCATTATTGGCTTATAAATACCTATATAATAATAGGCATTAGGAAATAAAAAAATAATAATAATAATAAACGATAATACTTTGATTTAACGTAATTTTCACTTTAAAAAGATTTATTGTCTCACATTATTTGCTATAAAATGACTTGTACAATTTAGTAAGCCATTCAATACCTCACATTTGAAAGTAATTTTATTTATTTATTTATTGAGGGTAGTAAAGACAATATCTAAACCACATTCATCTGTATATTGTATAAAATTAAACTAAGTTAAACACTTAATATTGAAAAAAAGATAAATATAACAATGTTTTAAAACATTGATTCTCAAACTATGGGATGCTTTTTAAAAGAAACAAAATGGGGACAACTCTCTGGGGCGTGCAAAAAAGTTTGCAACAAGTTCTTAAATTGAAAAAAAACCAAAAATTGGTAAATGAAAAACAAGATTGTCAATTTGGTATTATTTAGAATGTAGCAGAGACCTCAAATACTCAAATTATATCAGAAGGGATGAGAGGCTCTAGTCGAAAAGCTTACAAAGCATTGCTTTAAACATAACTTTTAAAAAAGGGTATGTCGTTGCATAAGCTTTCCTTTTGGGAATGTTTGTATTTTGATGTCTCAAATATTTATATTCGCGAATTATTCACAGTTTAAAAATATTTCTAAATTTTGATATTTCAATGCTTGATATTATTAACTCTTTTCCCATAAGTTTGTATTTGTATATTTTTCCAGCTTTGTGATAGTATTTGATGCGTTACTATTGTGAATATTATCGCTTCCATGGTAATTTAAAATCATAATTTTCCCTTAAGAAACTTGCATCCATAGTTAATCTTCATTTTTTTGTATATGTAATTGATACATCACTAATATGTGAGTAAATACTTTTGATTCTGTCAATAATGATATAATTATTGACCATTTGAAACTATTTGCTAATGTTAATTTAACATCTATGGTAAATAAATATTTAACATAGAGCTACAGATAATAATTGAAATATTTTGCAAAATATTTTGCTAATCTAATATATTTTGTTATTCATGCTAAATTAAGTATATAAGTATGTACATTTTTACTCCCTCAAGCTAATACCTTTAGGTTTAATCAAATTTTGCAATATAAATAACATCTTGAATGTATTTGACCAATAATCGAGTATTTTCCCTGGTCACATTTAGTACCAAAAACCATTTATTATGGTCAATAGGTAGTGATTATTGACGAGAATGGATTCTAGTAATTAATGTAATCATTGCCATAATACTCTTTTTCCGTTCTTTAAAAACATTTTTTAATACAATTCCTTTTACGTACTGGACTTAATCTCAAAATAAGATTATTTGTTCATAGAAAAAGTTAACAATTCTAAAGTAAAATCGGATTGGCTTACAACAAACTATGTGGGATTTTGCATTGAAAAGAACTCGCTCAATAATTTTTAATTAAGGCCCAGTTATATTGTGTTATTGATCCAGGTGGCCATTCATTTTCCTAATGAGAGAATATTACGAAAATACGATTTATTTGTGGGATTGAAAGTTTCATTTCTTGATTAGATGTCCAATTTTCACAAACCACTTTACTACTTTCGGGCCATATTTTCTGCATGTAATATACCATTGATTAAAGATGTAAAATAAGCTAATCCTGGAGGAGAGCGTCAATCACTTCAAAATCGTGTCAGTTGTACAGATTTTTATGTATTTATTTATTTCTAAAGTTGTCCTCATTACTTCTTAATTATCGTAAAGGAAATATCTGTAGATTAAATAGATACATTTTGACATACAAAATGAGTAAAAATGCCTCAATCATATATTTTACAATGGGTGAGGTCCAAAATACTCATATCATGAGAAATTATTTTTTTCATTGTAATTTCATAACGATCATGAATCAAATAAAAGCTTCTTTGAGATGAAACAGCAAAATAATAACAGCTGATTCATTCATTTCCCTAATTAAAGAATCGACAGCATATCAGCTGACACAATATGTCACAGTACTACCATGCGTTTTTTTTTTTTTTACATCATCTTAGGTATTTGTTTTAACACTCACCGTGAATAGTTCTTTTTTAACATCTCACCCTAAGATATGCTTTATAAAATTGTCCCAAGTAGTGAATTACGTCATAACTACACTTTATATTCAATATTTTTTACATTTACAAATTGGATAGGGAGTAAAATTGCAGATTGATAGAATATCACCTAACAAACAATGGTACAAGATCCATTTAGGGATTACATGAACGTTTATCACGGTTTTTACAACGACACAGAGTTCACTTCTTAGTTCAATTAGCTCAAATGGTTTGTATTTTTATATAATATGCTCAAAAGTCATTATAGAAATAAAATATAACATTCTTTTAAACATATTATGTGACAAATAAATGTAACAAAACTTATACAAAAGTTCTTTTTAAATATGTTTACTCAATGATATAGCTTAGATGAACATTTCTTACAAATTACCCATTAGTTTTACCGCAACATACAACTCATAGAGTATTTGTATACTAAAATATATAAATATGTTAACAAGTGAAAGACAATGAATAGTTGAACATATTGTAGCATCAAATTTTATCAACAAAGGAAGGTGAAAAATGCAAATTTCACCTTTCAATTGAAAATTTAAAGATAGATGTATATACAACAAATATTTTCAAATAATTAAACAATTCAAAAAAAGAAGGAGGAATCATTGTGAAAGGAAATTCACAAATTGTTATGAAAATGCTTTAATAAGATAAATGAAACTTTTGAATCTTCTCTTTTAAAATTATTATAGTTATTTTATAGAAGTAAAACTATAAATTAATTATCTGCCTTTTATAGTTATTTTACACTGATCTTTTTTATCGTAGATGGACTAATGCAATTTGAAATCATATGCTTTTATCTTTATTATGGTATTTTTGATGAGAAATGTAATATTTATTTATTTTTTGTCAAACTAATGACTGTACTTTTGTGGACTAATATCTATACTATATTCACTATAACTCAGGTGCACGTATGTAATTCAATCGGTGTGACTACATAAGTAACTTTGTAGGTTGATGGGATCCAAAAAAATTGTTTTGGGGCAGAAATTATCAATTTCCGTTATCTTTAGACTATGTTTCGTGAACTGTAGTTCTAACCAAGATCCAACTATCCTAATTTTTAAATACAAAACTAATAAGTATACATATATATGTTGTGTACAAGTTAAATATAACTTGTATTAGCAGATTGTACAAATTGCAATGGAAAAGTGAGATGCAGGATTTTAAATGTGGAATTTAAGGATCCTATGTTATTATATACAGCTGATTAAAATAGTGGAATGATATAAATTCCATGGGATGTTCAAAAAATCAAGAGTCCTCTGTGGCTCACTATAAAATATAAGAGTCTATGGTTCTTTCACTTATAAGTAAGGAGGAGTGATATGAATATGAATCGAAATGAATTGATTTCATAAATTAAGAGTTTGGTGTTATATAAATATAGAAAGTACAAATTAGTTCGGTCCGTTTTCAAATGATGGATTTATGAATGTTTTATAACAACTGCTGATATTGGTTCTTTTTAAAGAGGTTAGAACATTTGTCAGTAGTAATCAGTTTATATTGCTCTTATTTTCAAATAAAAAACCTATTTTTTACTTTGATGAAAATGGCAAATTTTGTGGTAACTTATCAGCATTTGTAGGAGGTTTCATGTTTCTGCTTTAATTGGAAGAAAAGTACAGCTGAAGGGTATCGAATGCTTGTACAAGTTCATAGTGACAATGTTTCTACTGATAAATCATGTAAGGAATGGTTTCGACGTTTCAAGACTGGTTATTTCAGCGTTAAAGACAAGCAATTGGAGACATTACTCGATAAATATCCAAATCAAACACAAGAGGAGCTTGTAAAATCATTGAGAGATACACAACAAGACGTTATTGTACGATAGATATCCATAGGGATTAGGCCGGTATTTTTTCCTCATAATACAGTTGCAATGATTGGAGTCATTATTTAATAAGTTAATCGAAATAACCTATTAATACAAACGAAAGAGAATGTATTCAAGAAACTGAGTGCAGTTCATACTCATTTTTGAAATATTTCAGATAAATTTGGTTTCTTGTTGACTTGACAATTTAAATACTCTAAGTACTTTTTGACTAATTGTCCTAAAAGTCTAGATTATGATGAAGACAACATTTATCAATTAAATTATTATTGTACATAACTGATCACTAGGTCTTTCTCTACACAACCCCACTCCAATCATATTAAAACACAATAAATCAAATTAATTTCACCAACTGCTTAATATAATTTAATTTGTTAGCCGTGTTTTTTTTTCAAGTGCATACCATCAACTAAAGCATTCTATTCTGTATTTCCTATGTAAATAAACTTAAGAATTTAGGTCCAACGAGCAATAAATTACATATCTACATAAGTATGTGTGTTTTTATTTGCATCATAATTTATGACTGCGCCATAAATCAATAAACTTCTTCAAGAATTAAATAATAATAATTCATTCATCATCTCTGACCTTTGAAACTAGATATATACATTCATATATACTTTTTCAATCATCTGTATTTCCTTAAAATAATTTATCACATTCCCAAAAAAAAATTTCAATTTTTCGTTGCAATCTTCATTATATCTCTCAACCTTTCCTATAAAAAAAAGAGAGCAAAAAAGCGCCAAGTCATTTACCATTTCTTAGTCAATTGTTTTTAACTCTGGGAATTAGGTTTTTTCTCACTTCTATGTGGGGCTTTGTTCAAGGTTTGATAACAGCTGATTCATGATTCTCTTCTATGGGGAAAGAGAGGAAGCAAAATGTACAGCTGATAAAGAAGTATGTACATAGAAGTTGTTAATGATTTGAAGATGCCATCATGATTGACATTTTTTAATTGATATTTTTCTATTAATTGCTCAAGATACCAAAATTAGCTGACAAATTGCCACGAGGTGCTTCCAATTCATGTCAACATTCTCAAATTGAGCCATCTTGTTGAAGTATACATAATATAATATACTTATAAGAAAAAAAGGCCATTTTTCTTACTTTCCTACCTAAGAATTGGGTCGAGGGTTGTTTTTTCATTGTTCAGTCCATTAGAAAAAGTTTCCTTATTTTTTTTTCTTTTTTTTTTGTAAAGAATTTACTCGTCCTTTTAAAATAATAGGCAGTGTATATATATATATATATAGATGTTGTTTGTATGTGAGCTAATTTATGATCGTTGTAAAAAAAATAAATCTCTCTAACAAAAGTCTTCTCTTATTAGAAATGTTACAAAGGTTGAAATAAACTTTTATATATATACCATTATATACGAGAAGAACCTAAATTTTTTGAAGAAAATGACGCAAGAGTTCATTATTTATCCTTGCATTTGAATGCAAATATTTGCAATTTGTAACTATGTAATCAAAGAGTAGTTCATAAATCACAAATCTCGACAATATTTATCTCAACAAAGGCTTTTCCATTTTATCAATTTTATATATATATTTGTTATTTAACAATTTTCAAATAATATTATCACTTTTTTGACATTACTTTTATCATTGTACATATTTGATATTATTTTTTGCATCAAATATGGAACATTGAGATAATAAAATGAAATAAAATGATGGATCATTGACCCATATTAAATCCTTGAATAAATAATATGTGTGAGTACAGTATTTTATCATATTATGACACTTTTTTTAGATGGATAAAATGGGAGAAAAAGCTATTTGAACAAAAATCTTCGCAACTTAGTTTTGTAGTTAAGGTTCCCTGTCCCCTCAGTTAGTTTATTCCTTCGTGCGGATTTTTCTAATTTAATTTGATAAAAATATTTATAAACATTAAATGTTTGACGTTGTTTCATCTTATCAAGTCTTTGTATAAATATTTGAAAGGTATATAACGGTGTCATTCAAAACAGTTTCTAATATTTAAATAAAGAGCTATCCTACAGTTTGGAAGAGTTGACAAATGACCTTTTGCTAAGTTTGATAAGTTAAAAATTACATCTTGATAGACATAATAAATTAAAAGTCCACTTTTTTTATTCAATGGTGAGTAAAATAAAATTTGGATGAATTGGTTAATATCTTTTATCGACTATATATATATATATATATCAATAATTATTCATAAGTATCAAATTCTTCTTGAAAAACCATAATTTTCTGTAGAATTTCAAAGATAGCTTATACATAAGATACATTTTTTTGATTACATTATTAAAATTGACAATATATGATCATATAAGTATAATTTTGTGTATAACTGTTTTGAGGTATAACAAATTGCTTCATTTTATATCATCTATCAAAATTATTTATTTATCATATATATATATATATATTTGTGTTTTTGAGGGATTAGTTTTGACATGGAGTACTTATATCAATTAGTAATCACCATTAAAAAAAACTAATGTTACGCAATTAATACATTGAACATTATGAAAAAAAAGTTGCATTGATAATAATAAAAAAAGATATTTAAATGCAATTTTGCATAGACTAATGGTAAAGTGCATTCCTAAAGATCTCTTGAAAGTATTACAAAATGACTTAAACTTAAGGAACGGGTATTTATATTATATTAAAATATTTTACAAAGATTCTTTAGAGGATTCAATAGAAAGTCAAATATTTCTTATTGTTATAATGATTTAATTAGTCACTCATAAAGACATAGACCAGGGGTGTCAAATATACAGCTCGCAAGGAGGTTCAATCAGTCCCTCAGGATAATTTGAAAATGGAAAAAATAGATAAAAGATATAGATTAAATTTATTAATTAAATGTAATTCATGAATTATCCGCTTGGGGTGCATGTTAGTCTTTCTTTATAAGTCTCATGTAATCTCATTTAGAGTTTATTATTCTAATTTTCGATAGCAGTTACTTAAAGTTTGTGCAACTTTGTGAAATGTTTTACTAAAATTTTTGTTCAATAAAATTTTAGTAAAATTTAATAACGTTCTTGTTAAAGGGAAGACATGATATTTCGGTTATTTATAGCTAAGTATGTTATAATTTTAATGATCCGGCCCACAACGTCTACCTAGGGGTCGTATGTGGCCCGCGATGTGAAATGAGTTTGGTACCTCTGACATAGGCAGTCATTTTTTGATAGCTAAACATCTTAAAGTTTCGACATGTGTCTAATGTTGATTGTCAAAGATGTATCAATTGGTTTTGGGGGTTTTTAAATTGCGTTTGAAGACTGAGAGACAGAGATTTCTAAATAAAACTATTGGTGTTAGTAAAAATAATGATATTAAAATTTACAAAAAAAAAATAAAAAAAAGATTTCCTCCAAGAGTTTTCAATTTATTTTACTGACTAAATGCCAAATTAATATCTCCATATCAATCATGCAATAAATCAAACTCAAAATAATAATAATTATATTTAGCTTTATTGATAACTGTATTGACTGTTATTGATTATCTAAATAAATATTTTCATTCTAGAATCATCTACTTATCCAATAATATTTATCTATTTTGATAAAAAAAGTAATTATTTTGTTTGTCATAGAAGCAAAATATATATGCAAAAGGATTAAAAATCCTTGATGAAAATATCTCTAATATTCATTTTTTTTATTTTATTTGTGATCTTCAAAACTTGAATCAAAATTGCTACTAAATTAATGCACAAATCTTAGATTACAAAAAAAAACTTTTTTTTTTAAATGATATTTTTTTTAAATCTCTTATTTAACCCATAGATTTATTGCCCTTTCAAATCTTCAGGTACAAAATTTTAAGTATCTACCTTCAGTAGTTTTGAAACTTATCGATTGTTAGTTAAAGTTTTTTACCTGAAGATAAAGTGTTCATATCTGATAAACAGAAGAATTTAGATATTTTATATTTGGCATAATTATTTGATCTTTTTATGAATAATAACTTACAAAAGTAGCAAAAAATCGATTAAATTCTTGAGATTCTTGAATGAAAACGTTTATTTGTTGAGTTGATGATTCCTATAATGAATAAATATCAAATTTATTTTTTATATTTTTTTTTTGATATATACATTGGAGCTAAGACTATATGTACAGTACGTTCGATTCAGTTCGGGCTTTATATTTATATATATGAAATTTTCATTTGAAAGAAAAACGTAGTCAATTTTCAAAAATTCTCCCCTTCCATTTTATTTTTTTCATACGATACGTGTAACCGACCCGAGCCATCAGTTTCGAACTGTAGATTTGGCGTACCGTCCCATCCCTAATATATATATATATATAGTATATCAGCTATACATATATTTTGCACTGTGTTGAATTCAAGTTGAAATAACTAACTAATTAATTATAATTAGTTAAAAACAAAATGTGACGTCATGCATTAAGCATCTCTTTTGTCAAGTGAAGTCAATTGCTCAGTCTTCTACGAATATTCTCTTTATCACGGTGTTACTCCACTAAAATAAAGATGTGCATTGTATTTTGTTGTGAACCGTCGATTTCACTACTCCAAACCCCCCCCCCCCCCCTTCCCTCCTTATTATTCTTTTTATTGGGTGGGCTGAAATGGAATTGGTTTCATTGAAGGTGTAAACTATGAAATGAAGAATAATTCCACGGTCAGAATGAATTGATCGACCGCCAATTAAGTTTTTCCCCTGTTTCCTTGGGAAAGGAAGGTTGCGATATACTTACAATAAACGTGTCTATTCCTCACCCCCCCCCCCCCATTTATTAAGTGTCATGAACCAAGATGTATTAAACTTGAATTTGCTTCAGCTGTAAATGCATCCCTTCTACTAAATGACCAATAATCTCAAAATCTTTAAGAGTAGAAGGTTGCCAGCTAACGATAAAATTTATGACTTTTTTTTCGTTTCACTTTTTGCAGATTGAGAGACACAACAAGGAACACATTGTCATAGAAGCATATATATATGTACATACTTGGCTTGAAAGAGTAATAGATTGCAAAAAAAATATAAAAAAAATTATTCATTCTCATGGAATTAGCAATCAATGAATATCAAGTATTACTGATAAGTAAAAATATAGAATTACATGCCAGTAACCTTACATATGTAGGTACACACATTTAATAGGGCTTCTGTTTCTTTTCGGTCATAATACGCATTTATATATATATATATATATATATATATACATAAATAATGAACTGCGTAAATGTTTTGTTAAAGAAATAAAAACGAGTTTTTCCCATTCTGTTTGAGGTTTCGTTTCTTTTATGATTATTTTGTTATTCTGCCTTGCCGATCTAAATACATATAAAGAAGTTAAATTCATTTGAAAATATTTAAGATGATGCCTGTAGGTAGCAAGTTAACCATCTCATAAATTTATAGTAGTATCTAGATTGCGTATAAATAAACTCTTGAAACTTGTTTAAAGGCACACTATATAGAAATATAATAATGTTGTCACGAGGTGTTTGGGCAGCCCGTTTTTGTTTTGGATGAGGTATTGTTTTTTTTTTTACTGTTGCCACTAGGATAATAGGATGTAAAGAAAAGGTCAGCCCTTTGATTGGTCTCAAAAGACGAGGCGCAGAAATCAAATCAATAGGAGTGTTGGAAACATTACTTGGAAAAAGTAATTTCCTTACTTGTTACGTAGGCCCAAATAATAAAAAAATAATTACGTTGCAAATGTCATTAGCTACAAGTCAAACTAAATTTACTTTAGTAAATGTTCTTCAATCTTTACTCAAGATATTAAAAAATATGAGTAAAACACTGAAAATAAATTTGATTTTTGACTTTTTAATACAAATATTAACTATGTTAAATGAAATGTAACCGGGAAATTAAGGTTCATAAATGGAACAGTTTTATAAAATTTTAACTCACATATTGATGACATCACCGTCATGCAAGTTTTTATAATTTTTTTATATTGTTTTTCACGAGTGAGATATCTTTCTTATAACTATTGCCATGGATGAGTGTGTAATCAAATTATTTTTAAGAAAAAAGGTCTCAATTATAACTCTTCATCCATTTTGAATTATAAGCACTCCTTTTGGCATGATTTATACTCATAATCTAATTTATTATGAGACTATTTCGTTCTGTGTTGGATAGTGTATTGTTTGCAAATTAAAATGAGTTATTTTGATGTGACTGCTATCTTAAAATTTTGATGACATAGTATGAGGGGGGGGAGGCACTATTATCTAATGTGTTTTAGGGATTTAGTCTATTATACTGGCCAAGAGTTAAAAATACTAAGGGGCATAAGTAGAATTGCTAAAGTAGTAGCGCGCAGAAGGATTGCGAAATCAGCTGAAATTTTTCTACGCACTAATACTTTTGTTTATTCCACTTGTTTTTTAGTAGCTCTACCGTGAGTTTCTGATTTTTGATCAAAATTGAAATAAAACTTACGCATTTAGATGAACGATTTCTTCTTAGTTAAGGATTCTTACCGGGTGCTTGACATCTCATTTGAAAGCTGTGGGTCTAGGCTCTTTAATCCATTCCTTATTTCATGTAATATTCAAGAAGTTATTTAAGTACAAAGGATTTGACTGACTTTTATGCCTACTCCCGCACCCTACACCCCCAGGAGTCCCTTTAGGTTAAAACAAAGACTGGAAATGAAATTTGCATAAAAAACACTAGCCAATCATTATTTTTAATGCACAAAATGAGTATCTTTTTAAGGCTTAAATTGAAGTTGAAGTTGGAAAATGGGCCAAATTAGCTGGAAAAGTAGAGTCTCATTTCTCGAAAACCGTCGAACTCTCGGGAAAAAAATTTATATATTTGATATCAAAGTGCAAAACTGAATAACTTTTATTATAAATATACCCCTTAAGATTTTTGACATTTCAAATTTGTTGACCTGTGTTATTAAAAGGAGTAGAAGTTAGATAGCACGAATTCGGATACCTTTAATTTCTAGGTACTTTTGTTGAACCTTAAACTTGTTTTATTGATGGAAGTAAAAAATCATATAATTACTAAAAGACATGCAAAAAAATAATAACATAAAAAGAGCAACAAAGAGCCTTTTTGTCCCTACAAGAGAACCAACCTATTAAGTCGAGTCCCTTCCCCCATTATCTTGATCTATTTCTAATAATAACTCGAATAAATTCTCAACAGAAACTTTACACCTTTCCCCTCTCCTCCTTATTTAAGGCATTCACAGGCCACAGAGTATCATTTGAGTCAGCACACACTTGATCAAAATATCCTTTTGTTAAATATTCAACTTTTTACATTTCTGCGTTGAATAAAAATATGAAAATGTCTCAAAGAGCGACGTACATTTATTTTTGCAAATTAGCAAAAAAAAATAATATTGAAAATAATATAGAAATTATTATATTAATGAAGTGTGCTTTGTTATTTTTTTTTTTCGTATATCTTATTTTTCCACTGTAACACGAATTAAAGTACTAGGGAATATACATATGCAATTTAGATAAGTTCCTTTAATTGTTCATCATACCTTGAACAAAATTGACTGATTCAAAAATTTTATGAGACATTAAATTTTATGCAAATAGATCCAGTCTTTTGCAAAAATCAAAACTTGTTATGCTTGATGGAAACTTAAAAAAAAAACAAGGTAAAAAAACAAAAAACCTGTTTTATATATGTATATATATATCTATATATTCTGGTAGGTTTATGGCATTCATCACAAGACTATTAAATTTGCTGAAGGACATGCATACGAGATCAAATAAGAAGTTATTGGGAAATGTTTCGTTATCATCCCATGGATACCCTTTTTATTAATTAAAGTTAAAATGTTTCCAGTTCTATTAAATTCTATGCATGGACATGGAGGAACTCTTCATACATATTCATGTTACCCTTTCTGTGTAATTTATTATTATTATCATTACAAAAGAGTGGATTCATGAGTAAGACGTGATGTTCATCACGTCTTTTCAATCTACAAAATTGATAACAAGAACATTCTTCATCATTGTATATATAATTTTATTAAATAAACATTTTCATATTTCCAAGTCACGTAAACATCAAAAATCATGTACATAAAGATGACTAATTGATTGATTACTATATATTATACCTATAAGAGGCTCGTCATCAGACAAATTTGTGTATTAATTATTATTATTATAAACTAAAGTATAACATTTTTAATGTAATATTATTTAGAATATATAATTCAAAGCATTGAAATGTTTCAAAAATGTGTAAAAACTCAAATTTTCAAATGTTAAAAGTCATAAAATATAAAAAATTTTGTTTGCAAATTATCTTTACATTAATGGCTCATCAACACCAATGCAAGTTGGGTAGATTTTTTTTCATCAAAAATGAGTTTAAATAACACTTATATATTCTTTAACTAATTTTTTGCAATTTTTATTTATAAATTATTTTGATTAAGCGTTGATTTTACTCATTAGAGCAAAATCCCGGTAACAGTTAAAAAATAATAGTTTCTTATTTGTATATATAATCATATTTGAGTTTGTAATATGATAATTACAAATGTGTTCTTGATACACAAACATAATTAAATAATGGTAATAAAATTAATTATTTCCCCCATAAAATATTTTTTTAAATCTTGAACAAATATTTGACTCACTTTTATGATCTTCTTCATAATTATTTTTGAGAGCACAAAGGATTAAATATTTCTATGTATTTATTATCTAACTGAGATCATTATCCTTGTTAAGTTATATTTTTTTTAATTGTCTAAATTCCTTGTCTCTGACATTGGTACATACTTGTACTGTATTGGCCTCTAGTGTGGTACATCAAATTACATAGAACCACAGAAATTTAAAAAGGAACATTGAGAAGCAATCAACGCCAAATAAATCACACACGTGATCCAAGTTTTGTTTGATCTCAGAGGCATAGTTTTCTCAACGTTTTGTATCGAAATCTAAATATGTCGAGTACTACGGAGTACACTCGAGTTCCGAGTTTCTACTCCAGTTATGTACATATGAAATACATTCATACGAGGCCATGTTTAATATTTTAATAATACAATAATAGTATTACATAGTATTTTTTGGCTAGTTGTTTTATAGCCGTCTGAAGATGAGATTCTAGTGAACGATAAGATTTTGGAAGGGATACAAACACGATAGGTTTATAAATACCTCAGGCAAATATTATAAATGTATATATATATATATATATCTTTTTAGACAGGCAAATTTTCTTTAGACACATCTCTAAACATCCTTTAGAGCCTTTTAATATACGTATCTGGCTATAACTGTGTCAAACGGAAGGAAAGGATTTCAATATATTTTCAAATAATACATTTATGGATTACCATAATTATGAGCCATTTACATATCCACAAATAAAGTATCATATGTCTTGAATAAAATAAAATAATCAATATAATCAATCAAAATTTGATTGGTTCTTCTTTATTTTAAAGAGACGTTAAACTCGTTTAATGATGCTATAGTTTGAATTTTAATAGTTGCCATAATATATATGTTACATCATATTTAATATGATGCTACAGAAATAGTTACCTAATTCGATAATATGTAAAGCCAAACCAGTCGTGAACATAAGCCCAATGTGTACATACATGAAAGCACGTGAAGGTCCACAAAATATAGAATAGCTTTAATTTATAGTCTTATTGTAAAAGTTATATAATCGGTTGAGTATGGGCTCTAAATATAAATGATAATAGACTCTAAAAATTTTATAGTGGACAAAGCATCATGCATCAAATGTATTTGATGTTTGATTATGGACTAAAAAATTACATCAAGAAACAAAATGATTCCCTTTACAAACTGGAAATTCAAGTATTGGACTTGGGTTGGTTTTCTGCAAAAAAAAAAAAAAATATTTTTGAAATCTTAATCAAACTACTTCCATTCATAGAGCAAAAGATAGAACAGGTTTTACTCAAACGAGAATTTTTAAATTGAGTTAAAACTTTCTTTTTTTAATGGTGTATTTGATAGTTAATAATTCTTCTTAAGTTTTTTTTTTTTCGTTTTTTCATTAGAAATATTTTATTATCTTTTAATATTTGAATGTATATACTCAAAGTATATTTTCAAGATGGAACTTTGATGATGTAGTGTAAATATACAGTATCATGTAACGCTATTATTCTAAAGAGTGAGCCATCAGAAAAGAGGCATTAAAAAACAAATCAATTTCCCATTAATAGTAACAAATCTTTTTTTATTATTATTTCATTTTGAATGCCCTTAGATGAAGGTTCCATAAGATTTTTTTGGTAAAATTATTCCCTATTTTTAATAACTAATTATAAATAAACACCAATTTTTTGTAACATGGCGTCCTCTTCATGGCGGTTTTTTTTTTTTTTTTGCAATTTCTGAAGTCAGGGAAAATACGTACAAAATTTCAAACTTACAATTTCCTCTCTCCCAAAAAGAAGAAAAACAGACAAATGACTACGTAATTAAAGCATTAAGCGATTGAAGCCTCAAATCTTTTCAAAAAAAAGGTAAAATATTTGACTATAATAAAGTTCTTTAAACATAAATCTATGAATTTTTCCAAGAGATTAATATGAAAGTTTTTCCATACGAAAATGTTAATGTTAAGCCAACATTAAACATACAAAATTTTATACTCATATAAAAAGTACAATACATAAAAGTTTTTATAGATGAGTAAAAAATAAATAAAATGAATTAAGAAGAGTTTTTTGAACTTCAAAGTTGAAATATAAATTATTTATATTCTATTAATGTAAGTCATATCCGATTTTTCTTAGAAAAAAGTTGTTTATAGTAAATCTTTGTAAACAGGTTATTTTATAAGATTATGTGCATCTATTTTAACGTTCATTGACTTATTTTATTATGAATTCTATATGAGGACCACTTGTGCAAAAAAAAAAAAATTACAACCTCGTAAGTTATATAATAAATTTATATAAAAAAAACGACATCCAATTTAGAAACAGAGAATACAAATAAAATATGAAAAATACATATGTCTTATATATATTCTGCCAGATGTAAATAAGAGTGTTAGAAGTAACACCGTTACTTTTACTGTAACGAGGTAACTTATTTAATTTGTTTCTTTTCTCTTTTATCTATTTACATTAAAAACCGTATAGTTTGAATAATTCCATGTGAATAAGAGTGTTATAAGTAACGCCGTTACTTTTTCTGTAACGGGGTAACTTATTTAATTATTTATCTTTCTTTTTTATCCCTTTACTTAAAATCACCTCCCCCCCTCCTTTCATTTGAGTAATTCTATGAGCCTCATATCTGATTGTCTTCTATGTCATCATTGATTTCTAATTTACTCTATTTATCATTGAGTACAAAATAAAATAAAATTGATTAAAGTAACAGGCCCGTTACTTTTACTATCATACCAGCAATTTTAATTTTGCAACACATGATATGTAAATTTAATACTAAAAAAAAATAGGAAATTTAGAAATTTCCTGCCTCAAATTTATATCCTGTATTGCCCAAAATATCCTTCATTTAAGAACAGGAACTTCTCTATTATTTAAATTTTGAGTCAAATCTGTGTTAACTTCATTAGACAGGAAATGACGACATATATGACGATAGTCAGACATAATAAATTTTTTGAATGCTTTGTCTGGCAAAAACAAAACTTTTATCTTTCTGAGAAAAAAAACGAGACATAATGTGAGAAAACAAAACGAAATGTGACGTAACATGAAGAACTAGCTCTGACTTGACAAAAAAAAATACACATTGTTCTTAATAAAAGTCATTAAATTTTGTCTCTTCTTGATAAAATACTATTTATATAAGCAGTACGAATTGTGACGAAACGAATTGAAATATTACTAATGAAATGGGAACAAAAATGTTTTTTTAAACATTTTTAGGTTAAATACACACAAAGGTCTAATTTTATAGCCTATAAATATACCTAAAAGTTAGTTGCAATCTAAAAAATTAAATATATATCTTTTTTGTTAAATCTAGTTTTAAATCAAATACAAATAAGAGCGATGCAATTTTTTAAAACAAGGTGATGCTATTATCCAAATACAAGATCGTATCTTGCGTTCGTTCACTTAATACTTGGTATAAGGTCACACAATGTAGAACCAGCGGAAACCGATTTAAAAACCTATTGTTCTATTGTATATTAATTATGACTCAATAGTCATCATTTGTTTATAAGAGACTTTGAATAGAATTGGATTACACTTATGTCAATTGCAAAACCGACATTAAAAAGGTCTTTTATGTTTTCATATTTTTTGTTTTTTGAAAGAGGTAACGTTGATCCTTGAAGGTAAAATGTTTGCCCTCGGTAGAAAATGACATCAAATTGTCTCTTTTTCGTAAATAAACTAATCTTAATATATAAAGTTCTTCATCAATTGGACCACTAAGGATACATTGAAAGACGCAAAATTGGATTGATCCAATAAAAACTGACAACAAATACATATCAATATGTGGGGTCAAGGATAATTCATCGACCATCCATTCATCTATTTGTAAACTCATCAATGAAAAAATTCATCGACATTTGTCTCCCAATGAATACTTTCAACAGCCTCGAGTAATTGTGTATACCTATTGCAGCCTCTGGTTAGATTGTTAACCATATAATGAACTAGCTTTTCATTATAATTTGTCGTTTCCTATTTGAGTGCTTCTTTACATTCGTCAAGTTCACATCATTTAGTAATTATTTTAAATTTGATTAACTTTAATAGAAATAAACCTTATTCTAAACCGTTGTTCTTGCTTCGTTCGATTCGCAAAGAGAATGGTTTAATAGGTTAAAGGAGCCTCTGTTAACTTGGAATAACAAAGCAACACTCTTTAAAATCTAAAAATACATCTAATTTGTTTTTTTTTGTAAGAGTTTCAAAGTATTTGGTTGTCGTACATTTTTGGATATACAAGTCCTAAATATGTTATTAAAATAATAATTTCCCCTATTTTATACACAAAATTTCTTTATAGTATCTTATTCTGGTCGGTATCTTTATGTGAAAAACCCTGCCAAGCAAATTTGCTCTAAGCTGATGAAAGTATTCACTGGGAGAAAGAAGTTGATGAATTGATGGTTAATGAATTTATCCATCAATGAATTGATGATCGATGAATTTACCTATGGATGAACTGATGTCGATGAATTTATACCGGACACCCAATATATGTAATGTAAACATGCATCAATTTTATTTAATGCAAAAAAAAATAATGTAATTTGATAAAATTACCATAAATTTGTATTGCAAAAAAAATATATAATGTAAAAGTTATGTTCAAAATTTAGAATAAGGGAACGATATTGATTGCATCAATTTGCAAGTAAATTTAGATTTTAAATAATCAACACATTAATATAAACTATATAGGAATAAAACGCTGAATTGTTAAGTTTTTTATTATTATTTAAATAAAAAACTCTGCAAATTAAAATCTCACAAATTTTATATTTCATGTAAATGAACAATTTTATCTTGTGACTACTTCCCAAAAATTTAACAATTCTTTGTTTTTCTTCAAATATGATGCATGTATTTTAGTAAGGTATTCTTAAGCAGGTAAAAAGGTCAAAGAAAAGGCCACTTATTTGAGTAGCTAAGAAAATTGATTTGTTTGTTAGAGAGTATACAACATTGCATCAATTGATTTCTGGTCTGTGGTTTGTAAGATTGATTTTGGTCTTGACACCAATTTTTGAAGGTCCCTGTATAGACTCCGTAGAGCCGTGATCTCAAGACGAAAGCTAGGAGATTAAAATTATAAATAAGACGTTTTTCCTTTGGAGTATTGGAATGTAATTTATCAAGGTTTGAATTAATGTCTGATACTGAGACAACACTGGGTTGAGGTAATTATTTTACTCTTTTTGTATGTAATAATGAATTCCATTACTAAAAGGTTTTTGAAATGTATTTACAGCCGTTGAATCTAATATTAGAAGGAGCTGCGTCTCCTCTCTGGGATATTTCTACTATATCTTCGACCCTGAATGGACCTTAATATCTCTACATAGCCCCATATACGACACCTAACTAATTTCTAATAGAGTGAGAAGTGATTGGGCCTACAATGGCCCATTTATGAATATATACTTTTAAGCACATTATTATTACCTATATTTGTTTTTTTTATCTTTATGAAAGACTTTACATAAACCAAATAAATTTCTCAACTCTTATCATACACACACACAAAATAAAGTGACTTGAAAGGGAAAATAATGTATTTAAACCTTTTCAAACAAATAAATAATCATTATATGTCATAAATATCGTTTTAAAACGATATTTTCTTTACTATATGACTTCTTTTTTAATATCCTTATTAAATTTATACTATTTTTTTTTTTTTCAAAACGTAGTCCATTAATTGTAGTCTAATAAAACTTAAGTTGTGTTCTTCAAAAGTACTTTAAATAAAACTGAATTCTCAATTGATTTCTCTTTTTTTTTTTACATATTTCCATCAAATCAGTAATTAATTTATTTTAGTTTTTTCTAACCATCAATTATAGTATATTCATTGATTTTGTCTACTTTAATTCCAGCTTTCTAAGCATACTTAAGATATATTAAATAAAAAGGAATCCAGAAAAGTACGTTATATAGTCATAAGTAGCTAAATTAAAATCATTATTACATAATTTCGTACTAAATAAAGCAATATAATATTTCATTGAACCAATTATAAAAAATATGGAAATATACATATCAAAGTTATTTTGTACATATACACAGTAGGACTCCATTAATATGGATTTAATGTGGCCAATATCGATACTTCTTTTTCGTTTACACAGACCTTTGCAATCCCAGTCAAATTTACCACACAAAAGCCCAAATATGGACCCCTGTATAATTTTTTTCACGACCAATTATTTTAGTGATGGTGGATGTGGCCACAGTAATGTTAGTTTTTTAGTTTTTTAATACAATAAATGACAGTTAAAAGTGCTGTCAAATAGATAAAATTGATTGTGAGAGTAGAAAATAGTTATTAAGGATGATTGAACTTTCTAAAATGGCTGCACTGGTTTGTGTTTATAATGGTTAAATGCTTAAAAATCTAAAATATCGTTCTTCCTCTAAACAAATTGTAGTTTTTTTCTCTTTAATTCTTTTTAAATTGTTTTTTTGTTTTTAAAGTAGATAATATATCAGGTATATTCGATAACTTTGGTCGATCGCCAAATAACATAAACCGGCCTAAAATCTGCCAATTTAATCGGCTTTTCCAAATTATTGAGTAGACCAAGATTTTCTAGACCGTCTCTTATTTTTTTATTGGTACCTTCATGGAAATTTACTCATTAAAACTTGGTCAAACTTTTTAAACATATATATATATATATATAATTTTTATTTTTAAATGAAGAACTTTTTAAAAGCTTTAAATAAGTAATTATCAAAGTAATTTCATAAAGGAACCTAAAGGTTTTTCATATATTTATAAAACCATTTTTCCTACACTAATAGTTTTGTTAAAAAGGACCTTATTTCCTTTCATAATTTTGTTCTAAATTAATAAAATTATATTACATAATTTTTCATTCAGACTCAAAAATAGAATAATATTGAATATGTAATCCTCTCCAGAAGTGACCTTTTCTTTTCATTATTAATTTTGAAGTTTACCTACATATATTGACGGATTGAGTATTAGTTATTTATACTAATATAATTAGATTTTAAAAGAGTATAAGGTATAACATTAACTCGTGAAGTTATCACATGAGTAATCCCCAACCTTTTGTATAGCCATGGAACAGTATTACCTCTCTCTCCAAGAGAAGGGCGTCATATTAAACAATAGTATAATATTTAAAAAGGGCTAATACATGACTCCAGAGATAGATGGATGAGGGCCACTATTCCACATAATTCAGTGAGCCCTAATTTTGTGTTTTCTGAGCGGTTTTTTGAAACAGTGCTTCTCAAACGTATCGACTAGCACTCCTAACCCTCCCCCTTCCTCAGATTGTATTAGAACATATGCGCCCTTTTTTTTTTCTTCATTCTAACAAAGGGAGTGTTCCTAATTTCGTTGTTGGTACTTGTTAAAGTCATTTGCGCGCGCTCACCCTCTCTCCCGTACTTCACGCATTCCACAGTTTGAGAAGCTCTTTTCAAAGGAATTAAACACAACAATATCCAAAAACAGTATGGATAATTGATTCCACACGGTGGTGTTCAGGTTTTGATTTTAAGAGGACCCCTTGTAGGCTATTTGTCAAAATGACATCCCCTTAACAATTCTCTCTCTTTCTTTTTTTAAATGAATCTTGTTTTGTCAATTTGTGTTAATAAGTTCATACATCTGCTACCCCTTGAAAATATTCAGTGCAAGAAGAACATGCTTTGACACTCCAATTATTTACACTATTCTACGAGAAAAAGTTATAACCTTAATCTAAGAGTTCCTGGTATTTCCACGAGTGAAATTGTATTTTTTATATTTCTTTTTTGTAGCATATTTATCGAAAAATGGTTTTATAACTTATTTGAAGCAGCAGAAGACTATGGATTAAATAGTTCTTAGAATAGATTAATAAGTCAGTTAATCATGCAAATATGAAGAAACACTGATGACAAGGGATATGAAAAATAAGTCATGACACATAAAATATTTTTTTCTCATATTTATTGAAAAAACACACATTTTTTCAAATATTACTACAAATTTTATTTTATTTATAAATTTTTTTTCTGGATCATATTTTTTAAATGCTAGGAATTAAAGAACTCATTCATAAGCCCAGCTAAGAAATTCATATATTAAATCTCGTGGACAAAAAAATTAGAAAAATGAAAACTATATCAATCCAGAGTTCCTTCCTACGCCTTTCATTACCGAATTGAGTACTTGGACTGAGTCAGTTTATTGCCATGCTGAAATACATGAAAAAGTTACTGAAGTTATTCAAATACAGCTGTTTGCATCAAAAAAATATTTGTTCTTATTCAAGAGAAACTCTAAATAGCTCTAAACAGGTCTTTATCAATGACAACTTCAAGTTTTATTGAGAGTATCATATATTTCATTTGAACGATAGTTTTATCAGCGTTGGCACATGATACGGGAGGGAAAGGGGCCCTCTGTTCCTCAGATTTACTACATTAAACAAATATATTTCCAGTATGATCCCTTAAGGAAGCACCTTAAAAACATTACAAAGCATTCAAAGAGCAAAAGTTAAAATTGTTACTCTCTGGTGAAGTACAGCTTTAACAAAAATGATCAGGTTCTGAATGTCAGAAACAAAGAATTTTTTCTGTTAGTTTTTTTGAATAAAACTTTTGATCAAAAATAATGTATTTTAACACATTTTTACAGGCATATATATTTATTTAGATAAATTACTTATGTAATAAGTATTTTGCTTCAAAAACTTAAATATTTTTCCAATGTCTACTCGTAAATAAATATTAAATCATGAACACAGAGTTCAGTAATATTTGTGAAAACCTTCAAATGTGTCAGTTAGGAAGAAACCCCATAGACCCTATGCAAATATTAATGTCCTATGAATAATTTTATGAAATGTATTTTAAGATTTGAAGTAAGAATATTTGTACATTGGAATTACGTTGTAGGTAAATGAAGTTTATAAAATTACATGGCAACATGTTATTGAACAAGGGCTTAAAAGCTAACAGGTAATTATATATGTATATATATATACATATATTGAACCTAAAAGTCCGATAGTGCTGAAATATATATTCAATCATCTTGAATTTATTGTTATAAGTTAAAAAGATTGTCAACAGTTGACTTTATAATTCTTCTCTCTCTCTCTCTCTCTCTTATTAAAGCTCAAATCATAAGCCACAGAACATTGTTTTCTTAGAAGCATACTATTTCAAATTTACTTGTTGTTTATTATGCAACCTATTGATTTCTCACGGTGTTATTTCTTTAAGACGGCATTCATAAAAGACGTTGACAGTTTGTGAGTATTTTGGACCCACAAAATATTTTTATGGATCTTACATATATTGTACTATAAGTCAGTGGCTACCAAACTTGTTTTACGTCAAGGCTCATTCATGAGATACTCAAACCCAGGGGATGGTGCACTGCGGCACAAAACTTTGGTCTTTTTACGGAGGTCAATGCTATAATATATGGAGCGCACCCGTAAAAGCTACAATTGTACCAAAAGCATTGTTTGATAACCACTGTGTCTGGCTTCTTCTTTTTTTTTTTTTTTTTTTTTGAGGGTTTTTGTAGAAATTGTTTTTTCTTATTTTGCTCCTTTTTTTTTAAAAAAAAAAAAAAAAAACATTCTAAATTTGCAGTCCTCAAAAGGAAAAAGTCCTTTTAACTATGTATTGTCGAGCATCGTCTTTCGACTGACTTTTTATCCCCCACCCCTTGTCGTCAAACATCATCTATAGCCAACTCCCTTACCTTTGCTACCGACATCGTTTATATAGTTGTCTTTTAACAGAAATTTTTTTTAGGCTTTATTTCTGGACATTTTTCCTCGGATCTTTCTCTGCATTAGCTATCTTAATGTTGTTTGCTAGTCAAATTTACTCTTATTCATTTAGTTTCCTACATTTAAATGAAGAATAAACTCAGATGTTAGGAAATAACTACCAGTTAATTTTGAACCCTTTTTCTTTCTCTTTTTAGAAGAGAAAAGACTGAGAGATACAATGTAGAACACATTATCATGTATTCAGTTGAAAAAAAGGAGATAATGTACTGTAATGGCCCAAAATAAAGTTATCCTGCAAAATCAAAAAAAAAAAAAAATCAAATCTCTATGGAAAATAAAAGAAAGTCAGTATTGTAGTGTTTTAGTTAATAAAAGTTCTAAAAGACGAGATCTATCTGAAAAACCACATCTCCATTGCCTTTTGACTTTCTTTTTTATCTATATTCCAATGTAAATAATTAATTATTTAAAGTACTAGGAAAATATTTTTTCTTTATGTAACATATAAAGTGAAAGTTTTTTTCTTTTTATATAAATGGTATTTGAAACAAAATTGATCAGTCCCCTTCAAGTTTGAAATATTTGTTCTCAATTATAAGATTATAATTCCGTCAAAGAGAAATAGAATTATTTTCTCTAATCAAATGATATGTATCGATCTAATAAACTATTTGTGATGGAATTAGATAATAAAATGTTTTAACTGCTACTTCTGCAATTAAAAAATATAGTTTTAAAGGGTATTCATTCATGTGGGCAAAAATACATTTCACAAAATGGAGTCATTGGTTTAACTTTATTCCATCTTTTGAAAAAAAAAAAATGAATAAATAAATAAAAACACAAATAAGAGCCTCACTATTACGTCAAATCTGATCATATTTCAACAAGTAGAATCTCGAGGGAAAAAAATGAAAAAGATTTTGTAAATAGTGTGACAATGAAGGGCAGAAAGGAAAAATTGAAAAATAATTATGGATTTATTTTATATTTTTAAACGAAACCTCCGTATTAACTACACAGTATGAAAATGCAATGGTATATAAAAAACATAGACAACTCCTATGTATTTTTTGTCAGCTGTTGATTACATGTCATCTCCTAGGATAAATCCCTTTATATCAAATTATCCCTACTACTAAATGAAAAATAGTTCAAGGGTGAGAGAGAACGAGGTTCATTGGAGGAAAGTTCCATAGTTGGGACGAATGGGCTAAGTAGGTACCATATAGTTTGAGCCTGTGTTTACTTTCTTTTTAAGGAGGAAAGGTTGAGTGAATCCATGGGGTTTGCTCTGTGAAAATCATGCAAAATAAATTTACACTTACACATGACGAGCTTTTTGGGATAACCAAAAAACCCTATCTATTCTCCTTTCAGCTGTTTTTCATCAGTGATTTTGATTTAAAGCAGCTGACCCTACGTGTTATGAACCAAAAAGGGTATTATTATTATTTAAGATTTTGATATATAAAAAATATATTAAATCTAGGATTGCGCGCCCTTTTTTTGAAATTGTGAATATTATGCAAGTATTAACGATTGATTGGTTGAATTTATAAATGATTAGTATATCTAAATAATAACTCTGCTCAATATTAAAAAGTTAGCAACAAGGAAAATACGTTTTTCCAAATTTTTCCTTTTCCTTTTGTGAGTCGAGGTTGCGAGTGAACAAAAAAGCCTTCGTGACATACAATGACAAGTTCATGTCATTGTGTTATCATGTCATTCATAAATAACATGACTTATTGTTTGAGTAAATGATACAATAATTTTATAATCCTGAGGATATAATTCGAGCTTATATTGATGGGAATAAATATGATAAGACATGAACTTATTGCTTTAGAGTTTGCTTGAATTTTATCGCTGAGACTCTTGACTCGACTACAACTCGTATCAAAGCTATGAAACTCGGCTCCAGAATAATGCACATAAATTCAAAAGTATGTACATATGTAATTGGCTCAACTGTTAATCCATTATTATCTAGCTATCCCTTCTGTCAAGGCCTATTTTTGATGCATAGCCAATATACATGTATGTTTGTGAGATCGAATGAAAAGTGGATAAGTATCTTTGAAAATCAAATCCATTACGTAAATTATTTCTTGGTAAAAGGAAAAGAAAAACATGTTTCCTATTTAGCTATAAACTCATGACAAAGGATCACAAATATAGAGTGTTTATACGTGACGTCATCATCATGAAAGTTGACCATTTTGAATGAATCACCAAAAACAAACAACTTTTATAAGAATAAAAATCATTTTTCCTACACAATAGTTGAGAGTTTTTTTTTCATTTTTAATGCCTTGATTAGATAAAGTTTTTAAATTAACTTTTTTTTCTTCATTTATTCATGTTACTTAACTGATATGTTGTTTTTAGTTCGTTCAGTTACATGTCTTTTGGCCTTCAATTGCTCAGTTAATAGAGCGGTGGACTATATATGGAACTTATGTTAACTAAGTCGTTGGTCCAAATACGACTAACTTCATATGCTTCAAACATGGCGTCACTCATTTTGGCATCATAAGAGCAATCTATAACGTCAGCAAAAATATAGATTGATACTGAATTTCACAAAATTGAGTGAATCAAGCTCCTTTAAAACTTTTAAGTAAATTGTTTATTATGAAAAGACTGTTAAATTTGTACATATAACTGATTTTATTATCCATACGTATAATTTCTTGGTATAATTTTATTCATTTAAGAGTAAAAAAATACCAAGATTATAAAATCGTTACAACAGAGCATACTTTAATCCCTGTTTAATATTATTTTCTTGAAACTATGTACAAAACATTATTAATATTTAAGAAATTAAATTATTAATTATTACTATAACTATATAACTAAAAATATACATATACATTTTGTTAAAACGTTATAAGAACTTTTCGTAATAATGTAATTTGTATCACAATGCAATTTATATTGTACCTCGCAATCTTTTCTTTTAAAAAAAGATAGGAAATAAATGGTAGAATGATAGTTGGACAACTGTGGAACTATTTTTGATTAAATAGAAAGTAAATGTTCACAGTTTAGCAAGAGATTTATTCGAGTTCAATCTAGCTGAGCAAAAAATCGTCTAATTAACAATTTTATAATATAAATTTATTTTACAAATTTCTAATATAGTTAAATAATAAAATCATTCAAAATGTAAGCTGAGTCAAATTTAGTTCTGGGAAAATTGGCAAAAATAAATATATTGTATATGCAAATGAAATTTTGGCTTAAAGATTTAAAATTTTAAAACATTTTGTTGCAACTCATGCTTATCAAATGAATCAAAATAATGATCGTTATATTCAGTACATTTATTTCTTTATACTCATTTATCTTTCCTTTATGTTGTAAAATATACATTTTAAAGAAATTTAAAATCAATCAGTTTTAATGATTGTTTATTCAACTAAAAAAGTTACAAAATCAATTTCAAAAATCTACCAATTTTTAGAAAACTCATAATGAGTCCACCATTATATATTGTCTTCCTTTAATATTAACAAATCTTTTGATTTTATTACAGAATTTCAACAAATAAAATAATATTACTGGCCTTGATTTCTATAAGAAGGTAGAAATTCCCAAAGGTTGAGTGTTTATAGTAATAAAACAAATTGTTCCGAATTTGTTAATAATTTAAAAAATCTCCTGTATAAATACGGTTATGACTTGCAACGGATTTGGAGGGATATCTATCTTTATATAGGGTATTTAAACGAATATACCCTTGTTTAATATCTACATCTCCTTATTAATTAATTATGCAAAGAAACTTTTTATGCAAATTTTATATTTTTTAAATTATGATTACTTAAGCATGTACTTTACAAATGAAGGAAGAAGAAAATAACATTACGTACACCTTTTGTTCATTAATTAGTTATTCATTTATTCAACTTAACAAAGTATGTAAATTAGTAAAATATGCACGTAAATACTACACGAATTAATTTATTATCATTACATAAATTTGATTCAAGTCTTTCAAAAGTTCATTAAGGGGAAAGCTTATTTCTTTTGAAAGTATTAGTTTTATTAAATAATTACTTAATTGAGCTAATTGATGTAGAAAAAGTCGATAAAAAGGATTGTTAATTACTTTTAAATAGAAAAAGCATTACTTCTTATGAATCTAATGATAATGGGTCTAATTTATCATAATATTTCTTGATATTTACTGTAAAAACGTGTTTAAAAATTGTTTTAAAACATCAAACACAGTTGCATATTGATCACTGAGCATATTTTGCTCAAAAAAATTGTTTGTAAATCGAGCATTTCAACAAAATTTAAATATCATAAGTTTTTATCGTTTCATTTGCTGTTCTGTTCTCTATTAATAATAACAAATCTGCTTCATAATTTCTTTAAAATAAAATATAATTAATATCACAGGGGCCTAGAATGGCTGAAATGTTCAGTTATACTATTTTAAAGATATAATAACTAGATTAAATATAAAAATAAATTGAGACTGGTCCTTAAATTTAAATAAAGCTTATTTACATACTTCCATTTAAATGTTTTTTTGTAGTTAAATTGCTCAAAAAGATGCAAATATATTTACCTAATTCGGCAAAAGCTGATTTATTTGCCCCAAATATCTTATAACTACCTAGGATTTTATTCTTCCCAAGGATACTATGTGCATATATTGAGTGTATAAATTTAGCTTTACTATGTTTCATTCTGGAGGATACCATATTATGTAGGTACATGAGTATCTTGCAAAAGAGGGAGGCATAAGATTGATTTATTGTTAGATAATAAAACTATGAGGAGAAAAGGGATATTTGAAAGAGTTAGACCAATTCCCTAGATCAGATACTGTGTGTCAAAATGATCACCAACAACAGTTTACGTATAATAAAAATCTGGCTCTTCAAATTTCTAAAATTAGGATACTATCGATATAGATCTTTTGGGATCGAATGTATTTGAGGATTAGAAAACGTTTAATGGAGTAATTCGCAGATTTTTTCCCCTTCAAAATAACTTTTAAGATCCCAGTACAAATAATTTTTACAAAAGCCCATCTATGGTCACTTCAATTACTGCCTTTTTTTTCCTCAAAATTCATAAATAAGAATCATCAGTCAACATTTTGAAAAATGACACCCTGAATTATTTTTAGGTTTTGATTCTAAAAACACGTAGGACTTTTTACCCGTTTTTAGCTTTTTAATAAAATAAAAGAAAGTTAAAACGGATGTCATACACTTTAAATTGCATGGGAATGTCAGAGAGATTAAAATATTAATTAAAGTTGAAAGAAATTTCAGAACTTGTTGCACTGTCCATGCATGGGGACTCAATGTTTAAGTACTTCACTACATACTTTGATACAATTGATCTCAAATGTCCTGAGCAGTAATTTTAAATACCTGCATTGTCATGAAAATGATTGTCAAACATTCATTTTACTGATCATCTACTATTCACTGTGCTTATAACAACCTAATAGTTGCGCAGGAGTCCGACGATTTTTGAGAAATCGGACCCCACTTTCTTAGCTTTTTTCTCCCATTTTCCAACTTCATCTTCAAATTAAACCTAAAAGGCTACTTATTTGGTGCATTAAAAAATAATGATCCGCTAATTTATTTAATGCAAATTCAATTTCTAGCCTTTTTTTGACCTAAAGGAACTCCTGGGAGCGTAGGGTGCGGGAGTAGGCCCAAAAGTTGGTCAAATCCTTTGTACGTAAATAACTCCTTGAATATTACATGAAATGGATCAATAAGGAATGCATAAAAGAGCTGAGATTTACAGCTTTCAAACAAGATGTCACTCACGGTAGAGCTACAAAGGTAATAGGTTTCAGAAGGATTAACAAATCAGCTGAAATTCTTTTGCACGCTACTTAGTGTATAAAACTAAATAACTTTTATTATACTTATACCCCTTAGGATTTTTGACTGTTGACCCGTGTTGTTATAGATTCAGCAATATAATTCAATTACATTTTAGGCAAAAAATATTTTAAGATTTATTTCCTTTTTTTTTTTTCATTTGCTTTTGCCAAAATGATGAAAACAAAGGACTGAAAATAAAAAAAAACTTTTATTTTCTGGACGAGTAGTTTGAAACTCGTAATTCAATTGTAGGTAATTCAATTTTACAAAAAAAAAAACTGTTGCAAAGAATCACATATTTTCTAATCATTAGACTCAACAATGAGATAATTTTATATTTTTTTTTTTATTAGAAAGTTTGTATCCAAGGTAATTTTCTAAGTAAAATTTATCAGGAGTGGCACATTGTTTCAATTTGAAAGGGTTTGGACAAGGATGGAATTTTCTACATTCTGAGGGATATCAAGGCATTATAACACACTATGATTGTCTCAAAATCCACCTTCTAATCCTTCAAACCTCATTTTGTACTCAAAATCAACCTTCAACGACCTGAAAAACCTCAGAGGCCAGCATAAATTAATATGTATCTTTTTTGGGGTCAGATTACCCTTGTTCCGTGATGCTCGGTCAAACAAACAAACGAACAAAGGGACTCGTGCTATATCACGAAGAGCTTTTTTGTTCACTCGCAACCTCGACACACACAAGGGAAAGGAAAAATTTGGAAAAACAACTGGTAGCTACCCTTCTGCATTTTCCTTGTTGCGAACTTTTTAATATTGGGCAGGGTTATTATTTATATATACTTGTCATTGATAACTTCTGCCAATATACAGCTCAAACACTAATACCTGTTTATTATTCAATAATTCAAAAAAAGGACGTGCAATCCTTGATTTAATATATTCTTCATATATCAGTATCATAAATAATAATAATACCTAGCAATGTAAATCATATGCAATGCGGGCGTGTGATAAAAAAGTGGAGTTGGCTCTTCAAACAGGTCTTTTTGTTTTCCGAAGCTGTTATCATTATTTTTTTTCCCTTAAGAAGGTAGCATCAACTTTACCTCAACAAAATGTTTTACAAGAAAAGAACAGTCTGCAAAGATTATATCATGGTGAGGAACAAAGGAAAAATTAAAAAATGGTTATCATGCATTGAGGAGAATGGAGTTAATGATATTTGTGAATATACATAATAATGAATCTGGAGTTACGTATTGTAATGTTTGTGGTTTGATGTTTTTATTTGTATACATATATAAAGGAAAATAGCAGCTTGTAGCTCAGTCAAACGTCATGACAGCTCAAGCTGCTTCCACCCTCGACATTCATTAAATTGTCAGGGTTGCCAGGTTGATTTTCTCTTTCTTTTTTTATTACAAAGCCGATTTGCATATAATTTACATTCCTAATGATACCCTTTTTGAGTTCATAATATGTAACGTCAGCTGCTTTATATCAAAAGAGTCAACTGATGAAAAACAGCTGATAGTGTTTTTGTTTATCCAAAAGCTCGTCGTGTATATGAATCGAAGGTTTTTATTTATTTTCGGTACCTGATTGTTAGTGAGTGATAATAACCATTTTATATTTTTTTTAGGTGGGCTCACTTACAAGTTTTTTCTCATTTTTCCTCCCTCCCTTCTTTGTTTTTATTATATCAATAGCAAGTTAAAATGCAATTGCTCCTACTATATTTTGAGAACCTTTTAATAAAACCTATCCTTTTATCACTAATTTCTTTCTTTTCTTTTTGATGTCCCTTCTTTCAAGGCAAGAGAAGAAAAAACGTATGGAAATTAGAAAAAATGAGTTTCATTGTTCGAACCAGTGTGACTTACTCACAAGTTCTATGAACTTGGCATGTAAATAATTCAAATAATGTTGAAGGGTTTAATTACGATACATATTTGTAAATATAATTAATTATATTGTACATGGAATTAGTGGCGACTTGGTTGGACTTTAACCAAGACGGGGCATTTATAAATATTCTACAAGATTTGCTGTCCCACATCAATACAATTATGCCGATTTAAGGAACTTAATAGTTGGTATTGAGTCGAAATATTTTTGATCTACCATTTTTGATTATATTATAATTATGTGGAAGCAAGAAATTACTCGAGGTTCTTTGCTGATATCAAAATAACCCCGTTGTTTACTTATTTAAATATATTTTTACACAATCTGTATGTTTTTCTTTTATATATATATATTCAATAAACTCACTTAATTGATTTACAATTAAGTGCATAATTTAATTTTATGCTGATTCATTTTGTACACTATCTCATACTTTGAGTAAGTTACATCGTTTTTGCTAATGAAAATTGATTGATCATTCTTCATGATATCATGGATTATATATGCACATATACTTTTGAATAAATTTGAGGGCTATAATTGCCTATGTCATGATGATAGTACAGACTGATATAGAGAAAGCAGAAAAATTCTCCCCCAAAAAATATTAATTATTAATTTTCTATTGTAGCATAGATTTTTTTTTTAGATAACAATCATTAAAAGTGACTCTGATTCGGAGAATGTATTATTCATTACATATTATTCTAATAAAAAATCGTTTATAGAGTTATCTAACATGTATTTTTTCTTAAACGAATTTTCCTCTCAAGTATTTGGGACAATAAAATGTCTGTTTATAGTTTGGATAATAAGAGATATCTAGGATCACAAGTGAGGTTCTTCGTTTAGAGCATTCATTTTCTATGCGTCTACCAAACCCTTTTGAAAAACACTTTTGCTAGCTCAATTCGATTTGCTACTATAAAGACACTTTGATGATATTTCCCAAGAGTCGTCAGACTCTGTAATAACATTCTTTTTAACCAGAAATTTCTTACATTTTAAAAAGAAGTTTTAGAATTTTGTGCACATATTTGATATGGAAATCAAATCCAAGGAATTACTCCCTATACTTTTTTTTATATATTGATTTATTAATGCATTAAATTAATAACTCACAAGCCATAAAATTATCCCTAAACTATTTTTTTTATAAGTGGATTGAAGGAAACTTATTCAAAGTTTAAATACTGTGCCATTATTTAAAATATCGAACGGATTAAATAAAAGTTACACAGTTTACCTAATTTATTTGCAAATCTCTAAGTAATTACTGTTCATGGTCTCAAATTTAGTCATTTTTAAATATAGTTAGTTCAGGAGGTGAATGAATATGTATTAGAATCATTTAGGAGCTTAATTAGAAAGATAAATAAATATATTCTATAATATATATTTTATAATAGTGTCTATATTAATGATAATGGTCTTTTTGTCAATGCAAAAAAAAAAAAAAAAATTAAGCAGGCATGCACTGAAAAATGATACAAAACTATTAATATTCTATATAATTTAATATATTTAAATTAATTCTCAAGTACCCTAACATATATCATTTTAACCTTGTCACATTAATAAAGATATATGTACATACATATATTGATAAAACATTGTTTGTATAAAGAATTAAAAACACGTTAAAATAAATTTATTAGCCTGTAACTTTCACAGTGGTGAAAAAAAAAAGGTTAAATTTACAAAAACATATTAGCCTTTACAAGGCCATGTAAAAATTACATACATACATATTTGTATATTCCTAGGACTTTAAACAAAGTACAGATATTTAGTAGTTTATAACCGTACTATAAAACTATTGGCCAATATAAGTGACTCTTAAAGTGTGTGGGGCATGACCCTCTTTGTGGGGCATAGAGGTAGGGAATATGATTAGGAATGTAAATAATATACAAAAGACCGCGTGCGAGATTTTGTGGAGTTGGCACTTTCAACAGTACTTTTTGTTTTCCAAATCTGTTATCATTTTTCCTTTATTACTGAGGGGAAAACATCTACAATAGCAAATATAGTGTTAGAAAAGGGCTCATCACGAAGAGATTTTTTGTTCACTCGCAACCTCGACACACACAAGGGAAAGGAAAAATTTGGAAAAACAACTGGTAGCTACCCTTCTGCATTTTCCTTGTTGCGAACTTTTTAATACTGGGCAGGTCGTAATTGTTAGTTTACGACTTGTAAGCTAAAGATATATAATTTTTTTCACATTAATTTGAGTTAATTTTCTGCCTTTCGTCTATGGTATGCATAATGATATTGTTTATTATTGATGTATTCATTTGTATATAGAATGGAGAATAGCAGCTTGTAGCCCTGTAAAACGCCATGAAAGCTCAACCTGCTTCCTGTTTAATTTTGGTCAGAGTTATTATTTAGATATACTAGTCATTGATAACTCAGTAGTTAGTTTTTGTATTATATTCAAAAATTCAAAAAAAGAGCGTGCAATCCTTGATATCAAAACCATATACAATAATAATACCCTTTTTGAGTTAATAATACGTAGATTCAGCTGTTTTAAATTAATAGAAAATTAACTTGGGTTTCTAACACGACGAGCTTTTTGGGAATAACAAAAACACACTGTATTCTCCCTTCAGCTGATTTTCATCATTTGACTCTTTTGATTTAAAGCAGTTGACCCTACGTGCTAGAAACTCAAAAAGGGTATTATTATTATTGATGATTTTGATATATACAAAATATATTAAATTGCGCGCCCTTTTTTTGAATTTTTGACATACAAGTATTAACGATTGATTTGTATATTGATGGAATCTATAAATGTTTAGTATGTCATAATAATAACTCTGCCAGCAATATTAAAAAGCTGGCAACAAGGAAAATACAGAACGGAAGCTACCAGTTGTTTTCCCAAATTATTTAATTCCCTTTTGTGTGTCGAGGTTGTGAGTGGACAAAAAAGCTCGACGTGTAAGATGAAAATATGCTGTGAGTAGTTTTTTTTATTAGCTCAAAAATAATTTTTGTGGATATTAAATACTACCTCAAAATGAAAGAGTTGTTTGAAATACCCACGTGGTATTGTTATTATATGACAACAACGATAAAATACTACTCATGTATATTTGTACAAACGTCATATTAGATTGCCATGAAGGATTTTAAACATCAAACATGATGTTTTTTTTTTACCAGAATTGGGTAGCTGATTCCCCTCCAGATGTAGTAGTAGAAGTTGTTGATTCCCCCTTTAGCTGTTTTTATTATAGCTGGCGGGGGGGGGGGGGGGGTTCCAACTAAAAATTCCTTTCAACAGACTTGCAAATACATTATTTTCTAGTTTTCTGCGGCAATTCTTCGAAAAATTGAAAAGCCCTCTACAATATTTCAAAAACAATTGTGTATACAGCAAATTCCTGAAGTTTTTTATTTAAAGCGAGGTGGAGCAGATCCTCAAATACTGCCAGGAAGCTTGAGAAACACTAGCTAATAAGATTGGACTTTTATGAAGAGTCACTTCAGTCCATCAAATTTATATATGAACTGTGGATTTATGAACACAACGTTGATTCTGCAAAGTCATGGTATTAGTTGCTGTAATTCTCTCAGCTATTTACAATCTTGCCAGGTCTTTAACATAATAAAGTATTTTTTTTTGGGAGTAAGTTTTCCATATTTTCAATATGCTACACGAAGGAAAACAGCAGAAAACTTTGTGTATTCCTCATATATGTACATAAACTACTTCAAAATTAGTGCCGATTACCTAGCAATATTTTGCAATATCTATTTTTAAGATATTTATTGCCAAAAAAACAACTAAATTGGCATGTTTTTATACAAAAAACAATAAAGAGTGCTTGTCACATCTTGTCACATGTTTCATTTCTTATTGGTACAATACTCCAATAAAATATCTCATCAAAGATTATAAAAATGTTTCTATTTCATATAAAGTGCCTTAGGCATGTTAATCCCTCATAAATTATAAAAACACTCCCAATGTTAATGAACTTTGTAACAAGTTTTCATTGTACAAAGTGAACTGCATAGCCTAAAGTTGACCAGTAAATAAATGCAAATGTGTATAAATTTAAGACAATTAAATTCAATGTTACTGTTAAAGAACTACCTTTTTATTCAGTGGATCTCCAATTTAGTTCATAATATGTATCTAATCAAACCAAGTCATTTCTTGGTTCATTTTAGAAAACATAAAAAGTTCTATTCTATTTTTAAATATTTTTGTCAATGACCATAAATAAATTAAGAATTAAAGGAGTCAAAAAATACTTACATATAGTAGAAAGTACTTGGTGTATTAATTACGAATTAGTTTGTGCGCATCAAATCAGATTTTTAAATATTTTTTATTTAAACTTAATTAAGTTTTTAAGGGTTCGAGTCCATGTTTTGAGGAGAAAAAGAAATGATTCATCCCTTATAAAATTTGATACTAATTCCAAATAAACTAAGTAGGTTTATATTTTATGTAAGACGGTTCAATACAGAGAAAAAAGCAAGGAAAATGGATTTTGTTCGAAGAATAAATTATGTCTCATTTTTTTATCATTTTTTTGTCTATTTACGAGAAAAATAAAATTATTTAACACATAAACAATAAATATAAATTTCTTTCCAATTACATTTTCTAATAATATCTACATTTATGGATCTCCCCTCGTTAACGATACTTTATCAAATATGTGAATTAAAGTTGCATATATCTAATTATTTATCAATATCGTATGCTTACAAAACATTCCTACGTCATTGTAAGGGGTGTTTTTTAATATATCACAACGAGCTTTAAGAGAATAACAAAATTACAATGTATGTAATCTCCTTTCAGCTGTTTTTCATCAGTTGATTCTTCTTATTTAAAGATGCTGACTCTAGCACGACAAGCTTTGACAATAAGTTGACAACAACAACAAAAATACAGAGGGGTAGGTAGCTACCAGTTGTTTTTCTAAATTTTTCTATTCTCTTTTGAAAACCGAAGTTGCGAGTGCACTAAAAAGCTCGTCGTGTATATTTCTACTTAATAAAGATTATATTGCATACTTATATGCAGAGGACAGAGTTGATTGTCACACTTTATATTTATTTAGCGTTTGGCCCAGGATCAAATAACATTTTATTCATCAGAGTTCAAGTTATTATCTTATAATATCATCACTATTATTAATGTTTGAACTGAAATAAAATAGAATGAAAGACGACTTCCTCAAAAAATTTGAGTTACATTATTTATTTATGACGTAAATTAGAACGTGAATGCATTATTATTGATCAGTTTATTCAAATAAGCTATGACGGGGCGTGATTGAATGCATTTATATTTTATGAACTGTATATTTAAAATGTTTTACATGACATTGATTCAGAGATATTTGATAAAGCATCGTTATTGATGGGAAAGTCCTATTTTTATCCCATTATCTAATAGTTAATAGAAAATCCCAATTAAGGACTAAAAAACCAGCTGAAATCTTTCTGCGCACTACTGCTTTTGTAACTATACAGTGAGTTTTTGATTTCTAGTGGGCTTTTGCTCGAAATTGAATGAAAATTGACACATTTAGATGGACGATTTTTTCTTAGTTAAGGATTATTATCTTATCTCATTTGAAAGCAGTAGGTCTCAGCTCTTTAATGCATTCCTTATTAACCCATTTCATGTAATATTCAAGGAGTTATTTTAAGTACAAAGGATTTGACCAACTTTTGGGCCTACTCCCGCACCCTACGCTCCCTGGAGTTCCTTTAGGTCAAAGCAGAGACTGGAATTGAAATTTGCATTAAATACACAAGCGAATCATTATTTTTTAATGCTCAAAATGAGGTTCCTTCTATGCTTAAATTGAAGTTGAAGTTGGAAAATGAACCAAAAAAGTAGGATTCGATTTCTCGAAAACCGTCGGACTCTTGAAAAAAAAAAGTTTACAGTTTTGAAATCAGCGTGCAAAACTAAATAACTTTTATTATACTTATACCCCTTAGGATTTTTGACTGTTGACAAGTGTAATTAATTATAATTATCCCCTCTCAAAAAATATACAACCTAAAGTTTGCAAATGATATACCTTTGTAAAAATGGTTCATTATAAATAAATTGTTCTACCATTATTCCTTGGTAGTTTTTGATCGAATTTAATCAATTTTTATGAGATCTTTCAGCTATTAATGGACTGCACTTACTCTGATGTTCCTATATTAATATAAACTTACCAATTATTTTTTTTTATAGGAACATTGCTTTTGTAGAAATGTTAAATAGACTTAAGAGACATTTATGTAGTGAGCGAGTGTTTTGTTCTAGATAGTAGGGCTCATAATTTGAATAATGGAGCATGGTTTGAATTGCAAGGAAGTTTTATTAGAGTACCTACTCCAATAAGCCAGCATTTCATACCACCTTGAAGAATAGTGGCAGCTAGAATCATTCAGTTGATGTCAAATTACCGTTAGAGGCAAATAATAACACACATGGATATCCCATAAATTCCTTTGTGCAACTATCAATTTGATTGTAGAACCTAAATATATACATAGGATACATAAAAAGATTCATAATAAGATTTTTTTTTATGTGTATAATATTTTTCCACTCTCTCTGTGGTTGAATGACCATTCTTTTATTTGTAATTTATTGGGTATCCCTACAACATACTATTTTATGTTTAATTTCAAAATTGATTTATTTATTGACAAACTATTCAATTATTAATTTGTCCTTTTATTAATTTGGACTCCCAAATGAATGGAGTACTTGCTACAAGGTATGATCGCATTATTGTACATATTATCATCAAATAAGTGCATAAGTAATAATTAATGCAAATACGTACCTACATAAATAAAGTTTAAAGTATAGTGAATGTCTTTATTTGGGTAACTTTCTTTCATTAAAAAAAATTATGATTGATTATTATTGTTAATAATATTTTAACAGAACAAAAAATGAAAAAGATTCATTGTAAGTATGTAGATCATTATCAAACACTGCAATATGCTTATTGCTACGTATTTCTCTCATTGTTTGCTTTGAGTAATTTGGCTCGATACAATTACCTACAATGCAGGCATTTTTATACTTAGATGAGTACTTTTTTGGGTAGAATAAAAGTCTTTCTTGTGTATAAATTATATCTTCTACAATGCATCATTTTCATCTGTTTTTAATGAATGTAGGCTTTAGTACATACTACTCATCATTGTGAAGGACTGAGAACCATTTGAGATATCAATTTCCATGGAAAAGTCAGCACTCATCCAGAAGACGAGTCCCATAATTTTGAATAAAAAAAGGTACGCCTTTCATAGAGGAAGCAACGAGCACTCGGGGAAGAAGATAGAAAGAGAAACATCCCTCGAGGGGTGAAGGGAAAATAAGTCTTGGGATCGGTATCCATACTTTTGACTCCGGCAGAATGTAACCAGTAACATGAGATAATGCAATCAATCCCGTGAATTTCTTCAATATCGGATTCACGATCCTAAGTCCTTCTCTCCGGATTCTAACCCAAACTAGGGATCCTTTGGAGTATATCCGAGTTCAAGGGGCTCCAACTTATCGTGTCAGCGAATCATCAACTATCCAAAGATGTGCTATTATTCTCTGGAGTTGTCTGCTCTTATCGTCTATTTCGGACTTTTCGGATTTTCTTTCCAATTTATCTTTCTATTCTCTTCCCCGAGTGCTCGTTGCTCCCCCTATGAAAGACGTACCTTTTTTTATTCAAAAATATGGGACCCGTCTTCTGGATGAGTGCCGAAAAGTCATGTTACTTTTTAATAACATTTATTATACTTATACCCCTCCGGATTGTTGACTATTGACCAGTGTTATGTTCTCTTTTAGTAAACATTATAAGGCCTAATTTGAACTCATTTGCAAAGGAAATCAAAATCAAATGTAACAAGTAAAATTGTTCAAACTAAAAAATTAAAAAACTGAAAGGCTTATCAAAAATGAAATAGCATGATAACTGATAAGTAAAAGCCTGTATGTAAAATCTTTCAAGGTCATAAAAATAAATAATGACTTAAGATTTTATATATAATTAAGAAAAAATTCTTGTTTTTTTTTTATTAAAGCCAAATATTTGAATTAAATAATGTGTGTTTGCTAAAATTAATTATGTACTTTATCATTTGTAAACTTTTATAATGAGCTTAAAGCCAATTAAACTTTTTTTTTAGAGAAGTAACAAATTTTAAAGAGGAATTGACTTGACTTCTACATAAAAATATGGCTGATAGGTGGGACATTCACACAAAAGCAATTTTGAACAAAAATGAACACAAAAAAAGAAGAGTCATTCTCTCAATCGACTTTTTAATCTCATGTATTATATAAACGATCTATTATATTTATATAACTTCAACCTTGGGTTCAGACACTCTGGAATGGGAGCTATAAGTGTTGAGCAGTTGTTCATTTGATTTTTTTTTTTTTTTAGTAATGGACCCTTTTAGTCACTCTATTGTCCAGATTATTTATAATGAACACGGATAAGTAATAAATAAATAAGCAATAGCCAGCTTTATTAGTTAGTCAAAGTTATACTTATGTATAGATTATTAATATCTGCATATATTTACACCCTAAAATGGCAAAAAAAAATTAGATTTGTTGTGTTTAAATTTCATAGCTAAGGTATTAACTTTCGTTGTTGTTTGTTTATATAGAAAACTGATTGAGCATTAAGGAATTATAAATTTATTTTCCATAACGGATATTTGTAAGCAGTATTTATATGGAGGGGTGTGTAGAAAAAAACGTAAATAATGAATCGTCATTATTAACTATAATAATGACAGTTAATTGACAATTGATTAAGACAAACAATTCTCTTTGCAAAATATTGTTGAAGGTAATACGATAAATTAGAAAAAGAGGGAGGTCGTGACTAGCAATGTAAATCCTATGCAATTCGGGCGTGTTATAAAAAAAGAAAGAGAAAATCAACCTGGCAACCCTGACAATTTAATGAATGTCGAGGGGGGAAGCAGCTTGAGCTGTCATGACGTTTTACTGAGCTACAAGCTGCTATTCTCCATTATATATACAACAATAAATAATAACATAGATGAGAGGAAGAAAATTAACTGAAATTAATGTTGGGAAATTATATATTTTTAACTAATAATAATTATACGAGGACTTGAGCCCTTTTTGTTTACATTTTATTTGCTGTATTAAACTTAATGCATGTATTCCTTCATGCGATATCTTTACTACCAGGTAGATGTTCTCCCCTCAGTAATATTGGAAAAATGATAACAGCTTTGGAAAACAAAAAGACCTGTTTGAAGAGCCAACTCCACTTTTTTATCACACGCCCGAATTGCATATGATTTTCATTCCTAGTAATTCTCACTTTTATGTCTCCTTTATATTTAGATTTGAATAAGATTTTAAGCATTCACATAGGGAAAAGAATTATTTAGAGATCTTGGTATATAAAGAAACGGGTCTATTACATAATAATTAGATTTTTCGTTCTCTTTTTGAAAAAAATGGTTGAGGAGATGAGCTGCAATAAAGATTCCAATGTGTATGAGTATGATACAAGATCCAGCAGTACCTAGTCCCTGATCAATTTTTCATTTCAAAAACCTTGACAACAGTCTTTATATCCGGGAAAATCACTTAAATCACTGTGGCGTAGTTGTTAAGTTTTCCGACCGGGAAATATTTACCTATTCAGATCCTATATAAATTTCATAAGAGGCTTTTTGACCCTATCCCCTATCTTTCCCTATGTCTTTAATATATCTGTAATAAAAAAATTAAAGCCTCAAACTCAATTTAGACATTTTGTCACTCTTTTGCTGCCTAAGAGCATAACTCAATCATTTTTAAACCTTTGTGGAAAATAAACAAAAACGACTGGACACTTTGAGTTATTCCCACTACAGTCAAAATGATACTTACTGCAATTAAATATCTGATTTCAACCTATAAATTTTTCCATATATTTGTATATGAAGATTTAATTAAGATTCCTTTGATTTGATCACATGGGTGTAATATTTAATAAGTTAAATTAAATTATTTATCTTTTAATTACTTTGCAGTTCTTAAATCTGAAGCCTGGAAGTGATTATTCCTTCAACCATATCCCCTCCTCTCACCCCATTTAATATTCTATAGGTGGGGGGGGGGGTGTATATCCCCCAGTATCTACGCCCCTGGATATACAAAACTCCTTTCATCGACACCATCTTCAACTTCATCAGAGACAGATTTAATGTCTCCGTGAGGAAGATGGGGCGCAAGTTTTGAAGCTGATACTAAGTTAAGCTGTGCCACTAGTGCAGTGTGGTGCCGGAAACATAGGAGCCATTGGTCCCCCCCCCCCACTTTTTGAAAAAATTAGATATCGTCATCTAGTTATATAGTCGTTTTGATCATAAAACCAACTTGAGATGTCATAATTATAGAATTTGCCCCCTCCCCCACCTCACAAATCCATTCCAGTGCCGCTGTACTGTTGCCAATAATGCCCGTTCACGTTAACAAGACAAGAATAGCAGTATCTAGAGGTCGTCCTTTGATTATTTTATGTACATATCATGGTAACAGCAAAATGTAGCGATGAATTTTGTTTATATTGTCAAACCAAAATGGAGTACAACTGATCTTTAAGTCTCCTTATGGACATCCCACGTACATATATACTACTTATAGATCATTTTGATGCCTCAGGCAATACTTTGCTCTTCATACATAGAAAAACTGATAAAAAATGTTCTTTTTTTTTGCATAACAAAGGCCGAACTTGTGGATTAAAGTAAGACACAAATAAGTATATTCAAGGGTGCGATATGTTAATTTCCATAAAACTGATAAAATCAGTCATATCATAAATATTATAAAAACAAAACACTTTACTAACAATCTTTTTGTTGCATTGCTATATTGGCAACTTGTTCAAGCAACACTCATACTTTTATACACTTTTACTTTCTTGCTAAAGCACGATCTTCATTTGAAATTAACCGCTGAATCTGCCACTTATTTTGCAAAGTTGTTGAAAAAAAATCATCTTAATACTGTTCTTATCAATGATATGAATCCTGGCAAATATTTTTTTTGACGTCACAAAAAAGGATAAAATGTCAAAAAATCGATATTTAGTCATGGAGTCAATTTGATCCCAATATTTGCCATAGTTTTTTAAATTTTTACTTTTTTTTTTGTACAAGTGCTCACAACAAAATTGTGTCCCATTAGAACGCATTTTTGTAGATTATTTCCTAAATGTGATCTAATAATAATTTGTACTATGTATAGTATATTTATTTATAAAACATTACTCCAAGCCTATGTACATACTGCCATAGGTAAAGGAGCTAAGTCATGCAATTTCATACCTTATAAATATATAATATGCCTTGTTATTGACTTTACAATGGAAGAAAATGAAAATTGCTGGTTGGGAAAAATATTTAAATGGAGTCAAACTTAGTTTTCATATATTACCAAGGTCAAAAGGCCCTTATATTTAGAAGCGGTGGAAATGCCAGGAGGGGAACGCCCCCCCCCCTTTACAACTGTCAATGATTTGAAAATACACAAATGTTTGGATATTAAATATCCAAACATTGACTTCATATCCTTTGGATATGACATTAAAATGATCCTTTCAGAAACTAATTAGTACGTTTTATTCAATAGTATTATTGTACAAATAAATGGCTTATATAAGATTATGATAAATCAACTTTACCTTAGTTCTTCATAGATATAATTAAGATGAATGCTGTATAATATTGTTTTTCTTTAATACCATCCAAAAAAAAAACAAAAACCGCACACACAAATGTCCAATAAACTCAGTGACTTAACTTTCAGAATATACTCATGACATATGTAATGTTATATGTCAATCAGAAAGTTATCAGAATGTATCTACCTTGAGCCTTTTCTCCTCTCAGCTCTTTGAATACTTTGTCGTCTTGTATTTTAGAGTATTCAAATATGTTTAAAAAGAACAAAAATAAAGAGAACTTACAAGAGCGTTCGTCACTTTTTTTTTTTTTTTTTTACTTTTTACATTTACGTCAATATGTTTCTAATATGATAGAAATATCTTCTTTTTTTACATATATTGCGTCAAAAAAGACTATATTGTATGCATATATACAAATAAAAGGTTGTAAGGTGCTAATTTAGCAAGTTAAGGGCTAATTTGCAAAAAAAAAGCTAAAAGAACTAAAATAAAATGTTCAATACTCTGTTGGTATTTGTGAGTCGTATTTTGAAGTAGTAAATTAAATATAGTCCGTAAAATAATATGTATAAGGACTTTGGGGCTCATGGGACCTAACATACACTTGTGTATTTATAATCCAAGACATAAATGATGAAAGACAAACTGCATGTAACTGTTTTTACCGTTAAATCTTCTCTAAAGTACCTCTGTATACAGTCTCCGCACACTATGAAGTCGAACTTTTGTGTTTGGATCTACATCTTCTTTTTGACTAAGGGGGAGATTCGGATCTGTACTTATGTACAATACTGTACGTTCACAAAACAGTGACAACTGACACACATGACAATATTATTTTGAGTAGGTCTTGAGCAAGACAGTCTTGACTATTCTACGAGAATATGGATATTTTATTTATAAGAAAATGAACATCGACCATGGATCAAAGTACTTTATTTATTTTAAATATCAACAATAGCACTCTGGAGTCATGAGTAGAATCAAGTGGTTTGGATATCCTGAACATAGCATAACCTTCAAACCTGGGATAACAACGGCAGGATGCCCAGCTGTTGAACGATTAAAGACTATTTAACCATCATTGATGCACAATAGACCAAAGAATACATTTGCTTCGTTAACTTATTCCTATATATCACCATATAGAATATTGACCTCTTATAGGCTCATTATGAAATGAGTGTCTGAAAAGTAGATCCAGAAAATAACCAGACTCGTGATCGCTACGTTGATTTTGCAACACAATTGTGTAGGTTGGAACATTTTTGACTTAATAAATTAGAATATTAACAAATTTTATCTTGAGGGTCCATCTGCATGTTACAGCCTTTGAAAAAACATGAAAATTAAATTTAGAAAGCCTCTGTAATTTTTGTTATAAGTCATGAGTTGTTGAAAAAGAGGGATTCCTGGCGAGCGCCTATTACTCTAAACTATTGTTATTTGTTCTCATGCGATATATCTATATTTATTGTAGGCAACAGAAGTGAATCATATACTTATCTCTCTCTCTCTTCCTCTCTCTATGACGCTGTATATTGTATCCTGTATTTTAGATTCTCATAGCTACCATTAGAGATGAGGAAAAGTTCGAAATCCTGGTTGCAGAAAAACAAACCGAAGTCTTGGTCATTGTCCAAAACAATGCATTGAGGTCCTTTATCATGACTTCATGATAGATTTGCACAATTACTCTCAACAGCTCTCTGCTTTTACTAACAGCTTCATTTGTGATTTCTTTATTTTGGGTGATTTTTTATTTTGAGACTATTGCTTTATTGTGTTCAGATGAAGAAAAAATAACATACACATTTAACTTAGTCGGAAATAAATACAGAAACATAAGTCAAATACTTGATTGTTCCACCTTCATACATCTTACGTAAATTTATAAATATATGTATACAGCATTTTGATGTCTTCTGTAAGAGCAATATACATAAAAGGTTTTTTGATTTAAAATAATTAAAAGTGAAAGTGCCAGAAGGAATTACTATAAATCAATTATTTTTATCCTTGCTACATTGATGAGATACTTTTAAGTTCATTGAAGCAGGGCTATATAAAAGTGTATACATATATTGTTATAAAGAAAAAAAAAGTATATGACTAGAAAAAATTTTTTTGGTATCCCTCTCCATTAAAAAACTAATGGATGAGGAAAATGTGGAACAATGTTGATGCAGTAATGTATTGGTCTCTTTTGAATATTTCCATCGATTTTTCAAACTCTAAGTCTCATAAGTGAAGTTTGCAGTCCCTCAAGGTTTTAAATATTTACATAATACCTAGTATATAAATATCATATAAAAAAACGTAAGTACAAATTTCAAACTACGTCTATACTTGGGGGAGAAGGAAATGTTATCACCCATTCAGATCCCATAAGTAGAGTTACTCCTTGTTTTTAAGAGATTTTGAGACCTCAACTTTCCATTTTCTAATATATCTAAGCCTTCGATATACATAAATATCTACTAAAAGGTAAGTACAGCAGGGGTTTTTGAGATATTCATATGTATTAGAGCTTCTTCCTTTTGTGAGTTAAGACATTTTTTTTACCCCACTATGGGGATTTTTTTTTCTGCTAGAGAGTATCAAGAAAACGTTATTTGCAAAATTTTAGGACCTTCAAGGTTTTTTCATGGTACTAGGAAATGAAGTAGGACTCGACTGATATATCAGCAAGGCGATTAAATTGGCCAGTTTTAGATTTATCGGCAATAGGCAAAATTTAGTAATTATCACTGATATTTTATTCTCTTTAAAAAGAATAAAATAAAACAAAAAACAAAAATGTTTTTTTTTGTCTACAAGTCCATTGAAAATCCAAACGGGGTTAGTGTGATTATTTTAAAATATCCCTTTACACTGAATCCATCTTTTCATCCAGCCAATCAATGTGATTTAATTAATTTTTTCTGTCATATTTTTCTTTACTTTTTGAAAATTAACGATCATTTATCGTCTTAAAAATATTTGTAAAACAAATTTAAATTCCTTCGGTCACAATTACGAGTTTTTTGGGATGAACGAAAATACATTGTACTTCCTGTTTAGTTGCTTTTCGATCAATTGGCTCTTCTGATTTAAAGCAGCTGACTTTACATGTTATGTACTCAAAAAGGGTTTATTTATGATTTAAATATGTATATATAATTAGGAATGTAAAAAATATGCAAAATGCCGCGTGCGACATTTTAACACTTTTAACAGTACTTTTTGTTTTCCAAAGCTGTTATCATTTTTCCTTTATTACTGAGGGGAGAACATCTACAATAGCAAATACAATGTTAGAAGAGGGCTCATGTTCTCGTAATAATTATTAGTTAAAAATATATAATTTCCTGACATTAATTTCAGTTAACTTTCTGCCTCTCATCTATGGTATACATAATGTTATTTTTTTTTTATTTTTTTTTTTGTCCTCTGACAACAGCTGTAATTCGGAAGGGAGTTACCGAACCACAAATAGCGGAGCCTATGAAGGCTATAGCAGAGCTGTTGTATACGAAACAGATAAAAAAATTAAAAATTAAAAAATGGATATCATTCCTTGAGGAGAATGGCGGAAGAAGACGATACAAGAAGAGAAGCAAGTACCCGAGGAAGATGAGGTAAGTTAAAGAAAAAGAAAATGAAAAAGGCATGCAAGGAAGGGTCAAAGGAGAGTCAAGACGTTCCCTACTAAGCAATAAAAGAAGAAGAAAAAAAAAAAAAAAAAGAACGAACTCCAACGAGTAGGAATGTAAATTATATGCAAATCGGGCTTGTAATAAAAAAAGAAAGAGAAAATCAACCTGGCAACCCTGACAATTTAATGAATGTTGAGGGGGGAAGCAGCTTGAGCTGTCATGACGTTTGACTGAGCTACAAGCTGCTATTTTCCTTTATATATGTATACAAATAAAAACATCAAACCACAAACATTACAATACGTTACTCCAGATTCATTATTATATTCACAAATATCATTAACTCCATTCTCCTCAATGAATGATATCCATTTTTTAATTTTTCCTTTGTTCCTCACCATGATATAATCTTTGCAGACTGTTCTTTTCTTGTAAAACATTATGTTGAGGTAAAGTTGATGTTACCTTCTCAAGGGAAAAAAAATGGTAACAGCTTCGGAAAACAAAAAGACCTGTTGGAAGAGCCAACTCCACTTTTTTATTACATGCCCGATTTGCATATGATTTACATTCCTACTCTTTATTAGTTATTAGTCTTTTAAACGTTGATTGTTTGAGCTGGAACGACCTAACTCTTGTTAATCAGTGAGCAATTATCTATCATTAAGTGTAGAGTAGAGTGGAAGAATTTGCAAATTAGTAGCAACTGATTTAGAGCCTTTTATTTTTATATTTTAGGAGGAGGTACGGTTGAGAGATATGTACATACAATAAAGACCTTGTCGTGTCAGAAGTAGCATATATTTACAATTAGGAATTTTGTTTAAGCAAATACATAAAGTTCTTGTTTTTGAGAATTTGTACCACTGCTCGTTTCCAATTTTTCAATTATATTCTCTTACTTTAAATACATTTGCATATATATTTTTATTTTGAAGAATAGAATCATTAGCACTCGGGGTTCAACTAACTCATTCAAGTGTGAATGTATGTGCGTCTCTCACTGAGCAATACAGATGTGGATAGATGCACACTCCTTCAGAGATAACATGTATTTTAAGTACAGTTATAGATCATCTTTCAACAAATTATTATGTACAATATGTGTATGATGTATTCAACAATTCACTTTTCGGATAGATCTGACGAGTATTTCTGGGTACATGTCAAAGCCAGGATTATATGACTCAAATTCACCACGAAATCTTTTTCGCTCATATGCTTGCCAACAACAATTTCCAACAACTTCGACCCGAAAAACACTCCCAGGAATACTTTTTCTCCGTCTATGTACCTTTGAGACAAATAAACTATCTGTTTTAAGGATATAGCAAACAACGGATCCCTCACAAATAGATCCATCCATTGAGAGTCCCTCTATAACACCAGCTCTAAGTTGGGAAGAATCATCTTCCTCTGATTCTTCTTCTTCTTCTTCGTCATAATCAAAGAGTTCATCAAATTCATCATCGAAGTCATTTATTTCATCAGAGCAATACACTTTGGGTCCATTTTGATTGTATCCGCAGTTGATATTTCTAGATATAGATTTTGTGAGTATTACCTAAACGCTCTTATAAAAATCATGAAAGAATTACACACCTGAGGAGTTCAGATATATTGCCTACAGATGAGGGTACATTTTCCCTATGTTTAAGCAGCCAATCCAAGGGACCACAATCCTGCAGTTGAGTGCAATTTTGAGATGTTTTGTCAGGTGAAAAGGTCCATAGTGAGAGGAAGGAAAGGGTTGAGGAAATAAAATCCATGATGAAATTTACGAAGAAACTGTGCAATGCAGTGAATACGTCAAATTATTTAACAGGCGCTATATGTTTCAAGCCTTTATCATTTACTGAATCATTCCTCTTACGACACACTCAGTAGTCAGTGTTTATGCCTTGACTTACTTTATACAAAAAACAGGTTCTTTTCCAATCATTTACATACTATCTTCCATCTCGAGCGAGGCAATAATATTCGACGCTGCATGTTTTTTTTTAAAAAAGTCATTGAAGGACTTTATAGAACAGCCCTTTTGTCTATAACGCATATTAGTTACAAAAAATATAAATCTGCTGTCCAGCGGCTAGCGCTTTCAAAAATAATGATAATTAATTAATTAATAATAATTATACTTCCCCCAGATAATAGTATAGAAATGAATGAGACACATATTCATTAATAAATAATTTTATAATGTTTATTGAACTTCAAGAATTGTTTGATATTTAGAGCATTACTTATCCACCTCATATATGTACATATATGTTCTTTAATTCCAGGGTACCAAATAAAGTATCCAATACTTTGAATTGTGAGACATTGTGTTAGACTACATAGTTGTAGAGATATACATAGATTGGTGGTGTTCGTATGGAAACCAGTTTGTCAAGGCCTCGGTTAAAGTGATCTTTACCTCATCACTCACTAGGAGTGTCCATTTTCAAATGGTGTCTATAATCTTACAGCTATTTTACTTGATGTTGAACATAGACCCTGACACTGATGTGTAATAACCATTGAACATATTGTCATTCAAGTACATTTATATAGTTTGAAGTGGTTTTAAATTCATTAAGAATGTAGCTCTGCGTCAATTTTTATTTAATTGTACTTCATTAAGACGTCATTAAAAAAAGTCATTAGGGAAGAGTACACGTAATGTGACGAATTGAATAATTCCTTACAAAATTAACACTTTTTCCTTATGTATGTTCAACTTTATTATCTAAGGTGTATAGATTTAAGTTACAAATATATATGGAATCTACTCCAAATTCAAATTAATAAAATATCCTTTCTTTTCACAAAATTACGTTAATCCAAATACGAATTAGAAAAAACAAAAATTCCAACTCGTAGATAGAATCACCTCCACATTGAGAATGATCTTAACTTTAAACGTAATGTGCTTCCTCTGATAAACTACATAGCAGGTCATTGATGACAAAACTTTTCAGTTGATGTGTCAAGTTACTTTTTTTTTGTAAACCTAGGGTTTCATCATAAATTAATATGGCATAATGATTAATAATAATTGTATAATTATATCTAATAAATGGAACACATACAGGGCAGGTAATGGGTTCATAAATCATGTACATATACTTCACAGGATGATCAAACTTTCCATCAGCTTTTCACCAACCTGTCAGACAGAATCTCTTTGCGTGTCACTGGTGACACTCGTGTCATAGTTTTGCCATGACTGGCATATGTTTTGAGGGCGTTTAATTAGACACTATTGTAGTTTCAAGGTAGATATGTCTCTAAAAGGTACAACATAGCCTTATAGTCTGGGTTTAAACACCCAGAACACAAAAAACAGTGGTTTTAATTATAATAAAGTATTATATGGTTTTAATCACTCATTCATCATTACAAATGCGATGCAGACTCGTTTAGAGGAGTATCTATCAAACTGGGTAGAAGAGAGCGGATCCAAAATATAAATAATCTTTGATTTTCATCTCTGGTACAATATTAATGGACAAATATAACCTCGATTAAATACGAAAATATTAAAAAAAAATGAAAGGTATCCAGAGCACAAAATTTATATTTATTCAAATTCTGTTATCGGATGATGCCGATGCATCTCAATATTCCAGATATCAGAGCCGAACAAAACTGGATCGATCTCTAAATGAAATAATTTACACTTTCTAAGATTGAAGAAAAATGAAAATAGATCGCAACACTATGACCGTGATGACATTTGGAACTCAGTGCGCCATCAACTAAGAACCTTCGGTCTATAATTCCAACTCAATAGTATAACCTATTAATTAAAATTAGTCAAAAACGGATAATACTATTAAGAAGTCATTTTGATTCCTTTGAGAACAAGAATTCAACAGAAAGAAGACAATATGAACCATACAAAAAATGAAGAGACTATCATCATTAATTAAATTAGGCACGCCCATAATAATAAGAATAATCAAAATAAGAATTAATAAGAAAATAACGAAGCTTTATTAAGACTAATTTATAATCTATGAAGTAAGTAAAGTGGATTTTGTGAATCTCAAAATTGAGTTCCAAAACTTGAATGAAAATAATGATTTCATCCCTTTTGCGACTAAATTCGAGGCAAACGACAGAATTTTTTTTTTCTTTCATAAAATCAACTTAAATAATAATAATAGTTTGTAAATCTTTGAGTTAAAGCTAAAATTAAGGAACATTCCAAAAAAAAAAAAAAAAAGAAAAAGAGAAAAGTAATAATGATAATAATAAAATAAATCAAAGACTAATAATTTTAGGGGAAAAAAAATAACAACTATAAATAATTAAACATTTGATAAAGAAATCACAGAAAGCAGAAACATTGGCAAAATTCACGGAAAACTCATTGTTTAAGACACATGAGGTTCTTCTTCATACTTTTTTTTTTCTAACTATTTGAGGTCAAATATTTAGAGTAGGCTGCATCAAATTCATCCAATGACTTCGCAAAGGAGACGCAAAATCCTTTAGACGCTGGTAATAAAGGGAAATCTAAGGGAGATATTTCTTTCTTATCTGAAATGTGAATCAAATGCATGCAGAGGGGTTAGTAAAACTCTTTTGAACACATAAATTACTATTAATGCAACATGTACCTCCATTATCACTTGAATGATACGCAGAAGAGATTTCGAGCCATTCTCTCCATCTTTTAACGAGTCTAAATTATATATATTTAAAAATTAAAGCATAGATAATAAAAAACACTTTAAATGAATAGTAACTTACTTATCTCCACGCTGATTAATATGCTCTAAAATTTCATCTTTAAAAACGGGAGGAGGACTTATTAAAAGTCGAGTCATACTTTGAACCATTTTGATGACTACCATTTCATTATACATCCAGGAGTTCTCCTGTCCGTGTTTTGTGGACTTTTGACTTTCATATCCAGCCTCATTAAAATAAGGCTCTTTTACTAGTATGAGCCCTTTAAAAATAAGGATAATTAGTGTGATCTAATTAATATAATACATTAGAGCAACCATTCATGGAGTAGGATCAACAAATGGGAAATGCACATAAATTACGCAAATATATATATTTGAGTATATAGAAAAAAAATTATGAGTCTACCCATGTTAGGGCTATCTAAGCATAATTCTTCAACTTTTACTCTAATTACTTGCACGAATAAAAAAAGCCCCCTCTTTGATCAGGCTCCACATGCTCTGAAACCGACACGATCGTCTGGCCTCTGATTTTTATTATAAGTGATGTGAGTTATTTCCCTTCAATAATAATAACATCAATCTCTACTAAAGATTAAAATTCCTAAGTGTGACGACTTTGTCCTCCGGGGATCTACTCCGGTACGCAGTAAATAATCCACTCTTAATTTGCATTTGAGAACAAAACCAAATTTTTTTTTGAGTAATAAGTGTTTGAACAAGTTGCGTGTAGGGCATAAGTCAGTTTTTTAGGGATGGAATGAACGTATTAAAGGAAATATATATATATATATATATAGCTACTTAATGATTAAAATGCTAAATTAATATGAATAAAATCACACCTTGTATTGATAGAAGGAGCTGAAGAAGATTTGAGTTAGGTGTCCATATTTCAGTTCCTTTACCACTCCATGTTCCGAGAAGGGAAACGCACACTTTACCCTCTTCATACAAATTGGGATTCAAACGATCACTACAGAAACTAATATAGAAGCACGTAGGTGGAGACTTTGGATAATCAGGAGGTAGTTGAAAGTCGAAGAAGAATAAACCATCGTGGTAAGGTGTGTCTGATGGGCCTTTTATCATGGCAGAAAACAGATCTATGCGCTCTTCATATCCTTTTAGAACAATACCAGATGGTAAACTACTAGAGAGCAACTTTGCTTCTTTTTTAACAAACTTGAGGAAATTTTTGGCGTCCACAGGCTCAAATAGCGAAACCTTAAAAGTATGTTCATGTGGAGCACTTTCCTCAATCTTGAATATTCCATTTTTAAAATTGAGAAGAGCCTCTAAAGGAGGAGATTGAAGCTCAGCAACGGGAGACAACAGTTCCTCAGGTGGAGGAACTGCAGTTTCTGTTACTTCAGGAGCCTCAATTTTCTTCTCTCCTTCTTCTTCTTCTTCTTTGGGGAGAACAGGGGAAATGTCGTCATAGGTCAGTCCATGAATTGAAAGCAATAGATCGAGCTCCTTATCCTGTTGTATTTCTTCTAGAATAGAAAGTTGGGGCACCATTGTCCCATACTTTTCAACTATAACATCATACACAGAAGCTAACTTTAACTTGAATATTGAGCATATACGGCGACATGTGTTCTGAAACAAAAGTATATGGAATAATATAAATCATGTACTCTTCAAATAACTGAAGGGCTCATATACATTCTGAGTTAAAATTACAATAACTTAACTCATCTTTAAGATATTTTAACTAGCATCACCTCATAGAATTTATCCTGTTCGTCAGAAGATGGAAGGGAATTTTCTTTGTCATTTGTATTTTGAAATTCAGTACTACTACTACTAGTACTATTAAATAAACGACTTATTTGATCTTGAACAGCCAATTTATTTCCCGCCACTTTATTCCATTTTCCAGAAGTACGATCAATAATATCTGCAAAGTTTTCCAATGCGAAATATGAAGTACCTATAGACTTTTCTAAAACACAACAGTCTTTATATATCTCCCATAGCTTCTCTAATATGACTGACGTTTGAGGCTTAGAGACTTCAACAAAATGTTCTTCAAGTTTTTGGAGTGAGGTCCTTATTTTTTCAAATAGTCCAAAGACTATTACTCTTGAGCATTTTTCAGATACGAGAGATTCACTTTAAGAAAGAACGATAACAAAGGAATTCATATTTATAAACTAAAAGGATATCCATCCCCACCAATTAATTAATTACCTTGCTTTTTCCGATTCTCCAGAATTAACAAGTTTAGTTAACATTCCCCAAGAATCATCCTCAACCTCATCTTTCTCTCCTTCAAAGTCCGAATCATCATCCCAAAGTTCACCCTCATCAGAGTCATATTCCCCAACTTTATATAAATCCTGTGGCCAACACTCTGTGGTTTTTTTGTTGGCCCACCACACAGTCACTTTACCATTTGGATAAACCTCTATAACTTCACCACCCAAACCACCTTCAGATTCTTCGTTATCAAAATTTGCTACCTTGATGACTACGGAGCCAGGCCTATAATTAAAATCCGGATGGTCTCTTAGATCATAAACAGACTCCTCAGACTCTCCAACATATGACGGACTATGGAAAGCATGGAAAGAGACATGAGATACATTTGAAATCAAAATGAAGGACAAAAAGCAATATAAAAAAATCTACTCAGATACATACCTTGGATCATTTCCAATCTGATAAGTATGAAACCATTTTATTTTAGCTATTCTTGATTGATAGTCCACGTGTTGTACGACTCCATAACTTTGTAGACCCCCCAGATCAGAAGCTCGAACAACAAATTCTCCAGTAAAAAATTCTTTATCATCCAAGTGATGAATGGGATATAACTCACTTGAGTCAATTCCCTCCTCCAAAGAACCGTCTTGCCAAAGCACTGCGACTTCAGCCTTAGTACGCATGGCCTCAACAACAACAACCTCACCAGGACGAATTCTAGGTATAACTAAACTGTAGCAACTCGGTAAACTAGAATATAATTCCGCTGCAACACTTTTATTCCTTTTTTTCAATCTTCGTCTCCTTAATTTATTCACACTTATTGAGACATAACGTTTATTTATCAAGTTCTTGGGAACGGAGACCGTGTTTGACTCCGTTTCCTCTTTTTCAGGGTCACTTTTAGTATCAAATTCCTTTAGTTTAATGGAATCCACGGAGTTTAATTCACCATCCATTTTATTTGCTAAAAGCTCTCTCTCAAGTTGAAGCCACTTAGTTTTGGATAAAATGACGTCCTCTTCTTTAATAGTATAAAAAAAACGATCACCAATTTGGAGGGTGCAAGGGAAAAAATATCCGAGTACCTTGGTTCTAAAGAAGGAAATACACATTAATGAATTGATATAGGCTTGTACGTTAAAACACCGAAATCAAATATACCTTTTCAAATCCTCTCCTTGAATAACATCTGGAGCAATAGCATCCGCCTCGTTTCCAACACAAGCCTGACATTGCCAATTAACTGAGAGCTCTCGGACTTCAGTCCTTAAAACTGTTACTTTAACAAATTTCCTGGGTTTTTTACTCCTTAGTTCCTTCAACTTATCAGAGCAAGAGAGCCACTCTGCTCCTTCAAACTCTCTCAAGGGTCCCGTAAGCGTCATGCCTGGATAATAATCTAATCTCTTAAACAAAGTGATCTTTTGTTCTTTATCATTCACATCATCAAACGAAGAGATAACACTATCATCCACAACACATCTGGATATATCATCATGAAAGGCAACCGTGACATTCAACCTCACTTTCCGAATGACTCCAACCCAGGGCCCTAAACAAACAGCAGAATTGGTGAGAAATGTCTGAATGGGCTTTAAATCCTCGGAGTTAATATCATAAATAACGCGATCATTGGAGCATTTAATTGCCGCAGATGTTCGTACTTTGATTTCTCGGCAGTATCCAGTTTGCGATCGCTTTCCTGAGGAGTCTATTCTTCGAACCACATCTCCAGGCATGAGACTCCTGTTTCCTGGAAAGAATGGGAAGAATGTTAGTGTCTGTTAGGGAATAGATTCCTATTCATATATATATATACATACCCAGCTTAAGGGCGGAATTTGCATGGACTTTCTCATCATATTTGGGATACCAGGAGACGAGGACCTCTCCCTTCTTGAGATTTGTTCCATCCTCATCCTCAGAGTCATCGAAATTCACCATTTCGCAGTCCCTTACCACGGTGCCAAAGACCAGATTCCCTTTCTTATCCAGATGATAGACCTGAAAATGAAGGAATAATATAAATGACTCGTCATCCTTCATTCAATTAATTAATTACCTCATCCTCATGAAAGAGTTGTGCAATCTCTTCTCCTCGCCGTCCTAAACTCATCTCTTTCCTTCCTCCAGGTCGCTACGTTCTCCAGCTGAACTAACTGACAACAGACTTCTTAGTTGACTGACGATTGACAATAGATGGTGATGATGATGTTAGATGAAGTAACTCAGACCCGTACCCGACTACACAGAACCGGACAATATTATGTATGTTTTTGAATAATGGAATTACATTCACATATAATAAATGTGTCTTGTGTGTCCTTTTTCTTCTTCTCTTATATATATAATAAATAAGTTGTTCGAGCCCCTGGCTGCTACGAGACAACTACTACTACTACTACTATTTATTCTTATTATTATTTTACACTCAAGTACTTTGAGTTGTGTTGAGATTTTTCCTCTTCTCTTTCCCCTTCTTTTTTCATAATATTTTCTTCATAGATATTTTACATACTTACGTACATAGACATAGTTAGTTAGTTAGTTAGGAGTTCGTATCTTGCATCAACTGACTCTGATGCTTTTTACTCTAAGCAAAACACGTCTTGTAGTCAGTCATAATATTAGTAGTAGTCATTCATTTTGCATATCGAATACTAACTACACGTTTCTATTATTATTTAAAATTTAAAAATATATATCCCCTTTAGTAATTACAATATAATGCCTTTATTATCAGATAAAGTACTCATTACAGCGCAAATAAAAATGGCGAAAGCATTTGGACAGAAAGAAAATAATAATAATAATTTTACTTTAGGGCGATGGAAACTAATCAAAATCCATTTTATATGTAAATGCCATTATAAAAATGAGTGAAAAGTGAGCTGTAGGTGTGTCCCTCCTCCCCTTTAAGACGCACACTCAATCCTCAACCATGCATACAGTGGTTATTCGGGCTCACTTCCCCCTTGATACGTTCATAGAATGGGTTCGAAAAACTCTTTCTTTCATATAATATATATTTGATGGATCATGATAATTATACTTATTTGATAAATTATATATTATATACATTTGAGTCAACTTATGCAAAGCATGTAAACCGTGACGGCTCTAGAATGCATTTTGTATGCAAGAACGTACGAGAGAAAGTAGACAGGGGAAACTCATTGACGTGGAATAATAATAGTAATTAATATAAGCTTTTTAATATATATATAATATAATATAAAAAGCTTGCGGAAATTATTAGTATTTATATATGAATATTATTACTCGTATCTTAGGGGAGACCGGAGTAGGTTTTCATATTTTATTTAATTTTTACACTAATGAATTATTCTTTGAGAAGAAGACTCGGCAATCATTTGAGGAGGAAATTGTGTCTTAACTTACTAATAGATAGTAATACGATATAATATTGTTATTATTATTATTATACGAACTTTGTTGCGTCTTGATTTATATTTCTCATTCATTCATATATTATCAATATATGAACCTAATATAATTAATTATATTCTGTGATGTAAAAATAAATAGTGTTGAACAGTTGTACCGTTGATATAATGATCAATGCAGGAATGAAATATGCTTCAAATTGAATGGTTTTTCGCTATTAACTATTTGAAAAATTATTCTAAAAAAACATAAGTTAAAAGTAGCCATTTTTTCATGAAAGAAATGTAAATTATGTATTTAGCAGAATATCTTTGTTAAATTGTTACAAAAAACACCAAACAAGAACATTATACACGTCAAACGACGTGTTTGAGACTATATAGACAATTTATTTCTAAGAATTTTGAATATAAATTTTCAAACCTTTAAAATAATTAATTATAATCCTTTATCAAGATATCAAGTATGTCTAATTGATTTTGATGTATTGTTTTTAGTTGCTTTTTTCTAAGAAGGAACTTAATGCAATGATTTCAATATTTATTACGTCATTATTGAATTAGTAGTATGAACAAAAAAAACCCGGGAAATTTGAATTTATTTTTGGGAGATTTTTGATAGAGATAAATGTTTTTCTGCTAAAGTCTGTCATTGTTGGCATCTGTGCCAAATTGCACGTCAAAATATTATTCATTAGTCTTTGAGATACGTACGTGTAGTCTTTTTGTGAACAGGTAAAATCGAATATATGGTTTGTTACAAATGTCTGAAAGATGATGACTCAAATGCAATTTAGAGAAACATTGTTCTAATCAAAAAAGTTATAATGAATATTCCAGACTGTATTCCTTTTGTAATATTGAGAATCTATGGTTTATTTTTTGAGATACATGGCCTATTACTTATATGTAAACTCAGCAGTTATTGTTCTACATATATTAATTAATTATTGACATAATAATAATAATAATCATTCTGTAAGTTACTTTTTTAGCAATTTTATATTCTTCGAGAGATGTCTAAATGGATATTAAAACAAATGAAAGTTTTACTGCATTTTAAATAAAAATGTTAATACCATTATAAATTTTGATATTGCTTCACTGGTATGCCTCTCATTAAACTCAGAGCAAGCTAAAACTTTTTCTTTCAATGTCCCCTGTCCCATATAATGCGCTGTTAAGGATATAAACGAAGTCAAAGAAACACTTGTCCATGTATCTGTAGTAAGACCAACGGAATCCACATTGGCTAATTCTTGTATTACCTAAGAGGTCATGGAGAAATAATATTACGTATATGAAACTATTAACATTGAAATCATTAACATTTTCATATATTGTATTATGTACATACTTTATTTTTTTGTTCATTGAAGAGGTTGGGGATTATATTTTCTCGCATGTTTTTCCTTGATGGAAGTACGTATCTTGGATCCAATAAATTAACAAATTCCCTGAATCCCGATTTCTCAATGGTTCTTAGCGGCATGAGATCTTTTATAATCATTTTTGTTAGGGTTGAGGTAATTTGAATTTTTTTAGAAGACTTTGCTGAATAAGGAGCAACTACCTTGGCCTTTTTCTGTGTTTTTAAAGTCTCGACTACTAAATCTATATCATGCACTTTTTTTAAGTGTCTTGCAATTGTGGTGGTTGCAGACTTATAACTAAATAATGAAGTACAGTATTTGCAAGCAAATTTGACTCCATTATTAGTTATATATTCCCAAACCTTTGATATTCTTTTTGGGGAGAATTGCTAATAAAAAAGGACAGAATATATATTAATGGTATATTGATAAGTAAATGAACAAATTACTTTTGGTACTAATTCGGACTCATTGTGGGCTTCTATATTAAATATTATTTCGTCTTCTGATTGATCATTAGTATTTACACTACTAGTGGTGACGGAATTGTTTTCAGTGGATGAAAATACGATGTTGGAATCTATCACCATTTCGTCAGGGTCAATAATTATTTCGATAATCTCATTACCATCCGAATCGATCGACTCCATTTTGATTATTTTCAGTTACGTAATTCTTCTTACATTCAAAATGAATGATATATGGGATTAACCGACTCTTTAGATATTTGAATTTCAGCGCGGTTTTGTATGCAAAATGAAAAATACATGGCGTCACTGTATAGTTCTTTAAAACAGGGTTAATAGATAAAAAGAACAAAAGTCAAGACAGTATTTGCAATATGAATTTCTCTGTATATTCCAATTATATTGTACCTAATTCTGTTGATATAAGTTAATAATTTAAAGTTACATCATGTAATGGATGTCTCGAAGGAAGAAAATATTCATTATGAGATTGACCTACTTTGAATTGAAACAATTAAATCCTATCAAAAGTCATTGATAATTAATTAGTTGAACTAATTTAATTTACCTGAAAATGCAAAAATTATCAAAAATCTAATTGCGTTACTTAAGTTCAATCTTTAATAATTGTGTTGGAAGCTTTAAGGATACCAATGATATATCTGTAAATTTTTTACGTTTTAAATGGTGAAGAGATTGAGCAAAATGATGAATCCATGAGTTATGCAAGCAATAGAATAACAATAACATGGTTTGTACGAAAACTCATAAAACGTGACAAAAAGTTAAGCCATCTTTCATTATAACAGCAATTAGAAAGTTGTATCTAATGCAAACTGAAAGATATACTGTTTTCAATTATTTTTGACATTTTTTAAAATTGTTATGGAATGGAAAATAAAAATAAACTTATATCACTTTAAAAACAATTATGAACTATATATTTCTGATAAAATATTATGAGATTTATTCTGTACAATATAACTTGATTTTGTAAAAAGCGAATATATTTTTAGGGACAAAAACAGCAAACATCATCAAAATTAACCTTTCTGACATATCATAAAATAAAAACATTAATCAAAAATTCAAAAAATTTGGGTTTTTAATAAATATTTAACTTGAGAATCGTTTGTATAAGAGATAAATATATGTATTATATTGTATTTTATTATTTATTATCCATATTTGCTGAATTTTATAAATCCTGTGGAGGATCACGAACTTAAATTAGGAACATCCGTAATAATCATTATTAAAATTGTATAAAACGCTGTTCAAAATTAACAAAGTTCATCCCATTTTGTGTCCAAATGAAAGCAATTCCGAAAATTAGTCCGATTCCATAAAAAATGACTTAAGATTACATTTCAGCAGACAACATAAAATTTGTTGCACAACTCTAGAAATATCATAACATCCCAACATCCCCAATATGGTTTGAAGTGCCTTTATAAAGGTTCCTTACGATCCCTGGAATAAAAATAGAATTCGTAGAGATAAACTATCAATAACTAAAAATACTCTATACTCAACTATAGGCCATAGGGTGAATCAATATTAGAGGAATCCATGGAATCAATGACATCTCATTGCACGTTTTATTCCTTCCCAAGACAGAGTCGTAAGCACGAATATAGATCCTTGCCTTTATGTTGCTATTGAATTGATAAATATTAAATATCAACTTCAATCAACTAATTAGATTAGGAAACGAACATAATTCAAAAATTGACGTCCTTATATATGTGACTTTAGTTACTGAAACTTCAACAGCTGAAACTACGTAACACGTAATAAGACTGATCAAGACCGGTCCTAGGACTGATAAAATTAACCAAGAGAGGATTGAAAGGACTGCAGTCTTTATCGTTTTAGTGGACCGATCCAACACTATCTGTAACTCCTTTGAAAATTGTTAATAAACGTTGACTTCTGCTCCAGTCCTTACATGAGCCCATAGTTAATACAAACCTATTTTAGTCTCCCCTAGGAAGCCGGTGTATGCGTACAATAAATCGTATTACGCTGACGTCATTGGATTGCCGAATATTTTCTCATGCAGCAAATACAAAACGAAGACTCCGCGGAATGGGATCTCTGGGGAGAGTATAGAGCGAGATTCAGTTCATTCCATGGAATACTCCGCATCTCTTCCCCCTTTCAATTCTCTTCCCTTGAGGCCTCTGGCTCCAATGTGATATTCAAGGGTCTTCATCGAAAAATCGTTTTAAGTTTTCCTGAAAAAAATATCCAATTTTCGGGTAAAATCATTTATATTCGGGCCGGAGTCTCTCCAAATCAAATCCTTTTTGCTCTTCATACATTGGGATCCAATGCATTTCAGGTAATTTCTTGTTATGTAATGTATTTAATGTATCTTTTCCACTTATTATTTTCCTTTTCATTACTCCACAGACCAAAACCCACAAGGAATTTGAGTTACTTCCGTCTCTCAAGTCATGCAAGGAAGCGCAAATTGTGAGCAAGTATCCTTTTGTGAAAGAGTCCGAGGAAATCGAGAACAGAAGCCTATCTCTGCGATGTAAATCATGCAATGAGTGAGTGAGAACATCAAAATAAAAGAATACCCTATTCCTTATAAATCATAAATCTGTATCTTTTTATAGGGAAAGTATATCCCTTGTGGCCACCCGAGTTGCACCATTACCCTCCTCAGACTGGAAGGAGGGAGCCGCATCTTGGTTTTGTGGCTGTAATCACGACCCTAGTAAAATTGTTCGATTAGCTGACACGATTAGAGATGGAGTTCTTATGTGGACTCAAACAATGGCTGTTATTCCATACGCGTCTAGGGAGTCCGTTAATTGTAAAAAATGTGCCTCTTCATTAGGCTATCATGAAAATGATTCCGCAAACTTTTGGTTACAGAGTATTAAATTAATAGGAGGCAATGAGAAGGATCTATTGAGATCAATTTCTTCTGAAGAGTCCTTTATTTCCTTTGTCAATGAGGGTCTCAACACTTCCCCCACGATCCTTGTTCCTAAAGTCATCTTGAAGGGAAAGGATTTGACTTTATGTGTCCGAATCATGGACACGCAATTAAATGTTTATCAAGGTAATCATAGAGGGTCCATTGAATTGGTAAAGGCATACAAGTTACTCTATGGGGAAGGAAGTCAATTGCCTCAGGATGAGCTGAATGAATGGCTTCGTTATGACGTTCGAGTTTCAATTTTACAAGTACCTGATGATGTTATTCAAAGTGGTCTTTGTCTCCTTGAGAAAAATAAGTCTTATGCCCATCCAGATGATCATGAAACCCAGGGATTTAATGTTTCCTTTCTGTTGAGAGAATGATGTTTGACTTTCGAGTAAATGTTTTGTTTATCAATCATTTATAAATATATTACGAGGTCTAATTTTTTTTATATCTCAGCTTGGAGTAATTAATTAATTAGGATATATTTATTTCTATGCGTATACAATAATAAACAACTATTTCATATATATTTTTTAAAGCATCATAGTTTGTTAATATTGGCATTTCTTTAGGAGTTGTGAGGACAACGTGATAAACAACCTCATTTTCTTAACAATTAAGGATACGTTTTGACTTAAAATGTGGGAATTGAACAAATTAAGTGCAAGTTAAAGGACTTTAGACTGGAGTCAACTCTGAGTTAAATGTCTATTTCCGTTGGAATTACAACATTAATTTAATTTAAATGAGTCTTACATTTGCCTTTTTTTTTAAGAATCCAAAATTTAAAAGAGATCCTTTGATTTATAGCCCTTGCTTTGAAAAATACATTCATCCAATGTATTATGAAATATTGATTATGCAATATTTTGCAATTTCACTAAGAAATGCATGCCCTAACATAGCATAACAAACTCTTGCAATAATATTATGTATTAACATTAAAACTCGCAACAAATATACTCACAAAAGTCACATAGTCTCTTACTTTTAAATGAAGATAAAATAATAATTATTATAGTACGTTTGCGTACGTTCTCATCTATGTATCCTCCATTATATGAGGAGTATCCGCTTCCACATTTTAATTGGAGATGTTCACAAGTCATTTTTTACGAACTAGTGTCAAGTTGTAAGTCCTAACAGTCATTAGCAGCAATGAAAAAACCGTAAGACTAAGAAAACATTGAGGTAACAATAGCGTTGAAATGTTTTTTAGTTTCGTGGATTCAAGTAAGCCAGGAAATGTTAGTTTCTTGGTCATAAAGTTAGAACTGTTTCTTCAATCTCATTTGTCGTATCCCTTTTATTTTAACATGACCTAATTGGAAATAGATGGTTAGAACTAGATATATATATATATATAAGAATCTTACACAATGATAGTTAAATATTTTTTTCCCTCATTGGGATTCATAAAATTCTTAATTCAGTCATCCTCAATATTAAAATTCAATCATTCAAAAAGATAAATGGCTCTCAAATAAAAATAATATTTGAAAATAACGGAGATCTCGTGTCATATTCAAATCCAAATAATTATTTATTATGAACGTCGAGTTCGAGTAGAATATGACATTTCTTACTTTGAGTCCTAGTCAAGACTCGAATCCTTGTTTAATGGGACGGCAGTGTAACTGGAGTTGCGAATCCAAGTCTTTAGCTCTGATTTTCATCAGTTCATTATTATTATCTGGGAATAATATAATATGAGGATATGCTTTTACTCTTTAGGATACGGAATGGTTTCTAGATTAAAAAGTTTAAATGAATCTACTTCGATGATTTTTCAAAATTTAAAGGATAGTAAATTGGATTATTTATGGGTATGATCCGTATTTTGCTTTGTATTTTCATGGTTAAATCTGTCTGTTTTATAACCTATATTATAAAGTTTGATTACATTTACAATTATATAATGTTATTCCATGGATGAAGTAGATGATAAATATTGTTCGAATGTAGTCTTTAAGTGATTATCAATCAATTTACAATGTATTTTGAGATTAATCTGTTCATTTATTTGCTTTTAAAGACGCGCCAGTACTAATTGATGAGTATTTAATGTGCATTTTTTATGTATAAAGTACATTCATATTTACCTATTTATGTTCATACACCTTACCTATCTTTATTTTTAAAACCAGGCAAAAGTAGTATGTTGAGATACAATTGACACAATATAGGATTAAAAAAAATAATTATTAGCTTCCAGTCAAAATTTTGTTTTCATGAGTTATTGGAAAAATAAATAAATTGAAAATGTGCAAGAAAATACTCTTGAATCTTTTTGAAAAAACTATGTACAAATGGGTTCCTTTTAGGGTTTTTATGGATGTACATATACCTATGATATCCCTGAAACATGAAGCAATTCTTATGTATTCTACGTACAATGCATATTTACCTCCGTATGAGTACAATTAATTAACAGGGCTTTTTATATAGTCAAATGTAGATTATAATTCTTTGCATAGGATATATTATGCAAAGTAAGTTTCTGATGGGATGTCAAGTACAGCTTCAACCAAAAATGACATGGATACCAAAAGGAATATGAAGTTATGTTACCTTATATCAATTCAACATTATCAAAAAAAATGCTGGTTTGAAAAATCACATGTATATAAGTAGGAATGTAAATTATATGCAAATCGGGCTTGTAATAAAAAAAGAAAGAGAAAATCAACCTGGCAACCCTGACAATTTAATGAATGTTGAGGGGGGAAGCAGCTTGAGCTGTCATGACGTTTTACTGAGCTACAAGCTGCTATTCTCCATTATATATACATACAAATAAAAACATCAAACCACAAATATTACAATACGTTACTCCAGATTCATTATTATATTCACAAATATCCATTCTCCTCAATGAATGATATCCATTTTTTAATTTTTCCTTTGTTCCTCTCCATGATATAATCTTTGCAGACGGTTCTTTACTTGTAAAACATTATGTTGAGGTAAAGTTGATGTTACTTTCTTAAGGTGAAAAAAAAATGAAACAGCTTCGGAAAACAAAAAGACCTGTTTGAAGAGCCAACTCCACTTTTTTATCACACGCCCGATTTGCATATGATTTACATTCCTATATATAAGGGAATAATTTTTTTTTTCATAGCTATGAAATACGTCGAGATCTTTTGTTCACTCGCAACCTCGACTCACAAAAGGGAAAGGAAAAAACATTTGGAAAAACAACTGGCAGCTACTCTTCTGTATTTTCCTTGTTGCCAACTTGTTAATATTATGCAGAGTTTATTATTTATAAAATATTATATATTTATAAATTCTACCAATCACAAGCCAATCGTTGATACTTGTAATATGTTCAAAATTCAAAAAAGGAGCGCGCAATCCTTGATTTAATATATTTTTTATATATCAAAAATATAATAAATAATAATAATACCCTTTTTGAGCTCATAACACGTAGAGTCAGCTGCTTTAAATCAAAAGAGTCAAATGATGAAAATCAGCTGAAAGGAGAATACAGTGTGTTTTTGTTTATCCCAAAAAGCTCGTCGTGATAGATAAAAAAAATGTGTTTTTCTTAACAGTAAAAAAAAAAATCGATATCCATCATCAAAACGGCATTAAAGGCGTTTTAAGTAACTATTGTATGCTATGTTATGTCAAAAATAATGTCTATTAATTAAACTTTTAAATAGCATTTGGATTTGGATGTCACCAGGAGGTCTTTTGTAAATTAATTATTATTATTATTATTATAAAAATATTCCTTTGTGAAATTCCTAATTAATGTCTCGAATACAAGGAAACAGGATTAAATTATTTTTGTATCTATGTATATAAATAGTGGATAATAGCATTAATTTTATAATTAATTACATCTGCTACATACTATATATATACTTAGAAGATTGTATTTTGATTATGACTATGATATAATCAAACTAAAAAATGTTTTCATTTCTCGTTAATACACAAAAGGGTATACATATAATATTGATAATATAAGCGTTCAGGTAATGATACATATATTTAATATGAAAATTTATTTTTAGACTATATTGGACAATAGAAGAAGAAGCTATTTGTCGAAAAGTCTTAATATTAGCTAATTCGATCCTCTTTCAAAGCATTATATATAAAAACTATGAAGCCAGTCCAAATAAGGCCTTTAATCTACAAAAAGACATACATAATATATCATGTAAAAGACACTTTTATTCTTCACCCTGTATTACAAACTACAACTACCAGTCTAAATCACGAGATTCTAGGGGATATCTATCCCCTGGACATCCATCAAAGTGTCACACTTTAAGAAATTGAACCCACAATTTATTTCGAAACTACATTTTTCTATCAGATTCACCCACCGTGATAATAGAACTTTAATTAGAGCTGTCTATTGTATTGATTATAGTAATTTATAGTAGCACTCTGAGCAACGATAATTTCGATGGGGTTTATTGGCTCATGGACAATAAGACAGCTTTATGAATTGTAAAATAAATACCTATATAAATTGATATTAACATGCTACTGTGTGCAAAAAATATCAGGAATCAAAAAATCTTTGTTTCATCATGAAAGTTCATTTGATCCCCCTCAAAGTTGTGCCAACGTTTATTAACAATTTTCAAAACAGTTACAGAATGATTATTATTATTATGTCAATAATTAATTAATTTATGTAGAACAATAACTGCTGAGTTTACATATAAGTAATAGGTCATGTATCTCAAGAAATAAACCATAAATTCTCAATATTACAAAAGGAATACAGTCTCGAATATTCATTATAACTTTTTTGATTTGAACAATATTTCTCTAAATTGCATTTGAGTCATCATCTTTCAGACATTTGTAACAAACCATATATTCGATTTTAGCTGTTCACAAAAGGAAGAGGACACGTACGTATCTCAAAGATTAATGAATAATATTTTGACGTGCAATTGACGTGCACAGATGCCAACAATGACAGACGTGCCAACTTTAGCAGAAAAACATTTATCTCTATCAAAAATCTCCAAAAAATAAATTCAAATTTCCCGGGTTTTTTTTTTGCTCAAAAGCACTTACTATGTTATGTAACAATAATAGCAATAGAAATCAATTTAGTTTTCGAATGTAAACTACAAAGGGAAATTCCAAGATAATTTTCTATGAACCCTAAACTGTAAAGGGCCCGCAATTAATGAGAACAATTTTTTTTGTTGAACTATTGATATATATGAGTCAACTAACTCTGTTTTAAAAATACCCACAAAAACATGATTCTAAAAAAATTGTCATTTGGGTTATTCTAATATTATATGATTTCTGACTGGATCTGAGCAGACCCACATACATACAGAATTAATATATAGTATTAACTCAGACTTGGGGGGGGGGATCAAAGACTCAACAATTCCTGAGTTTGCCCCTCCATTTGCACTCCTTTCAAAGTTTATTTGATGAGAGCCACTCTCAAGTACAAGGTTATTATTATCTTTTTACCTACATAATTTGATGTTAGTAGTCCTGTGTACATAATAATATGTAATCATTTTGACTCGGGTTAAATAAATACTTACCTTTGTATGTTGGTATAATATGTAGGTACATAATTTGCCTAAATAAGAATATACATATATTTAAACAGTTTCCTCATATTTTCATTAGTACATCTCTCATCTTTATCTCATTTCATTTCATTTTTTTTTACATAGTTAGTTAGTTACTTATATATACCATACATGTGTGTCCTCTTTATCTAAAGGTACTTCAATTCATTTAATTTTATTCTTCTTGTTGCTTCTTGTTCCTCCACGAACCTACAAGCTATTCCACATTCTTTCTATGTACTTCCTTTGTACTGTCCCACGAGATTTAAATCTCTTACTATGAAACATTTTCTTCTTCACTGCTTATTTCTAATAGTATCTCTCTCTCTCTCACAGACATTTTTCAACTCTTCCTTCCCCTCCACAAACCATTTGTACATATTATTGTCATGATTAACATTTCAACTACATAGTATCATCAACTCCTTCACACATTTCCAACTAACTCAAACTCATTAAAAGACGTTGTAACTATTATTATTATTTGATCCAATCTACTTACTACTACATCAAGATATAGACTCATTTATCTGACCTCCAGCCAGGTTTGGTTGGTATAGAATATAAATAAATCAGTGGTCCCCAACCCCCGGTCTGCAGACCGGTCCGTGGATCAATCAGTACCGGTTCGTACTAGAATATATTAATTATTTCTGTTTTATTTATTATCTAAGTCTGAGACGATACTAAAGGCGGACTTAATACTACTTCATCTACAGACTATAGAACCCACGAACGGCCAAGGAATGGTTATGTGATACATTTGTCAACAAACCAGCTGAATCCAGCATGTCCGTGTAAGAAAAAGGCTAACTGCTGGAGACCACAAATGACGGCAGCCTTAATATAGTGTTCGATACAACAACTCTGCCGGTGCTCTGGATTAAAGTGATGGCAGAATACCCAGAGATCGCTAGCACAGGATTTGAAAATCCTATTGCCATTTCCAACATCCAATCCGTGGGAAACGGGATTTTATGCAGTGACAGCCACCAAAACAAAACAAAGGAGTATATTAAACATAAATAACACTCTTCGGGTGTCTTTGTCTGCCAATACTCCCAGATGAGACCATCTATTTGCAAAGAAACAAGCTCAGGGCTCCCATTGATTTAGCGTTACGGACAGCTTTTGATGTTATAATATGTTATATTGTTGGAGCAATATGTTAATACATTTCGATATGAGTACAGAGTGGATTCACGTTTATTATTCTTATTTCAACCCCCCAGTCTGTAGTAAAATTCTCAAGCGTTAACCCGTTCGCAGTTAGAAAAAGGTTGGGGACCACTGCAATAATAAATGATTTAATCAAATGTCTGAATTTATTTTAACTATCTAATACCTACATACTAGGAGTATGTGTGTCAAGCATAAATAACTTTCTTAAAGGCTGTTTTATTTTAACCTTTTTGATTTGTGAAAGCTCAAGGGATTCAAAGGGCTACAGGGTTTGATGATCATTCCTTTGAATGAGTTCCACTTCATATTATGTTCTTATGAGGTCATCATAACTGGCCACAAGGGGATTGAAGATCAAAATCGAGTAGTTCTTTGGAATTGTTAATCGTCTCAGTCCTATTTTATTTTTGTACATGTTGTGATGTTTAATGACTGAGATATGATGTATTTCACTTCTTTTTAAGGAATATTTTCTCAACCTTTCATCTAAAAAGCGAACGAAAAAGTCCACAAATTCACTCCTGGTTAGCTATTGATTCTCGATTACTGAGGGTCTACATATTCTTCATCTAATAGACGGTAATTTATTCCCAACTTAACAAAAACATATTTGTATTTAATCAACCAGCGTTTAAAACACGAATAAGAGGCAAGGGAATTAAAGAAACCGACAGTTGACAAAAAAATACATGGGAGTTGGAATTGCTTGTTTGGGGCTACAATGGGTCTAAGGATTTTCAATGATGAAATCATTTATATATTTTAAAATGGAGTCTCAGAAATCGAACTTAATAAGGTTTTTTTGACTTTGACTCTTCGTACTGGTAAAACAGCTAAGTCATAGATGTACTGTACATTGCAAAAATCAAATAAACAAATGAAAATTGGGATTTTTGTTCATGACACAAATAACTGTATATAAATTATATTTAAACATCGTTTTATTATTCAAAAACCAATGTGACGTTATCAATTGAGCGTATACTCTTTTTGCCAGGTGAAGTCTATGGCTCACAGTCTTGGACATTTTTATGACTATGTATCTTTGTCATCAAAAGTAATCGTACAAGTCAACTTCCCTAATGCAGGTTTGTTTCGTTTGATAACTCGTCGTATCTTGTTTTGCTTAATTTGTTCGTTTTTTTAACAAAAATAATAATAATTTCATGTTATCAGTAATTATTTATATGAAAAGAAGACCATGTGACAATTTGAATCATCAATAAATTTACAATCATTAGTGCCCCCCCCCCCCCCCACGTCGCCATAATTATAATGGCGAGATACAACTCTGTTCATAAGGAACCATTATCATTAATTAAAAGCTGGTTCAACAAGCATTAGTCTCAAACTTGCTACCTATTTTGGCAAAGCCCCAGTTTGGCCTTAGTGAAGAGACTCTCACATGAGGAACTTGCTGCAGTGGCGCCGGAATCATAGGGGCCATTGGCTACACACTTTTTTTCAAAAAAAATGAGGTTTTGTGATCCAATTATATTGTAGTTTACGTCATGGATAAACTTGAGACCTCATAAATATATAACTGGGCCCCCTCCCACCTATAAATCCACTCCAGCGCAGCTAACTAGCTCCTAGGAAGGTGTTCATCTTAGAGAAAACCTTTTTGATTCGCCTCTTGGGTTCAATGAGTAGAAAAATAAAAAAAGAGGGGGAAGAAACAAAACGAAAAGGGGAACAGACGTTGGAACAGCTAAAATGAGAGTCGTTTAAGGGATTTTTTTCGGTATTCCTTTTAAAAAAAAAATCAGTTCTTGGAGCTCAAGAATGATTAGAGAGCATGAACGGCACTCTTTTTCCGATTAATCTTCAAAGTATGACCTGAATCTACTGCATAATGGAGGGATTTATTTCACATAATATGGTTAGCCAACTGAATTATTTTTGAAGTGTTCCTAATCCCCACATATTCATAGTCATTATTCTTAATTTTGTTAATGAACTCACAGGATCTGACAACTAAATTTATGTTCCAAGTTGCAAGACAAACTTTTGAATTCAAGTATTGGAAAGTTTGACTCTTGAAAGATTCGAATAGGTGGACCTTGAGACTCAGTTGTATGTATGTAGATTGCAATACATACATAGTATATAAAGAATTGATGATCAATAAACTACAAAATACCTTCTAGAAATGATGAAATTGAAAAAAAAAGAAAGAAAAGAAGTTCAAAATAAATATGCTAATTTTGAATTAGAATGTGTAATTTATTTAGTTTCAACCAATGCTACAAGATATATATGTATTTTGTACATATATGGAGTCAAAATAAGAATATTGAGTACATTTTATTGTATAATTAAAGCATATTTTACACCTTTGTTCAAATCATATAGAAACATATTACATATATATATATATATATATATGTTTAATAAAAGATTTTAATTAAATCAAAGCAGATCTTGAAATAAAACACTTGTTCACGTATTATATCAAATCTATTTTGTTACAAGGTTTTTGTTATATATCTTACTCAAGACTATTGAATATGTATATACACTTCATTAATTGTTCTGTAACTATATTGATAAGTATCCATTATATCTTCAAAGAGTTTTTATGTTTTGTATATGTTCTGGCATCAATAAAAAATTGTACTTCATTAATTTGAATTTCAATGTATGTGTTGGAATGAAGGAGACTCATTGTTGGGTCGAGTACAATGTAAATATTTATCAAATTTTACAAGAGACAGACCCAAGTGTGAAAGTTTCATATTTATGACGATGATTAATTAATCAATTATTATCATTCATAACTGTGCAAACTATGTATAATGGAAGCAAAGGGCGTGATTCGGACCCGTTCATTCTATGTTGAATGACAAAATAAAATATATTGTCAAAAGTTAGAAATTTATTACGACGTCATCCCTTACAAACATGAGAATTTACCAAAAAATTTTGTCTGGATGTCTCTTGCTCCTCTAGGCTCCAATTAGTGTTCTGAGCATTGAATTGTAGAACTGGAATTGATTCTTGTGATACTATGATAAATATCCTCACTGTTCAATGATGAATCATTGAATAAAAGGTAACGTAATTATTGTGGCCTTTAATGACCTTTTTTCTCTATTTGGAGGAAAGATTAAGTGATACATGGGTCAATCAAATTGTATTATGAGGTCAAGAGAAATTTATTGAGTATTATTAATTGAATATCATACTTTGTAATAGATTTGCTTCATAATTTTGAGATATCCCGAGTTTTTAAGAGATGTGATATCTAGCTTTTCCCATCTTAAAATATTTTCAAAGTTGTTTGCTTCCTTTTGAAAACATATTTCGTTATTTATACATATACAAAGTTGTTTTGTTACACGCAAAAACTTGGTCTAAAAAAACCATCCATACTTATTTATGGGTGCTCTTTCGTAAGTATGTAATTACAATACTTTTTACACCCTTAGTAAACTACATACATAGTGATACTTGTTAGATAATTCAGTAATCAGAGAAGCTTTACCAAACAAAACAAATAATACCCTTTTAGTTACTCTTGATAGATAGCCTCTATTATTTGTAATTATAAAATATGTCAAAAATAATTAATTATAAACCAATGGTTTTTACTGATTTACAAAATGATTCTCTTGCCCTTATCGTTGCTCTAAAAGTTGCTTTGTTGAATTTCAAAAAGGTATAGTAAAGTTTTGTAAGCATATCACTGCTATTAAATAGTCCAACAGTTGAAAAGCAAAGAGACTTATTTGGCTATGGAGCCGTAATTTTGTACACATCTTTGGCCTATTAAATAAAGGGATCGATATTGAAATAAGATTTACGAATATTTTATCAAATTACTTCTGTGTAAAATTCGAACCTGCTTTGAGTTGAATGTTGGTCAGGGCTGAATTGCAGATTCTCATAATATTCTTGCTGAGGATTAAACAAATCCTGACATTTTAAAACTTTAGCTTGTTAGTTAAACAAATATAATAATTATAATTTAACTTTGCAACTCAATTCCTCCATTCAAATCTGTGACATTTGAGGTGCACAATTCTTGTAGTTTTAATAAAAAAAGAAACCTCATTGAATACCCCTATATACAAGTCAAAAGCTAGATAGTTTTCTGCATTGGAACTTTTGAAAAGTTGCATGTAAGTGAACTGGACTACTTGCCTTCAATGGCTTTATATCCTGTCTCTCTATTTTCTATAGCAAAACTATTCATTAGGCGGGACTGTAGGCCGACCCGTAAAATACCTATTTATGGCCTGCAAACATTATAAGACTGCACTTGCATCATAATTATACCAACCTTTATGAATGGGCCATGGTGTCGTGAACAACACAAAATAAATATGTATAGCCCTGTAATTTTTGTATTTGAGTTCCCCTTCTCTACAAATATAATTTTTGATCTCTTAAAAATGCTATCATAGAGTAAAATTCGTACAAAGTTATGTGGAATATTTTGCTAAACTTTCCCTAAAGACCGTCAAAAAATCTTTTTTATCAACAAATGTCTCATTACTTTAAGTAACAAATCGTCGTTATCATTCACGTAGCAAGAAAATATTTTGATAGTACTTTGATTCCATTATTTTTATTAAACAAAAACATTATTTTATAAATGAAGGGTCTTCATACACAAGGAATCAAGGATTTGATCTCTATCTTCAAATCAAAGACTTTAAATCACTTTTGATTTGATTTATTGCAATTTTTAGGATACAGCTATTGTGCTACACTTTTGACAAGGGATCTATCCCTTCATAAACTTTGTCATCCTGTCCTGAATTGTAAGAATATTAAGTCAGACGAGAAACACAACGAGCTTTTTTGCCCCCTCGCAACCTCGACTCACAAAAGAAAAAGGAAAAATTTGGAAAAACAACTGGTAGATATACCCTTCTGTATTTTTCATGTAGCCAACTTTTTAATATTGGGCAGAGGTATTATTTAGATATACTATGCATGGATAAATTCTACCGATATACAAATCAATCAATCGTTAATACTTGTATAATATTCAAAAATTCAAAAAAGGAGCGCGCAATCCTTGATCTAATATATTCTTTATATATCAATATCATAAATAATAATAATACCCTTTTTGAGTTCATAACACGTAACGTCAGCTGCTTTAAATCAAAAGAGTCAACTGATGAAAAACAGCTGAAAGGAGAAGTCATTGTGTTTTTGTTTATCCCAAAAAGCTCGTCAATGAAAAGGTTATTTACTGAATAAGTTGTTTCTCAATAGTATCAACATTGTAAATATCATTCAGTGACGTAATCACCAATGTACCTTGCCTATCTTGGATGAAGAGTATAATATAACTATTCAATATTTATAATAATGATAAATACATTAATTTAACTCTAAATTAAGAATGATTCACTTGTATGAAAGATACTTAAAGTATTTTATTGTAATCCTAGTAAAAATTAGGTTTTTTTTTTCAAAGGCCGAAAACAGGATACAGGATAAATCCCATATAACGGATTGACATTTATCTAAATGAATCATTTTTTAAATAAAATGGAGAAAAGTTGTTATTCGTCCATACTTCAACCATTAATTAAGCCGTGGTTTGTCCATATCTTTTGAATTCAACATTAACATACAACTCTATGAATATGTAAGAAAAAAAAATTTTTTTTTGTGACTTGCCAACAAAATGAATTTATAAATGTATTTAATACATTAAACATTTAAAAAATGACCAGTGGGATTACATTCAGTTACTTACATTGGTTCACCATGTCTGCATAAATGTATGTATAACATTAAAATAAATGCATAAAGGTAGGCTGGGATAGGCCTATTAAAGCATTTAGAAGTTCAAATATATATTTTAAAGCTTTATTTATTTAAATAACAGGTATATTTATAAAAAAAGTATATATATTTGAATGTATTTATTCTATAACGTTTTAATCTATTTACTTATTTTTAAATAAATTGAAACAAATACAGAATTTTTATAGTTCATTAGGAGAGCGTAGCTGTTGATGAGTGAACTCTTATTTTGAACTATTTAGATTGGATGATTGAGGGATTAAAGTTAATTTGTATCTTCATATGATGTAGGGCTGAATGCTTAAAGAAATAACAAGGACGGGATTAAAAAATGATGATCTGCTAGAGTATTTATTGCAAATTCCAATTCTAGTCTTTGTTTTGACCTCAAGGAACTCCTCCTGGTCATGATGATGAAGTAGAAGGGTTCTGAGACACTCTTCACAATGTCAGACTCATGAAGGAACACTATTCCTTTCATTGGACTTCCATAGTCATACCATTCCACTCTTTCTTCCGAGTTGTCATGTGCTCAAATACTTAGGAGTTCATTGTTTTTGAATTTGGTTACTTTTAGTTGATTTCACAATTCTTCTAGACAAAGGCTGCAATTGGAATTTGCATTCAATACACTAACGGATCATTATTTTTTAATGCACAAAAGGAGTATCCTTCTAAGCTTAAATTGAAGTTGGAAAATGGGCCTAATTAGCTCAAAAAGTAGGGTTCTATTTCTCGAAAACCGACGGAACTCTCGAAAAAAAAACAGATTTGAAATTAGCGTGCAAATCTGAATAACTCTTATTATATTTATACTATTGAATTTACATTTATGTGCTGAAAGTATGAGATTGGATTTCGTCTGTTGCAATATCAAAATTCGACGTCGAGTTTTAAGACAATATATGTCGGTAGGGAGACGGGAAAACCTTTAATGTGTCAAAGAGTTGCTTCAATTCGGTCAAAGCTAAGATTTGCTAAATTCCAGGGACGTACTTAGTTATAAATACAATACAAAAATAAGTTAAAACATATTTAATTTCTTAAAATATGTTTTCTAAAAGGCCCAAAGTATGACAAATGGATGAATCATAATTTTAAGGTTTTATGTTTGTGAAAGTAATTTCTGCATAATTCAAATAAAAATGTAGCCATCTTATATTTGAGAGATGATACTAAATAAATATACTTCAATAAACACTATTTTATTACCAAAAAATGACTAATTTGAATAAATTCATTTTACTGATAATAATTAATATAATTAAAGCTCATATATCCCCTAGGAGACAAATATTTTATTTGTATTTCATTTAAGAGTTAAATATTGATAATGGTATAAATATTCAGTAAGATATTAGTACTTAAAGTCAAAGAGTTGCATTGGGGCAAGGAGGCCCTCGCTTGACGAGCCAAATTGATCATTAGAAAAGGAAGGACATTATCTTTTTGTATCATTGTGTTTTTGTTGCGAATACTGAGTAAAGAGCAGAAACCTGAAGCTTAAATTCTGCAATGATTAGAAATTACTAGATAATCACAAATCGGGGACAAATATGTTAAAAAACAGTATGGAAAAGACTGTGTTGGAGGAAATTGATTTTGAATGGGGTTGTCATTTAAATTATACTCAAAAACTTTATCATGACCTATTATTATTTATAAATAGTCACACTATGGACCAACTTACTCCATCAATGGAGACCTTTTGCATCATAAAACATTATATCTAATTCATACAACTGACATTTGTAAATCCGCTGTTGTGAAAATCTGAGGCATGTCCTAATATTATTATATGTATACTACTAGGAGGGACTTTTCGCCTTGTATCTTTTGAAGGAGGAAAGGTTGAGTGATGATATACTAATCTTAGGGATGGGCATTTTGTTGAGATGAAAGAGGGTGTCTGCAAATATGTACTATCTGGGTCCTCAACATTTTATCTGCTGATTGTTATTCGACAGTATTAAATAGAAGCTACTTGTAATTGTAGCAATCTCTAGACTCAACAATACAGAGAAGACTGAATTCGAATTGAGTATGTATCAAGGTAGGAGTACCAACTGATATTTTTCTTTTCTTCCTTAAACTCAACGCTATTCCAACATTTTGCCCATGTTTATATAGTCATGATGTGAAAGACAAAATTGTTCTGTTTGTACAAATCGTATACTTTTAAAATCTATTATATTCCACAAGCAAAATTATATATATATATATATATATATATATATATATATAATATTAAGGAACATGTTGAGTGCAAGACATTTGTAGCATATGTCTTACAAACAGTAATTGTCTCCAAAAAGACAGCACAACTTGGCAGCTTTTTGATAGAAATACATGGATAAATCATATATATATACATATATGTATGTAAATTCTACATTATTTTTTCATTTCAATGATCCCAATCTTCTCATTTGCTTTAATAAATGCTGAAGTAACATACATAAATAAATTTACATTTGTATCTGAAGGATTTAATTACAATTTGGATACAAAAAATAAATAAAATAAAAAATTTGTTAAACTTTTTTTAGTTTTGAAATTAAGAGCAATTCTTAATAATAATAAGAGACGAAAATAAATAAGAGACAGAATTGTTTCATTTTTTTTTTTTTTTTTTTTTTGAAAAGGACACATGTAGAAACTATACATATACGGAGATAAAGCGTAGTATAACATACATACATACATACATACAATATATACAAATATCATCATTTCATGTAATGACGCTCTTTTTAGGAGAAAAAAAAAGCTCTTTTTTTCTCGACCAAAAAAAAAAAAAAAAAAAATCATATATATATATATATTTATATATAGAGATATTAAAGAAACTTTAGTTCACAAATGAACAGTGACAGGAATGAGGGATCATCACGAAGGGAAGGTTTGTTCCGTGATCACCCTACTGGTTCTAGTTCTTCAACTACGATCCTTAGTTGCCATTTCATCGTAAGTAGACTTTTTCTAATTTTTCTATAATGACAATATATAATCACCACCTATATGTAGATTAAAATATCCAAGTTCCATAGCATGCTCATTTAGGTGCTTTTTACGTGTCATTTTGTCGGGTTTAGAGTCGTGATGCAAGTCTTTGAGGATTTGTGTCTAGAGATAACCCATCTCTACGTGCAAATTTTGAAATGAGTTTCGGTTTGAAGATCAATTTTTGAGAATCTTGGTATCGTCTTAATCTCGAGGACTCAAAGTCTTGATATTGTCGGGCTCTAGAGTCTTTTTTCTTCTTCATTGAGTCACAAGCCCATGTTAAATGAGACTTGAGAATGACTCAAGTCAGACTCCTGTCCGCGAGTCCTCATCTTTCTGCTCTTGAACAGTCATTTTGTATACATATACGCGTCTAAGGTTTTTAACTTTTAAGTTTGTGTCGAGTATAAAGTGGATATTTAATGAGAGTCCGAGCTTAGCACTATCCATGGCTCATTTAATAATATACATGTATATAAGTAAGTAATTCAATTAACAGATAGGTATTGTAAGAACAGCCTCTGTTCTCCGTTTTTCTTTCCACATGGATTGGAAAAAATGTAAATAATAATACATCCATGTTAATTTGTGTACAAACATGTACTCTGATCAATGAAAAAAAAACCGTCTAATTATATTAATTTATCCATCATTCCTAGTACATAAATATGAGGTGTTTTTAGCAATGGTTATTTATTTATATGTTTGGATATGTATACAGTGCTTTTAGAGACACTCCTCTCGAGTCAAGCCCATATCCAAACATTTAAAGTCATAAACAATGCATCCAAATAGTCTACATACCTACTGTAACCCTAGCTACATTCTATTAAAGCAATTAATACACACTGTAGGCTCTAATAAAACAAGCCGTATCTAATAATATATAATAACATTCATGCTCTTTTGATGAAGGCCTTTGATATTATATAGGCATTTGTACAAATGTAATAACAGAGAGATGGATACATTTTATATGTATATGCATGTACTTTCCTTTGTATGTACATATATATATGACTTAGGTAATGATAGGTACGTCGCTGGATTAAGGAATTAATTGATGTTGTGTCTCTGTGAGACATTTTGTGTACAAAGCCAGGGTTTTGTCATGAACTTTTAACAGAGCATCGAGAGAATCTTTGAGAGATCCATGGCTCTCTACAATATATATACATATTGTTTCAGAAGAGTCGTCTGACCTCAATTTGTGAGGGGAAATTAGAATATGATGGTATGAAATGATAAAAATGTAATTTAGATATAGATGATTTGATCATTTATTAAAAGAAATAAAAATAACATCATGGGTGATGGAAGGTACTTATTAACTTTCATTTCTTTGTTTGTTTGTTTGTTTGTTTGTTTGTTGTACATATGTGTGTTCTCTATTCACGAAATACCGTCATATAAAATGGTGTAAGTCTTAATCAAAGCTATAATTGTACATACATACTTATGTACATTTGAGAAATAGGGAAGTGACCATACTCATGTCTATTTAGAAATAAGTTGCTGACATTTTGAGGGTTTTTGAAGTAACTTAATGCAAATAATATCTAAATGATTATCTAATGAGAAATTGTTTTCGAGACATCTAGAAAACAATGAAAAATATACTTCAAACCATTTCTAAATAGACTCTTAGCTAAATAGCTATTCAACTATTCAACAAATATCTACTGTGATATTGGAAAGAGAGACATTCAATGCCTCATTCCCAAACACTTTCTTGAGGAATATTTTAGATATTTACAATGAAATTCTGGAAAGCTACGCAACTGCACTGTTGCACTAAACCTATCTATATTCAAGGAGGGGCACTCCAAATTCTTAGGGAGCACAATTAAACGATGATAATTAAAAATAAAGATCTGGAATGTGAATAAATCCTTCTCAAAAAATAAACTGATTTAACCCTAGATATTGACTATATAAGTTTGATTTTGAAAAAAGATCAGGCGCGTGAAACATTTTCAGAGAATAGGATAGGGAACATAGATCCCTACTTTATTTTTGGATCAAGCCTGGTTTGTATCCGATCCCTTACACACGAGTGACGAATGTACATTCAATCAATGCTAATTTTTGCCAAATTCCAAAGACGTAACTAAAGAAATACACAAATCTGAATGGAAGTTAAAAATTTCAGACTAGAATAAGAAGAATCAAGGTTTTGAGGAAATTTGATTCCCTATATTTTTTGCCCATGGTATACCAACAGGTGACATAAACAAGGGTATTAATTCAATAGTACCATAATTGATATATATATATATATATATGTTCATAAAATGAGTCAATGACAATTATTTAGCATAAAGTTTGCAGAATATGTTCTATAATATATATTTTGAAAGCCATTTTTTTTTTCATACATATTTATTCATAAATATATTAAAAATAAATAAAACTAATTTAATTAAAGCAGGAATAATTTACATAATATAATCATACACTAAGTGAATATTCGTTATTAACTTTGACACATATTTTATTTTTAATTAATACGTGTTATTAAAATCAAGATGATGATGATGATAATTGAGTTTTCTTTAAAAGTTTTTGGGGTATGACACCGTATATATATTATGTATACAGTCAAACCTGTATTAAGCAGCCAAGCAAGGGAAACTGGAAAAGTAACCACTTAGTGCAGGGAACCGCTAATAACAGATCATTCTTTTTTTAAAGAATGATCTGGAGAATTGAGCATAAAGAACTGCAAAATAAACTGTATCAAATAATACACAAGTATTTAAAGCTTTTTTTATAAAATATAACCAAAAATAGAATAAAATTAACTTTAATTATAATATGTATCAATGTACGTTTATATTATATTTATATAAAATGACTATCAATTTTCCATAACATTACATGTAAAATTTGAAATTTGAATTATACACGATTGGAATTGTATATAAATATGAATAGTAAGTACTCATCAGACCCTCTTCGAGTGACACAGATTAGAACAGGGGAGTCAAACTCATTTCACATCACGGGCCACATACAGCCCCTAGGTAGACGTCGTGGGCCGGACCATTAAAATTATAGCAACCTTGGCTATAAGTAACCAAAATATCATGTCTTCCCTTTGTTTTTATTTAAAGGAGAACAAGGACATTCTTAAATTTAACTAAAACATTTATTGACCAACACTTTTACACAACATTTCACATAATTGACCAAACTTTAAGTAACTAGAAAATCGAAAATTATAATAATGAACTTTACATGAGATTACTCGAGACTTCTAAGTAAAGACTAACATGCGCCCCCTAGCGGATAATTCATGAACTACATTTAATTAAAAAATATAATCCATGTCTCTTATGTATTTTTTCCACTTTCCTGTGGGCTTGATTGAACTCCCTTGCGGACGGGTTCTCGCCCGTGGGCCGTATGTTTGGCACCTCTGGATTCGAACTTATTATCTGAAATAACTAATTACTTCATTTCAGGCACATAGCTTCTGATTTTTGTTAGTGAGCAATAATCAGAAAACGCTACAAAAAGGTACCGTTGAAACAGGTTCATCTATATTGGTTTGTATTATTTTGGGTGACTACTTGCCGAGAATTGCAGGGACACACTTGGTACAGTGCATTTTTGTTATAAATTTACTTTGTGGGGACAGGATATGACCGCTTAAAGACGATGGCCGTTATGTCAGGTTTGACTGTATACACATAATATTTACTCAGCTACGGTAAGGCCTTTATATGTACAACCATATTCTAGTCAGAGGAATTCCGCATCATTGATATGCAGAGACGACATACCAAGAACAAAACAAACCCTTAAATGAGACACATTCCTACAATCGATATATTGTAATATTCTCTTAATTAATTCCTTATTGGCTTATTATGCAGATTAGAGAGTGTAATGATCCGCAAAGGATTAACAAATTATCATTTTTGGTTCCTTTCTTTGCCTCCAATGGAATAAAGAATGAGTCATTATATCCTTATATGTACATATATAACTATAATTTCACTGATTTATGATGTAAATATTTTTAAGCTAACTTACATGTATATAACTAAAGTTAAGACATAATTGAATACATTTTGAGGGAATGAAGTACAGTAATTCATAATACATATTATAGTATGTGGATAGGACAAACGTTATTGCCTCTAGGAGTTCCCCTTTCTTCATATTCAAAAATAAACCCGGGCTTTTTTTTTATTATTATGAACAAAAATGTCTCTTGAATGAATAAATATAATTATAAATATCCAAAAGTTTGAGTTTTAATAATATAATGAAAGCGTCTTTTTAGTATATATATATATATTTATATAAAATAGAGTGAATATCATTATATGTATAAATTGTATTGAAACATATTTATGAACAACATTCATTCAATAGCAATAAATATAGTTTATACATGGGTGATGATGTTTAGGCCTAAAGGGATCAATCTGCCCTTATATATATATATATATATATATATATATATATATATATACATACGTACATAAACATCATTCACGAAGAAGCTCTGGGCAGACATATTCATTAATATCTACCTGCTCTTTGAACATAAGGTTATAAATGAATGGCCTTTTTAAAGAAAGGTTATGAGATAGGCCTTTACAGGAAGTTAATGGTTTATTATGGTAGTATAATGTATGTATATATATATATATATATTTATATTGGATTCGATGGGCCTTTGATCCGTCTTTCAAGTTTTAAGGAGTCATTTTGAAGAAGTTGTTCAGAGTTTCAACGTGTGTGTGTGTGAGTGGAAATTGAGTCTCCAGCTCTGAACCAGTCATCATTGATTAGATAAATGGCGCTGAAATTATAATAATAAAAATAATAATTTGAAATGAAGGAGCATATGAGTCTTAAGCCTCCCTATTCAAGTCTCAAGTCGCAGTTTAATAAAAGCTAACTGTAACTTTAGTACTAATCCCACCCCTTCATTTGCTATGGTTATGGCTGGACCTTTCTATGAAGTCAACAGATCATCATTTACTACTATGGTGAATGTAATTTTTTGAATTCTGATTCGCTTTTAAAATTGTATCGACTCGCGTGGTTTTAATGCATCCTCAAGAGCAAAGTTTTTTCAAACTAAATCAATAATTTATTATTATTATTATTATCAATCATTTTGAGGAGTTTGAATGCACGATAGTTTGATGTTTGCATCGTATAACTTTTGTCTACTAAATAGAAAGAAAAAACATGCCCTCAAAATCAGTCTGCAATTAGTTCATTCTTTTTTCCAAATGTTAAACTACCTATTCCTTGAAATTGTACACTCCTTAACAAGGTCTAAATCCAGCTTAAAACATTAATAGAAGACTAATGGGAGAGTACATTTTCAATTTAATGGAATTAAATTGTTTAAAGCGTCAAAAGGGTATTATTCTGACTCTTTTACTCCGTGGTATCACGGGCTCACAAACAAATTGGAGCAGACATACAGTATCCACCGTAATTGGTTGTTAAATAAATACCCAAGACAATAAATCAGATATATGTACAGAAAGAGAGAGTAAATCCCCCACAAAACTATTTAAGAAAGCAATTTCTGATCTCTCTCCCCCTTATATGGTTTTAATCAAAGCCGTTCTTTTAAAGCGAAATAACAAACTGCACAGTAATCATTAGTTCACCTCTACCCTTTGGGCAATTTACTTTCTTTGAGACCCTAAATCATATTCCTTTGATTTACTACAGTATGCCGTAAGGAAAGGGTAGAATAGGATCCTGAGTCCATCATCTCTTTTTTTTAAGAAAGAGGGAAAAAGCAATTAATTCAGGAAATTTACTATGTCAATGTTTTTTTGTTTCTTTTTCAGGGATGTGGAAAGAGGATATTTGAGTGCACTGGGAGGCCATGGCTCACCAGGAGATGGTCGTCCTCCAGGATGGAAATGGTGGAGGTAAGGATATATGTAGATAGTGTATCGTTTCAAGTCCTTCTAATGTATAATATCATTAAGAATGGACGTTAAATGCATGGGTGAGACAGAACCATTTTTAAAATGTGATTGAATATGAATTTTTTATGATGGATAATTATACATAATTTTCTATGCATTGATGCATGAGAGGGGTTATTGGGAACAAAAATCAATTGAGGACATGTTTTATTATATATATCTATATGCATTTATATTAGAGTGTCCAGTTTTCAAGGTAATTTTATTACCTTAAACACCGAAAGTTGATGAGTTTTCAAACCATTTATGACAAGATACGGGTCATTTAAAAATGAAAAAAATAAAAAGGATAATCAGGAATTAACTATTTTTAGACTACTGGATTGATAGCCAATTTCAAACTATAAATCAAATCATGAATATTTGCTCTGAATATTTTTAAGGTAGTTGTATATTTTAAGGGGCGGGAAATTTAAAAATTTATATTTCCATTTTTCTTCTTCCAAAAAATGAAACAAAATAAAGGGAGCAAATTTTGAACACCTGAAATAAGTAAAGGTCGATCAAGATATCAGTAAGTCGATTAAATAGGATTTAAAGGGATTTCCTTTAGCTTGTCGGCAAACTTGGGGATAGTCAGGCTCTCACAAACCCTCTGAATGACGGACATGACCTGGACAATAGGCAAGTCTTTCTTCAAGCTGAGTGATGTTCTCCTTCAGGATCTTAAAGTTGGTCTTGATCAAGACGAGGTCTTGGGCCATAGATCTATAATGCAAATTAGGGTCAAAAGTACGAAATAAATTTTATTTACAAAAGTCTACTGAATAATAATTCATCAGTTTTGTAACCCCCAAATATTGATTTCGTTCCTTAAAATCAATAATTAATTTAAAGTACTCATGACCCCTTTTTTTTAAGCGTACCCAGGTCACTACTGGATCAAATATTATAATGTTCAATGAACCATAATTTAAAATATGATTTAAAAAAATTGATACACAATCTGTGTGTGTTTTTTTTTAAATGTCCCAGATGTGTTCAAAGTAGATTTTGCTTTCAAATTAGCTAAAGGATTAATTGAGCCAATGAAATTGATAAAAGAGATTGTCTTATCAAAGGTTAGGAGATACAATCAAAATCACATTCTAGGAACAGTCCAACAAAGTAACTCTATAAACGCGACACTTTAATGCTAGTGTTCTGAAATTGCTCCGTGAGAGAACTGGGACTCCTAGGGTCTCTGCAATTTTTTTAATCTATTCACCCTGCCAGTTTTATAAATACTATATTGGCACCCTAAAATAATATTTCAAATATCAGCACACTATGAAAAAATACCACGTGATGCGATAACAACAAAACATCCCAACTTTGTATGTACAATAACTGCACTAAATTCGAATTAATTAATTAATTTACCAAGAAGGATTTTTCATCAAAAATGTAGTGTTTTTCACAACAACAGCAACTTAGTGCCCCTCATTGTCTAATTATTATAAATTATCAATTTAATATGAAATAGGATCACAAGAGCTCCATACAAACAAGGTTAGACTTTATCGAAGGCTCTAAAACATTAAAAAAAATGGAAGATCCCACATTCTCTACATAGTCTGTTAAGAACATAATAAAACATTCTCTTCATTCGATAAAGAGGATTCTGACGAGAGGTGCTTCGATAAATAAATTAAAATTCACAATTTAATCCCTCATAAGTGATTTTTATTTGAAGAACAAAAAGTAGTTTATAAATACACAATATCAAATAAATAAATGTTAATGGATTTTGAACCTTTGTCATTGAATAAAAAAAAAAATACAAAAAAATACAAAAACCTTTAGCAACAAAACGGAATTAAGAAACACACAAAACAAAAGACAATTGAAAAAATTCCTTTTGGAATTTGTCAAAGAATAACGATACACATATATTTATGTTTATATATATATATATATATATATATATATATATATATATATATATATATATAAAGACCCTTAAGACGTTAATTTTATCCACATTTTTTTTAATATATTTATTTTGTTGAGTGCTTGCAAAAGCAAATGCATTTATACGCAGATATAACTGAAAAAGTATGTGGATATTTAAAAAAAAATAATATAAATATGCAAAAATATAAAATTAGGAGTCAAGGAAAAAAAATTGTACATAGGTACATAGATAATAGATACAAACATGTCTTTTTCTTTGAAGAAGGTAGTTACATATATACATATATGTATACACAGATATGTATGAACATACTTCATTCCATGAATATATTTGCTTTGTGAATAGGTAATGGATTTTGTTCTAAGGGTGATTGAGCAAAGTCATACTCAAATATATGTATACATATAATAATATATAAAATAAATCAAATTTATGTTTTTTTTTTTTTTTGTCTTAGGAGCCCTGTGACATTCCCCTTGTTTATATTATTGTAGACGATACATATCCTTTCAATAATTCTGTTTGTACTTTTTGTATGTACATATGTAATATAATGCTATACCTTAAATATAATGATTTATTGAGCAGTACCTACTTAAATTGAATCAATCTCAATTGAAATAGACAATCTAATAAGGCATCATCATTTATGCATAAGATCCCATCCGTGTAAAACTACATATAGACATACAATTGGATGTTATATCCAGTGATGTATCCATTTAAGCTACTCACGGAATGTTTCCTAAGGATCCCATTTAATTCTCCTTTTATAAAAAGAAGGAACGAACCTTTTTCCTTCAAGTAGTCCCTTAACCCTCGTATTATCCTCAAATATTACTAACACATTTTACCCTTGGGGTCAATTTGACCCCAGGTATATTTGCCTCCAGAAAATGATTTACAGAAAATTGTTGACCAAGTTTTTGTGTCAGGCCCTTTGTTATTTTGTTGAATACATAAATAACCCCTTGATAATGAAACCTATCAGTGAGTTTACCTGCCCTCTAGCGCCACCATCAGGCAAAACCTTTAAATTAGAAACTAATTTATCTTAAAAATATTACTAACACATTTTACCCTTGGGTTCAATTTGATCCCAGGTATATTTGCCTCCAGAAAATGATTTATAGAAAATTGTTTCCCCCCATTATGTATCAACTCAAATTGTCAAGTTGTGAATGTGTTCCCCCAAAATATTCCGGGGGTTCTTTTGGTTTGCACATTACACGGCTTGCACGAATATACATATTTTGTAACGAATCCAAGGATGAGCTTTTATGATCCTTGCAGTAATTCCCAGTCACAAAGAAAAGATAAATGAATTTATAGATTATAATTTCATGAAGTAGAACTGAAGACCTGAACTAACAACCCAGACTCGAGTCACTCCAATTTCCATGAAACTATACCTTCATATAGTGAGTGAATAGACTAAAGTTCTAATCCTTAATACTTAACTTGAACTCATGAACAGCTCTGGATCTACATAGACTCAAATCTAGGGATGGATCCAATTAAAAAATAAATGGTTTCTTTAGAACAAGAATCAAGGAGCTGATCAAAATTATTCGAAAATTACTCGAGCAATTCTAGAGGAATTGTCAATGAATTCACATCTGTATATATCTACATATATATTTGAGCCTATATTTGGGAGCAGACAAAACATCATTTTTTTTAGGTAGAACACAGTCTTCATATATCCATCATTGGTTAATTAACATATGTTAATTAAATATTACTGTGGTGTTTAGAGCATTTAAATTGTTGAGATTTGATATAATCAACAGGTGCAGAAATCTTCTTTTTTTTTCTTCTTTTCTTTCAAATGTCGTTTGATCTGTTCCAAAGTCGATCCAAAATGAGCCTTATGATATGCAAGCCCTCCCTTAACACGTACCTATGTACATATATGAAATCCAATTGATTGTAGATATATGTATTCCATACTGACAGATATATACATGTACATAGATTTTAAAGAAATGCATTAGGCCTCACGCACAATATTTGTTATTGTTCTTTGTTCATAGTTCTTACAATACCTATTGCTTCTTTTAACTTTTAATTCTTCTGTCTTAGTAGGGAATGCATACTAGTAGAATGAGAGGAGAGAGAGCACATACCTCCAAGAGCATGGAAACATGCAATTAAGATCCTTTTGTCATCTACATAATATATACATACACTGTTTGTAGATTTTCTGTTAACTATACATATGTATATTTATTTGCAATCTTTAACTTTCCAAGTTGATTGCTCGTGTATTTTCTTCGAAAAATAAAGTTTCCTAAATGGAGACTCTGATCCCTTGATATCCTATTAAATATGCAATTTATTGCTATCAGCTCATCTATAATAATAATAATATTATTATTATTAGCAATGCTCTAATGAGAGGAAGAGAGCTTGATAAATGACTTTAATGCCGCAGAATATGTATGATGATGCCTTACTTTGATTTCTTTAAATTATCACGGATCAAATATAATTTTCATACATTTCATTAATAAGAGTCTCAGTTGTATTCCGTGTGAACATTTTACTTCCTATTTTCCTATATATGTATATATAATCTATATATATATAGGTAGTCCAGAGTTGGAAACTCGGACTCAAAGTTCCAAGATTATGACTTGAATAAAAAGACTCACAATCATTTTCTACATTTATTACAAATTACAGAGGTCAACAAATTTGAACTTTCAAAAATCCTAAAGTGTATAAGTATATTAAAAGATATTCAATTTTGCACGCTGATTTCAAATCTGTAATTATTTTTTTCTGAGAAATGGAACCCTGCTTTTTTTTAGCTTTTTTGGCTCATTTTCCAACTTCAACTTAAGCCTAGAAGGATACAAATTTTGAGCATTAAAAAATAATGATTCACTAGTGTATTTAATGCAAATATCATTTCCAGTCTTTGTTTTGACCTAAAGGGACTCTTGGGTGCATAGGCGGCGGGAGTAGGACCAAAAGCCGGCCAAATCGTTTGTACTTAAATAACTCCTTGAATATTACATGAAACGGATGAATAAGGAATGTATTCAAGAGCTGAGATTCACAGCTTTTAAACGAGATACTAAACGCCCAATATGAGTCATTAACTTAGAAGATATCGTTCATCTAAGTGTGTGAATTTTCATTCAATTTTGAGCAAAAATTATCTAGAAATCTAAGACTCACGGTAGAGCTACTTAAATAGTAGCGTGCAGAAGGATTAAGAAACCAGCTGAAATCCAGTTTGGTTCATCCCACTCCTATGATTTCTGACGTCACAGTTTGCTTGGCCATTACATTTTATTTTTCTAAAATACGAAGGGTTTGATGAATGGAACTTGTGGGATTCAGTATCTCCAATAAGGTTAAGAGCCGCTCACTTAGAATTAACCTCAAGGTATCGAGTTTCGACTCGAATATGTATACATATTATATTAAAGTACAAAAATAAATAAAAGCAACATAAAAGACAGGGAATTGCATATTTACATACAATCTGCAATTTTAATCCCGGAGAGACTCTCTTCCATAATTGAGGTTTTGCTCTAATCAAACATTCATTGGATGGAATCGAAAAAGAACAACAACAAAAGTTTATTTTGTATTTATTTTTAATAATTTAAATCTGCTTAATGAATGCATTCGAGTGTAATATTTCACAGAGTGTTCCAATATATATATATATCTATATACCATTGTAAAAATCAGGCTATTAATAAACATAATTAATTCATTTTCAAAAAGAGAACTGTTATTTATTTTTCCCTAAAACATCAACAGATCATGTGTATTTTGTTACTAACTACTGACTAGTATTTTATTTTAGTGTTCTGATAAAGGATTTAAATGGTGTTAATCTGATAATCTTGGCCTACTATGGATTAATAAGTAATTGCCATAATTAATACATTCAGTTAATTTCAGGCCCTTTTAAGAATGGTGTAAAGAGAAGGGTTTAGGACTTAATGTAATTTAATGTTATTAAATATTTCTTTCTGTTAAAGGAAATATATACGTTGACTGACATATTGTCTATAATAATAAGTTGAGTTTAAATGAAGGAAAGAAAGAAAGAAAAATATCAGTTGGTACTCCTATCAGTTGGTACTCTTCAGTCTTCTTCGTACCGTTGAGTCTAGAACTTGCTAACAATTATAAGAAGCTATTGTATATTATTTTACATCTTCAGATAGGATACATAAAATGCAGTGGCACCAGATAGTAATTGCAGGCACCCTCTCTCACCTCAACAAAATGCCCATTCCTAATAATAGCTTCTACATATAGTTAAAGTCTTCAAATACTCCTTCAAATTCATAGTGGTCGTAATCAGTTCAAAGCCATTTCAAGCAACTCCTTCATTAGCGTTCCATAATCAAAATTCCACATGTATGTTATACATATATGGTATGTACATATGTAAATACAATATCTTAAAAGTCTCAACACGAGCTCTCTACTTACTTCCAGATGTACATATGAAGATACATAAGCACTAGTATTCATTTGACTAATACAACAGATTTGTAATTAGAGCAAAGCACCCTACAAACCCTGCACCATATTGTTTTATTTCCAGGTTCTATTAAAAAGCCCTTGGATACTAATAAAATGTTCTTGCATCTTTGCATGTGTGTATTTTGTAATGGGGAAGAAAGGGATTGTGATAGCACAAAGGGAATCTTGAACAAAAATCAAGAAAAGGAGAATTCCCCAAAACGCTTATTGTTTTGCACAATATTTCATTATCATATTTATTTTGCTCAATCATTTGAAATTATATTCAAATTTTTAGTGTGTATAGAGAGGTATACCCGGTATTGATTGTTTACTGTAGTTTAGTGTTATGTAGAAACAGAGTGTCAAACTTTACAAATACTTATAGTTTAATACATTAAAAGTCCGGGCCTCTACACTCATACGTTCTGGAAGGAACGTCGATCTATTGTTTCGAAAGAAACGAAACAGTAGAGTTCTTAGCATAAAGCCAACTAGGAGCATGTGATCAAAGTACGAACTGTTTACTCTGTTTACAAAAGTCACATGAGTTTTTAATTCGAGCCCAGAGGTAAAGTTGTCTCGACGGTTTGTATCAAACTCTGAGGCTATCGAGTACTATGACGTTTGATCTCCGGATTTATATTTGTAACTTTAATAAGTAAATCAATACACATATTTATTTAATAATATTTTTTTGCTCGGTTCAGGCTTCATCCTCCGTAAACAAGTGCATGTGCAAACTGATGCAATAAATCAGTTAGCAGTTTTTAAGCATGTTCAATATTTGGGTGCTTTTTTTTTCTGTTTCACAGTTAAAATTGACCCTTTCAGGGAACTCTTAGTATCGACAATAAAGCCCTCGTACAAAATTCAGTTTGATATTTGATTTGACTAATACATGGGGTAAAAAACGGAGTAAAAAAAATCTTTATTTAATCATCAAAATTAATTTCAGCTCCCTCAAAAGGTGTCCTCCCCCCGTCCCCCGGATGCAATGCACACTTGCCTTCGTTGTTTTTTTTTTCTTTTTCAAATTTTCAAAATTTCTATGAAGTCAATAATCACAGAGAAATACCTGCTGAGTTTAGGATGATTGGTTTTCTTGAGACATAGGTTATGTACCTTGAGAAATAAACCAGTGATTCACAAAATTTATAAATAATAGAGTCCTGAATATTCATATTAACTTTTTAGTTTACACAACATTTCTCTAAACTGCATATAAATCATCACCTTTCAGACATTTTAAAAAGGGAAAAATTGGATTTGTGCTGTTCACAAAAGGACAACGCGATTCTCAAACACACATGAATATTTTGATGTCTAATTTGGAACAAATGTCAGAAACAGGTGTGCCAACTTAAAAAAAACAACAAAAATATTTACCCCTATCGGAGTCCCTCAAAAAAATTAAATTCAAATTTCCCGGTATTTTTACTCATGGTTGTAATATGACCTTTTTAATATAATTGACTCCGGCGTCCTTTGAGTGTAATTTGAGGTGTCTTCAATTGGATTCATTAAAATGATGTATGAATAGAAATGAAGGATAATTATATTAATTAATAAATAAATTAATAAATACAAATGTAGTATATTCAAAATCATTTTTGATGTGTGTAAAACCATCTTGGGTGCATCTGGGCCACAAATACCCTTGATTCCTCTTCATGTATATAATTATTATTATTTGACTTTTGTTGGATAAGGTAGAGATTTTTATTCTTTTTTTGTGTACTTTACATAGTGATGTAGGACGTGTATTGGGGAAAAAGGCATCATCCTTTTGATAGAGAAAGATATATTTATGCGTAAGAGAGTAGAATATTTTCATTTTATATGGTCCTTCAATTTATCATTATTCAAGAAGAAGAAGAAGAAGAAGAAGCCATAAAAAGAAATGAAACATACACACACACACACACACAAGAGAAGTAGATGGAAAATGATACAAGGAGATACTTTTTTTTTTCTATTTACCTAACACTACTAGATATGTACATATACGAATGCTGTACTTATCCACAAACATGATACTAAGCAGAATGTCAATATCCTCTGCACTATAGAGTATGTATGTACCTGAGTATTTGAGGAGTTAAATTTGAGACTTTGAATGCTGTATTATTTTGTATGTATGTACATAGATGTAAACATATTTGCTCACTCACGAGGGATTCAAACAGTTGATTGATTTTCTTCCTACTACATATTTTATTTATAAATAATATATGTATGTACATATAAATTCCCTTTTGATATTTGCGTGTACAATATCTGGTACGTAATTGAGTTGCCTTTTATCCTTCTTCCAATATCAAAAAAAAAAAATTTGTATATATTTATGTATGTAGTTGGGGCTTTTTTTTTGCAGGGTTGATGATCTTTTTTTTTTTTTTAAAAAAAAATCAATCAGAATTGAAGTGAGGCCATCATTGATTGTTTCTACGAATGGCTCTAATCATATCATTGCTCTGTGCGCTCCTTGATGATGATGTTAGATATATAAAAATAAAATCGAAAATACTAATTTAGAGTTGTAAACACGCTCAAGATGATGTCATAAAAACATAGTGACTCTGAGAGAGTGCATAACTGCTGACAGAGATCACTATAGCTGATGACGTTTGAATTTTCAAATTGGAGAGGCAACATAACTTAATTAGTAAAAGCACAAATATGTATTTTGGGAGGTTAAAGGCATTCTTTACATCTCTTTTTTTCTTTTTTTTTTCATTAACGCTCGCCGGGATTTCAAATTTTTTCACATATTTAGTAATAACGGAGGAAGATTATTTGGTCAGCTCTGACACAATGCTATTACTCTCAATTTTATCAATAGAAATGTAAAAAATATGCAAAATGCCGCGTGCGAGATTTTGTAGAGTTGGCAGTTTTAATAGTACTTTTTGTTTTCCAAAGCTGTTATCATTTTTCCTTTGTTACTGAGGTGAGAACATCTACAATAGCAAATACAATGTAAGAAAAGGGCTCAAGTTGTTCTCGTAATAATTGTTAGTTTACGACTTGTAAGCTAAAGATATATAATTTCCTGACATTAATTTGAGTTAATTTTCTGCCTCTCATCTATGGTATACAGAATGTTGTTATTGATGTCTTCCTTTGTATATATAATGGAGAATAAATAATGGTTGATTTTCTCTTTCTTTTTATTTTACTCACCCCATTTGCATATTATTTACATTCCTAGTCATAGTGTAAAAAAATGAATGCTGAAATCCTGAGTTTGAATCAACAATCTATATATAAAGTAAACAAGGCCTAACTTCTATTTAAGCTACAGTCTTTTTTCCTTCTTTTTTTGAAAGAAAGATTGAGAATTGCAATGAAGCTGGCCTCTCATCTATAGATGGTAAACATAATGTTATTATTCATTACTGATGTCTTCCTTTGTATATATAATGGAGAATAGCAGCTTGTAGCTCAGACAAACGTCATGACAGCTCAAGTTGCTTCCCTCTCAACATTCATCAAATTGTCAGAGTTACCAGGTTGATGATTTTCTCTTTCTTTGATTTTTGCTCACCCCATTTGCATATTTTTTACATTCCCATTTATCAACAACTCCTATTTGTCAGTTCTTTATTAATTTACTCAACTCTAGTAGTAACTCGACCACTATATGTATGTACTATTATGGCTAGTGTTCTAAATGTTGAACTCAAATTTGCACTTGTTAAGCTGTCAATATCCCTACGATTAATAGTCCAACAGTTGGAATAAATAATATTGTTGGCCAGATAGCACTTAATTTTGGGTATTTTTTTCCTTTTGGAAGAAAGGTTGAACAGTATGCTGAGAGATTAAAGCTTGAAAAAGGTCAAGAATCTGTTAAATTTGAATAATAATGTACTTAACTATAAGTATTTAACAAACCCACAACCATGCATTACAGTATTTGACGTCTGAACAGATAAAAATCCATATGTCACAAGTCTATTATGTGAGGTTTGTCAACCCTGTATTTAAATAAATTATGCACCAAATTCATTATTCCAGGTTTGAAGACAGGTTAGCTTTTTACATAAATGATAAGTTATTTACATTTTATAATGACCTCTAACCTTGATTTAAAGCCTGGTTGCTTGTAAGGATGTTTTTAAAAGATCTCTATTTCCAGGTTCCGTGAGGCTGCTGAAAAGGAGATTTTGGATCATCTTTTACAACGATCCCGCTATGATAAGCGCGAAAAGCCACAAACACCTGAAGGTGCAATATAGTTTGTCTATCTTTGTATGTACATACCATGACTTGATCTGTTCTTTGCTCTCTTCCATTAGGTATCCTCATTGTGAATGCGAGTGTCATCATTTTGTCTATTGAGAGCTCCAAGGATGGTAGTCTTGTAAGTTAAAGCGACGAATAAAATATCTTGCTTCAAGAATAAATTTAATTATTTTACATACATCTTATTTGAATATTGTAATTTCAGAAGGTTTCATTGAGGTTATTTATGTAGTATTTTAATGAAATGAAGTCTTTAATTAAATCATTATTATTTAACAAACTCCCGATATGACACCGTCATTTTCAAAATTAATTTATAATCATATATGACTCCCTTTTGATATATCTTTTTTAATAATGATACTTTTCGCAAACTTTAAATCATCACCTTCTCAAATTAATTCTTGGAATAGGCACATATATGAAAAACTACAAACGAACAAAAATATAAAAACATTTGTTTATCATTTTTCTAGAGCAATGGTAGAGACGTCGAGTACCTTCTCTCTCTATCCTGGAAGGATCCACGACTCATGCATGCTACATTTGAAGACTCCAAACCCACTTCTTCCTCCCTCTCCTCTTCCTCCTACCCACAAAAGGATCCACTAGCTCGTCTACATCTCAATGGTATCTATCATTCCAAGGAAATCTGGGCTCCTGGAATACGCCTTGATGAAGGAGACTCCTCCATTGCACTTCGTATCTATGGAAATGGAACGGTTCATTGGTTAATCAGGAGGAAAAGGGGGCTTAATTGCCGTGGGCAAGCCTCGTTGTATCCATTTGATGAGCCCATTTGCTCCAGTACTATTGGTAAGAGGTTTTATGCACTACAAGACTGCCCTGTACCTAAGTAGCTTACTCTATGTCACAAAGAGTGGTGTTTTTTTTTGCTCCCTCTCCTAACCTCGACTCTCAGAAGGGAAAAGAATAATTTAAAAAAAAAAGGACAACAACATATGGTAGTAGTTATCATATGTATTATTTAGAAGTACATTGATAAACTTTACTAATTGATACTAACATAATTAGAGCTGTGAATCCTAATCTCTGTGTGTATGCAAAAAAGAAAAGGAAAATATCAGTTGGTACCACTACCTTAATGATGAATATGAGTTCACTTTTCTCTGTATCCTTGAGGATGTTATTATGAAATCATTCTAAGGAAAGTGTGCTCATTCTTCTGGAGTTCTGACAACTCAAACTCCCTACAGTCCTTTCATTTTCTATCAAGGATTGAGCTTTATTAAATAATTAATCAGCCTATAAAGTCCAGAGGTACCAGATAGTAATTACAGCCACGCTCTCTCACCTCAACAAAATCCCCATTCCTAATTATACACATAATACCCTTTTAGAGTTCATAATACGTAAAGTCAACTGCTTTAAATGAGAAGAGTCAACTGATGAAAAACAGCTGAGGGGAGAATACAAAGTATTTTATTTTATCCCAAAAAGCTCTTCATGACGATTTTTGAACTCAAAAAGGGCTCAATGCATATTGTTGATTTCAGTATATAATATATACTCAATTAAGGATTGCGCGCCCTTTTTTTGAATTTTTGAAAATTGTTACATTCTCTTTTAAGAGTCGAGGTTGGGAGAGTTGGGAAAAAAGTTCATATTGCAAAGAGAAGGTCTAAGGTCTATATTCACAACTATTATTTTACTACCTAGACACCCATCCAATACCCATGTTGTATGAAAAGTTGTTCTCTCAAAATTTGAAGCAAATCCGATTAGCTCAAAGCTATGTCATCATTTATTCCATTAAAGTTCTTTGAAAAAAAAAAAACATAACAGACATGAAATGTATAAATAAATATACAACATACATATGTATTCATACTCTCATACCTAGATATGTATGTATAAATAGCTACTACGTACGTTTGTTAACTACGTCATGCAAGAGTTAGTCAATGCTTTTTGATCTTTGATAAGTTTCTTTTGAGTTTTCCTAATAAATTTTTTTTAGGATTTAATTCGTTTTTTAAAAAAAAACCATGTCAATTCCCTTTGTATTTATAACTAGCTAATATCCGTTATTATTTCTCTCCTATAGAAACATCTAGGAGAGAGGACGATTTAAGCCTCATATGGAGACTCGAAAGCCCCATGATCCTATCTAGCAACGCTCTTCTACCCTCATCCATTCTTAGAAAAATGCTCACGACGGAATGTTCAGAGAGAATGCGTTGGAACGGTAAGAATGATTCAATGTATGCATTTTGTGATGAATAAAGTACTTGACAATTGGTGTTGAAGATTTTTCTTATTTTGTTTTTGGTTAAGGAGGTAGAACCGTACTTAATTACTATACAAAAAATATTTATGGATAATTGGTCGACGCGTCAAGACGCGACGCGTCACATTCCCAAATTATCACCAAAATTAAAACAAACAAACTCACCAGAAGATGTTGAACTCAAGCTCAAATTTCTTCACTTTTTTCATGTTGGTGTTAGAGGTCAAAGGTCGTATGTAGAGAACGAGGCTAGTCCTTGGACGCCTTCTTCACGCTCTTTAACCCCTTTGTACCCATCGTATGCTTGAGATTTTGATAAAATTGATTCATCATAAACCTTTTCTTATATTTTTAATGGCTCAGCACACAAAATGTCGTAGGAAAATCAAAATTTGAGGCAAATTCTTTTGTCAAAATCGTGTTGTACTACTGAGGTGAGCGGACTTAACAAGCTACTGTAAGCAAACTGCTTGACAAATTGCACTAATTTTTGTATGGTAATTGAGTACAATTCTACATACTTAAACAACAACAACAAAAAAAAGAAATTAAAAATCTTTAACGTCGGCAAATTGAAAAGAAAATTTTCCTAGTACTTTACCGTCTTATTTCCCTCATGTTTTTATGAAACCTTCATTTTCTCTAAAGAAAAAAGGGTTGGCTCATTTTTTGTATTACTCCTCAATAACATAGTGAAAGCTACAGTACAGGCATCAAAATGAGATGTTCATAGTTAAAAACATACATATGTATATAGAGGTACAAAAATAGTTATTATTTGTATATGTAGCAATCAAAAGTCAAAAAAATCATTGCTCTGACAACCTTTTCTTAAAAGAGTTTTTTTAATTTACATATTGTATGTATGTACATACATTAGAATACAAACCTTTAATGTAGTGAACATTATTTTGTATTTAATTTTTTCCAAGGTCTTATCCCTTAAAAATTTTTTTTTTTATTTTCTCGTGAAGATTAAAAATTACAAACAAAAAAATGAATTCGCTCCACGACTCAAATTTGGAAATTTTTCTTGCATTACCTTTCAAATACATTGAAATATACTAATTGTTATTCTATAACATATTTTAGTAGAGTGAACTGTCTTTCAGATGTATTTATAGAAAGTTTCTATAAAATGTATTTGTAGTGACATACAACAAGAAAAAAGAAGGTAATAAACGTACCCTGTATTAAGCCCATTCTTTTTATTTATTTCATTTGACAAAATAAATTCAGCATTAATTGGAACAAAATGTTTTTACAATTTACATTGTTCATTTAAAACTTCTTTTGCTACTTTATTATAAAAAGGTTATCAAAATTCCTTTGTCTCAACGTAGTTGTCACTTATGAATAGAAAGGATTCAATTGTATCAAACGGAAGGTTCAATAACTTTCCTAGCTCTAATATTATTGATGTTTTTAATACCACTTTTAAAGGGCTCATGTTTTAATAATAATAATAATAATTTGAATAATGAGGAACTTTTAACCAGAAATATTTGTAGAATATGTGGACTTTTTCTAGCTGGGATTGGGATCAAAGACTGGCTCGTAGAGTAGCTGACTTTGTCTCAACTCAGACTTTAATTAATTAATTATCAACATATGCATACCCATAAGGATACACTCATTATGGGCCATTATTTTTCAAACGTATTCAATGAGTATATAAGTAATAATTATTAATGATCATTAGATTAAAAAGTCTCGTTCTTTCATATCCATGTACATAACATTTGAAAAGCCTGCTCCTAAAGTGTTTTTGTATGTATAAAAAACATAGCAAAGAGCGTATGAGTCCTTAGAAGCTTTGATGTGTGTTCTCTTTAAATCCAATACTTGAAAGACTGAGCATTTTGCGTAAGGCAAACCCTATTTACCTATTTTATTAAGAGAATTTATCAAAAGACACAATTAACTCATGAGTCAAGATCTTATCACACACACATAGCACTCAAGAATAAATTGAATATTAAGCCAGCAAAAGTATCAATACCCGGCCTATACCTTTGAAATGATATTTTATTTGTCAATTTCACACCTTTATTGTGAAAAAATGCAGACAAATTTAATTTTCAAAATAATAGCAATAGCTAGTGATACATTTTTCCTATCTCTAAGGCAATTTGTGCATGCCCCACCAAAAAAAATTTGCCGTCTTTGGCCGCAAAACAACCATCGAGCCATTTTTTTGGCTTACGAGTGATAATTGAAGACCTGTTCTTTTACTGTGGAATCCCTCGATGGGAACAATTAATAATCTGATGGCACCATGTCTGGTGAGTAAGCCGCATGCATCAACGGTTCCCAATCGTAGAGCATGTCCACCCTAAGCTTCTACAAGCATTTGATGTGCTTCAAAAGCGTTTTTTTTTTTCAAATGAGCATAGAAAAATCAAGGAAGTCCGCAAATCGTAGTTTGAAGGCACGAAATTTGACATTTTTAAGAACGAACAAAAATGCGTTGTTGGTTGAAACTTAAGAAATAATGATATTAGGGATGATTTGAAAATACTCCTAGGGACATCTGTTGCCGAATAGCTGAAAGTCAAATTTCATAAGTATATGTAGACCTAATATGAACCCATTTCCATGAACTCATTTTTACACATTTCCTTCACACCTACCCTCTCTGAACTAACCTTTCTCTCTTTCAAAACCTTTATAGGAAACATATTTTACCTTCTCATACATGGAAGAAAAAAAAGTTACAACAACCAAATAATATTTATGTCGACATATACATTTATTTAATTTAGTATTTAATGAAGTAGAACCGAAATTATGGTTTTTTGGTTTCCCATTCTTCCTTTCCCCTCTCCACCAAGTATGTACATCTCTTAGTAGACTCTCATACAATATGTATGTATGTTTATGATGTGTGTTTCTAAACTTCAAATGAGTTTGTTGTACATACTTATTTATGGATATTTGATTTACTGATATATTATTATATGTAGTATTGCGGTATAAGCTTTTATTAAGATAGAATATCACGACTTTAGAGTTCCAACATGTACATATTTACTGGAGCAAGCATATCTTTTTTATCTAAGTACATACATGTGGACTAATTGTCGTTAATATATGTATATGGTTGCTATAAGTCTATGGGCATTTTGAAGAAAGCTAAATCCCATTCCATAATTGAAGTCATCAGATATCTATCTCTGAAATCTTCTGTACATACCAAGTGTCCCCCTGATACTTTCAAAATTGGATAAAATATCTCTACATTTTGAGGTGAGTTTTAAGAAGGGGCACAATAGGAAGGCATTAATTAATAATTATTATAACAAGTTACAAGAATTTCTCAATCTTATCAATTCATTATTTGGTGTCTTTGCATTCTATCCACTGTTTGTTACTTGACGATATTATTAAATAATGGTTAATAGTTACTTATAATTGTAACAAGGTCTATACGGACTCAACGATACGAAGGAGACTGAATTTAAATTGGTTATCAAGGTAGGAGTACCAACTGATATTTTCTTTCTTTTCTTCCTTAAACTCATGTCTAATAGCAATAATAGTGTTATAGAGAAGGCATTTGGTTTAGGAGTATCATAGTATCAAAACTGAATTCAGGTGTTTAAGGATTTCTCATCAAACTCTTCTGATCACTATGTCAATGAGTGCTACTGTGTCTTAAAGTGTCAGAGAAATTGCTTTTATCTGCAGTGTATATAGTATATCCATGTATAATGAAAACCTATCAAAGTCATAGGAAAATAAATTAAGCCATATTTGGACAACTGATATTTGTATGTACTTTTGTTTGAGGGTGGGGTAAGGTGGGGCTGAGGCATGACATCTCTCGAGATTGGAGTGCCTGCATTATAGTAATGACGTAATGATAATTTCTCTAATTAATAATAATCGTTCTTTTTTAATTATAGGCAATGATAGTTGTTTAGAGATGAAATTCGCCATGGGAAGAGATCTCAACTACTTTTGGTCCAATTTATTTATTCCCGACATGATCCTTGTATCCTCATCCTTTCTTACTTTTTGGCTGGATTGGCGACGTTGCTTGAATGCAAGGATTGTACTCCTTGTAACAGTCACACTCAATTACTTCATTGCTCGTATGCCAGCTGCCTCCAGCTCCTTATCAAAATTAGAGGACGGAGATAGGCCCACACCTGCTATTTATTTGTGGCAAGCAATCTCTGTTTTATTTATATATGGCTCTGTGGTTGAATTTGTACTTGCGGGATACATTGGGAGTCAAAGGAGTGACAACTACAAGGTAAGTCCATTGAGTGTGTCAAGTAGGATTTTATAGTTATTGGGGGTTTTTTAGACCCATGGCTACTTCTCACATCAGCCCAATCATCACTATCAATGCCGCAAACGACGCTATGGAGGAAGTGGTGCCATAGGGAGTGGAGTCATTACTATTGATCCCGAGCATTTGGAGGAGGAGGATCAAGGCTCCATTAATAGTTGTAACATAGAGCAAATATCTCAGGTAAGGACTTGAATGATGATGATGATGATGACTCTTACTCATTGCAAATTTGTATTGTTTGTGAGTGGAGCAGACTGATCAAATATGTAGGCAATTTAAGATTCTAAACGTGAATTGTTGTTGTTGTTGTCGTTTTTTCTTCTTCTTCTCAGAGATGGATAATATTGAAAGAACTTAGCCTCTCAGAGATATTTTAAATGTATTTTCCATATGATAATAAAAGAAATGTATACAAAGAAGAAAAAAAAAAAGAAAAAAAAAGAGAGGCTATTTTGTGCCCCCTTAACAAAGAACTTCAAATCTCTAAATCTTTTTTTTTTTTTTTTTTTTTGTACAATATATTATTCAAAGATTTTTCCATTTGAATCGTTTGTCAAGGATACGGAAGGAAAGGGCCACAGATTCTGAAAAGACAATAATATGCAAATGATAAGTGAAATAAGGAAATCACATCGATCTCACATCTTTAGTTCTATATTTGTCCATTGATCCGGAGGAACTCACTGCTTTGCCCTAGAGGCAGGATGTAAAAGAGATGTTTTACCATGTAACCATCTGGTCACAGTGTTATCTTTAGATATCGACTCTCTCAACCTCTCTTTCTCCTCCTCCTCTATTAAGAGAAGCGATGAGTCATACTCCCCAACTGTTAATGAATAAATTCATTTAATAGCAGAAATATGTTCATTACTTAACCAGATTTAACTCAAGTTCAATAAATCAATATTTAGAGCACTCATAAGATAATTTGTTTATAAGATAATAAATAGGAATGTAAATAATATGCAAAATGCCGCGTGCGAGATTTTGTGGAGTTGGCACTTTTAACAGGTCTTTTTGTTTTCCAAAGCTGTTATCATTTTTCATTTATTACTGAGGGGAGAATATCTACCTGATAGTAAAGATCTTGCTGGAAGGAATACATGCATTAAGGTTAATAAAGCAAATAAAATGTAAACAAAAAGGGCTCAAGTCCTCGTATAATAACTATTAGTTAAAAATATATAATTTCCTGACATTAATTTCAGTTAATTTTCTGCCTCTCATCTATGGTGTACATAATGCTATTATTTATTATTAATGTCTTCATTTGTATATATAAATGAGAATAGCAGATTGTAGCTTAGTAAAACGTCATGGCAGCTCAAGCTGCTTCCCTTTCAACATTCATCAAATTGTCAGAGTTACCAGATTGATTTTCTCTTTCTTTTTATTTTACACACCCCATTTGCATATTATTTACATTCCTAATAATAAATAGGTACTTACCATTAGGGTGGACCTCAAACCAAAAACTTTTAAAATTGTATATACATGGTTTGTTATATTTTATTGTTATGCATGCATATAAAAAAGCATATAGCAATCTGCTAAATCAAAATATAATTCATTTATCTAAAATTGTTCCATGGGAACGAGGACACCTTTTCGTGAGGAATTCGGGCTAAAATATCTTTATAATCGCTCATAGCTCAACGTGTCTCAAACTGAGAAGAAGGAATTCCGATAGGAAAAATATTCTTGGGGAATATTAAAAAAGATCAAAGTTTCGATTTCTTTTTAAATTTTCCAAATTTGTTACACAGAAATCAAAAACTGTAAACTTTTTCTTTTAGTTCACTTATTTTTCTATTTGTGGGGCCCGAAAAAGAATTTTTAAAAAAAAGCTATGTTAACCACAGTTAAATTGATTTAATTCTTATGTCGAGAATAAGTTACAACTAAAAAACAAAAACATTTTAAGAGGAGGATTTCCAGTACTTGGAATGAAACTTATGCTATGGTTAAAATTTTATTAGAAAGTTTGATGAATTAACTGTATAATTAATTAATTATTGACCTTTTTGATGATAATTACTTATAAATAATTATTCTGTGGGACATTAGTCATTAGATATTTAAAAAATCCACAGTTTGATCCCTTTTAAATATATAAATTTAATAAAAGGATAAAAATATTTATTGACAATGGCTGATCCAATAATTAAATAAGACACAATGAACATGTACAAATTACAACTTGTTACAAGTTAGAGTTTCTTTTGGTTTTCTGAAAAACCATAATAAAAATGGTTTTTCTTAAAGAACAAATAAACTTGTTTAAAGAGTGGAAAATTACTTAGTTCTCAATAGAAATAATAATTGTGTCTTTCATAAAACTATTTGTACTTTTTCTACTAATAGACATACAAAAAAGGCTATATTTTGGAAATTTTCAGATCCTTTATATCAAAATTCTTCCCCAAAAATGTAAATTGTCTGAAAAGCATTCAAAGAATAAATATATTTTTGCTATAGATAAGGTCAAATATAATATTTAAACTTTATAAAACCCTATAGTTTTTTTGGTTTTTTTTGAGTGAATGAATAAAACCCTCTACAAGAGTCAAGTTGCAATATTTAACTCATAGCTTTAAAGTTGGAACAAAAAAGGAACATTGATTCAAAAAACTTCTTTTTTTTCTTATTGCGTGTACATATGATGCCAAAAATGAAAATTTGAAATTTTGATGATGGCAATTTCTGGAATCCCTCTTGGAAGAAAAGAAAAAAGTGCAGTCAAACAAACAAACAAACAATAACTTTAGATAGGTATTATTATGAACTAACAAAAAACTTGTTCAACATTGAAAACTACAAAAAAAAGGAATAAAAAATTGTTGGTTTTTTTTTGTTTTGCAAAATTCTTTTATTTTGAAGAAAGTAAAAGGACTTTTTAATTAGTAAATGCCTACACACAATGTGTATATGCCTTACTACTATCCTTATCCGTCTGCATTTCTATATTGCTACTTTAAAGATAAACCCTTATCGTTTACCCACAAAAATAAAAAAATACAAAGAGAGAGCCTCTTCTACCATAATTATTTTGTTCATGTCAACTTGGCATTAAGGGAGTGACTTAAATAATGTACTCTGCATGTTCACCTTGATAAGTTGTATTAAGAGTGTCATTCTTTGAGATTCTTCTCCCATCTTAATGCATATGACTTGTCTTTTTCCTCTGCCCATGATTTCCTTAATCTCTGAACTCCATGTTCTCACTAAAATGATGAGGGATGCCCAAACTTAGAATTTACCCTTTCTCAGAGTTAGGAATTTTAATTAATTTCAATTGAATGTTTCTTTATGTATGTATGTACATAGTAATCATATCCTCTTTCAGTTGGTAAGACTGCATTATTGTCTTAGCAACTACGGGTCTCAACTGTATAATATATATTATGTGTCAAGTCAACAAGAAATAAGTTTCTTTTCAAATATTATTGAAAAGGAGAAAATCCACTTTTAAGTTTTTTTTTACTTCATAAAAGATATAACGGCCAAATGTTTCAGAGTCATTTTAAGACCTATTGCGCACGGTTTTTGCTAAAATGTCACTTTTAATCGAGAAACAACCAAGGATTGTTGTTTATTTAATAAAGCAATCGAATAAATGTGTCGACTACATATGGAGACAATATGGTCCCTGAAAGAAAGTCCATCTTTTTCATAGCCCCAGAGATTTATTTAGTTCCAGTTGGCTAAAACCAGTTCATCATCCGTTTAAGAACTATTAAGAATCAATCTAATCCGCTATCATGATCACCATCAATTATAGTAATAGTAACAATATAGTCATAAATACCAGATGTTTTTTATTCTTGATTGTGGCCGGTATTTTTTTCCTATAATACAGTTACAATTATTGGAGTCATTATTTAATCAATCGAAATAACCTATATATACAAACGAAAGAGAATGTCTTTAGTAATTGTAACTACATAGTCAGAAACACCAGATGTTTTTTTAAAGTTTATTTAACAGGTCTTAAACAAAATATTAAAAAAAACCGGCATGAATAAAAACTTTTTCAAATTCCCTATTGTTTTTTGATCCATGTGCTTACAATGTGTGTAAATATGTACATCTGTAGAATCGTTCTCTTACATTCACTCCCAGACAACCACCTTCCATATAATATTACTAACTTAGCTTATTCTTTTATGCAATAGCTGCTCAAACTAATGATATTTTAATCATAATTGTTAATATTTATGGAATGTATTACCTCAAATGTCGTGTATTTGATAGATTGGCATACCTTCACCAATATCTGGTGCATGAGATTGCTTGTCAGACTAACTAAACACTTGGTCTCCAGTAACACAAATTCTGATCTTGCATTGCTTGAAGTTGCTTTTCCTCTCATAATCAGGTGAGAACTCACATTTGGAAAAAATTATTCTGCGATTTCACATCTGTATTTTTTTTCTTTCGAGAGGCTCACGATTTTTGAGAAATCGGATTCTACTTTTTGAGCTACTTTGGCCCATTTTCCAACTTCAACTTAAGTTTAAGCCCAGAAGAATACTCATTTTATGCATTAAAAAATAATAATTCTCTAGTGTTTTAGATGCAGATTCCATTTCTAGTCCTTGTTTTGATCTAAAGGGACTCTTGGGGGCGTAGGGGATGGGAGTAGACTCAAAAGTCGGCCAAATCTTTTGTACTTAAATAACTCTTTGAATATTACATGAAATGGATGAATAAGGAATGCATTCAAGAGCTGAGACCTACAGCTTAACTTTAACTTTTATTATACTTATACCCCTTAGAATTTTTGACATTTCAAATTTGTTGACCATAGTGTGTTATTAACAATTATGATTAGAACTCCATTAGTTTGAGGAGCTATTGTATTGAAAAATAATAAAGTTAGTTTATACAGTTATATGGGGAGGAAAGTTGTCCTGGTATTATTAGCCTCATTTTAAACGAGCCCAAAATTATTTCTAAACGGAATGACGAAAAATTCAGAATAAGAAAAGGTTTTGTAAAATGGATATTGAGTGCCCTGTATCATGTTTCCTCTTTAATGCCTTTGAAACAAAACAAAACGAGAAAATGAGAGAGAAAGAGAGAGAGAGAGATAAAACAACAACAAGAACAACAACAACATCCACCCTGGTTCTAACTTATGTACAATGTAACAAAAATAAGAATAGATAGACAATAGAAGTGTCTTGTACTTGTTATATACAAAATCTTTTTTTATTTATTGTTATTATTATTATTATTTGTAAGAAAAAGCAAATAAGGGATATAAAATATATACAATAGTAATGATTGTTTGATGTGTACACAAGACAAGATATTGCATCTCCTACGAATCACGATATGTATGTATGCATCCCTTATATGTGTACATACACGTATGATATGTTAATATCATTTTGGTACTTGTATGAATAATAATAATATTAATTAACTATTAGACATTATATATTTATCATTAGTAAACATAACATCATAATAATAATTATTATTATCATTGTTTATATCTAAATTGCTCATATCTAGTGTGCTGGACCTGAAGAGCCATTTCAACGGATCTACTCTCGTCCATTGCATAGTAACAACAATATCCATTCTCAACAACCTCAGAGCCATCACACCCACCACCATCAGCACGTCACTTCCACCACTTCCTTTCATCACGTGCAAACATCTCCTCCGCAGAATGTTCCCAATCTCCCATACTACTCCTCAGGCAGTAATAGTAAATTCAATTATGCCCAAGCAAGAAAACTTGATCGAATCTCTAGAATGATATTTCCTACGCTCTACGCTCTATTGATTTCCATTTATTTCTTCAAATATCTCTATAACTAATGCTAATCACATGTTCTGTGCATCATCCAATGTATATTCATTATTTTTATTCTCTATGTATGTATATATGTATGTATGTACCACTTTTTCTCACTCATAACTAAATATGTTTTATTATGTAGTTGGTTATATATTATATTATATTATATATGGTGCGAATACTTTTTATCAATGCGAAATGATTGGTCCTGTGCTATTGGTTCCCCCCCCCCTCCTCCCTTAAACAGATCATAAATACATATGTATACCTATAAATTTAAAATCTAATAGTTATAATAGAACTATAGCTTGTCTACTTATTTTCAAATCGTGGATCTCTATGTTCTTTGTGTGGGGTGTGAGCCGCTCTGGGTCATTTAAAAAAAAAGTCGAGTCAAGTTTTTGAGGTTGAGATGATTCTCAAATTCCTAATGCACAAATGTACAAAAAATGTCGTAGTAAAAATTCATCTCATGACTTTTATAGTACCTAAAGTGTAAAGACCACCATGATGCCCAAAATAAAGGATATTTATTAATTAAGCATTCAATTAGTATTTGTTCATTTAAATACGCACCTAAATAGGTATTTATAGGCAGTCAAAATCAATTAATGAGAAGTACAACAATTACAATTATCTGTGCACTTGATCAAATTTGTGGCTCATTGAGTATTTGGTATTTTTAAATAAAGACTAATACAATGACTAGGAATGTAAATAATATGCAAAATGTCACGTGCAAGATTTTGTGGAGTTGGCTCTTCGAAAAGTAATTTTTGCTTTCCATAGTTGCTATCATTTTTCCTTTATTACTGAGGGGAGAACATCTAAAATAGCAAAAACAATGTTAGAAAAGGGCTCAAGTCCTCTTATAATTATTAGTTAAAAATATATAATTTCCTGACATTGATTTCTGTTAATTTTCTACCTCTCATCTATGGTGTACATACATAATGTTATTATTTATTATTGATGTCTTCATTTGTATAAATATATAAAGGAGAATAGCAGCTTGTAGCTCCTTAAAACGTCATGGCAGCTCAAGCTGCTTCCCTCTCAACATTCATCAAATTGTCCGAGTTACCAGGTTGATTTTCTCTTTCTTTTTATTTTACATACCCCATTTGCATAGTTTTTACATTCCTAACAATGACCCTCTATAAGACGTAGGTCCTCATAAAGTCACTCTTTCAAGAAAACTCAATACCTAATGCCCTTGGTAACCCTTGATGAAGTCAAGTATCTTTCAATTCAGAAGCATAGATGCCAAAAATATTATAGACAAGTTATATCCACTAAAACTGTGTCTTCAGGGAAAACTTTGTACAAAAAGACACTTTTTCGCTCACGAAGATAGATGCTATCTTCAACAGAGTTATAACGTTTACCGGTTCAGTTATAAACGTTTATGACATCCAACTACTCAACAGTAGTTTACCATTTGTCTTAGTCAAATCAATTTTTATTCGTATACATAAACTTTGGTTGTTAATGGCTCCTCTAAGAAAATAGCCAACTTTTACGTAAAATCCATTTAACTAACTCCATTATTAAACGCCTTTGTACTATTAAAACTTTACGTAAATACCTAATAATATAATATAATTAACTGGCTCAAGTATTTTTAATTGTCAAAAAGTAGCAAATTTTAGCTATTTTTTTTAAACATTGTTCAGTATTGTGCCAATTAATTAAAGTATACAATATGTTCTACCTATGTTGTCCTATTCTACATGAAGAGCCCATCTTTGATGGGGAAATATATATCAATTTTTTTTGGATTTTTTCTTGCATAGCCATGAAGTTGATCAAGCGAATATATAAATATATACATATGTATATAAAATTCTTCATTTGTATACAAGTCAAATTTCCTCACGAAACAAATAGATTGCAGCTAGATATACATATATTTTTAAATTGAATAAATCAATTTGTCCGTTTGTTATAAAAATACCAACAGCTATTAAGTATGTAGCATTCATATTTTTTTTTCAATTCTTTCTACCAAAATAAGTCAAAAAACATTTATAGGAGTTTATAATTAAGCAGCACAACACTATTTAACCTATTGAAGTCTTTCTTCTCAAAAGAAAGAGACTAAAGCCCTAAATTGCCAATTGGACGACGTTTGCCAATTATTTTCAACTGTGTATTCTTCACAGCTTAAAAAAGTTTGAATATCAACAACTGAGAGCAAAATCTTTATGCTTGTATTTAATGAGAAATTCTTTAACAGACGAGCATCATGACTTAATTGTTGAACTGTCCACTAGTTTCAGGTCCCTTTTCTTCCATTTTAGAAGGAAATATTTAGAGATATACAATAACTTAGTGAGTCAATCGATAATATAATGTATTACAAACTATTTGCACCAACCAACGGTCTTTTGCCCAGACATGTTATCCCTTTTGATCTTATATCCTGATATTCAATAAAAAAAAGTTATTAAACAGACACTTCACTGATGGAGACAAGTGTTCTATTTGTTAGACCTCAAAATATGGTCAACCCATTATTAGTACATAAATTTAATACCAATAGAGGTACACCACAAAAAAAAAATAAGAATTAAATTCACCCACCTGATACTAATGCATTTCCAAGGGCTAAAAGCTGCATGAATATTACATAAAATATCTGGGGCCCATAGAAATGATCCTTGGTGAATATATGGGTTTTCATGTGTTCTATCTGTATTTTTTTTTATATTATTATTATGTATAAATAGGCACATTTTTTTGCAATCTTTGTTTTGTATGCATTTAAGTACTGGACTTTATAGATAGCATTACTTATTAGCACATAAAATAATGTTATAAATGAAGGTGAATTCCCACATCCGACACCTGTGAATGTATACGATAATGAAACATTATTTATAAGTACTCTGTATTCTAGTATCCTCTAACCTCTACAAATTGTTCATTCAAAATCAAGGGGTTCATTGATCACAAACGTTTTTTATTTATGGTTTATGGGCTGGATTTGACCCATGGGATGCTTTTTAAGAGTCCCTGTTCAGTAATTGTCCTACTCTTCTGACTTCTTCCAGAATTCTAATGAATATATATTATGTGTGTGGCAGTGTTTCCGTTAGCCGAAATTTACCGGACTTTGGCCTGTAACATCTGCTGATGTCGGATGTTTTGTAACTCCTCCGGTCAAAGTGTCCGGTAAAAATATCCCTTTAAGCACAATTTGAATTAATAATTAAAATAAGCAATTCCCACGTGTCATTTTAGCCTATTAACCCATTAGAGACGATAAGTTACTATATTAAACACCCTGTCCGCCGGTTATCTTAACACAAGGCACTGGAAAGCATACAAAGTAACTGGGATTATCGAATAATGGAGCTAAATAAAGAGGCAGTCGGTGGAAATACTCAAGTCTAAGGTATCCTGGGTCAGATCCAGTCTTACATCGCTTTGACTCACACACTGGCTGATGTGTTTCCGGTGATGGCCAAACTGAATTTGGTTTTCCAGAAAGACAATGTAAATCTGGTCATAATCAGACCGATGGTTCTAGTATCAGTTGTGGTATTAACACAGTTACGGGATGCATCAAGTTCAAGTGCCAAGACAACATGTACAGTAATATTCAAGTGACGCTTGCAGGTGACCGGTCCGTTCAGACGTTCAAAAAAGCCAGAGCACACTACATTCAACATCTAATAGATGCTCTACAAGACACACATATTCCCAGAGAATTCATTGGATCTACTTACCCGCTTTGATGTTCTCCTCAATCCCTCGTGCTACCCACACAGAACAAGTTGTAAGTAAAAGCAAATGTGATAACCTAAAATGTAAAGTAGGAAGTTTAGTTCAGGTTTAGTACGCAGAAACAGCCATCCAAACTATCGTTCGTCATTTTGGCAAGGAAATCAGCAGTGAGGACAAGTCGGCTTCAGCCCCGCTCATTAATGCAGCAGTTGTGCAAAGAGATTTTATGTTGGATTTCACAACAGCCCCCGAAGTTCTCATCAGAAATTTCAGTAAAATCTAACCTTATTTTCGACAAATGCATTGGCCCATGAGCATATACATAAAGGAATTTTTGATGCTGGGTTGGTGATTTTATATATCAAATATACATTTTATTAAGTTTAAAGTTAGTTGAGCGTAGAAATAGTAAAAATATTTAAGGGATGTCATCAATTGTTAAAAATTCTTAATATATTAATGCCAGAGACTAGGAGTCAACTCTGAGGGATTGCATTTTGATAAAATTTGAGAATCTATGTAAGTCTTAATAGCAACTGGTGAGTGGTCGCATAAAGTTAACAAAAAACTTATTTACGATCCACTATGTTTTAGGAAAGATTTTTTTTCTCTACGTAGCTCAACTCAGTATAGAAGCCGTTTTCAATGAGAATGCAAAGACATGAAAAATATTATATAATCTGACCATAGTATGTATTTTTTAATACTTAATAATATGTAAAGAAATATATTTAAAAGTACTCAAAAACTTGTCAACTTTTGTCTTGCTATGAGAGCTGTCTCGTAGCTTTAATTCTCAAGTGATTACAAGCAGGGCATTTGTTTAACCAGTGGTCCGGTAGTTTTTTTATGGGGTAAAATATTTATTTATTTTCTTATATGACCATAATATTTGAATTCAGTGTGTCCTAAAATTAGTGTGGAGTAATTTTTGAAAATGAGAAGATTTGCTAAGTCATCAATGAAAATGTACAAATTATGTAGAGTTTTTATGAACACATTTTTCATTCTTATGTGTTGTGATGATTTACAGGTGTGTGTAAATTCACCCCTGTGACTCCGTGAATGGATTTGACATTCATTGATAGGAATGTAAATAATATGCAATTCGGTCTTGTAATAAAAAAAGAAAGAGAAAATCAACCTGGCAACCCTGACAATTTAATAAATGTCGAGGGGGGAAGCAGCTTGAGCTGTCATGACGTTTTACTGAGCTACAAGCTGCTATTCTCCATTATATATACAACAATACATTTTTCGGAAAACAAAAAGTACTACTGTTCGAAGAGCCAACTCCACAAAGTCTCGCACGCGGCATTTTGCATATTATTTACATTCCTATTCATTGATCTATTCCTTAGTATTATTAGCAGTGATGGATAAAAAGGGTCCAGCTGACATGCAAAAAAAGGACGGTTATTGGCAACATTTGTCTTTTCAAACTTCTTTTTCTTTCTTTCTAAAACATCAAAATAATAATATGCATTCCGCCCCTTCAAATGTGATCGGCTGAAATTCTGCCTTACTTCAAGGGTACCATGTTTATTTATGACATCATCTCGGGCGTGCGTGTCAGCTGGACCCTTTTTATCCATCACTGATTATTAGTAAATGTGGTGCTCATAAAGTCCAATTCAAAATGATTATCTAAAGACTCATATTAATGTAGAGTATTTACTCTAAGACTCTCTTAGTGCTCTTTCTGTTAAGTGAATATTTATTTTGTAATATTACTATTCTCTTTGCTAATAATAACAGTTAATTAATATATTATGAAGCAATACTAGAATACTTGAATGCATGAATAAAAAGGAATTAATATCTACATAATAATGTGTATTCAAATTACATCACTCTTATTCTAAAGTTTGAAAGATAATATATACATATTGTTCTTCATAAGTTCATGTTGGTAAATTGAAGAGAAGAAAAAAAAGTTTATTTCTAAATATATATCTAAGTATATACATATATTTAGAATAAAAAAAACAAAAAAACAAAATTTAATAAGAATAATTCTCATAATTTAGCACATTTATATTTATGTATGAGTTATGACTGTTTTAGCACAACTGAGGATCTAGCTAATATCTTATATATATATATACATATTATATTTGTCACAAAGAGTCATGAGGGCACGGAAGATTTTCATAGCTGCTAAACACTCATATTTAGTCGATAAATATATCTAGCAATTTCACTCATGACGTGTTCTTACATCTGTGGCTTGAAATTTTGAGTTTATAAAGCGTCAGTTTTTTAGGGATGACCTATTTAGAGATCACTGAAAATGCTCTGCATTTAAATGTCAGTATGAATTAATAGAGTTGCTTGTAAGGGGGGGGGGGGTTCTCTGTAGACTCGAGTCAGGGCACCCCCTAAATGTAAAAATAAGGTCCGAAATAAGTACATATGTAAATAATAATAATATGATAAAGAAAGAAAGGATCAAAATTAGATTGTCAGCCTTGATTCGGAAAGACTTGAAATGAAAAGACTCCACCGACTCAGCTTGGATTCAAGCTCAATGACAACAATTCGTTTATAAAATGACTTGTAGTCAGCGTTGGCTCTCTTTATGGGTCATTAAAAGATTAAAAATTGTAAATTGTACAATTTATATGTAGAAAAGTCTGTAATTAATTATTATTATTCTTTTTTTGATCCAGTGTTCATTTCGTGAGGCAATCTTTTATATATATTCGTCTCGACTTTGCATCATGTGTTTTTCATATCGTTACATATTTTACTTTCGTCCATATTTCGTTGTCAAGAAGAAGAATATTTTGTTTGGTTTGACGACAAAACTTTAACAAAGAATAACAAAGTTATATTTCGTTGCGTTATCGTCTTAACAGAAACATTCTTTTACGAATTCATTTCGTTCAGTCATCTAGCTTTGATCGAAAGAGTGGCTTGAGAGTTCGAAACTGTGGCTGAATTTAGAATCAAATTTTAAGACTCCTTCCAAATAAATCTACATTTTGGGGCACTTTGACTTCATTTAACAAAATTAATTATTTAACAAAAAACTTCTTATAGAGAAATGCCCATGAATTTGTTACACAAATTTCTTATATTTTTAGAAGATTAAATAACTTTATCTTTATATTTGTCAACGTACAAAAAAATCATCGAGTAGGTAGAATATGCATTGTTTCTGATGACTGTGAAATAATTATAATTTTACATTGTTTGATTGATTCTTTATTTTCAAATGGTCCATAGTTTTCATTCTTTAAAAGTCATTCATACGAATAATGCAGACAAAAAAAAAAAGAATAAGTTTTTTCAGTGTGATATTATTTCTTTTGACCTTGCTAATCAATTTAATTGTTCTCATTGTAATTCTATTTGATTATGTCTACATGTAATAAGTATTACTATCCGCGAATGTAATTATCATTTATATATTAAATAATAATAATGGACAAATCGCCCTGAAAGTACCCCATCAGCAATTTCATTTCAACGCCATATTATTCCCCAATATTATTAGAAGGTTGCGTGTTTATACTGAAAGTAAGTTCCGTACTTTTTGAGCATATTATATTCCAAGTAGAGGTAGCATATACCCATCAGCGCCCTCGTCATTCTATCTTAATTGACGTGTGACATTAGTTGTCGAGCTCTCATTGGTTGAAATTCTACTCTTTCAGGTCTAGTTATTTTTTGAGTCCTGTTGTACAGCACTTAATTTTGTGGGAATTTGATTTGTTTCGTTGTTAAGGAGATTGATTTCTTACTCAGCAATTCCTGGGACACTCAATCTTTAGATATTGATATTAAGCTAATTCTAAAGGAAAAGCCTCATTCTTTGACTTGGCGTCAGCTGCTGCGAATTTCCCGAATTATTGATTAATTTTTCTGTATCTTTATTTGTTATTTACTCTCTTTACCGGCGTTGAATCTCTGCTTGCTCTGAGTTAATTGAATGGGATTAACTCATCCCTGATGATGATTTGGATATTAGAGAGAATGCATTTATCCACCAGGGTCCTCACTCTCTTTTTCCTCCTTCCTCTCATCGTCCTCTCCGACCGAAACCTCTCTCCAAAGAAGCAAGCCAAAGATTCTGCAAAGTTACCCCCCTGTGCCGCCTGCGCGGCTCTCGTCAACTCCTTTAACCGCGGGTTGGAGCGTACATCCCGTGGTAAACTGGAAGGAGGGGACACGGCTTGGGAAGAAAAAGTACAAAAGGACGGGTACTCTAATTCTGAAGTACGGTTCGTGGAGATCCAGGAGGGACTCTGCCGAGATATTGAGAGGGCAGAGATCCAGTGTCACGATAATCATCATCATTGGGAGGATCATTTAGAGAGTTGGTGGGCATTGGGGGAGAATCGTGAAGGAAAGTTACGCTGTGTTTTACACAAATACATAGTACATTATATAAACTATGTAGAAACGGAGACACACTTTTAACTCTTTTTTTTTCTTCTCTGTGACAGGAGAGCCATGATTTCATAAATATATAAATATTTCATTTTCTTACAGATCTTAAACAATACCTCTGTGTCGAGAAGTTAAAAGTGTGTTGCCCTGAAGACACATATGGACCGGATTGTAAGCCATGCCAAGTGATTGACTCAGTGTTGGGAAAGGTTTGCTCTGGCAACGGGAAATGTAAAGGTGCTGGTACTCGGAAGGGTAATGGGAAATGTGCATGTGATACAGGCTATGCTGGACACAGTTGTTCCACGTGTGACGTTGGATATTATCAGTCATACAAGAACGAGGACACATCCTCAGATTTACTGCTATGTAGTGCTTGCCATAAAGGATGTAAGGGACATTGTACAGGTCCTGGTCCTAAGGCATGTGCGGCTTGTCGTAGTGGATACACTATGGATACAGAGCATGGATGCACGGATATAGATGAATGTGCTATTAGTACTCCGTGCACTGGAAACAAGTTCTGTGTGAATACGGAAGGAACATTTAGGTTAATCTTCTTTTTTTCTTCCTGTTACAACATGTTTACCTTTAAATCCTCAACATTCATTCTAGGTGTATGAATTGTGACAAGTCATGCAAGGGCTGTCAGAGTGACGGACCAGACTCTTGCATCGAATGTGCTGAAGGCTACCAAAAAAATGATGGTGGTGTTTGTATATCGGACGAAACTGCGGGTAGGATATTCACAATTTCCAATTCACGATTCTTAACTTACATCGGGCTTATTGTGGCGGCTTGCATCATCTTTCAAAGATCACCCATTGTTTCGGGGATACTTGGAATCATTATTGCTCTCTATGTTTCTCTATCCGAATACTATTTGTCTGGGGCAACTGGGGAGCTACGACCTATCAGCTAAGAAGTTGCCTCATAAAAAAATACTTTCTTTTCTTTTGATATGCTTATTAATTAATTAATAATTATCTATACTAACGCGCCTTTCACTCTTCTTTAAACGACGACGACTAAATGACACCATTTACTTTTATATCAATAATGGGGAATCTCGATTTTAATATGAATATTAATCAGACTTACATTACTAATCACTTTCAGTTATACCCTTTCCTATGTCCATTTTGTTTCAGTAGTCATTAATTAGTCAATTATACATTCTTGAACTTTGATTTTTTTAATATTTTTTTATACTTCCTACAAGCAAATGAAACATTATAATTATTTGATTTCTTGTGACGTTATATATATTCTTTTTATTTTAGTTTCTTAAAATTTAGTATCTTTGATTATTATTATTATTATTATTTGTTATTATAGGTAAAGAATCAATAAAAGACGAGAAAACTGAGTTATAAAAAAAACATATCCGGAGATGATGGATGACGTAGAGCTTATTAGTAACGTTTTTGTTGTTGTTGTTGTTTAATGGATCCCTCCTCTTCTCCATCATAATTAGGGAAACTTTATTTTTAGTTAATCACCTGATCATAGACATTGTATTATCATTAATAATTTTAATTAATATATAATAATTATTATCATAATATCCATTTTGTTAAGTTCACCTTTAATAAAGTGTGAGTCTCTGGATCAAAGTGAAAGACTTTTTTGAATGAAATGTTGAATACAACTGAGGGCAAGGGCTCTTCAAAAAGAGGATATTGAGTTGATTCCAGTGTCACAGAGGAGGCTAGAATGGCCCATCCCTTGGTGCTTACAAAGTCACCGTCTGCTATTGTAGCATTTTTGGCATTATATTCTACCTATGTAGGATCATTACAAAATTAATTACATTTAACTCCACTTTTAAAAAAACCAAAAAAACAAACAAACACTACTTTATACTGTTGGTTTCTCCAGGAGCCGAACTTGAGTGCGCAGGTCTGTGTTCCAAAGGGATATTTTTCAAAATTGGGTTTGCAATTACTATTGCTATGTATGGAGAGAAGGTAAATGATATCACCATTGGATTTGACGATCCCAATCTGCTCACATTATGAATGGAAATATGGCTCATTTATTTTAAATAAATTACATTAATTGATTCAATTAAATGTTATCATAGGGTGTTGACTACCTGTCGATAAATGAATTTCTCAACCTTTGCGTTGATGAGTATAACCTCTGGGGACCAAACCTTGGAGAAAGGAAGCTCAATGGAATCAATGCCCTCAAAATCCTCAGGGTTCCACTTATATCTTTGATCATTCCATCTTAGTGTAATAAGTCCATCCACTTTCAACTCCCCCTCACTAAAATTTAAGTCCAAGGACGTAACCTCAAGACTCAAATCAATTTCTGTTTTATTCCGCTTTATGGGATTGTTCATTTGATGATTGAGGGATTGGTAGATTTCCAGGTACTTTAAAAGATCATGACGGGACTTAAAGTTCCTTTCGTGACTCTGTGGAATGAGAATAGAGTGAATAATGAGACAAAAGAGAAGAGTCCGACATGGTGTTGCTCCTGAGTACATTCTTTGGACACGGTGTTTCCTTCAAGACTGATTCAAATACAAGGCATCTTCATCGTTTTGTCCCCCTCCCCCCCTTCTCTCTCTACTATTTTATGTGTTTATGTCCAACAATTGAGTTAATCTTAAATAAAATACAAGGTCTCATAAAAAACAATAAATAATAATATTATTATTATTTTTAAAGACAAAGTGACATAATTTTGTCAAATAAGTGTTGTTTATTTATTCAATGCATGAGCTTTAAATGAAGAAGAAAACTGTGTCACAATTGGCACTCCACATACTTGTACATAAGTACAGATTACATCATAGATATGCTTCCCTTCCATCCCTACCTAAGTTGTTGTAAAGTAACTCATCTCAAGATAAAACGTACTTTATAGAACGTTGAAGCATGGGGAGTCTCGATCTGGAGTGTACTGTTTTGGAGATCGATTTTATGTATTGAATTCTTCCTACATAGTATTATAAAGTAGGAAAGCTTTAAATTCCTTTTCATTTATGCGTTGCAAAGAGCAGAATAGTTTGAACATATTATGATTCTCTGATAAATCTGTCAATCAAGGGTAAAACTCTTTTTGATTTTCTGCTCGTACATTGTGCGATAAATTTGTCTTGGAGCAGCAGCATTCTTGGCTCTACATAAAGCTTTTTTGCCAATCTTTGTGTGTTTGCATGTACATTTTGTCAAATTCTGTAGCTTCATCTGCATGCAGAAGTAGAGGAAAAGCAGACTTCAATTGTTTCTTCAATTCTTTCTCTTTGAATGAGTTTTTTGCCGATGGCATCCTATCACTCATTTTGACATTTTGGTCCTAAATATTTTACCATCTTTTTGTAGATCATGAAACCTTTTAAAAAGGTAATAATTCAATGTAGGAAGAATGATAAACAATACTCCTCTGAAATAACTGATGTCTCCAAATTGTACAGTAGATAATGCGTGAGTAGAACGTTTCCTTTCATGAAGCTTTTCAACGAAACAATTTTCATCGTGTTAATACGATGAACGTTCTTGGTTATTTGCTTTATTTTATGCTAATACGAAAAACTATGAAAATATTCTCCTCCTAGCTTTCACTATTTGGAATCCTCAAATGCCCATAAATTAAAATAATTAAACCCATTTTACTGCGTCCATTTCTGACAATATGGTCGATCCCATGAAAACACATGTATGTGCCTAAAATTTTGTCTTTTGTAAAGTTGCAGAGCAAATAAATAAAAAAAATCAAGGGTTTTTTTCATTTAAAAAAAAAAATCCCAAAATCAGATTTTGAGATTTTTCTTCAGTTTTTGAAAAACAAAAATTGAAAATTTGTTAGATATAACATGTGATACTTTCAATATAGTTTTACAAGGACAAATAGTAATAAAAATAGATCTGAACGGTTTTGTGTCTCAACTTTTTAAGGATAATAAGTCCATATTTAAATAAACCAAATCTCAAAATTAAAAAAATAATGAATATTGTACATAACATTAGTTATACATATATCTTGTTATTAAAAACACAGAGTTAAAACTAAATTTTGAATTCAAAATTATTTCATGGGGATGTGATTATTTTTTTTTAAGGTAACAAATCTATTTTTAACATAAATAAAGTTGGCATAATTTGCAACACTGATTTTGAAAAATGTGTATGGTATATTGTGGTATGAATTATGTCTTAAAGTAATTTTATATATGTAGTAGAACTTATTTGAAATGATTCATTAAATTAAGAAGAAAGGATTTTTTATTCTAATAAAAAAAACTAAAATAAGCAAGAGACTGCTAAAAGAGAACCCCATTAATGTGCTGAGAACTTTATATAGGGACACATGATGGAATTTGAATAAATAAGGAATTCGTTTTTTATCTTTTTATCGAATAAAAAAAATTGCTTTCCCTGGGAATAAACTCTCAAATTCCATTCATGAATAAGGAACAGCAACACTTCTTCTTTATTTTTCTATACAATTACATATATGCTTAAATGATTGAGTATGAAAAGTTTTACAAAATTTCGTTAACTCAGAGTACATAGATCCGATAATTAACTATGAATATCTAAAAAAGTTTTCAATTGATATACATTCACAAAGTTTAGTTTTAGTTTTTAGATTGTTTCTTACAAAAACAGACTAAGATAAACATTACGATTAATAAGGTAAAGCCTATAGAAATCAGTATTTTCAGATACACACTGGAATTACTTGATTGGAATTTTCCTCCAAAATTTTCACAAATAAATGATTTTTTAACATCACAAGGACAACCAAACACGTAATTATTATTTAGACATACACAGTAGTTTGTTCTATCAATTTTGTCGTTGTAGGAAACAAAAGGATTGTCATTTAAATACGTTCCATATATTGGACTTTTCTTAACTCCAATAAAAGTTTCAGTTGAATTAATTTGTAACTTTCTGAAAATCAAACCAAGAATATATACATTTTTTTAAATAATAATAATAAATCTACATACTTGGCCACATCGATGGCCTGAGAATTATTTTCAAAAGAGGCAAGATATCCTCCTTGATCATTTCGACATATCTTTTGTGCCTCAGAAAAGGTCTTTTTTGTACTATAAAATCCATAGCACTTATTTTCTATTTTACTATAGCCATACAAACATTTCTTTGTTTCCCTCTTCTTCGTCTCCTTCAAATCATACTTTTTTGCATTGAATTGACAAAGAACATGATGTGGTTCCTCGCAATCTACAATTCTCCAGGTACCTAGACCTTTTATACCATGGTTTCCAATTACACAAGGATTATTAAAATTGTTATAAGATTTCTCAAATTTATAGTTCCAATTTGTAAACTTTGAGTTTAATAAGAATCCGTTGTTCCAGATCCAATGGCCTATGTTTTTATTGTATACCAAACCGATGTAGTATGTCTTGTATGACATTTGTGTTAGTCGATTTATGACGGTTTGTGTATATCTATGTATTCAAAAGTTTCAATGACAGCTAATCGAATGTACACATTTACATATAAAAGAACATTACTTAGATTCAATCCTCAATATGGATCCACCTTTTTCTATGCAGAAATCCTCTGCTTTAAGATAAGGACGTGTAATGGAATATAATTCGTAGCAGTAGGGACCATCACTCACGCTATACTATAGAAAATATTTGGTATATTTATGAACACTTAATTAGGGAGTTTTAAACAATGAGAAATTGAGTTCACAAGTGGGGAAGGAATAGAGTTGTAAAAATCGTTTTTGAATATTTTGTATGAAAATAAATGTTTATCTCAATCCTTTTACCCCTAGATAGCTTAAATATCCCTTCATTACAATATAAATATGTTTAAAAGGCTTACATTGGCACAGTTTTGAAATGTGTTCTTTATCATAAGGTTTTTACTAAAAACCCTCTGACAAATACTAGGCAGTCCGTAATAACATTCCAGATTTCTCCATGTTGAATTCCCAAATATAATGAATGCACATTTCCTATCCATAGAATTATATGGATAGCCTTTGTCCCAAAATGTTTCATAGACGTTTGTATTCTCATATCTATATTCATTATAGTTATTTAAGGAATTAAAACCGATCCATGCGAACTTTACATTCCCTAAAATATTGTTTACATATATTTAATCTTTGATTATATCATCAAAAAAATTGTATGATTACCTTTAAAATTTTGTGATAAGAATAAATTTTGTTCACTGCTCTCTATTTCTACTAAATACCCTCCAAGGATGTGGCAGAATTTACTTGCTTCATGGAAGGTATTACTTTTTTCATTTAAGTAATAACAAATTCCACTGAAGAAAGTCCAGAGAGGTGGACAGCCCTTCACTTTCTGTGTGTTCTTTTTCACCTTTAATTTATCCGATACAAATTCCAAACCTATTAGAGAACAAAAGAAAATAGATATTCCCTTGCAGTTTGGATCTATGAAAAATTAAATTAACCTTCTTTTTCACAAATGAATCCCTTTTTATCATTGCAATCGGCGTTGATCCATGAACCAAAATCATTCTTGAGAGACAAATATTTACAATGGAATCCACGAGATAGTGATCGATCATAAGATACTGCCGAATTGAGAATATTGTATCCACCTTTATATCCGATCCAGAAGTCATAATTATGGTCAATCATTATTATTCCTCCCCATAATGCTAAAGAAAGGAAAAATAACTTTGTTCCTAATTGTATTTTGTAAGACAAATGGTCATACTCTCCATAAATAATTGCTGCTTGGAACCTCTTATGATTGCCAAGTTTCCATGGTATGAATGACAAATATCATTGGCTTCTGCCCATGTTGAAGTTGCATTTGGAAATAAGTAATAGCATCTTCCAGTATCAGGATATTCTACCCATGATATGTTTGGAATTGCAAATACAGTTTCACAATTTGGGTGGTAAATTCCTTCAAATACATAAATAATCATCAAAAGTTAAATCATCATCTTATAAGTCCACGTAAAAATGAGTAAGCATCATCAAAATTAAGAAATAAAAACAAATGATCTTACTTGGAGTTGCTTGCATGGGATAAGCATAAAAATATGCAGGCTTATTAACAAATATTGAACATTTTAATTGAAACTGCAAAATATTATAAGGTAATGGGAGTGTGTGGATTTTGCAAAGTACAGCATTTGGAGAGCGGCCCGAGAATCCTTTTGGATATGACTTTTCAACTGATCAAAAACGTGAATGAAATAAAAGAAAAAAAATCAAACAAATGATGCCAATTAATAAAATACTCACATTCGTCGAAATATTTCAATCCTAACCTGGGAACCATATCATAACATTCTATGCAGTCATATTTATTACGTTCGTAAGATAAACAATAAAATCCCCATATTTTAAAATTTGGAGGGCATTCATCTGAATAAGAAAGGAAGAATCATATATACTAATTAATTAATTAGTATGGCGAGTATTTTTAAAACATAAAGATAAAAAACATAGTGTTAAGGATCTGTAAAAGCAAGCGAAATGTTTTGAAATCCTGTGTTCTAACATACAAGACACAATTAACTATTTATTTCCCACCTTCTCAGCCTGGTGTTATACAAAAGTCACATCCCTAGATTTAGCCAGGATCAGAACAGCACCTTATGTTTTTTATATCTATGATGTACATAAATAAAGTCATATTTTTTACTATACTTACATTTCGTGAGTGAACAGTAAAAAGGATACCTATTATTGCATTTATATCTATCGGATTTGTTTATATACACTTCACCATATTCGAACAAAGCACATCTATCATACTTATAAAAAATAAAAATATGTATACTTTTGGTTCAGTTAAGAAACTAAGGTTTGATATTATTATTGAAAATCCGAATGAGTAAAAACTTACATATAGATTAAACTTCAAGGTCTAAGGATAAAAAAAATCATTTTATTTTTTATGTACCTCATAAAATTATGTACATACGTGGTTTCTGTTATATGATGGATACTTAATTCCATCTGACATGTATCCATCAACCCAACTGGTTCTTTTGAAACCTGAAAAAGATAGGAGAATCAGACACTTTTTGAGTTCTTATCTCGTCATATTACCCGTTAAAAAATTGACGTCTTCAGGATTAAAAATTCTTGCAAGTTGACCCCCAACGTGTGTAGAGGCACATTTTATCATAGCATCAATAAATACCATTGGGGTATCGAAATATTTATAACATGTAAATGTGGTTTCAAGCCATCCTTTTGGACATCGAGCTAATGTGTTTTACAAGGTCCATGATACATTAATTATGGTACATATGTGTGAATAACTCTTACATTTTCTTTGAATAATGTTCCTCGTGTCAGTGAAACGTTTCACTCGATAAACTCTTGGTCCATTATCAAATTTCTCAGGGTACGACTCCTCCTTTCCTAAAATATTCATGCATTTATGAAATTTAAGTAACTTACTCAAAAGACCAACAGTAACAAAATCAACTTAATTAATAACTAGGGCGGCGGATCTTACCCACTCCATAAATGAGCATTATGTAGAGTGCTGTCATACACAGTACGAGTCCATGCAATTTAATCATATCCTATCCCTATAACGTGTATCCAACTAAGCAAATCCTTTTTAATAAAGGAGCGCCACCACAAATTGACGAGAAATAAATTAAGATTTTATTTAATAATAGGTTTTATTATTTCTATATATGTACATATCATAGTATACTTGGCTGTCTTTAGAGCACAGAGTCTTATAAACTCCACTACTCTTCAGTCATTTTGAGTATCATATTTGCATATCTATTGGTTTTTAAATTCATAAATAAATACAAAACACAATATACGTCAAATTGTGCTATGGGGGAATAAGAATAAGTGCAATAAGCGAGAAAGATATTGAATGGCCAACACATAAAAATGTGAATAAAATTGAAGCAGAGCATTTTTGAGCTTTTCGAAGTCAAAAATGCTAAATACACACAATTTAATTATCTATCCAATGGCGTTTAAGGTAAGTAAGTACACTTATAGACATCAGATTTAAATATATGGAGGCCGATCATGAGGTCTCCTGCAAATCTTGAACTGGAGGTATAGGAAGGCTTGATTTCTATTTTGTTTCTTAACCCATACCTAAATGTATATACCATATTTCAAAAAAATAGAAGACTGTCCCGTTCAAAATGTCCATTTTTTTTAATCGATCTCTCATGGAATGAACCATGTTGTACGTGTCGGCTGATATTTTAGTAATCAATCCCCCACTTCTAATGACCCAGATGGGTACAACAGAGTGATATACGATATTCCACAACGATGAATAACAATTGTATTCGAGGGAATAATTATTTTTTTAATTAAACGACTATTGTAGCTTCAGATGTTGCCAAACCCAGTTCAAAGGATTAACTTAACCCCCATACGTCCTTTGGGTCATTTTGACGCATTCTTAAATTTTAATTCAATAAAATTGTTACTTCTATACCTCCTACTGTTATAAAACTTGATCTCCTAAGCTAATAATTATTTGTTCTCTTCATGTCTATTTGATTAAAACGACAATTGATTATACATTAAGACAATTTGGATAATATTTTATTATGGTTATCTCAACTACATATTATATAGTTGTATCAGAAAAACTGAACATTAATTCGGAAAGAAAATGTGATTCCAAATGGTTTTCATTAACCCAAAATAATAAATAATATACAATATAGGATGAAAATGTACGTATAAATGGTTATAATTACAATTTTAAATATTTCAGATATAATTTAATAGAAAGAAAGTAATAATTATTGTCAGGGAATTAATAACATTGAAATCGACATTGTGACTACTATAACAAGTCACTGAATCGATTGCATATATTCTAATAGATACAACAATAACAAATAAGTGAAAAAATATTACATAAAAATGGAATAATAAGAGAAGTACATCATCCCCTCATCATGCAAAAGCCCCTCTCAGAATTACAATTGACGATTGGAGCATGCAAAAAAATTTCAAGTCAATGCTTATCTCGGCAACAATATTCTTCAACTGGATGTTCAGGTATTCTTTATATGATCTACTTTTGAATGGTTTGAGTGGAACATCTTTTCGATTATTGTCACATTCTTTCATCTAAGGCTTGTATTGATTGCAAAATTTGATGAATGAACAATAATTCAATGAATGGATTAGCTATTTAAATTTTTCTTCTTCACCTTTGAAATAGTAGAACTACATAACATTAACACTGCTTGCATCCAAAATCCCCAACATATAGTAATAGGTTTAGATGTTATGGGAATTAATAAGGCACAAACGTCCAAGGAAATGCCCATCCAGAGGAACAATCATTGATTGATCCTTGATGTTCTTAGTCTCGTCCATTGTTATAAATATATACTTTCCGTTAATTTCCCGTTTTATTTAGAAAAATCTGACTCGACTTAAGAGCTCCAATGATTGGATTCCCGGAAAACAAGAAGATACGGATTTACCAGAGTATTTCTCCATAAATTTGATGTCATCCGACTGAAAGTAGGATACTGCATGATACAAACAATTTAGTTAAGTCAGACGTGAAATTAAATATACCTGAATCGTTGTTGATACTATGTTTATTGAGTGGATCCAGGTTTCCCTTGTGACATCGGTGGTTTGGAAGTCTCACGATCAAAAATATCTTCATAATAGAAGTCTAGAAATGGTTTAGTCGAAATATCATCACACTCGTATCATTGTCGAGTTTCCAAACTTTACTACCTCCATTGACGACAAACCAAGATCTTGAGTCAAATCCACAGACATTTTTGAAATTAATCAAAATTGGCGATTCTTCCTTCTTAATTTATAACAACTGAGTATGAGAAGAAAAGAGGAAGAAGAAGAGAAGCAGCTTGAAAAGAAAAACGTTTCCAGATTGCCAACAATCTTCCTTTGCAGACACGCCGCCGTATTTTTGCATCCTTAAACTTTCTTTACTTCTTTGCTACTCTAGTTAATCAGTAATTCATAAAGGTAGAATTATATTGTGTACAGTATACTATAGCTTGTAGACCCAGGGGGTGTTGACAGACTATCAACACACTTGAAGTTTTGTCCAGACTCAAAAAGAGTTACTCTTGATAAGTTAGTGGGTACAATTGGTTATTAATAATGGAAGTGTAAAAGTCGGCATTAATTCTTACACGACCATATCAAGAGAATATGACTGAGTATACATGTGTGTAAGGTTGTGTGAAAAGGGTTTAGGAATGCTCCGAAATATAACGTTTATGACATTTATGTAAGTTTATAAGATATATATTGATTAGTTTAATTGTTGTTTGATTATTTTAAAATTATTTTTCAGCACTGAAGACTCAACACTGTAGCTATTAGTGAAGCAAGTTTCAACTCTTTTTAGTGCCCCTCTTTTGATCATATCTCCTAATTCCGTTTAAGAACGTCTTGGAATAAATATTTATGCCTTTCATGAAGTATCTTCAAATTTGTATTTCATACGAATTCCTTCGCAAGTTTCAAGGTTAAACAATCTTCAAATCTTCCATATCCATATTTCAATGACTAGGGCATGATCCATTATCATATAATCGGGGATTATGTCAAATTCGCTATGAAATGGTTCATTATATCTAAATTTAGAATATTGGATTATTAACATATTCACTATTCATTTATTGAAGGTATTGGAACACATTTACTTTGACTGCAACAGAGAAACCACACTTCCTTACCAAAATATCCTCATTGGAACTTTTAGCTGGAAGAAAAGGCATGTACCGTTGACTATATGAAACTATATTGAGTTTGTAATAAAAGAAAAGTCACAAAATTGAATGGTGTAAAAACTAAATGCAACTAATCACTGGTGGTTTCTTCCATTAAATAAAGAAAATTAATAAATTAACGATCAATAAGATCCCATAGGGATTAAAGTTATAAATTTCTGCTAGTTTATTTTTAGTCCAAAACTATTATATAACTAGATCACGAAACCTCTTTTTCTCCAAAATTTTGGTGACCAATGGCTCCTATGGTTCTGATGCCTATTATTTGTGTTAAATCCCTTCTTCCTACTCTCAACAAACGTCAGTATATTCCCCTATAAAAGGGTAAGATAATAACGGATATTGTTAAACGTCTTGGTAGCTGATGCTATCATCAAAATTGTCAGAGTTACCAGGTCAATTTTCGCTTTCTTTTTATTATACTTCATCGATTAGATCTTATAAATACTCTACAATTTTTTTTTCTATTCAACTATTCTCCTATTCGATTTAATCACGAATTAAATTCTTTGGACTTCCATATAATAGGATACTATATTGTCTATAATATAAATCCAGGCTCCACGCAACGTCACCTAGACAATTAGTCTTTTTCCGAAAAGTTGTACTTCTTTCATTTGACTCTTCTTTGGAGAAGTACATAAGTGTGTTTCGACAGATTAAGCCACTTGTGAAAGTAAGAGCTAGAGAGATTGAGTTCTATAATAGGGATAGACATTTTGTTGAGGTAATTACCAGTTGGCACCTTTGTTTTAATGTATTGACTGATTTTATGAATAATATTTAATAGTAGTCAATAACTTATATAAACTGAGAGGACTGTTGCGAATTTGAATCGTCAGAAATCCAAGAGAAGGAGGAAACAACTTTTTTTTTTGGCTATGATTTGATACTAATCGAAGAAATCGAATCGTATTGTTGGAGGTCATCACTTCAACGGACGGATAACACTGAATTAAGTTTTTATTTTTTGGGGTGTACAACCAACTGTTATTTTTCTTTCATTCCTTAAAGTCAACATAATATCACCATTTTGTCCATGTTTATCGACTATCTATGATAGGGATGGGACTATTGTTCAGAGAAATAACTGTTTTATGATTTTAAAAAACAGCAATAACAAGGGTTGGCAATATTGCTCTTCTTTTTTTAAAATTATGTTCATTCGTTATTTGACCGTTGAGGAGGGCGTATCTCCTTTTAAAAGAAGAATTACAGAACTTTCGCCTACATTTGCTCCAGATTTTGTTAAAAATGCATAATAAAATTATCTCAGAATTCAGTGCTATTTTAATTTAAAAGGGCTTTTCTGGGGCATTAATACTAATAATATAGGTACTTACCCATCCCCACAAAAGCATTTAACGAGCAGCTGATTTAACAAGGGTACTCATATATTCAGTAATACTACCCTAAGTTTTGTTCCCATCTTTTCCTCGCACTTTACGAAAGTCGTATCTATAATAAATTTGGAGTGACCACTCTTTTCAGTCCCACGCAATGAACATGAACAAACTTTTTTTGTAGCAAACTAATTCATAACTTTATTTCATGTAATATCTTCAAAGTTATTAATATACTGTAATTAAATAGACCAGTGGTTCCCAACCTTTTTCTAAGTGCAGATCGGTCAACGCTTGCCAATTTTATTGCAAACCCGGGGGGGGGGATTGAAATAGTAACATTGCTCCAACATTACAATGCTATTATAACATTAAAAAGTAACAAATTTATTAACACATTGCTCCAATAATATAACCTATTATAACACCAAAAACTGTTCGTAACTCTAAATCAATGGGAGCCCTAAGCTTGTTTCTTTGCAACAAGATTGTCCCATCTGTGGGTAATGGCAGACAAAGACACTCCCAGTGTGTTGCTTATGTTCAGTCTACTCCTTTGCCTTGTTTTGGTGGCTATCACTACAGAAAATCCCGCTTCGCACAGATAGGATGTTGGAAATGACATCAGGGTTGCAAATAACAAAAGAGCGTGGAGAACATGTACTAGGCATTGTTAGGAAATTAAATAATATGGAAATGGGGTGTGTAAAATAAAAAGAAAGAAAAAATCAACCTGGTAACTCTGACAATTTGATGAATGTTGAGAGGGAAGCAGCTTGAGCTATCATGACGTTTTACTGAGCTACAAGCTGCTATTCTCTATTATATATGTATACAAATGAAGACATCAATAATGAATAATAACATTATCTATACCAAAGATGATAAGCAGAAAATTAACTGAAATTAATGTCAGGAAATTATATGTATATTTTTAACTAATAATTATACGAGGACTTGAGGCCTTTTTGTTTACATTTTATTTGCTTTATTAAACTTCATGCGAGATCTTTACTATCAGGTAGATGTTCTCCCCTCATTAATAAAGGAAAAATGATAACAGCTTTGGAAAACAAAAAATACTGTTCGAAGAGCCAACTCCACGAAATCTCGCACACGGCGTTTTGCATATTATTTACATTACTAGCACATTCATCAAATTGTCAGAGTTACCAGGTTGATTTTCTCTTTCTTTTTATTTTACACACCCCATTTGCATATTATTTACATTCCTAATCATACATTCTTGATAATACAATTAAGTTTGTCTGATTTGTGAAGAGTCTCAAGAGTTACTTATTTTTCAATGTTTGTAAAGTACCTTCTGTGACAAATGTCGAGAAGTTTTGTTTTGTTTTTTGATCTTTTTTAGACAATTGATGCATCTTTTTTCTTTCTTTCAAAATGATTCAATGCTATTTACCTGGTGCATATTTTAAACATAGTTGTAATATATGCAATGCTGCTAGTCTGTTTAATTTTTATTTATTCATTTTGAAATAAAATCTTTTGTGCGAGGGGAATCTGTAGATGATTTTTATCACTTATGAATTGAGCCAAGTATAATTATTCATAGTAATCAAATACGTAAAGGTGTGTTCTCCATTCCACATAATGTGTATTAAAGAGGTTAATTATTTTTGTTACATAACATAACACACTCCACATCAAAGAGAGAGAGGTGTAATATAATATTTCTAAGAGGCTTTAAGAATTATTATTACACACACGTAAAAAAAAAGTCTTGTCTGAGACTTTCTTAGACAATTTATTTAGAGATGAGTTGAACCTTTTACAACATGGAATTCTGATTACTTAATTAATATTTTTATCATCAAATAAGTGTACATTGTCTTTCTTGACCATTCATATATATAATTACTTAATTATTGGAGAATAATATCTTATAGTATATAATATTTTTATGACGCGTGGTAATTTGGGCAGGGGCGTACTGGCCCGGCGGTCAACCGGTCAATGACCGGTGCGCCCCTCTGAAATCTTTACTAGGCGCCCCTTCGATTTAGCATAATGCGCCTTTATCGTACGCATATTTTTCTTTTCATCACAAAAGTTTGCGCTCAAGTTTCAAGAAAAATCAATTGCTCATATCCAAGTGGGTGATAAAAGGAAAAATTATATACAGTGGCGCCCCTCATTTACTCTTTGCCCGGTGGAAATTTTCGCCCCAGTACGCCCCTGAATTTGGGTCATTTTTGACAGTGTGGGAGTTTATTGAAACCAAAGGAAAACGTTGAGAAGCAGAGAATATGTACACTCGATTCCTCGAGTTGAGTCATTTTTTTATATATGTGCTCAAACCTGGCAAATATAGTTTTGAAACCGTCTCGTACTTGAATACAGCCGGAGCTCTGGCTTCTATGTAAATCACTTTTGATGGAATCAAATTCGAGAGTGATGGGTCCCATCTCGGACTCGTAAAAGGGTGGCTTGAATACACTTCTGTTAAGGAGAATACAAATCATGAGGAGGAAGGTTCTTTGATGGAGTGAGGACCAGATTTGATCCAGAAAATAGAGACAAGTACAAGTCACAAATATAATTTTTTTTATGTCGTGTCAAGTCAAGTTTATTATTATAATTAATTTGATGGAGTCAATCTCCAAAATCACCGACTTGAAGGCCGTCCTCGAGGCTACTACGAAGAAATGTTATCCATTTCCCATCTTCAAAGCTGATTTGATCAATGACTAGCGGAAACCGTTCTCTTGGATCTTAAAAAAACATTGCCAATGAAGTTCCTTTGAGAAATTAACATTTCTGTCAGGGAAAAATAAGATTTTGCCCTTGATAGTGCATGGAAAAAAATCGACAGATTATTCAATGAAATATAATTTATTATAATTATTACATTAAAATACAATTGAGTCTCTCAAAATATTAATGATAGGAAATATGATTTAAATTACGGATTTTGAAATTAAAAAGGATTCGTGAGCATGCTACGAACTCCAGCACCTTGAATCTTCTCACTTTTTTGTTTTCCCAAATGATGTATGTAATTTTAACCCTGCACACAACACTTTAAGATTTTGAGTAAAAATACATGATTCAATTAAGGAGATGATTCAAATACAGGGTCATTCAAAGATTGAAAGACTTCATTGATATAATATGATTCAAACCAATGTTTTTGACCCCTGCATTACTAATTTAAAGAGGCAAGCTTGAATCTCTTTGCAACATGAATGACATCTTTTGAAGAGTAGATAAATGCTGATTAAACCGATCTTCCCTAGTCCTTCTGCTTTATTAAAACATAATTAACATTGCATTTCTTGTGATGAAAGAATTATTTTTTTGTAGTCTGAAATAGCCATGTGACGATTTGGGTTAGGTATATCATTGTAGTCATGGTCAATCTGGAGGGAACCTTATTCCATCAAACCGTGTTTTGATTACATGCAAACAATCGAGATTCATTTGGTCATATTTTTTATTCTTATTTCCATTTGAAGACCAAAAAAAATAATAAGGTGTTGTCTTCACTTAAACAATTTATCCTGGCTCACCTGCTTTGATTTCATGCTGCAGAATCAACTTTTTATAAGCAGAGGAAAGCTGTCTAACAGAAAGGTTATTGTTGTTTGCCCATTGGCAGAGCGTATTGCACAAAAGAAGAGTTCTACATGGCCTAGACTAAATTTGTAAGTTAAAATATATCTGAGGTACTTAGTTTCAAATAAAAAATGTATGAAGGTTCTGATGTAACTGTTTGTCTGCTTAGTGTTAATAATTTTTTTTGACCACTGTTTGTTCTTAATTCTTTGATATAGCTGCAACTTGATTCGAAGAAAGGACGCGTGTAATTGTAATAAGATCTACAGAGTTGAACTTTAGTTAAGTTACCAAATACACTGGGTCAGTTAAATGCATGAAATATAGGCATGAATTCAAATCTAGCTGTACAGTCAGAACATTACTCAAGCATAAGATCTTTCGAGAACATCACCAAGGCATCAGCAACACTTTTTGAAAGAGTTTTTGCTTAATATATAATATTAATATTAATATTTCTGCTTAATATAATGAATCATTTTAGTATTTGAAATGAAATGATCAAGACATACTCCATACCGCAATAATCACCTTTTTCAAAATTAGTGTTGCAAATTATGCCAACTTTAGCATACATATTTATTTCAAAGTTGAAAAAATCACCTGCCACTTCAAAGAATATACATTCAGGTTTTGAATGCAAAATTAAATTTTGACCCCTTGGATTATTTTTAACAGCTATATATATATATATATATATATATTAGACTTTGTTTCTTTAAATATGGACATACTAGCCTTAAAAGCTTAAACATACAAGTGTTAATATCTTAGTTATTTGTACTTGTACTTGAAATCATGTTTCTTAATATTTCTCTTATAAAGCTACATTATCCCTCAACATATGTACAGAGAATAAAAGAGATATGTATGTGCAATACTCAAATGATAGACCAATGGTTGACCATGGTTGTAGAAAATATTCATATGTTAAATACTGGATGCCAATTGCTGTGATCCCATCCAGCATTGCTGGACACAAGTAAAAATACGTTCATAACTTTTCCATAATTACTTGCAATCGAGAGATATTCAATTTTGATCAAACAAAAGGAAAAAAAACTACTTATGTGTACACTTTGGTATAAATACTTTGGATCTTTGATCCATTTTTTGTTTTTCTTTTCAAGTCCCTGTACTTTTTTCCTATACATATTAGTATGTGGTTTTGTTAGTTAAGAAATGAACTTTAATTTGCCATCTCTCTCTCTCTCTGACCCCTTCAAAGATTAATGCAAGTTAATTTAACAGAACTCAAATGATGTGTTTATATCTTGCTATCAATGAGTTCCTTTTCTACCAAAAGAGGTCGGTATAAAGCCTCAAATTAGCGTATAATTAAGGAATTAGTAGGTAGTTTTTACGTCACTCTCTCCAACTGTTCAATTAGCTGGGTCATTTAACAGCATTGCAATTCATATATATACATATTATTTTCATCAACCAGTCAACAATGACAATGCAAATATAAAGGACTGTTGTTTTGAATAATTATTATTTTGCATTTAAAAAACAACAACAACAAAAAACAAAAACATGACCTACGAGGTTCATCTTTGATTGACTGCTTGAACCCATTCATAGTCTCTACAAAAACAATCTTCAAGATCTGTATGTATGTGCGTGCATACTATGTAAGAGCCCTTAGCCAAAGCAGTGGCACATATGCCAATCATAATTAATATGCTCATAATAGAAATGAAAAGAGAGAGAGAGAGAGAGAAGTACATGATGGGTATTGTTGGCAACCCTTGGAATGAAATGACCCTGTCGCAAGGTAGGTATTATAGCATTTTGTATGTATGCATAATATAAGCAGTATTTTTTTTTTTTTTTTTTGCCAAAAAAATATATTATTTTTTATTTATTCTTAGAACAAGGGAAAAAAACAACTTTAATTATTGGGTGTGTTTATATATATATATATATATACATACATATAAAAATTGATGACATCTAATGGTAGTTAAGCCATCCTTCTTCACCAAGTGTCCATGAAGACGTAATGACCATTTCTTATTAACAGCTATTGGTTTGTTTAGAGAATATCTTATGTAAGACTGGAGTTCACTGCTCAAAAGGTATTTACAATCTTATATAGGATTACCCAATTGGTAAAGTACTTTCGGTCATTAAAGTCATGTATGTACCATAGTAATCATAATTATTTATTTTTAACGTAATTCAATAGGAATAAAAATAATAAGTGTATGTACATACATACATATTTAACTGACAACGCTTTGATAAATTAAGGTTGGGCCACTCAATTTTTCTACGTCTTTTCTTTTAAAGATTTTTATTTTGATTCGGATTGACGTTTTAAAATCCTTTTAGATTAAACTATAAGCATGTCGTTATTATTTATAGCATTCAACAAAAATATATATTTACTCATCATTATATTATAACATAGAATCATACAACATTGAGTCTTTATTCAGGAGACATCATCCTTGGAACCATGGTTTTAGAAAGAAAAGAAGGGGGAAGTGAAAATGTCACGACATTGGAAATGTATAAATTATGGGCGAAATAAAATTAAATAATAATAAAAAAAATGATTTTTTTTTTAATTTTTCAAAATCGTTTAATTTGATCGATCAAAAAATATAGATATTAAATTTATATATTTTTTAAAGTAGTTTTAATTTTAAACTCTTCATGCCTTCTTCTACGGGGTTCTAAGTCCATGGGATATTAATATATATATATATATACAAGTTTATAGTGCAATAAAGACTTTGTATTTTTTGTTTTTTGTTTTTTTTGGACAAGGCCATGGTTTGCATATAAAAAAAACCCACAAAAATATAAATAAAGTTCATTCAAAAATCTTAGCCTTTATTTAAACTTCTGATGACATCTTTGTTGAATCTCTCAGCCCTTCTTCCTCTAAAAAAAAAAGAAGGCCTATAATTAGTTGGTGGTAAGTACCTAGAAAAGTTAATCAACTCTTACAAGCTTAATTGAAGTCACAGTGAAATTGATCACAGCCAATGAGAGCTCATTATGGTTCAATTATCAATCAACGTTGAGAAAAGTGCTACGGAACAACTGTGGCATAAAAATCAACCAAAGTAAATCATCATGTTAATGGGCTAACGCCTTGTTTATCCACATCAAGCTGTTTTGTGCACTTTGTGCATCCTCGACTCTCAAAAGGGAAAATTTGAAGGAAACAAATAACTGGTAGCTGCTACCCTTCTGTATTTTCCTTGTTGCCAATTTTTTAATATTGGGCAGAGTTATTATTTAGATATACTAGTCATTGATAACTTCTGCCAATATACAAATCAATCGTTAAAGCTTGTTTAATATTTGAAAATTCAAAAAAAGGGCGCGCAATCCTTTATTTAATATATTATATGTATACCATATATATGTCAAAATCATAAATTGTAAGAATACTCTTTTTGAGTTGATGGCACGTAGAGTCAGCTGCTTTAAATTAGAAGAGTCAACTGATGAACAACAGCTGAAGGGAGAATACAATGTATTTTTGTTTATTCCAAACACAAACAACAAAATAGACACTGCATTTTTTTTCTGTCAACTGTCGATTTTTCAATTTCGCTTACCCTTGAGAGGTAGTGTTTTGTGAACAACATGGAGTTGTTAAACAATGTGCACACAATTAATTAGCTCTTATTAGGGACTGAAGAATTCTCCACTATTAAAATTACATGAAAAAGAGTTAATTTTTTTCTTTTCAAAACCTATTTAAAGGAAGAAAAGGTTGCGAGATACAGTCAATTTAAAGAACGTGAGGAGTTCAATAAACCTACATACATACGTATGTAGGTATGTAGATTTATATTTTAGTGCATTTTGAATAAGTAGACAAAAATTATGGCTATATACATACAAATAGCTTTAGAACGTTGATCAGTGCACAACTGTTTGACATATTATTCTTTATTTATCAATCTAACTTGATAGGCCATTGTTACATTACATAACAGGGATCGTTTAGTCCATTCCTCCACAAAGAGAATGCAGGTTTTTTTTTGTTTGTTATCATGAGTGAGTGCAAATAAACAATAAATACACCCTGGATGGATTTGTGGCATAGTGGATATGAGTTCAAACAAGTTACACTCCCACATATTATATTGATCAATGAAATCCTTTAATCTAATCTGAGATGGTTTAATAGAGATCAAATATGTATGTATATAAAAATAATAAAAAGAAGAAGCTTTTCCACCAATTATATTAATAATAATATCCTTTTTAAGTTCATAACTCGTAGAGTCAGCTCCTTTAAATCAGAAGAGTCAACTAATTCAAAAAAAAAAAAAAAGTATCAAAGGACCTCAATGTTCACGACGAGCTTTTGAACGAACCTATGTATTCTCCCTTCAGCTGATTTTCATCAGTTGACTCTTCTGATTTAAAGCAGCTGACTCTACGTGTTATGAGCTCGTAAAGGGTATTATTATTATTGTATACAATTCTCATATATAAAAAATATATTTTATCAAGGATTGCGCGCCCTTTTTTTGAATTTTTGAATATTATATATATATATATATAATATTAACGATTGGGTTTGTATATTGGTAGAGTTTATCAATGTATTATAGTATATTCAAATAATAACTCTGCCCAATATTAAAAAGGGGGCAACAAGGAAAATACACAAAAAAGCTCGTCATAGTAACGCTTTGATTTATAGAACAAATAACCCATGACTGTCATTATTCAGAAGTCGGTCATTTTGAGCAGTCCACCTTAAAAAAAGAATATACACCCTTGCACCTTTACAAAAAAATAAATAAAAAAAAATAATAGCCATTAGATTAAACTTCCTTCAAACGTTTGTCTTAAAATGATTCAATTTTGTTTGATAATGAATTATCTTTAGACATATATGCAATCGATGACATGAGGGAAGTCTTTTCTAAACATAGGAATGACTCCTTTGGAGAACATTGCGGTGTTTTAAATTTAAAAAATGAGAAAAATTACTCCTTTTAATTTAATTATATAGCCAACTCTCTCAACCTTTCTCCCTAAAAAAGGCTAGAAAATTATGTATTATTGCATGGGGGCTCTTTTTTTTATTTTTTCATAACTATGTATTGTTATATTGGTGATGAATTGCTCAGAGCTTTACAAATGTATATATATTTGAGTTGTGCAATTCATGAATATTTCAATAGTACAGGGAAAGAAAATTGAGAAGTTGAGAAGGAAAGAGAATTAATTTATGGTAACTACACATATACACACTTATTTAAGAGTATTTTTAGGTATGTGATGAGGAGGATGACTCAAGAAAAATGACATTTTTTACTTACCTTGAACTTTATTTGCAAAAAAAAAAAAAAAAAAAAAAAAAAAAATATTACTCTGTCATTTAAAGAATCATTTACTTACTTACATATTATAATATGTAATTTACCCATGTATTTATATCTAAATAATAATTTACGTTAAGTAGTTTTTTCGTAAGAATAAAAAAAAACGCATTAAAGAACGTTTAGCCTTTGATCTTACAGACAAATAAATCAAAAAAGACAATATGAAATGATCCGCCCTTCAATGGTTGTTTGATATATGTTTATCAACAATAGTAGCAAAAAATACAAGGAAATTTAAATTTAATTCTATGGGTGGATTCCGGAGGGATTAAATGTTTTTTGTTCTTTAAGTTGGCACGTCTGTCATTGTCCATATTTGTGCCAAATATCACGTCAAAATATTCGTTAGTATTTGAAATACGTGTCCTTTTGTGAACCGCTAAAATCGTTTTTTTAATTGTCTGACAGATAATGACTAAAATCCAATTTTCGTAGTAATATTTTTTGAAACTCAAAAAGTTACAATTACCATTCCAGACTGAATTCTTTTGAAATTTTGAGAATCACTGGTTATTTTCGTAAGATACATGACCCTTTACTCAAGAAACCGATGATTTTAATAGCATATCTAAACTCAGCAATTATTGATCTCTTATTGACTTAATATATAAAATTTGGTTGCCATATTGAAAATAAAGAGGAGAACTAATTTTGAGTGAATCATCAACATGAATTTCAATGAAGAAATAAATATTTTTTCATTCCCGATACTTTTTGCCCATACAATAGCTAATATGTAGCTTATGCAGAAACAAAGAACTGAGTACATCCCATGATGAATTGTGTATAATCATGTTCATACATTTGCCTAACATAAAATAGGATTAGAGGGAGCTTTTTGTAACACATAGCATGTCGACCTGGGTTTGAGGATCACTTTGTAATAATAGTAATAATAATAATAATTAATTCTCTTAACAAATTATATAACAATGATTCTAAGTGCTCTTGGAGGATTACTTATGATCATTACTATGCCTTGATTTAAGGTACAAATGAAAGGGTTTTTTTTTTGTTTTAAATTATTTGCATATTTGAATGTATTTGAATTTTATACAGGGTGAGGAGTTTAATTTTGCAAATAAGTACATAGTTCCTTCATATTATTAGGTAAAGGCTTCCTTTCGTCTGTTTGACGATGTTATGTTGTATATAACTTGACCAAGGAGTTTTTACGTTATATAAATATATATATATATATATATACATGTATATATATAGTTACAAACTAAGTGTGGCTCTAATAGTTCTACCACTATGGACAAAAAATATACGGAATAAAAAAAAATATTTATTTAATAGTCAAAATTCATTTGATGCCCTTAAAAAAAACACAATTTGTACTAGGTCAATATTAATTACAGAACAATAACTACTGAGTTTTTAGAACTGTTTTTGAAATTAAAAATTGGAGAGTCAGTTTCTTGAGTAATGGGCTATGTATCTCGAGATATAAACCAATGATTCTCAAAGTTTTAAAAACCCAGAGTCTGGAATATATATTGTAACCTTTTTGAGTATTAAAAACATGTCCCTAAATTCATTTTAAGTCATCATCTTTTAGATACTTGTAAAGACGAAAAATTAAATTTTAACTCTTCACAAATGGACGACAAGGTTCTCAAACACTAATGAATACTTTGACGTATAATTTGGCACAAATGTCAGAAACAGGTGTGCCAACTTGAACCAAAAACAAAAACATTTATTTCTATTGGAAATCCAAAGAAATTAAGCTCAAATTTCCCAGATTTTTGTTTGTTTTTTGCTCATAGTAATTCATTGAATTTATATTGAATTCAAATATACAGCCCTGCTCGCTCTTGTGTCAATGGATCAGATATTATATATATCAATTTTGAATGATCATTGTATCAAATCCTGAGATTTCCTTTTACATCTAAGTATCTAAATAATATACGCATAGTTAGACTCCTTTGTCAAATTAGTTCACCAATACAAATAATATCCAAAGACTAACTTTGGAGAGAAATAAAGGTGAGGAAGTCTTTGAATTAGATTTTAAGTCAATTTATATCTGACTACGAATCTCATAGGTATTTAGAAATAAAGTCTGAAAAAAGTAAACGATTATAATAAACAATTGTGAGACGTTTTATATATATATATATATATATATGTACAACACAAATCAAGGATAATAAAGATACACACAAAAGTCCTTTAACCTCCAAGATGTTTCTTTTCAATGCGTGATACAATTTCAATTATTGTTATTTAACAAATTAAATAAAATATTTTATTGATTTGATTATATCAATATATATATATATATATATATACACTATAATATGTAAGTGTTATTTTGGATGAACGGTTCATCTATTCACTAATTAAGGTTAAATTAATCAAATGAATTGCATCATTACCCCCTCCCCCCTCTTTCTATTTATCTATTATATACATATTATTCATTGTATCATCCATACACAGTACATATTTCTATGATTAAACGTAATTATCTACGAATGACGAATTACTTACTAAAGAATAGGCTGAGCTCTCGAAAATCAAGAGTCAAGTGGAGTACAAAAATACATCACAAATAGTGAAAGATATATCAATAATAATAATAATCAAAATAATTTACATTTTTCTAATACTCATCTGTATTTTTCTCCACTTTTTTTCTATTCCTAGGTGTGCTACATACACATGAGAATTGTATCTTATTATGGATTTTGTAGGTTTTTAAAAATGAAATGAAGGCCAAAAAAGTAGTCATTCTCCTCCATAGAACTTGGCAGAGCTCTGTTTAATTTCTTCCCTATTTAATTTATATATTATGTTATGTATGTATATCTTGGTTTAATTTACATTACATTTAACATGCATAAAATGAGTATTTCATTATATTAACGAATGGTTATTCACTATGTACGTATGTATGTATGTATATACATATTGGGTAAATTTAAGGAGAGACACTTAGATAGAAATGAGTTGTACTTCCTATGCTATGACCCTATGTTAAAAAAAGAAAGAAAAAAAAAAAAAGAGAAAAAGGAAAAAGTAACCTGGTAAGCCTGAATATATTTGATAAATGTTTGTACGGAGAGCAGCGTAGGCAGTCATGACGTTGTACTCTATCAACAAAACTCTTACCCTGTTTATTATTCCAATACACGTGGTCTGTGCTACATGTTTTCCCCTCAATAATTAAGAAATAATGATGATATATGTTTGGAAAATAAAAAATTATATATAGATTGCCAACCACTGGAAACATCGTACACAAAAAAGGATTTACAGCTCTACTTAGAGCAATCTATCTTGAGAAAACACAGATTCCTTCTTATAATTAAGGATGGACATTTTGTTGAGGTGAGAGAGCGTGCCCACAATTATTATCTGATGCCTTAGCATCTTATCTGTTGATTGTGGTCTGACAATATTGAATAATAGTCAATAGCTACTTATAATTCTAACAGGCTCTAGACCCGTGGTTCCCAACCTTTTTTAAATCGCGGCACACTATCGAGCTCTTTAAATTTTAATAAAAAAAAGATCACATAAGGATATTTTTTATTCACATAGACGCAACATATTCTGTAATCAGTACCTGGTATAGTATAATAATAATGGTGCATGTCAGTAAGACAGTTATGCCTGGTGCTTTTTTACGTCATCTTATTACCAAGCTGCAGCTTATTCTAACTTTAGATTCCAGAAATTCACCAACTTTGAACCTCGTGCTATCATCATGATTAAGAAATTAAATGTCTTCCGCCTATTATCTCTTCGTGGCACTCCAGTATTTATTTCATGACACACTAGTGTGCCGCAGCACAGTGGTTAGGAACCAATGCTCTAGACTCAACGGCACAGAGAAGACTGAACTCAAATTGATTATCAAGGTAGTCGTCCCAACTGATATTTTTCTTTCCTTCCTTAATGTCGACGCTATCTCAACATTTTGTCCATCTTCAATAATAACTATATACGTAGAGGATTATTTCATTTTTTACAGAATTTACAAAATTTTCAGTCCCTTTACATTTGTACTTATATATACTGAGATTTCATAAAATATAAGACAAAGATTAAATTTAGAAAATAGTAAAAATAGAACTTATAAACTATATTACGATGTTTATTTATCATTAATAAATGTGTTTCAAAATAACTGCTCTCGTTAGTCACTACGTTCGATAAACAAGTTTGGAATGAGCTACATGATGACCGGAATTGATTACTTTGAATGTTCCCCCCCCCCCCATGCTTCTTGGATGGCTTGATCAAAGAAATTCATAGTTATAGTAGAAATGTTCTTTACCTTTTCGACTCTATATAGTTCTTCACAAAATAATCAAAGGGGCCTAAGGGATTTGACTTGAAGGGAGCCATAATGAAAATGGAATTGTTTCTTTAAGCCCTTCTTGATATTTTCGACGAGTATGAGCTGGAGCTCCATCTGGTTAAACACTAGGTATTTCTTTTTTTTTTTGCTCACTCATCCTTTTTAATGTCTTTTGACAAGATTGAACTGGGATTGAGTTTCAGTCAATCATATTGGATATTGATTGATTAAGCAATAAAAAATTAAGCACCAATTATGAAACCTTTAAAACATATGAAGAACCCTCTTTAGGTATATTTAAATAAATTTAGACTCTACATCGTTATTTTGTTGTCAGCTGTCGATTTATATACTTCTCCTTAAAAGATGTGTTTTTGTACAATCTTGAATAGTAGACCTTCAATCAGCTCTTGCTAAATATTTTCAACCAATATTAAACGAACAATAGTTCCACAGTTGTTAAGAATGGACTAACATAGCACCCAACTGATTTTGAGTCCCTTTTTTTTGGGCGGAACAGTTATGAGATACATAAATATAAGTATAAAAGGTGTAAAAGCTAAGTTTTGATCTTGTTTTTTAAAATATGCCAGTCGCCTAGAATATTCTTCATCGACTACTTACAAGCAGTTTTATTCAACTCACTAAATAAGGACAAATTATCATTTGACTCTCCCTCATTTTTGAAATCCAACTCATATATGTAATAAATGTATATATATATAGACCTGGGATTTTGAGACCTCAAAAAACAACTTTTATGTCTGTCAGTTTCTGCTTATTTAATATTGACTCTCAGCTGCCTTTGTTTAGCTACCTATGTATATATACCTATATATACAAATAATATAAAATCACAAAGATCAATTAGAATTAATAAAAAGTTGCTATAGACATCCAAATCCCAACTCTAAGAATCTAATCTTATCTAACTCAAAAATGACTTGGAAGCAGAGGCACAGAAACCACTTCAAAAGTTGAGGGGGGGGGAGGGAGTTCTACAAAAATAGTGATTGCATATTGAGGCCAAGCACCTATTAGAGAAAAAATCAATTAGGTATTTATATATATATATATATATATATTAACTTTTTATCCCTTTTAAGATATTGTTTTGGCCGATCAATTCCATGAATTCAACTGATGAATAAACGGACATAATACCTATCCAATCCATGTTTATATTATGTACATATTCAATTCTATTATTATTTTCAAAATGGGTCAGCCTTCCAATGCCAAACTGACACATACATATATGTAATTAGCTTCTATACGTCATGTATGACTCCCCTCTCACTTTTGAAGTGGTTTGAAGTGGTTGAACTTGCTTATTTGAGTTCAAATGACTTAAATTACATCCATCAAGTCATTTCATTCGACTCACAAGTCGACTCATACAGTTCGACAAACTCGACATCTCTGATTCCATCTCCGAACAAGAGATCTTCAAAAAGAGTAACAAAAAAAAAAAAAAAGAAAAAAAAAAGGGGCTTAACACCCATTGGGAGGAGTAAACCAATTACGTCATACTTTTGAACTATTCTCCCATTGCATTAGTGGGGATATTCAGAGATGAACAAGATATAATTATAGTTTACAATGAGACTAATTAGCATACTGTACATACATACATATCTATCAACATCTGACAAAAAACTCTTTGTAGGTAGGGGTTTTTTGGTCATGTCATTGTGGTAAATAAGTCAGTAATTATGTGGCATTTGTCATCTCTAGTACTCAAATTCTAATTTTATTCAAATGGGTGCTCTTTGTAAGAAGAGATTTAAGGCAAGGAGCTGTATTGCTACAAATTATATATATATATATATATTTATGATATATGTATGTACTCTTGTAATTTATGGCTTTTAAGATCGTTGATTTTGTTGCATTTGCCTATTTCAATCTGTGAGAAGGAATTACCTATATATTTTATTTAAGGAGATTCTTTGGTTTGAAGCATCATAAAGGATTTTATGAAGCGACTCTTTTTCTTCTCAAGGTATTTTAAGGGGAGTCGGTTATTATCTTGTTGAAGAAATCCTTTATAAGCGTATAAATAATTGAGAAAAACAGATTATTGTTAAATAGTCTCATCCCGTGTAAAAAGTCCTTCAAAAGTTGTTCCATGTTGTTTTTACCATGAGTATTGATAATGAACTGACAATGCTACGTACTTCTCTCCCTCGTACTTTATCCCAAAAAAACAAACAAACAAAAAACAGCAGCATCTAAATAGAGGCCATATTCCATCCATCCATCCATCAAAATTAAATATCTATGGCTGTAATTACGTAGACCCCATCATTGCTCAAAATACGCCATGGAATTAAATATCATACGAACATACATATAACTACATATTTAGGTAACATCATTTGTTGTATTATATAAAAAGAGCTCATTAATTGAGGCCCATAAGATGAGCTGGCTGCTCTGCTTCTGTGTACATATAATAGTAATAATAATAATAATTATTATATGTCCTTCAAACTATCATGACCTTTGAATTTATGTGTTTAAGAGAGAAAATACCATTCGTTATCTAATCATCAAGAGACAAATTGCGTAATTTGAGACATTACATACTTAACGTCCATGGATTTCTCTTCCGTCTAAGGATTTCATACACGCATAGGTGATGAATGAGCAATTAATTTATCTTGTGCCTAGGCCATAGTATAGCTATACGCACATATGCTGCTCACAATTTGTTTTCTAAAACGAAAAAAAAATCTCTATGTAAAAAGTACAAATTATATAAATCAATTCTTATTCTCATAATTTGCCTCCGTCTCTGCAATTTTTTGCGCAGTGGATTTGCAGTCATACGCATTAGTCATATTTTTTAAGAATGAGGGGAAATCCAAAAGCAATGGAGGTTCTTTATTCGCATACAAATCATGAAGGAATACATTTATTCTCCAATCACAATGGTACTGATGTGACTCTAGAAATGAATTTGAGTCACGAGAATAATTTTTGATGGTCTATGCCTCTCGTATTGATTCCCAGTCGCCCCTAGATGTCTGTGTCATGACAAAGATCAATGTAACTATACATATACGTTAAAAAAATGACTTTTTAACACTAAAAAAACAAGATTCTTTCTTAGATCTCTCGATCCCTCAAAATCTTGACATTTTCATGCTTCTGTGTATTTACCCTACTACTCTGCACAATTTTAATCACACATGGAAATACTATGGAGCTGTAGTCAACTGTTTTTCTTTTTCTAATTTTTCTACTCTTGTCCCTAAATAGTAGGGACAAGAGTTCAAAATAATTTCACCCCACGTTTTGTGCACGAGTTCGGACATGTCTATAACATTTAGGACCAGGATGTCACAATTTTGGGATCGAGGCATCCCTACCGATTGGTAGTTCAAGAGTTGATAGAGGGGATGTTCGGGTGTTAAGTAAGACTCAATGAAAAGTTGGTAAATCAGCAATCATAACACTTATTCTGTACCAATCTTCGATGAACATCTCAACCTTAACTCCTTCAAAAAGATAAAGGAAAATGGCCCAAAATTAACTGGCAGCCAGGCAATGTCGTCATTCTTATCAACTATTGGACTACCTCATCTTTATTTTATAGTAGGGATCTCCTCACAGCTGAACGAAAAAAGAAATTCGAGCTGAATTTCGTTCAGAACATTGCTTATCATGAGGTACTTTTGGGTGCACTTTCAACCTCGACTCTCAAAAGGGGAAAGGAAAAATTTGCAAAAACAACAACTGGTTGCATCCCTTCTGTATTTTCCTTGTTGCCAATTTTTTAATATTGGGCAGAGTAGTTATTGAGATATACTATATATTATTGGTAAATTCTACCAATATAGAAATCAATCGTTAAAACCTGTTTAATACTCAAAAATACAAAAAAAGGGCGCGCAATCCTTGGTTTAATATATTTTTTATATATCAAAATCATCAATAATAACAACACCCTTTACGAGTTCATAACACGTAGAGTCAACTGCAGTTTGATCATTAACATGGAAATTTACACGTTATTCTTCTGTCATCCAACTATTCTTCAATTTCACTTGTCCTTTTGGTATTACCTAGTGTTGATATACATACGTATTTATCATACTTTATATTTGTTACATTCTACACGTAAGTCAAATCTAAGGAAGGCAAATATCAAGGGAGGAAAAAAAGAGAGGAAATGAATTCCACCAAAATCATTGCCTTTGATTCCCTTTCTTTAAGAGCAAATTCTTTCATTGAATGTCTTATATTGTGATTTGTTTCCGCTCTATGTACTACTTACTTCCACAAAGTAACGTCAAAAAAAAAAAAAAAAATTGTACCAACGATATTGTGAGCATAAAGAATGAGAGGGGGGGGGGAAGGACAAAAAAAATATTGTCATTGAAGACGACTCTTTAAAGGAGTCCTTGATAAACACTTTTAATTCTCCAAACACACACACACACACGTCTTATGGAAACACACAATGACACACGATGCTGAGAAATATTCTCATATAAATTAATTCAATTACGTCTCCTGATATAGATTCATTTATTATTAAAAAATATTTCTGGTCATCTTTGGAACTAAGAGATTAAATCAAAGTACCTAATTGTATTGATCCTTGGACATTCATTTGGAATGAACAATAGCTCATGGGAGCTCTTTCATAGGAGTAACATCATTTTTTATTGAGTTCATTATTATAAAATGTGGTTTTCATAGAGCGGACATATGGATCCCTTTCAAAAAGTTCCGTGGATAGTCTGGAATTAAATTCAAACTCCTTTTGAGACACAGAGTGCGAGTCTGTGAAGTAAATAACATTTTATTATTTTCTTAACTAAGGGTTTGAATATTAGTCAAGATGTATTCAAATGAAAAGCTGGACTCTATGTAAGCCCAGACTCAAACGTTTCTATTTATTTTGTGTGTGGAAGGAGTAAAGTGGTGAGGAGGTCAAGACGCTTTGAATAACCACTTCTTCAAGGATGTTAGATACTTAATATATGCATACATAACATAAAAGGACTCAAAGCTAAAGGCACTGACCATTGTTATCCAAACATCTGGACACATTTTAAAATCAAAACCCTTTCAAAATATCCTCATTATACCCTCAACACAATGATTTTTTTTTTGGTTAGCTGTTGATTATAACTATATGTTCACATTCCTCCTAGCTGATGAATGTTCTGAACGTTTATTTGTTGAATTCGAATTCAATCCTTTTTCCTAATATCAAATAATAAATATTAGTCCAATGACGACATTAACTATTAACTAGTTTACTAATTTCTATTTCTTGTACAGATCCCCAAATCCCTTCCCTTTGTCGAACTCCTTTGATCACTCAGGGTCAAAGGATTTTAAAAAGTAATTTATTTTAAATCCCTCATGACCAAATAGGAGTGAAAACATCGTCAATTTGTTCGAGGATCAAAGGTGAGGACTCTATTTAATTAATGTGGGCTTTTAAGCAGGAATTTCTAAAAAAGACTTATATTATGTAATAGTGACCAGTTATGCATTTGGGCATGTATATGTAAGTATTTTTTTTTTTTTTTCGTTTATCAACAATTTATCACGAAGTGCCATTGTTTTTGTGTTTTTAAAGTAGACTAATGCATTTATTTTATAGCGTCTAATTAATCAAATGGATTTGCTTTACAGTTGATTTGAGGTATTTTGCAGTTGCATACATTAAATACCTATGACCAATCATATGTAAGTATGTAGGCAGAAAGATTCAAATACAATACAATATTTAAAATCTTGAATATTTGAGCCTCATAGATCATGAGGCAGATATGAACAGTCAATCACTCAAAAACAACTAAGTAGGAGGAACGGTTGAATCAAAGATTAGCTTGAGCTATGGATCCATGAACATCTTCAAAATGTCTAATTTGATTACACATATGTTTATTCCTTGTGTGGAAATATTTACGGAGTTGATTCAGTACTTTGCCCAATCATCATTCCTGTTGATTAAAACACTTTCCTTTAACTAAGTAATCAATTATGTATTTTGATAAATCCTTTGAAGGCATCAGAGATTTAAATGTATAACATTAAGTTTTATGTAGACGGAATCGAAAAGGACATTTGAAGTGTGTGAATCAAGGGTACTTTCTACACAAGTGCCATAGAAGGTTGTATAAATACCTAGAGAATTAGGGGCGAAAAGCATTGTTTTTCACACTTACTCAGAGTGTCTTTTAATTAGCCTTTTAGAGGATCAATCTAAGACCTGACCTAACAATTGAGGGCGGCTCTTTCATTCAAAGGAGCTACGAATGTTGAAGCTTTCAAGTCCTTCAATACTTTCGAGTCTTTCCTTGAGATCTGTACACATTCCACAAAGTGCAATTCATTTTAAGATACATTCTTTGTACTATGATTATAATTATAATCAATAGACTCACATAATTCACGATATAAATAAGGTAATGAGGGAATCTAATTTGATTATATATACATAATTTATGTGTGTGTTTATGTAATAATAATAAAAATCATGCCACAGAGTCAAAGTCTTTTTACCGCACTCTTCAAGAACTATACTATAAATGTTTTCGTACATAATAATATTTTAATTTGGATGTAAGAATTTTAATAATTCTTTTTTTATATTTAGCTGTATCATCATATTCATTCTATTATTTATTTATTTTTTAAATCTTTTGATGAAAAGGGATTCTAACCTATTAAAAAGGATTTGCAAAGCTCTGAGTTTTTTAATGATATTCTGCAGTAAAATATAGGTTTCACATACGTATGTATGTATGTACATTTATTCAAAGTTCATGAACTTTGAATATATATATATATAGAATATAAACATAAAAGCTATTATTATTATTACTATTGGGATTTTAAAGTTCACTACGAATTTCTATTTTTGTAGATACATAGAATGTTGTGGGAAGAGTCAAAAGAAGGATTTTATGATAGACAATATCTATTTTAAAAATATACATTTTTAAAAATAGATTTGGGTCAATTGTTTTGATATTATATACAGAATTTTTATTTATTTTTAGATTATAGGATTAAGGATGTTATCCCAATGATCCTATGGGAGTGAGGAATTATTTTATTCAAAGAAGTTAGGTAATTAGTTTTAGAGATGGCTTCTGAATCAAATATCATGGATGGCTCTGGCTCCCTCTTTAAGATCTCAATATCCTCATCTGTTAAAGTCTTGTAGAGCAGTGGTCCCCAATCTCCAGATGGTTACCCGTCCGTGGATCAATCAGTACCGGGCCGCAAAGAATTAATTAGTTATTTCTGTTTTATTTATTATCTTAGTTTGGGACGATAATAAAGGGGGACTTACTACTTACTCAGTATAAGTTCAAATTACAGCCATCAAAACAAGGCAACGGAGTAGACTGGACATAAGCAACACACTGCAGGTGTCTTTGTCTGCCATTACTCCTAGATGGGACCATCTCGTTGCAAAGAAACAAGCTCAGGGCTCCCATTGATTTAGAGTTACGAACAGTTTTTGATGTTATATTGATGAAGGAATGTGTTAATAATGTTATTACTTCTTAATGTTATAATAGCATTGTAATGTTGGAGCAATGTACTAATAAAGTTCCTTATGAGTACACAGTGGATTCACGTTTATTGTTATAATTAATATTTCAACCCCCCCCCCCCCCCGGTCCGCAGTAAAGTGTTTTCAAGCGTTGACCGGTCCGCATTTAGAAAAAGGTTGCGAACCACTGTCGTAGAGGACTCGAAGTAATCTTCTTCTCCTATGTAGATCACCTTCACTCCTTGGACTCCCTAAGAGTTCTTAAAGCAGTTACATAATATACCCTTATCTCAAGAGCAACCTTAAAGTGGAACAAGGAAGACAACGACTCGAATCTAATATCTACCTCAACATTTGTTGAGCAACAGGATCCTTGGTACATAATATCTAGATGTGCTCCAAGTCTAAAATCCCTGGAATATCACTCTGCAATTAATCATTATTTCATGTGCAACCTTGTGGATCAGGAGTGGAGGTAGCTACCGTAAGCAAAGGACTTGAATCTTCAAAGAAAATGCATTAATTAAATGTTTTTTTTTGCTTTTTTTTGTTTTTTTTCCTTAAATTATTTCTTTTACCCGCAATAATTTCTTAATCATTCTTACCTTTAACAAAGATTTAAATAAAGTTTTGTACTTATAAAAAAGTATATGTACATTTTTCTTACGCAATTAGAGCGTATGTAAAAGTTTGATGCCATGGATATCAGGACAATGCAATGGTAGTAGCTAGATATGTAAGGTTAATCCATTATCTTATAGGAACATTACATACCACTGTACATTTTATGCATAAATGTAGGTACTAGTATAAAAGAAACGAAGACCCGGGCTAAGTTGTAGGGCCCTTCAATACACTAAACAGAATAAGGATAGTACATACTATGCTCCCTATTTTCTGTATACCTCTGTCAATATATTATAATGTCCTCTTCCCTCCTTCACTTCCATCTCAAGTTATGGGCCATAAATGCTTAGTTACGTTTCTGATTTCTCTCAATGCCAAGTTTTAATTAACTACTATAGATAGCTATTTTGTAGCTATCTAACCTTTTCCAATCAATGAATTTCTTTTAGAAAATAATAATATGTCAATTTCATTCAATGGTCCATTCAATATTTAAAGGATCCCTCAGTCATCCCAATGAGTTTGCAAAAGTCCTACTTTTTTCCTTGCTCCGCATGAATGATTCCTTTGCAAAAATCACAGCTCAAAGATCCACCTATGCCTGTTTGTTTGTATTTGTTTTTCACTCCACTGAGCACCTTCTTCAAATATACAACACCCCCCCCCCCTTCTACAACAAAAATGAAATGCACAAATATAGAAGATGAGTTCCAAGAATTTGAAGCCAGGCACATGAAGTCAATAAAATATTTTTAATTTTGTGGGACTTATGCATAGCCATGTTTATTATTATTATTATTATTTATGTAAGCTCTCAACCATTATTTGCCTATTTTGGAAAATACCAAATATGGTCAAATATTATAAGTACATGCCTATACATGGACTTGTATCATAATCATGCCAAATAAGTACATACATTTTGATACAACTTAAGGTACAACTTAATTATAATTTATTTATCTTTGTAGGTAAATGCTAATTAACCACTTTTACATCTGCATTAATTGATGAATGGATGGAGGCTATTAATAACTAGGTATGTTTTTTTTCATACTATACTGTAGAGGGCACCCATTTTTTAAAAAAGCATCTCGCAACCTCCAAAAAGATAAAAGGAAAAAAAAACCACCTCCGAAATGAGTTGACAGCTGGCCAATTAATTACGTCATTTGTTCCCTAATACTATGGAACTATTCCTTACTTATTAAATGTGTTATTTAATTAGTTAGCATTATGAACTTTAAAAGCACTTTACATGAGATGAGGGTATGAAGGGATTGAGACTTTATTCTTGACGAAGAGAGAAAGAGAGAGAGAGAGAGAGTAAGGAAAAAAAAAGATTTTGTTTTTTGTCTTCCTTTTTTACAAGAAGTAAAAATTATAATCTAATCACTTTGGTCTTGACAAAGAGATCAAGACTTTCAAGGGTATAGTGGAAGATTGATTCCGAGAGACACTTTACTACGTATCTCTAGGGATATACATACATAGATAGTAGGGATGTTCACTGTTTAGAAAGACGAGGTTTAATAAATCAATGGTTAGTGCCAGAGCTGTACTTAAAAATATAATTAGAGTTCAATCAAGGTAGGCCTCAAAACTAAGAGCAGGGAGTATCACGAACGGCTCTCGAGGATCTACTCTCTCTTTTGAGGACTACCATTGTGAACAAAACATTTTTTTTTAATATTTCATGCTACATAGCCCTGACATCAATTCACCGATAGGTATGTAAGTAAATCCTTTTGGGAATAATCGTGTGTTGTTCTTCATGAATATTTATGATCTTCCTACAACTGTTTTGTTATTATATTTTTAACTATGTATTAAACATTTATACAGGCAACATGGAGATTTATAAGTATTAGATATGTACATATATACGTATATAAATAGGTTTAAACTATACGTGTACATACATATATAATATGTATATGTGGTTCAACCTGTCAATTAAAGTACATCTCTTTGTTCTGACACAATAAATTAATGCCACACACAATTTGTGAACTTGGTAAAGGCATGTTATTCGCATTCATTGTATGTATTATTGTATGCTATGTATTACTTATTGCCTATGAGGGTAACCTTCTCACAAAGGGAGTATTTGAAAGGAAAAATACATACTTACATACAAGTCATTCTATGTATGCTTTACTGAAAAATGTAGACTGCAATGAGTACATGAGACAAAAGTTGATTACTACATTGGGAAAATCGGGAGTTCTATATTAAGATTATCATGTGTATATATAGGAAAGGGATGTTGATATGTGCAGGCATATCAAGCTCATATGATTTTTCCAAGGAGCAAAAGAACTCTTCGTCATTCTAATTTATGACGTTAGAGAGTAAGTACTGTCAAAGTCCATATATCTGTATAATTGTAATCTAATCCATAATTATCTAGCCACAAGAAACTTTCATACTACATACATTGAGACAAAAGCAATTTTGAAGAAAGATCAAGGAGATGATATATGTATTCTTAATATATTTATATATTTTGTTCTGAAATACAAACAGCCCAATTATTTTGATCCATTAAGGGCCTTAAATTCAAATTTCTAGAATGGCTCTGAAATATTCTGAGATTTAAATGGGAAACAATCATTTTTATAAAAGATTATCTTAGCAAGTCACTTTTTTTATGATGTACATACATATACATATATAATTAGATCGCAATAGTCTTGGGTGGGGGTTGGTAACCTTTCAGAGTGGGAGGGCCGATTTAACTATGTGGTGTTAAAAGGAGTGTCATGTGATTCAAATATGTATGTACAAAATATACTTTGTTGAATCAAACCCCTCGCTAATTTTGAAGACTAAATAAAAGATAAGAAATTAACAAAGGATTTTCTATTGTTAAAGGAGGAAAACTAATATTACGTCCGATAGCTTAAGGCCCCTCTAAAAGATTTATCAGTATACTTAATTTATTAGTTAAAATGTAGCATGATTCGTTGAGGAGTACAAAGCATTTGTTATCCAATGTTATTTTTCTAGAACTATTAATCCAATTTAATTTTGTGTCAACGGACCACATTTTTCACATGTGCTTCCTAAACACCCGCAAACCAAAGTATTGGCCTCCTATCTATATATACAAGTTACGGTGTTACACACCGTTTTTGAAAGTGGGTTGGCCAGTCAATGAAAGGAAAGAAACTTCTAGGATGGCCCTTGGTGATAAATAATCATATTCTTACTAATAAACTAATATTTACTTCATTTCTAATTTGTTGTAAATTCTAAAAAAAAAAAAAAAAAAAAGGTGGGACCCCCTCTCAGCCTTCCCTCTTGATCAGCCCCTGCTATATGAGGTAAGTATACTGAGAGTCCTAAGAGATGTGATCTAATATACGATGTACTTGATTCCATGTATTATTGAATGAATCACGAAGATCAGTCTTCTTAACAAGGCCAATATTTAAAGATCTTGTCTCAGTCTTGATTCCTCAAGTTTTGGTATGAACCTCATTTTGACCTCGTAGTACATAGTTTGATCAAAGCAGATCGGTTCAAGTTTTCCTTTTTATATCAAACCATGTACCCTGCTGACTTGATCCTTTCCCATCCCACATACTATCGATGAAATTATCATATAAAAAAAATATACGCAAAGGTATTTGTTGATGGATGCTTTATATATATATATATATATAATCATGGGTAATAAATCTTTTATGTATATATATGTATGTATATTGGGAGTAGTTACAGAGATGGGAAGGCCTGAGATCTTCTCCGAGTGAAATACTTATATTTACAAACCGCAATCATACATATTTTTAAGGATGGATTTATCTTATTTCTTATTTTCGTTTCAGAGTCATTAAACAAGTTAATTAAAAAAAAAATGATAAGACGTTGAAATAGACAAAGACTCTTTTCTTTGTATTAAAAATGGATTTGTTATGTTTAAAAGAAAAGATTTGCAGATGTGGAGTCTTTATATGTGTAATAATAGACTTACTGACTCAAGTTTTCAAATCCATTCATACCCTACAAACAGAGTCGTCATACAAGACAAGACGTCTCATAAAGGGAACACATTTATTACATTGGTTGTTTTTTTTTCTTTATTTTTTTTTAATGAGCTGTTCTCGGAATTCATGAAAAAGAATTTTGTCAGGAGGGAAATGGACGAACCTGAGAGCTGAGTTAGTTTTACATACAAGGCATATAGTGTGAATGTCCCTACTTGAGTATGTACATACATACCTAGTTATGTTTATATTTTAAAGAGTATTTATTTTCTAAGTTTGACCTTTCAAAAGGGGAGAAGGTTATGTGCCTATGTAAATAAATAAATAAATAAGTATTTCTATATAGAGAATGTAGATTTTGATTTATGTACATACATAATGTAATGATATCAGATTCCTTCATCTTGTATGTATATAATAAGAGTGTTGTCAAAGTTTCAAAGGGATCAAAGGTAATTAATTGTGACCTTGTTGTTGTTCTGCCTAGATATGTAAGAGTATGTATATATGGTAACTAGGCATGGCATACCAATGTAGATCGTACCACCATTACCTATAATCAGAGATGGGACACCTTTTTTCAATAACAAAGTGATTAATTTAACTATTAACTACATATGTATTCTCCCTTAAGCTGTTTTTCATCAGTTGACTCTCACGACGAGCTTTTTGGGAATAACAAAAACACACTGTATTCTCCCTTTAGCTGATTTTCATCATTTGACTCTTTTGATTTAAAGCAGCTGACTCTAAATGGTATGAACTCAAAAAAGGGTTTGATTATTATTTATGTTTTGGATATAAAAAAAATATATTAAATTGCGCGCCCTTTTTTTGAATTTGTGAATATCAAACAAGTATTAACGATTGATTTGTATATTGGTAGAATTTACCAATAATATATAGTATATCTAAATAATAACTCTGCCCAATATTAAAAAATTGGCAACAAGGAAAATACAGAAGGGATGCTACCAGTTGTTTTTCCAAATTTTTCCTTTCCCTTTTGTGAGTTGAGGTTGCAAGTGAACAAAAAAGCTCTTTTTGATTTAAAGCAGCTAACTCTGCATGTTATGAACTCTTATGACTTATGATTTTGATCTATAAAAAATATATTAAATAAAGGATTACGCGCCCTTTTTTTGAATTATTGAATAATAAACAAGTATTTGTTTGTATATTGATAAGATTTATCAATGACTAGTATATCTAAATAATAACTCTGCCACTTATAAAAAAATTGGCAACAAGGAAAATACAGAAGAGTAGCTTCCGGTTGTTTTTTCAAATTTTGTCTTTCCCCTTTTGAAAGTCGAGATTGCGAGTGCAGAAAAAAAAACTCCACGTTTACCAACAGTCCTATCAAATTATCTCATGACGAGGCTTTACCCTGTGAAAAAAACCAACAACAAAAACTAAACTTTTAATTTAGTGTATGATAAATTACACATATGTAAATATTAAAAAGGCTCATACTCTAAATTTTAATAATTACTTTTATTCTTGATGAGCGGTGTTACCTTTTTGACCATGTATGTAAGAGGTAAAGTGTAGCGTATTCCTTGGTCCAAGTAACGCACCCAGCACTCATATTTAAAATAATTCTAATGTCATTTCAAGTAATTAGTCAATGTATAAGATATGATGTGTGGTTCTTCATCTCAGATATTCGACCAATAACCACAGGAGGTGCTAAGTACTGAGACTGGAATATCTCTGCTTGTTAAGATATCTATCTTTCTAATTAGATATCTCTCATCCTTTTTCGCCTAAAAAAAAGACGGAAAAAAGATAGAAAAAGACACAAAATCAGTTGGTAGGAGTTGGTCAATAATTATTCTTACCAACTGGTAAACAATTATTAATAGTTGGACGGTGTCTAACAAAAAGTACTGTAAATTGGACTTTAATCAATCAACGTTGTTTAGAATGTTCAGAAAGGGCAAGAAGACCACAGAAGAATCCACAGCTAACAACAACTAAAAATAGATGTAATAATATACATTTTCATAGTCGGATAAGACAGACATTGCCTGACTAAGAGGGATGCTGGTCAAGAAAAAATCTGATGTAATAAATACATGACGATAATTATTTAATAACTTTTAAATTCTGCGAATGAAGTGAATTGAAGAAAAAGAAAAAATCTTCTTATAAGATGTCGGCAAAGACTATGTACATATTACATATGTAAATATATAAATTACGTACATTGTGACTTTATCAAGTTACAGGAGCAAGTATTTTACATGAATAATTAAAAAAAAAAAATCATGTGTAATTAGATGTAATCCTAACTATAAAATGATTCTGCAACTACCTAATATGTATATTATATTAATATGTAAATTCAACACCAAGGCAAAATAAGAAGAAAAGCAAAAGCAAAAAAAAAAAAAAAAATCATGAAGAGGCCTTGGCCTCTCCTCTCTTCTCTCTCTCCCTCTCCATAACCTCCTCCCCCCCCCCCTTACTCTATAATGAAGTGCAAACTTATCCTTGATTACCGGAACTTAAAAAGTGTCTGTTTGCTTAACTATCTACCTATGTATAGATCACAGTGAAGGGGACTGTGAATACAATTACAATTAGATAGTTACTTTTGAACGTCATGTCACGAAGGAGATGCGACAAATTTGTATGGTTATATGGATATATATATATATATATATATTTAAAATTTGTCAGAGAGAGAGAGAGAGAGAGAAAGAGTTTCCTGGAAGTATATGTAATGTGTGTAATAAAAATAAAATATATATTTATTTATAGTAAAAAAATAATACGATACTTAAATTCATGTATCATTAAAAAACAAAACACATTTTTTTATTTTTTTTTATTTTATTTTTTTAAAGACAAATTATGCAAGTTGCATAAATCAATCATTCATAAACATATATGTTACATAAAGAATTGTTAATACAAAAATAAAACTTTTGTAGGGCCAAGTTTGAGTTAAACTAAGAGATCCATAGCACCAAAGAGGAGATAAAACAATGTATGATGACGCATTGAATAATAAAAAAAATTAATTAATAGTAATAATTTGAAAAGAACTCTAAGACATCCAAGAAGATATGTTGTTGTTGTTTGTTTTTCTTTGAGAGAGAGAGAGAGAGAGAGATAAAAATATATTTTATTATTCTAAATCTTAGGTACATTCTCCATCACGAAGAATTACGTCATCGATGGCTAAATAAGTAGAGCTTGTACCAAATCCATTGGCCTTAAATGTGATAATGAAGAAATTGAGAATTTTCCTAAAGGTTATTTGAGCACGGATCCATCGACTGGATGTTGAATTTCGAACAATGGACACCACTCCAGGACGACTTTTGTAGGGCCAGGCGAGGACTTTCAATGGTAGAGCATTAGGTCCTGAAATGGGCGTATCGTATTTTTAAAAAACTAGTCACCTATATATATATATATATATTCAAACATCTTTCCTCACCCTTTTTCTTGTATCTAAATGATAGACAGGCCACACCTCCTCGAGGTGGCTGAATGATTCTATCAAAATAGAGCTCCGTTTTGTCTCCTTCTGAGAGTTTGACTTCGTAAAAGGAGTCTGTTGGCTCTCCTTGAGCATTGGCAAGGGTTGTTAAGAGCCACTCCTTTCCCGAGAATTTGGTATCACAAGGAGTAGATTCGAGGGAGACATTGCGAACAAAGTTACAGGAGAATAATTTCCGTGCATGGACCTCTGTTTCACAAGATTCCTCTTCCTCTTTGTCACTTCCAAACAACTGGTTATTTGATAGGAACTGCGTAGGAGTTGTCTCTCTTTTGACGGTGGAGCTCTCTGCTTTCTTAGTTGTTGTCGTGGAGACTGTTGTAGTTGGTCGCCTTCTCCTAGTGGTTGATGTGGTCGTCGTGGTTGTTGTTGTTGTTGTGGTTCGTTTTGTAGTCGTGGTTGTGGTTCGTCTCGTGGTCGTCGTCGTGGTTCGCCTCGTAGTCGTCCTCCTGGTTGTTCTTTTTGTTGTCGTTCTTGTAGTCGTAGGCAGCTTAAACTTCGTTGTGGTTGTATCAATGCTGTTTGTTAAGAATGTGGTATTGCTTGACCGATTGGATCCTGGAATGAACGACACACAGAAGAATCAAATCATGCTTCTACATACATATATTCTATTCTGTGAAATGTGAAATGAAAAACTTACGACAGAGTCCAGGATACTCTGTGGAGCAAACACTGTCCTTACATTCAGAGCAAGATGCACCAATTGTATAGGCGGATCCTCCAATTAAATTACCAGAAGGACCATAGTTGCAAGTGTAGAGTTTGCTATACCATTTACCAGAGAGATACTCACTCTTACCACACCCAATTTTATTTGTAGAGGACCAAATCATGGCTGAGTAGTGACCGATGTCAGCGGAAAATCTGATAATAAAAGCAACGCTATTAATAAAGATAATGCTCTAGGAGGAGATCAAGAAGGAGCAAGGTGATGGCACTCCAGACATACAAACAAAATGATTAATTTTCATAGAAGAAGCAGAGAGAAAAAGTGCATCTCCCCCCCCCCCCCCAATCACATTAATCAATCTACACTCCCACCTTTTGCCTCCCCCCCCCCCCCCCCCAAGAAAAAACAATAATATTATGTTATACCTATACATATATGTATATATATTGTACAATACATATTAGGACTACAGAATTCGTCAGAGACACATAATAACTCAATCTCAAGAATAGCACTCAAAGGACACGTCTCTATTTTTAGCTTATGTATATTATTTTTAACTCCTTACCGAAAGGGCTTCACCCAATTCCTTGAGAAAAGTGTCACCTCATCAAACCACTGCTGTATTCCTAGACTCCAATTTGTCTTAGGACTCCTCAAAGTTTGTCGACTAATGTATAAATTCTGTCCAACACCAAATCTCTCAACCTTTCGACAATTGTTGCAATCGTGTGCAAAGGTACATTGATCCGCGTGCTTCTGTGCCACGTAAGCCAACTCATCATCCCATTCCTAGCAAGAGGGTTTAAACAATTAAATACGCATATAAGAGACTCTGGTTGACTTAAAATAATAGTCATAATAATCACTTATCCGTCTCATTACAGACACGATCATCATTTAAATGATCCTTGTGTCATCGGAGTCAGTTTATGAGCTCAAAGAATGAGACTATCATTAAGTTCTTCTTTAATGGAGAAGTCATGTGTAATTAGACTATTCCATTCTGAATGGGGATAATAATGACACAAAAGAACGAAGGAAAGAGTTCAAACAAGAGTTTAAAAGCATGTGCAGCTGGTTATGTGACCTCCAGAAGAGATGTGCATATATGTACATTTATCAAAAGTGTCTTTCTTCCATAGGAACTACCCATATGTTTATGTAGATAAAAGAGGGCAGTGGATTCATTAAAGAGAGAAAGAAAGGTCATAAATATGAAAACATGAAGAAATATTTTATCGCAAAAAAAAAAGAGGGGGTCTATGATGAAATAGTACGTACATATTTGAGAATTCAATTATTAGTATGACGATAATAATAACAATACTAATATCATAAAAAACAAAGACCACCACATCTGCAAATATTGTGTAAAGATCGTATACAAAAATGTGTTTTTTTTTTATTGGGTCATAAACTTTTTACACATACTATATATATATATATATATATATATACACAATCATAGTAGGAAGGGACGTAGTAAGATTTTAACCATAAAAAGTTTGACCACTCAGGAACTCCTTTCTTTTCTTTTCTTTTCTTTTTTTTCAAATCAGCACAAATGGGTCAAATCTCTATTTTATTTATTATGAAATGATAAAAGGGTTGATGAATTAAAGAAAACATACACTGATATCAATCTACTTACATAAAAATGAGTTGATTATAATTATTAATATAAAATTACCACGTCAAGCTTTTTGTGTCCACTCGCAACCTCGACTCTCAAAAGGAAAAATTTGAAGAAGAAAAACCCCTAAAAACTGGTAGCATCCCTTCTGTATTTTTCTTGTTGCCTACTTTTTAATATTGGGAGGAGTTATTATTAAGATATACTATAAATTCTACCAATATACAAATCAATCCTTAATACTTGTTTAGTATTCAAAAATTCAAAAAAAGGGCGCGCAATTTAATATATTTTTTATATATCCAAAACATAAATAATAATAATACCCTTTTTGATTTCATCATAACATGTAGTGTCAGCTGTTGAAAAACAGCTGAAGGGAGACTACAAAAAGTATTTTTGTTTGCCCAAAAAGCTTGTTGTGTACATGTCAAAAAGTCATAAAATCATCTACTAATAGGATTGAAAGGATCTGACATTGATGGAATCCAATATTAAAGGATGTTGTGTTTGATGGATAGATAATATACCAGAGCAAGGGACTTGTACTCTGGGAGTCTTATTTCAATCCCATTCGACTGTGACTTTAGATTCGTCCCGGATGAGCTTCATTTTAAAATATACATGGACCCGTAAAAAAATGACTTGTGAACAAATTATGTAGAACTGGGAACTTGGTCATGCAACTCCTTGGACTCGAAAAGCTCAAAGACTCGCGACTTGACTTCAACTCATAAAAATACCTTGTAAACAGTTCTAGGTCTTGCACCCTCCTAAGCAATGCTATTTTCCCCTACAAATAGGTATGTAGACCTTCCAACTCTCCATGCACATGCTTGTGCCCCTTCTACAAAACGGGACGTTAGTTAAAAATGAAATTTTGAGAGGGTTGCTGCAGCCAAAATATGTTTTCGTAGCTCTCTTAAAAGAGCAAAACCCTTATCTCAGATCTTTGAGCTTTTGCTCAATAAATCAGAATAGAGGCTCAGATCCTTCATAAGTAAAGAAGGATGTGAAAGAAAAGAAATGAAGACTCAAAGGTCAAATAGGAGTGACCTTCAAGGTCTTAAATATGTACATGTATAGTATATGTACATATAATATATATGTACATGCATGGAATTGAAAAGTAATTAATTAGACATGGGGTATTTATGGATGAATTGAAATTTCCATGATATATGTACAACAAAAACAAAGCCCACAGAATTACTTCATCAATGCTCAGAACAATCCTATGTAAAGTATATATGTACATACTTTTTATTATTGGAACCAAGAAGAAAAATTATTTTATCTATTATTTATAAATATGGTTAAAGGTTAACGCATATTTAAAAAAAAAAAACCAAAACAAGATTTCATTTGTAAAATACATATAACGCTTCAAAATGTCAAAAGGGCATATTGTGTATTTGACCAACTATCACATATTTGGATTGATGTAGTAATTAATCAACTCACTCACTCTCTGTATATATATATATATATATATATATATATATATATATATATATATATATATATATATATATATTACATATCAGGGAGATTTCCTCATTATAAGGAACATCAAAATATAAAAAGGATTGATCCTAATTACATGGGATACATATTATGTACATACCTACGTATATGTATAAACTAATTCCTTCACAGTCTACACATATATAATAATAAATTGTCATGCAATAGGAAATCAATTGTGTATTTGACATTTAATTAAAGTGACTCCAATCAAATGGAGTTGGGGAATTGGGGAAGAGAGAATAAAACGTCTCATGAGGTTTGCCTATGTGTGTTTTTTCTTGATGAAAGAATAGTAATAATAATAAGAAGAAGACAAATACAATTTAATGATTGTTCGTAGGGGAAATTCAAGGCCTTCCTCCTTTCAACACAAGAGTGTTTCTTCATTTTATCCAAAAGTCAATGTTCGTAAGAAGTATATATATAATATTATGTATAATTTTCAACATTAAAGACAGCTCATATAAAATATTGCTAAATCATGAATCCAATTATAGTCTACAAAGAACTTACGGCTATATATATATATATATATATATATATATATTATATTATAAATATAACTATCAAGGTACATAAATACTTACAAGCTCCATCATGTCTGAAGCAGAGGGCTGCGGACCCGGCTTTCCACGCTTCTCCTGTCCATTCGCAATCAAGGCTCTTAACTTATTATGAGCGTGAAGGATTTCACGGATTTCATTTTCATCAAGGCCGCTACTGATCACCTTGCCACATTTTTTACCAAATCCCTTTTAAAAGAATTGAAAAAAAAAATAAAAATAATTATTATCATCATCAAAATCATAACAACAACATTAGAGACCTCTTTTTTAAGGGTCTGGAACCTACTAAAAATTAATCACAAAATATCAAATTGTGAGTATCCTACATTACAAACAAATATCATAAAAGATCATCACTAAAATATTAAAAGCCTTAACTCCACGCTAATATTGCAAAAAAAAAAAAAAATTCGCGGTTTTCTCTCAGACTTACATTTGTAAGGAATAGATATATATGAAGAAGACATGAATAAGAATTATTATTTGTTTTTGTTTTTTATTATTATTATTATTTTGTACTATTCATGATAATTACAATTAGGCAATGAAGGACTCCTCAATGCAAGGCTCTTACATACGCGCAAAAGATACAGTAGATATGGAAGAGATGGGATCTCATATCTCATTCACCATATACATCAAATAACCAATGAGATATGTATTTTTTTTAAATTCCCTCATTCATTCGAGAGTTTTGAAATTGAAATACAAATGTAATTATGTATATTTAAAGAGTTTGTTTGTTCAGTTCTTTACAAAAAAATAAATAAATAAATAAAAGGTTTTACCGCCAGTCATTGATATATATATCAATATATGTAATTATCGGAAAATAACAGAGAAAAGTTATCTTAGAATGTATGTATGTATAACATCCACAATAAAGATTATAAATAAATGCTGTCTCAGGAACAAAGATTACTATTTCCCTTCCTCTCTTACTGCACATCACAGCACCACTTATCATGGAAGCTGTTGTAATATGTCGAAAAAGTACATACAATAATAATCAAAAAAGAAGAAGAAGATATTTATTATTACGATTCCATTACTCCTCAAGGCTTCTCAATGTCAATGAGGTTTTTTCTTCCTACCTTTGCTCTACAGGCAGTGTGTCTTGGTGTGAAGGAGCAGTAGTCTGATTTCTGTGCAGAAATTATATCTAGGAGTAAAGGCATGAGGAGTAGAAGCATTTGTTTCGTCGTCATCATAGTTCTGGAATAGAGAGAGTAAACAAAGGAATGAATGAAAATAACAATTAAAAGGACATCATTACATATAAAATATTATCAAAAAGGACTCTAATTGAATTGAATAATGAATGAATGACTCTGGCAAATTCTTCTTAGAAAAGAGACCTTGACATTAAGGATCGACTCCCTTGCACTATCATCTTACTCTAAAACATTTCATTGTACAAATCATTTATCAATTCGTAATCCCTAATGCAGAAATGATACATATATATTACATCAAATTACAAGTACACACACAAAAAAAATTAGATTTTGATGGAATCCAGACTTTTCATGCAATTAAAAAATGCAGTTGAATTCCTCGGGGTTTTTTTTTTTGTAGCAAAAGGAACGAAGGAAAGAAAGGTCTTTGACACTCAGTCATGTTTTTAGGATTCACATCAATTAAAAAAACATAAATCAAATCCATATTGATCCTTATATATGTATATGACGGAAAAGATATTTTTAAACTGACAAACTGCGTTTGTACAAGCACTTATTTTGCCTTGAGGGCTTCACTATTAAGTATATATAAATATATATATATATTAAATACTCTTACAAAAAGAGAGCAGTATGCAAAAAATCCACTTCTTTGCTCTTGTTCATAAATCATGTGACAAATAATAATCATAATAATAAGAACTGCAGTTTCCTTTTTTTCGTAGTAAACACAAAGTGCAGTCTCACCTAATGATTAGTTTGTTCGTGACTCTTGAAACTACGAAGCCCGGAAAAAAGACTCTTCTTCTTCTTCTTCTTCTCATGTGTGGAGTAAGGATGGTGAAATGAAATTATCAAGTTTGTTCCATTATAGTATTATTATTATTACTACTTGGATCCCTACTCCTTAAATCCCAAGGTCTTGGCTCTTAATTATTCTCGAGTAATTATTTAGTTTGTTCATATATACATATACATATAATTTATAATAATATGTACAAACTATATCATTAAAATGTGTGTGTTTACAAATATGTACTAGAGGCACATATCCACCACCTTGTGGCTTCCAACTTTCCCTCGCAAAAATCCTTTATGTAACATTTCATCAGATCATAAATATAAAATATTTTTTATTTTCTCATTTGAATAAAAAGGAGTCTCTTCAATCCCTCAAAGAGCAAATAATTAGAGTATGAATCAGATGACCCCTTATTTATGTATATAATATTAATAACAGATCTTTCACAATATCCTTGTGAAATTTCCATCACAAATGACTCAAATTCCTTTTCGGATTTGAAAATAAACATTGACTACAAATGCATTTTATGTACATATATTAATTAATTAATATTATTTTATATTATTATTATTCTTACATACTTTGTTCGATGGTTTGTTTGACTGACTCTCTGATTGTTTAACTGTATGCTCTACGTAATGAACTAAACAAATATACTAATTAATTAATATTAAGATATCTTATAGATAGTGGATTTTTTTTTTTTTTGAAGCGATCCTCCTTTACATAAAGGCTCTTGAAGTTAACTGAATTAACCAAATAAAAATGCAAAAGTTTTTCTGTCAAAAAATAACGTCGAAAAAGAAGAAGTAGAAAAATAAAAAAAGAAGACGAACACGAGAGAGAGAGAGAGAGAAGAAGAAGAAGTAAGAACCCTTCTTAAGTTCTCAACGCCGCAGCAGACGCTTATTACTTATTGTTATTATTATTACAACAGAAAACAATTTTGTTACAATATATATATATATATATATATATATTATTTTGAAGAAGTATTCGTGTAAAATAATTAAGTTGATTGCTTTTTTGAACTTTCATATTGAGCACATTAATCGGTCAATTATTTATTATTATTTATAATTTGTTAATATGTAAAAATAATGATGGATTCAATCACGTGATAATATAGGTATACAAAATATTAATATGACGTATTTTAATCGTATTTATTGAATGATTTGGTACTACTTTTATCTGGACTCGCAATGAGGTATTTTTGATGTAGTACATATTAATATATAAGTACTTACAAATTAATACAGAATGAATTTAGATAATGTTTTCCCATGGTTTTGTACACTTTCAAGTCCATTGATTATAAAATCCTTACAAATCCGTAGAGATGTCTCTCCGGAGCTGAACATTAAACTATTAATGCTAGACGTGTGTGTTGTAAAACATATATTTCCTCATCTAAGGTGTTGTTAAGTAAATGAATTAAACTTTAAAACGCCTAATTAGAAAATGTTTTAATTATAATAATATGCTGAATAGTAAAATTATAATTTGTTGGATATACATAGAGTATAATAATATTATTTTATTGTACTAATGATTGTCGATCCTGCCACTCCTGTTCTATGCACATTTGTAGGTAAGTAGAAAGAAATCTGGAGTCCATTAAATTCTTAAAATATAATATATTCAAACCTAAATATATATATATATATAAATGATTTTAAATGGTATGAGTGTCAAAAAACGGAGATTTAACTATTTCTCTGACGTATTTTTGCATCGTCACGCCACCACAAAATATCATGGAAACATACCTATGAAAATTATAAATTCTTCTACCCGTGAATCAATTATATACTATCTCATATCGTATATAAATGGGTCACAAAAGCTAGAGAAAAGTGTAGGGTCATTATGAGAGTCCATCATTTTCTTGTAATCAGTAAATACATACATATTTCTACTTAATATATTATTATTATTTATTAAATCACTTCCCTAGATCTTTGAGAGGTGGATGAATCCTAGAATCTCGTTCATGACTTTGTACTTCACTTAGTAAGACCTATTATATAGACTACAAATATGGTATTTGACCCTTCAAAAACCTCTCATGGAAAATTGAGAGGTACGTTGAGGAATGGGATTGAATTTTGATGATATAACGCACCTGAAAGACATCTAGTGTTCTTGCATAATGTGATATTGACGACTCAGTGGCCCTTGACATTTACTTCCTTGATCTTCGATACAAGCAGAGTGTACATATATCAGCTGTACAATCTACTTGTATATTATAAAACATATAGGAAGGAAGATGTGGACTTTAAAAAGAAATTATATCTACATAGTCATAAATATATATATATATATATATATATATATATATATATATTAACGAAATAGAGAATGTTCCTGTTAGAAGTCCTCACAAAAACGATTAATTATAAATAAATATTATTTCAATTTATTTCCTACAAAAAAACTTAAAAAAAAAAACGTTAACCTTTGGACCCATATATGTATATTTATACTTAAATGAAAAATAAATGTTTTAAAATAAGAAATCAGGCATGAAGCGTTTAAAGGGCTCCATCAAATACATACCTTGTACAAATATGTATGTATGTATGTATGTATATACTCAAATCTTGACATATTTTTACATTGCTCACTTAGCAACCATGATTCACAGTACCAGCCAGATAATATCTATGTATATAAAGATACACTCCTGTCAATGTACCTTTATTTATTTGTAAAAAAAAAAAAAAAAAAAAAAAAAAAAAAAAATATTCCATACTAAGGGGCCAAGTTTCCTAAAAAATATGGTATTTAGGCTTGTAATGCTAAAAAAAATTTGAACATGTATATTTTGGTTTTAAAGAAAAAACAGTTTGCAGTTTTGACGTCTCCCCTGAGATCATTTAATATTTCCATAGCTTCTTCTTCATCATCCATGTAATTAAATTCATAATTGCCCCCTATAATTATTTATCTATGCATGATCGAATAGGTTTGATTTCAATATATAGATCCTCTTGGTTCATACGGTGTATTTAAATATGTACATATATGTATATTTTCAAAGAGATGTGATCCAATTAATGGGAAGGAGGGACGGGACTCCTCTTCCTTCTAAATTGTTTGTATGTAGTAGCAACAACGCTCACTAAATCCTACTTAAATATTTTGAATATTTGAACATCAATTACAAAATGATAAACATAATATAATTATTATTATTATTATTATTCAAGCAGTGCAGAAAAGATTGCTGTTCACTGCTCCCATTCAATCAATCCCCTATTCCTACCTTTGTGTCAGGGCGAAAATCAAACAAACATGTCAGTACAAATATATGAGATGGATGAGATACTCATTCAACCTTGCATAATAATGATGTGAATCTTTATGAATAAGTAACTACATACTTATGTATGTAGTTACATGGTTATCAATGTGGTATCATTAATTGGTGAGTTTCATTCATATCTGCCTTTGCAAAAGGTAAAGGGAGTATTAATTAATTATGTAATTGTACTGATTAGTATAATACGAATAGCATCATGTTATATGTATGTATTTACCGAATATCATTATTATTTATTGAATGAGCCCTATTAGGATGAATAAGAAACAATGGTATCCATATACATATTCATAAACTAATAATCTCTCTGACCCATTCAACACTCCTCAAAAATAGACCTTAATGATCAACCATAATAAATATCACTATGTGTGATTGTGGTTATGGTTAATACGTTTATTTTTTTTTAATGTTGAATTTGAAAAATAATCAGCCTCCAGTTTGAAAAGTTATGCATTCCTTCAAATAAAATGAGGTCTTTGACATGTTATTATTCACTTTCGTTCCTTTAGCAAATTGCGAGCTCAAAAGGAATGTCCATGGATCGGAAAATGATGATGATGATGATGTTAGCAAAAAACAGTTTATGAGAGAGTTCAATAGACTTTGATCTCAATAAAATATATATATATGAACAGACTATGTGCCTGTATCTTTACTCAAAATCAAGAGTATAATAATAATAATTATTAATATATCTGCAAATGGATTTGATGGTTGTTCGTGTAATTGCCTCTTCTATACTCTCGATTTACACAAAATAGAACATAGATCTTTATTGTATCTCGCCATCATCTTTTCTCAACTCTATATATATAAAAGTCTTCCTAGCATGTGATTTGCCAATTTTTAAAAAACTTTTTTTTTTCAAACTCTTGAACCCTTCTTCATCATTATCAAAAGAGTAGAAAATCATTTTACAACTAAATACAATTAAATAACCCTTGAATCCAATCAAGTCAGAGTACTCTATGTGTTTGAAATTAGTTACTGAGCTGCATTTACTAGCCTTTGATGATGATGAGGACTTATATACTTATAAAATGGATTTAAAAAAATATATTACTTATGGAAATCACGTTCCATTATCAGATAAGAGTTTGCAATCAAGCAATCAGCAGCTTTTATGAAAGTAAGTACAACCAACACAATGGAACTTTACAAAAAAAAAAAGAAAGAATTTTAATCAACTTCTCTCTGTAAATAAGTCATTTTATTTGTAAATATATCAAATGCTAAGGACATTTAATATCATTGACCCAGACTAATAATAATAATAATTAATTATTAATTATATTTAGATATAAGAGTATAATGTTTTTGACCTTACATACATAATGGACTACAGATTGGAAGGGAGTCAAATTAAAGTCCACATACATACTTACTAAGAGTACATAATACTATTTAATTAAATGCCTACATATTTTTGTATTATGTATAATGAAACCAGGTAGAAACATGTAGAGGGTAGGTATCTATCGTACCAAATGACTTGAATCTCTCCCAAATGAGTGTATTCAATTCATCTACTGACTAGGTACTAAAATTAGCATATATTATATATATATATATATATATAATATAAATACGTCATAGCTACGAATTAATTAATTATAATCTGCTCTTCAAATCCTCATAGCAATAATGATTAACAGTATGTATGTGTTAGGCAATGAAACAATAATTAATTAAAGTATACATTGAGGAACTGAAGACGACGGAAGAGCCGACGTTCTTTGAATTCCCTTGAATGAACCTTTAAATTATCCCCCTTTAGAAAGAGTCAACCGACTCATACACTAAAAAAGTGTTGTTGTTGTTCAAGGCACTTAATTTTTAAATTTTTAAATAGACTCAAATATATTTTTATATAATTGAAAAAGATCCTTGGATGGGTCTTTGTATAGAAAATTGGTGTTTTTATTTAAGGGATGACCTCTGTAGAGGTCATCCCTTAGTATGATTTAATGTGCTATAAATTACTTTAATTGTAACAATTATAATATTTATCATATATATATATATATATATATATATATATATATATATATTTAAACTTAACTTATGAGCCATTAATGAAATGAAATCATACTATGTTTGTTAGGCTGTATGTATATATGTATATATATATACATTTATTTATTTAAACCTGCAGGAATTCGTATATTTTAAATGCTGACGATCCCTTCTCCAACCATAGGATGAATTATGTACATATTTGATCCAAATATGAAATTATGTAATGACGGTTTGTAAGTTGATCTCAAAGAAAATGTAAATATACATATAGCACCTCAAAATCCTTTTTCCTTCATACCACATCCCTAATCACGGTTTCCATGGGTCACAAAATGTTACGTCACAACAATGATAAATATAATACAAAATATTATCATTTATGTATGTGAAAAGTTAAGAATTTATTTATTTTTTCCTCAGGGAAAAAATATTACCAAACATCTTTGGAATGTTAAGCAGTGATGGGCCTACTGTAATTCGCAACTATTAATTATACCATCATTAACATGTATTTTAGTCGAGGAAGAAGGAAAACTCTGATACACCCATCACCATTTGACCCCTTCATGTACGACCCTGAAACCAAAAAGAAAGAAGAAGAACTTTTTGAATAAGATGAAATAATATATTGCAGCTTTAATTTATTTTAATTCTAATTTCATGGAAGTAAATTGCCATTTGTTCATTGGATGCAGATATTACAATATTTGATGGATGTAGATAGGAGTTTATCCATGGTGGCGCAGACCTTTACGGAAGCACCACTATCTCCTGGAACCAATGAAGGATAAGACTTGATATTTTAATAGAATATTTCAAGATAAACTATCTACCTTTTTGTATAGTTACAACTTGTCTCTAAGACAGCTGAAAAAAAAGTTATTCGTAAAGTCTCGGGATCAATTGAAGAAAGGAATTCCGGATCCCTTCTTCGAGGGGTTCTATCAAAAAACAAAAGAGTGATATGAATCAAAGAGTGTTCAAGCATGACTCTGATCCATGCAATGCTCAACCATTTTTCTAAAAATTTACATAACTTTGTAGAAATTTTGAAGTGATCAACCTTTTATTTGATGTGGTCAAAGGTGAAATGAGCAAGTTTATATTTATTTAAAGGAAAATACAGATTTATCTACTATCTTAATGACGTTTGACCCTAAAACAAGTCCAATGCTGTAAATAGCATAATAAAAATATGCTCTAAAATACTATATATAATGATGGGAAGAATGCAACCAACCAAGCAGACAAACAAATCAGCATATTGCATTTATATTTTGTATTCAATATTTACGTAATTATGTACTATTTATAATACACCTGTATTTGAAAGTTGATATAAAAAATAGGTTGAGTAGCTTTACTCAAATGGTATATGTTCCGAAATATTCTTTCAAAATTCAATAATATGTTTAAATAATATCGTTCAGTAATCCGAGTTAATACCTTTGTACATAGACACTTGAGGGGATCTTTGAGGAGTTTCTTTGCAACTACTTGTTAAAATACATCATCATTAATAAATTATATAAAAAGATATATAATTATTACGTTCATCATACCCTTTTTTATCTTTCAAAATATCTTTATAATATTTCATCAATTCATCATCTGAAAAATTCAAATGTAAACATATATTTAAGATATGTATATGTATAATTATTATCATCTGTGTTAATATTAAAAAACAAGAGTTAAACATGGAGATAAAAACTACCTTTTGGCTATAAACTCATCATTTTGTACAGTTGGCTATCAATGTCCTTGAGTTTGATTTGAAGTTTTGTTTAATACCCATGTGAGGAAGTAAGGGAATATCTTCACATATTTATGTATATATATATATATATATATATAACAAAATCACTATTAAGATTCTATCATGGAAGTACATAGAAGTACATATTACATCCTATGTAATAGATTTTTTATGAGGTATGTAAATCCACTTATCAACATATCTTGATATAGTGATCTTGTGTGTTCTGTTGTTTTTACATTTACCAGTTGAAAAGTCTGGTATCTAAAGAAATCACTCATTCACAAGTTCATAGAAATTTTAACTTTTATTTAAAAGAGTATCTTAATTGTAGAGGTCTTCATGATGTAACTTTGACGAGTCATAGTGTTAAGACTCGAGTCTTGAAGCTACATGTGTCTCAAAAGAAGTAGTTTTATTATATTTAACTATACATATAGTTTAAAATTTTCTTTTTCTACGGCAAAAACCAATTTGTCTTCTTTTGGTAACAATGCTTTCACAATGTCTTGGTCTTGTTTTGGTCAGGTAAGGTGATCTTACTCACTCAAATTTTAAACCATAGTGGCTTTAATCTAGCCATTGAGACAAATACTTTGAAGGGCTTGATACTAAGTCACGACCAACAAAAATTGATCTTGAAGAATTGCATCACTAGTTTGCAGCTCTGATTCAGCCCTTCTTAACAGTACAATTCAATTACAGTCAAAGCTGGTTGGACAGTCACCTGCTTTGATGAAACTAAGCGGTCATATCCAGTTCTCACGCAGGAAGCTTATAATTTGACATATGGAAACTGTTGAGATAGCGTTGAGTTTAAGGAAAGAAAGAAAATTGGTACGACTAACTTAATAATCAATTTTAAGTCAGTCTTCACTGTATTGTTGAGTCTAGGACATGCCACAACTATAAAATGCAGAGGTACCAGATAGTAATTGTGGGCAAAAATGTCCATCTCTATTTATTAAATAAATGCACTGTATTAAGCGTGCCCCTCCAATCCCCAGTCAGTGGTCACCCAAAATAATGGATACCAATACAGATGAATCTGCACCTACGATCACTTTTTTATGTGTTTACTGACAAAACATCAGAAGCTGTGCACTTGAAGTTGCTAAAACATTCTAATCCCAGACACTCGGAGACGGTCTGATGAGTACTTACTATTCATATTTATATACAAGCCGGATCATGTATAAATTGGATCCTTTAGATACGTGTATTCAGATGCAATCAATAGAATAAAATATGTATGAATGTACATAAATGGATGTTTTTCCAACATTTCTTTGTCTATCTCTCTATTTGAGACAATGCATTATCAAAATTCTAATAGTTTTTAATGGTTGGAAAAAACGAAAATTTCAGACTTTTTCTGGTAATGTTATTCAATATTATTTTTCAATGTGTTATATAAATGTATATTGATATTATAACTAAAGTTAATTTTATTCTAACTCTATAAAACAAGTTTTAAATACAGTTCATGTATTCTTTTATGCCGCATTTTCATCAATATAGTTTAAAGAATGCAAACTTGGCTTAAGGGGTCACTTGCACTAAGTGGTCACTTTTTTTAGTTTCCCTTGATACAGGTTTGATTGTATATAAAAACATAAATGTATTTGTATATTAAAAACGATAATTTGATAGAAAGTTTGTTTGTGTGTCTCTTGTCCAGCCGAGTCTTCTTATTCAAGTTTGAATCTTTTAACTTAGACTCAAGTCAATTTAATCAAATTTAAGCACAACTCAATTTTAAGTAATGCTGCGAGTCCCCCAGCTTCTTTGTTTTCATGGAAAATATAGCATTTCACACGTTTTGGAAGGACATTTGCTACATAAGTCAAAGAGAACTATGGAAAATATTTTCTATTGAGTCAATGTCTTCCATAAATGACTTTTAATTAGTTGCACAAGTGGTTTTTAATTGACGTTTTATCATATACTAGATATTAGATAAAGGCTTTAATTAGACCTTCAAGTGTTTGATCATAATATTTTTATTGGATCGTTCATTCAATTGACGATGAGAATAAACAGTGAATTGGATTCTTATGAGAGTTACATAAATTATAAAATGTTAGTACAATAACTGACATATATTTATTTTATAACAAAAAGGGTGAATCATTCGTGATGGAAAGGAGGAATTTGAGGAGGGAGTTTGAGAACTCTTGGATACTTACACTCTTGTTCTCTTTATGGATTTAAAAGTTGTATTGTGTTGTGTTATTCAATAAATGATGGCATATGCTTTATTGATCGATTCATCAATGCAAACTTATCTATTCTTTATTTTTTGCACGTATTTATTTTGCAGACAGCATTACTTGTATGTATGTATATATATACATAAGTAATGAAATAGCAAAAAACACACGCAAAACATTGTTGCTGTACGAGCTATAACAATTTATTGTTATTCCCTGATCGATCCATTTCATTTTTCACATTATACATATCATTATTAGAATTAAATGATATAACATGCACTCCTAGTAATAGATTATGCAATAAGGGATCATCAAAATGATGTGATCGAAGCTGCATTAAAAAAAATATGTTCACAACAATCAAATCGAAGGTGATGTTTGATATGTCTATTATTAAACGACAAGACAAAGAAATAATTGCTTTGCTGAAGTCATATATTGTTGACATTGAAGCTATTGATGAGAAAAATGTTGTGCACGTCTTTGGTTCAGAAGTTTTGGATGCGAGTCCCTCTACTGACTCAGTCATCATGATCCATAGATGTTAAATTAAGGATTAAAATGATATTTTGAAATAAAGGATGCAAGCAAACTCTCAGAGTGTTATACCCATAGTAACAAAATTTAAATCATATTTGTCTGTCAGCTATTGATTTTTCATAACTTATAAAATGTTTCCCTCGAACTCGAATGTAACTTTTGTTAAGTTGAGAACAAATTTTATCACCTATTAAATGAAGAATAATTCACCAGTGTACTAAAACTGAAAGGTTGCGAGATACAATAAAATGAGAATATGGCTCCGAGTCCCAAGACTTTTGAATAAAGTATACATCTTTTATAATATCAAGTCCAATTCGAGTCTGGAGTTATAGTTAGATGAGACTTAGTGTACGACTCTAGTTTAAATTGACCATCTGTTCGTTTTTAGTTGTTTTGTCTCATTATTTTTGATATGTATGAATATCACGATTTGCAGATATTTTGTCAATGATTCTCTTTTTAATAATAATTGAGTTGAATAAATTAACATTAAAGCAAATGTTAGATTACACGATAGTAAATATAACTTTTTTATGTTGAGGGTAAGATATATTCGTTGGGAGGGAGTGCTCGCCCCCTCCAGGTTGAATACATTTGTCTTATTAATAGAATTTAAATGTTTACGAGTCTCGAGCCGTCTCAAATTGTGACTAAATATTTTAAATTTGAGTCTGTTTTTTAGTCTGAAGTGAGGGTTTAACGGAACTTAAGTTCAACTCTAGTTCCTAACTCAGGTTCAAAAGCATCTAAAGATATAATTATTTTCAATTATTCATGGAGTATATGCAGATTAGTATTCCATATTTTGGAAAGGATTTTGAAATTCCTAAATTTGATTTTATGTTGCACAAAGAGCAAATTTGTGACATTCACATAGGTTAATTGCTAGACTTATGACCCTGTCACATATATCTTTTCATTTCAAATATATTTATAGTATATTTTGATCCGCTCTCTGAGTTTTTTAATAAATGACTCAAATAAATGAGATACATTAAAGTACTATCAAAAATGTTATTTTTCAATAGTTTTATTATATGTAGTGTTCTGCACCATCAGGTTCCTTAGTTCCTTTAGTTCTTTGGTATCCATTTATGAAATCAGTATAAAAATCTATTCACGTAATTAAGTCAATTACTCAATCTGTAATAAAAGCATCCTAGTTATTTTTTTCTCACAGAATAGTAATAATTTTTTAATGATAATCATTACTAGTTATTATTTTTTACAGAACGGAAGAGGTTTTGTCGTTAAATGTTATTGCCCGATGCTATTTATAAGCTCCATTTGTTTTTTACAAGCCTGTCAATGGTAATAACTTAAAAATCTCGGAAAAGGAAGGTTGAGAATTTACAAAACGACGAATATTTTCTATAAAATTCGCTCTTTTAATTCAAATTTAAATATATAAAAGAATCACTTGTTTGTATCTGAAAAAGATATTTTCTCCTTTTATATGTCCGTTACTCTGAACTATTATTAACGAAAAATGACTTGATATGAAATTAATCAGATAATTTCAAATTACTTTTTACATTTTTCTGTTAAAATGAAAAAATCAAAAATTTCATATTCTTTCCATTAGTGAAACCAATTCTACGATACCTATAGAATAAATTGTATTGCATTGTCAACTTAAAAAGTGTTGCTTTCATAAAAATAAGTAGATAATTCTACAAGGCACTGAATTTCACATAAAATTTAATTATAACTATTGTGATGTCAAATTATTTATAATCTACGGTACATTCTATATTAATGACATTCCCTCAACCACTCCTTTTCATTAACAAGAATTGTGGATGAATTGTTGAAAATATATTCATCGTTATATTTTTGTTTAAGGAATCTTAATGTATCTTCAAGGTATGATACCTTAAAATAATGTATACAAAAAAAATTATATCAATCAAAGGGTCAAGAAAAGTCAATTCTAGGTTGATATAAATAAAATAAACAATAATTTTTAATTCATTCAAATATGGAAAAAGAAATGTAAATTTTCGGAACTTTTATTACTTTCCTTTCCATTCAACCTCTTTTTAACTCTCAAGGTTGAATGTAAAAGATTTGCCATCTTAGTTATAAATTATATGAAAAAATTAAGAATTAATTTAACTTCGATTTTAAAGTTGTTTTTTTTACTCTATATTATTCAGTAATATAATGACATGTACTTAAATAAAACCTATTTAATTTGTATTATTTTTACACACTAGGCTACAGAAGTGAACCCGTAATAAAAGAAATATGTACATTCAATATATACCTAAATATTATTCGATGTAACTTTATTTGATGTGTTTCCTTGACGTTGAAACTTGACTCTGAATATTATCATATTATACATATCTATAGAAAATGAAAAATGTGGATTTTAACAAATCCCATTTTTAACTAGAAAACAGAAGTATCAAAATATACCTTTTTTCTCTAGCTGTGCAAAACATAATGAATAAAGGAAATGCTGTAATCAAATTATACATCAATGGATTACAAAAGAAATCATCTTTTTAATTTGTAAATCTTAGGTAATATTATTAAATATATTTATACATATATTAAATGTTTATTTTCTCATGAAAGATCCACAATTATTAATTAAAAATTTAGAGGGATTTGATCCTTAGACTTTTCTTTCTCAGTCATTGTGTTATACATTCGACAGAAGAACAGAGCCGTAGTACAGGGGTGTCAAACACATTTCACATCGCGGTTCGTATGTTTGACACCTCTGCCTTAGAACATAGTTTATTCTGATTTGTTTACAAAGTTCCGTTCTATGTACCATTTTGAAAGTAATGTACTATACGTAAGTACATTGAATTAGTACTTTAACTATGGGGGATCTAAATTGAAGGATTAAGAATATGTTCGATACAAATCACTGTAACCCAAGAAGGAATTGAAGTGTCTAGAAACAACAACTACAACATTGGGCCAAAAGGTGACTAATGACCTATTATAGCAGAGCATTGTTCCAATAAAATTCAAATTTAACCCTGTCAAACCTGTAAGGAATCATAAAGTATTTTTAACTGGAAGTTATGTTTTTTGAAGTGGTCAGAGTGACCCTACTAACCTTTTTTGATTTTATTAAAAAAATTGTAATTCAATTTATTCTTTATTCTTATATTCTACTTTGCAAGAAACATTGATAAATAAAAAAAATATACCAAATATACAAATGTACATTATACAAGTAATACTTTATGAAGCAATTTCTGTTGATTTTTAATAAAAAAAAACTCCCTTTACATCCAGAGGAACACCTGTGAACTTAAACTTGAATAATTTCGAATATATGTATTAAAACTAAAAGATATTTTAAACTAATAATTCTTTAAGTATTTATTAAGAAATAATTTCCTTAAAAAGTGAAAAAGTTATTTTGCTTTCAAAATGGTTTTTTTGCATGTGTCGAAATCGTAACTTTCAGTACCTTGGAAAATATTCAAATAAGAAAAAAATTTTATGACTAACTATGAAAAATGAATAATAGCTAAATTAAAATCATAATTTTTACGTTGTTGTTTCATTTGTATATAAGTATTAGTTCATATTTTATGGATTTTAAATTACCTAATATAGAGGGTACAGTCTCATTGAAAAAGGATACATGCTCCTCTGCCCCTCCTCAAACTGTTCGAGGTATTGCATTTATTTTTTGTTAACTCTCGATTTTTTTTACTAAGTATTCTAAACGATGATTATTTGAACTCAAGTTAGCTCTTGTTCAGTTTTGAACAAATTTATTGGTATTAAATGACTCATTAAAAATGAGTAATAGTTCTAGAACAGTTAGAAGGAATGATTTAACTACTGTCAATTGTTTTTGGTTCCTTTTTTTAGGGGAAAAGTTGGGAGATTCATGATGTGAATAAAAATTACATCATGAGAAGTGAGTGAATATTTTTATATTTCATAGCCTTATGAATAGAAAATCAAACATTTTATATACTTAATAACTTTGACGTATATTCAGAAGAATGTACATTTTTAGTAGCATCAAATGGGTACATTGAATGCTTTAGAACAAAATTGTAATTTGATTACTGTACGGGAAGGTTTTTTCGCCAACAACATATTTTAAGAACAAATAATTACCCTAAATACCCATGTATAGGATGTAGTGGATATTTGACCCTAAAAACGATGGATAAACTATGTACTTGTGAATAGGACGCGTCCTAATTTTAGTCCTAAATTTCCATTAATTTTTATAGAAAATTATATGACTCACTCATTCTGTCAGTCAGCAGATGTCTGTTTAGCCTATGTAGACTATCGTGGAAAGGATGGGTTTACTGTTCGAATCGTCATTGACAAAATCAAGTTGAAACTTTTATAATAAATTTTTGATACTATGATAAATGCATACCGGTAATTTTTATAATAAAAGTATCCATGGATAAGACGCACCTGTGTTTTTAGGTCAACTTCTTAAGAAAGAAATGCTTCCTATACGTGGGTATTTATGGTACATATATGGATGTAGCCAACAAGAAAATTCAGATTTATTATTTCCCATACCAAATTTGGATTCATCAACATGATCTAGATTGATGTGTGAGCATTTTTACCACATTAAAACTGTCTTTAAGGGAAGTAAGACCAAGAAAAAATCAAATATCAATTAAATATTTGATATTTTATAGATATTCTAATGAAATTCAAAATAAATGCTGGAATATGGTTAGTTTTATTAACATTGTATGTATATAGATTACTTAGTAGTGGAGCTCCTCACGTCTAATGTTTTTGACGGTCTCGAGTATATTTTCGATTCCGGTTTGAATTGCAAATTTTTTCACTCCGAGATATAAAAATAAATAAAAAATGCGTATAATTACATACAAATCAATACATCGTATGTATTATACCAAATTATTGATTTGTGACGTGTCTCGATAATAATAATAATACTTACCCAAATATATTTTATTATAAATCAATGACAAATGATAATATTTGATTTTTCTGCATGAGTGCAACCAAAATATTGCAAAGCTCATGATATTATTGGCTATTGTAAATGCCTTTGCATCTCCCACTGTTATTGAGTGCTATAAAAAGGCAGGTAAGGTTTTGTGATAATTAATGCTTTCTATTACACCTGAAGAGGCACCAGCTAAATTACGCAAACCAATGTGGTAAAGAACATCATTTTTGATGATGAAAAATTCTTGTTGACAGTCTAATTTGACGTTTGTAATGACATATGTGTATCCAATCAAAGTTATGTGATGTACAATTCAAAAATACAAACGTTTATGCAATCAAGTCAGTCTCACATATTTTTTCCTTCAAGAGAATTATAGTCAAATAAAATGTTGTAGAGTCAAAACGGTTGCCTTGTTTATTGGTCATAGACCAAGTCTCTATTTATTATACTTATTCATTGATTCATGGTTGACTCATTTCCTGATCCAACTCCTTAGAAACTACTTGTTTGTATTATAAAAGTAGTTATCAAATACAATAAGCTTTTATCTTATTTAAGAGAAATTGGCACACAGATGTACAAATATGACACTTAATCGTAAACAGCGTAATTATTTAATGAAACACATTTACTTTTTAATAGGCATTAACCCACTTTTTTTTACACCTCTTCAAACAAATGCGAATAAAATTTTTAGTCAGAAAACAAATATCTTTTTTTTTTTTGTGTTTTTGGAGATCTTCTTGCAGCGTAAAATTAATGAGTGTCTAGAATAAAGATGAAAGTGACAAATTTCCACTACTGGCACAAATAATTAATTTATTCACAACTATTAATATGACACTGTATGACTACAGTACAAGGATACTCAAAGGCCCCATTGGAAAGTTATCATGTCTAAGACTTAATACAACTTTTGATACATTCAAGAATAGCAATTCATTGCTATTTTAATTTCATTTCATTTCTCTGATGGGATCCTTATTTGATAACTATTTCGTATTAAAACAAATTGAATTATGTAAACATGATATTTGTTTGATCTGTAGAGACATAAATACATATGTTCAATTGATAATTTTATCTTCAAAAACCAAGCTCAGGACATTTTCAAACATCATTCCCTGTTTGGAAAGAGAACAATGAGACTTCTTTTGGTTTTAGTCATTGGATACATTACTTTTAGTGGATCGGAGTCAGGTAACTATTTCATTCAATGTTCCTATTTGCAATTGAAAATCTCATTATAATTTGATCATCAACAGCCATCCGAAACACAAACACACCCTTTTGTAGAACCGTTCGAACAAAGTATGACCGAGCATCAATCTACAATCGAAACTTTCTTAAGCAAAAGTTTAGATGGAAGAACGGCAGAGTCCCTTATGTGATGGCCAGTTACTTTACGGATTGGGAGAAAGATTTTATTCACAAGGCCATCAAGGTCCTCGAATCTAAAACGTGTATTAAATGGGTCCCCAGACAAGGAGATGAAAAGCCCTACGTAAGAATATCTGCAGATCATCCTGGTTGCTTTGCTTCACTCGGAGCCACACCTGGGAAAGGTGAACATCGTTTGAATTTAGCTCGTTTCAATGGATACACGACTTGTTGGGTATAATAAACTTTGAAATCTCTGAATAATGAATCTGAATGTTTCTGTTCTACGTTAGGCGGAATATGTGGCCATCCATGAAATGCTTCACAACCTTGGAATGGATCATGAGCAGAATCGACCGGATCGAGATGATTACATTTCTATCATTTGGGATAATATAATACCTTCTTTCAAGTATAATTTCTTTAAAGATGATTTTGAAGGAAAGAAAACACCTGTTTGTGATCCTTATTCTGGTCAAACAAGATTTGATAACTGTTCCTCAGGTTACATCACTGAAACTTTTGGCTTACCCTATGACACCGAATCAATCATGCAGTATGAGGGAAGGGCGTGAGTATTTCAATTTATAGTATTTAAAATTGTTTGACATTCAAATGTACGCTATTTTAGCTTCTCAAAAAATGGAAAGGCTACAATGATATCAAAAACGGGTCAAAGATTGACAACAAACAAAAGGATGACAGACTTGGATGTCAAAAAGATAAAAACAGCCTACTGCAATGGCAAAAATCCTAATCCTGGTATGTGGTACTTTTTTTTATTTGTAACTTTTTAGACTAAGAATCTTATATTTTCAGGGGGATGCAAGGATAAATATGATTCTTGTTCGCATTATACTATGTATTGTTCCTATCACGAAACAGTTAAAACCTATTGTCCGAAAACATGTAATCTGTGCTAATTTACCTACATATTTTTTTTTTTTAAATATGTGAATATCTCATTTTTGCATAATAAAATAACTGAGATGACATTGTGTCATATCAGGAACGCTTTCATAGAATACTTAAGCATTCATTTATTAGGAGTAAGGAGTAAGACAATGTCATTATGAACCGTCTCGAGACTTTTAAAAAGTATACTAAATAAGTGGATGATAGTAGTATAAAAATGACGTCACACATTCATAATACAACAACAAAAAAAGGATATTCTCTCCTGTTTTTGACAACACGTGGTATTGTGATTAATCAGGATTGTTAATATGTACATACTATGTACTTTTTTGTGTGAAATTGAAACTTATTTTGAACCTCTTTATTTGAATTGAATTCTTCTAGTTTTTTACTCATATCATCTAAATAGATATTGAATGGAGAAATACATTTGTAAAGGAACAAATGTAAATCGTGTATGTTTTTTTACACACGTTGAAGGGATCAAAAATGGTATTAAAAAAAAAACCAATAAATTATACCAAAATTAATGAAGTGTGATAAGTTGGTAAACACCTTTCTTTCTGTTCATAATTTCTACGTTATATTAATGCGACTTCTGATGTTGATTTAAATAAAATAAACAATAATTTTTAATTCATTCCAAATATGGAAAAAGAAATGTAAATTTTCGGAACTTTTATTACTTCCCTTTCCATCCACCCTCTTTTTAACTCTCAAGGTTGAATTTAAAAGATTTGCCATCTTAGTTATAAATTATATGAAAAAATTATGAATTCATTTGCTTTAATTTTGAAGTTGTTTTTTAATTCAGTGATATTCAGTAATATAATAAATTACAATAAAATGACATGTACTTAAATAAAACCTATTTAATTTGTATTATTTTCACACACACTAGGCCAAAGTTTCCTTCAAGTTTAACAGAAGTGAACCTGTAATAAAAGAAATACATTCAATATATACCTAAATATTATTCTATGTAACTTTATTTGATGTGTTTACAATGGATTACAAAAGAAATCATCTTTTTAATTTTTAAATCTTAGGTAAGGATTTTGCCTTCTTATTAAATATATTTATACATATATTATATGTATATTTTCTCATGAAAGATCCACGATTATTAGTTAAAAATTTAGAGGGATTTGATCCTTAGACTTTTCTTCCTCACTCATTGTGTTAAACATTTGACAGAAGAACAATATTCAAATTTTCACATGTTCTATATTGTATCTCACTAACAAGAATTTAAAGAAAAAAGGAAATAAAAAAATACTTAGAACACAGCGTTATACGACTAACATTAAAATTTACATTGTATTTTTTTCAAGTCAAATTTTCAACTACAATTGCCCTTTGGTTGTGTTCTGAACGTTGAACATAAATTGGTTAAGCTCTGAACATGGCCTTAGTACATTTTATTTTTATTTTTAACATCTTAGTCCAAGGGGAGGGGGGAATGATTAAAATATTACGAAACTACATTGAAGGAATAAGAATATGTTCGATACAAATCACTGTAACCCAAGAAGGACTTGAAGTGTCTAGAATCAACAGCTGCAACATTGGGCCAAATGCTGACTAATCACCTAGTCTAGCAGAGCATTATCCCAATAAAATGCAAATTTAACCCTGTCAAACCCCTAAGGAATCATAAAGTACTTTTAATTGGAAGTAATATTTTTTGAAGTGGTCAGAGTGACCCTACTAACCTTTTTTGATTTTATTAAAAAAAATTGTAATTCAATTTATTCTTTATTCTTATATTCTACTTTGCAAGAAACATTGATAAATAAAAAATATATACCAAATATACAAATGTACATTATACAGGTGATACTTTATGAAGCAATTTCGTTAGATTTTTAATAAAAAAAGACTCCCTTTACACCCAGAGGAACACCTGTGAACTTAAACTTGAATAATTTCGAATATATGTATTAAAACTAAAAGATATTTTAAACTAATAATTCTTTAAGTATTTATTAAGAAATAATTTCCTTAAAAAGTGAAAAAGTTATTTTGCTTTCAAAATGGTTTTTTTGCATGTGTCGAAATCGTAACTTTCAGTACCTTGGAAAATATTCAAATAAGAAAAAAATTTTATGACTAACTATGAAAAATGAATAATAGCTAAATTAAAATCATAATTTTTACGTTGTTGTTTCATTTGTATATAAGTATTAGTTCATATTTTATGGATTTTAAATTACCTAATATAGAGGGTACAGTCTCATTGAAAGAGGATACATGCTCCTCTGCCCCTCCTCAAACAGTTCGAGGTATTGCATTTATTTTTTGTTAACTCTCAATTTTTTTTACTACTCTTACCCCTTATAAGTGTTCTAAACGATGATTATTTGAACTCAAGTTAGCTTTTGTTCAGCTGTGAACAAATTTATTAGTATTAAATGACTCATCTAAAATGAGTAATAGTCCTAAAACAGTTAGAAAGAATCATTTAACTACTGTCGATTGTTTTTGGTTCCTTTTTTTAGGGGAAAAGTTGGGAGATTCATGATGTGAATAAAAATTACATCATGAGAAGTGAGTGAATATTTTTATATTTCATAGCCTTTTATAGAAACGGTAACCTTAAGTCAATCAAGGTGAACTCGATTCAATCGCTATGATCGTCGTATATGCTGATTGCTGACTCACTCATTCTGTCAGTCAGCAGATGTCTGTTTAGCCTATGTAGACTATCGTGGAAAGGATGGGTTTACTGTTCGAATCGTCATTGACAAAATTAAGTTGAAACTTTTATAATACATTTTTGATACTATGATAAATGCATACCGGTAATTTTTATAATAAAAGTATCCAGGGATAAGACGCACCTGGGTTTTTAGGTCAACTTCTTAAGAAAGAAATGCTTCCTATATGTGGGTATTTATGGTACATATATGGATGTAGCCAACATATTCAAAATTCAGATTTATTTTTTTCCATACAAAATTTGGATTCATCAGCATGATCCTGATTGACGTGTGAGCATTTTTACCACATTAAAACTGTCTTTAAGGGAAGTAAGGCCACGAAAAAAAATCAAATATCAATTAAATATTTGATATTTTATAGATATTCTAATGAAATTCAAAATAAATGCTGGAATATGGTTAGTTTTATTAACATTGTATGTATATAGGTTACTTAGTAGTGGAGCTCCTCACGTCTAATGTTTTTGACAGTCTCGAGTATATTTTCAATTCCGGTTTGAATTGCAAAATGACGTCACTGACTAGCTATCTAATTTGTCATTTTAGAGAAAGAAAACAAGAGGCATTCAAATTATTAATTTGTGACGTGTCTCGATAATAATAATACTTACCCGAATATATTTTATTATAAATCAATAACAAATGATAATATTTGATTTTTCTGCATGAGTGCAACCAAAATATTGCAAAACTCATGTTATTATTGGATATTGTAAATGCCTTCGCATCTCCCACTGTTATTGAGTGCTATAAAAAGGCAGGTAAGGTTTTGTGATAATTAATGCTTTCTATTACACCTGAAGAGGCACCAGCTAAATCATGCAAACCAATGTGGTAAAGAACATCATTTTTGATGAAAAATTCTTGTTGACAGTCTAATTTGACGTTTGTAATGACATGTGTGTATCCAATCAAAGTTATGTGATGTACAATTCAAAAATACAAACGTTTATGCAATCAAGTCAGTCTCACATATTTTTTCCTTCAAGAGAATTATAGTCAAATAAAATGTTGTAGAGTCAAAACGGTTGCCTTGTTTATTGGTCATAGACCAAGTCTCTATTTATTATACTTATTCATTGATTCATGGTTGACTCATTTCCTGATCCAACTCCTTAGAAACTACTTGTTTGTATTATAAAAGTAGTTATCAAATACAATAAGCTTTTATCTTATTTAAGAGAAATTGGCACACAGATGTACAAATATGACACTTAATCGTAAACAGCGTAATTATTTAATGAAACACATTTACTTTTTAATAGGCATTAACCCACTTTTTTTTACACCTCTTCAAACAAATGCGAATAAAATTTTTAGTCAGAAAACAAATATCTTTTTTTTTTTTGTGTTTTTGGAGATCTTCTTGCAGCGTAAAATTAATGAGTGTCTAGAATAAAGATGAAAGTGACAAATTTCCACTACTGGCACAAATAATTAATTTATTCACAACTATTAATATGACACTGTATGACTACAGTACAAGGATACTCAAAGGCCCCATTGGAAAGTTATCATGTCTAAGACTTAATACAACTTTTGATACATTCAAGAATAGCAATTCATTGCTATTTTAATTTCATTTCATTTCTCTGATGGGATCCTTATTTGATAACTATTTCGTATTAAAACAAATTGAATTATGTAAACATGATATTTGTTTGATCTGTAGAGACATAAATACATATGTTCAATTGATAATTTTATCTTCAAAAACCAAGCTCAGGACATTTTCAAACATCATTCCCTGTTTGGAAAGAGAACAATGAGACTTCTTTTGGTTTTAGTCATTGGATACATTACTTTTAGTGGATCGGAGTCAGGTAACTATTTCATTCAATGTTCCTATTTGCAATTGAAAATCTCATTATAATTTGATCATCAACAGCCATCCGAAACACAAACACACCCTTTTGTAGAACCGTTCGAACAAAGTATGACCGAGCATCAATCTACAATCGAAACTTTCTTAAGCAAAAGTTTAGATGGAAGAACGGCAGAGTCCCTTATGTGATGGCCAGTTACTTTACGGATTGGGAGAAAGATTTTATTCACAAGGCCATCAAGGTCCTCGAATCTAAAACGTGTATTAAATGGGTCCCCAGACAAGGAGATGAAAAGCCCTACGTAAGAATATCTGCAGATCATCCTGGTTGCTTTGCTTCACTCGGAGCCACACCTGGGAAAGGTGAACATCGTTTGAATTTAGCTCGTTTCAATGGATACACGACTTGTTGGGTATAATAAACTTTGAAATCTCTGAATAATGAATCTGAATGTTTCTGTTCTACGTTAGGCGGAATATGTGGCCATCCATGAAATGCTTCACAACCTTGGAATGGATCATGAGCAGAATCGACCGGATCGAGATGATTACATTTCTATCATTTGGGATAATATAATACCTTCTTTCAAGTATAATTTCTTTAAAGATGATTTTGAAGGAAAGAAAACACCTGTTTGTGATCCTTATTCTGGTCAAACAAGATTTGATAACTGTTCCTCAGGTTACATCACTGAAACTTTTGGCTTACCCTATGACACCGAATCAATCATGCAGTATGAGGGAAGGGCGTGAGTATTTCAATTTATAGTATTTAAAATTGTTTGACATTCAAATGTACGCTATTTTAGCTTCTCAAAAAATGGAAAGGCTACAATGATATCAAAAACGGGTCAAAGATTGACAACAAACAAAAGGATGACAGACTTGGATGTCAAAAAGATAAAAACAGCCTACTGCAATGGCAAAAATCCTAATCCTGGTATGTGGTACTTTTTTTTATTTGTAACTTTTTAGACTAAGAATCTTATATTTTCAGGGGGATGCAAGGATAAATATGATTCTTGTTCGCATTATACTATGTATTGTTCCTATCACGAAACAGTTAAAACCTATTGTCCGAAAACATGTAATCTGTGCTAATTTACCTACATATTTTTTTTTTTTAAATATGTGAATATCTCATTTTTGCATAATAAAATAACTGAGATGACATTGTGTCATATCAGGAACGCTTTCATAGAATACTTAAGCATTCATTTATTAGGAGTAAGGAGTAAGACAATGTCATTATGAACCGTCTCGAGACTTTTAAAAAGTATACTAAATAAGTGGATGATAGTAGTATAAAAATGACGTCACACATTCATAATACAACAACAAAAAAAGGATATTCTCTCCTGTTTTTGACAACACGTGGTATTGTGATTAATCAGGATTGTTAATATGTACATACTATGTACTTTTTTGTGTGAAATTGAAACTTATTTTGAACCTCTTTATTTGAATTGAATTCTTCTAGTTTTTTACTCATATCATCTAAATAGATATTGAATGGAGAAATACATTTGTAAAGGAACAAATGTAAATCGTGTATGTTTTTTTACACACGTTGAAGGGATCAAAAATGGTATTAAAAAAAAACCAATAAATTATACCAAAATTAATGAAGTGTGATAAGTTTTTTTTTTTTTTTTTTTTTGTACGAATGTACAACAATGTATATTTTTCATCGGAAATTACAAATCATCAGACATAACAAACGACAACTATAATCAAACTAGGGACATGGGCCTTCTTTTTCTATGAGGGTATCTATTATTCTTTTATGCCATGTAATAACCCTTTCATTCAAAGGGGTTTTTGTGCTTTGAAATTTATAAAAATAATTTTGAATTTTAGTTATGATAAAATTAATGAGTTCCTGTTTAGGGCCAGTGAAAATATAAAAACTATCCTTTATCCTAAAAAATGTTTTGAATTTAATAAAAACTTTAAAAGTCAAATGATCCCACACTTATCTTGTCTCTTCACATTCATTTTAAAAATGACTTGGGGTTTCCAGTGAACAGAGACAGAATAAACACCTTCTCTCCTCAGGCGTTCTACCATGTGTGCTTCCGAGGGGAAGAGTACTGGTTATTAGCCTGTATTTAAACCAATACATATGATAATCGAAGCTTTTGTTTTTTAAACTACTTAGCAACTCTCCTGTGGATATACTAATATTTAATCTTTCCATCTTTCTTTTTATCTGCTTCAGGTATACCGTCTTGTTCTTCTGGAGCATCAGTCTCAATTGCTGATTTTTAAGACCTTGTATAAAATTTAAAAAGCGATCCCTCGGACCAATATCTCTACACTTGACCTTTGTTTCTGTTAGAATTTTTTTTCTCTCTAGTTTTTCGCTAGTAGTGAATTTGTTTATTTGGTTGAAAATCTGCCCTATATAAGAAATCTTCCTCCTTATGGATGTGTCAACGAGACATAGTAATCTTCTAATCTTCTATTTTCTAGGGTTGGTTCCTGCAAATTCATTCTAGATAAAGTTATACCTGCCCACTCTTTGATGATTTCAAAGTTTCTATGCCGGAAGGGGCCAATTTCCTTTAAAAGATTTATCGTTCCTTTTATTTCTTCTACTGTTGACCCTTCTCGAGATTTTAAGATTTCTTTAAAGATTCTTCCCCACACAGATTCGTCTTCAATAGATCCTCGAAACTAGTGAAGGACCATGACTTTCCAGAAGTGGGCAAAGGATACCATTCCCAGTCCCCCATACTTCCTCGGGCATATCATTCTTTTCCATGAAATATTTCTAATTCGCCCTTTTGGGAAAACGAAATCCAGACATGCATGTTCAACTTTCTCCGCAAATTTCTGACAGAAAGGAGATGCTCTAAGAATGTGTGTCACTTTTGGTAGTATGTAAGTGTTCCACTACAAGATTCTTGCAGGGGGGTTTCTTGCCATTAATTTGGAAAATTTCGAAGTTTCCTGCTTTATTTTTGTTTCTATTGAATTCTGATTTACTTGTATGTCTCTATCGTCAAGTGATATATAAGTTCCTAATATTTTGTGAATCGGGACTATTTTTATTTGTCCAATTGCCAAGCTTTCATTACAGGTTGTGATTATTTTGGTTTTCCAATAGTTGATTTTGAGACCCGATTTGATGGTGAATGCCTCAATTGCCGATATAGTATTTTTTATAGATGTTTGAATCTCCACTGGAAGGCCAGAATAGAGAACTGACACGTCGTCCGCATATGTTTCTAACTTGCATTCTGTGGTACCACTTTTCATACCTTTTATCCCCTCGTCGGCATGTATTTTTCCAATCAAGGGGTTTAATGCCAGTATTAACAAATTTGGGGAGAGGGGGTCTCCTTGGCGGCATCCCCTACTCACATGGAACCGATTCTTAATACTTTCGTGGCGAGTAAAAATATTACGCAAGCAGACAGTAACCATTTTCGTGAACTTGTCCCCTTAACCATATCCTTTCAGGCATCTTATAATCCATTCGTGTGAGACGCTATCAAAAGCTTTTTCAAAATCTACTGCCATTATCACCGCATCCCTTCCACTTTTCATTGTCACAGAGGCCAAATCTTTAATTCCTCTGACCACGTCTTCCATATATCTGTTTTTGGCAAAACTTTTTTGTGCTGGGTGTAATATATATGGAAGTACATTCTGCACCCTTCTCGCTAAAATCCCACTATAGATTTTATAAGAGGTATTTAGCATGGTAAGTGGCCTCAAGTTTTCGATCCATCGGGGGTCTTTCCCTGGTTTTGGAACTAGAGTCAGTTTTCCATCAGTGACATGATTTTCCAGCTTGCCTTTTGATACTCCCTCTTCGAAAACTCTTTTTAGTAGCGGTGTTAGTATGGAGCAAAACTTTTTATAAAATTCTATCGAGAAACCATCCGGACCAGGAGCCTTATTTTTTTTGTTGTATGATATTATGTAATTCCGTATTTCTTCCTCCGAAATATCTCGATTCAACTCCTTCAGTAGACAGGCTGGTAGCTTCGGAGTCTTGGGTGAATTCTTTCGTTCAACCATCGCCTCCCCATCTATGGAAGGAAGAAAACATTTCTCACATTTTATTCCGCCATTATTTTCACATTCCCAACATCCATGCATACTTCTGAAATGATTCATCACTATTTCACTGATTTCCTTTCGATCATCCTTGAGCTCTCCTTTAGAATCAAAAATGGTTGCAAGCTCTTTTTTTTTCATTCAATTTTTTTCCATTCGTTTTAGCCCCTCCACAATCATACCACTACCCGGTAGACCTCTATATCCACTTCTAATTAAGCCACCCTGGGTTTTCAATAGATACAATCCTTTCAACTCTTCCTCGAGACTAAAGGATCGATTTTCCCCATCCCTTCTCAATTCGTTCTCCCTTCGTTTTTTTTCTGCACATAGTGCCACCCCTAATTTGATGTATTCTCGTCTTGCCGAATCCAGGATTAATTTCATGGCATGTGAGTATGTTTTTATGTTTCCTTTTTTCACTTTGTCAATAATGTCCTCAATCTTTCTTCTGATGGCGGCATTTGTCTCTCCTACCTCTAAGAGCAAGTTATTTAGTTTCCAATGCTTCGTGACTATATTATAAGGATTCCTTAATGAGAACATGATGTTTGAAGCTTTTTATAATCTTTAGCAAGTGCACTTAGACCAAGCGTTATAAAAGCATATTCCAACCTTGAACTTTTGATCACACTTTCGGCTCTCTTGATTGTGAACGTGTGTCCAGGACTGCTATTGAACTTTAGTGCTAGGTCTTCCAAGTCATATTTGAGAACTAATTCTTTCATTCTCCTTTTCGCTCCCCTATTGTTTTCTTTGCAGTAGTTGAAGGTATCCCTCTCCTGTTCCATTGCCATATTGAAATCCCCAACCATGATTATCTCCTCTAGGACATCCTCTCCTCCAAACAGGTTAGAGTCGATGAAATCGTAAAATGATGGTGTATTTTTATTTGGGCCATAAATGGCCAAGATCTTGATTCGTCTCTCATTCCATATAAATGTAACTAAGACATAATTTCCCTCTCTATCAACCTCGACAAGCTCAGGGTTTAAATGTTTTTTAATCGCCAATATCACACCTTTCGACGGGTAACTTGATTTTTTATAAGTTGTTGCAGATTGGAAAATTTCATAATCAGATGAAAACTCACCCCGGAGTTTTGTTTTGTTCAATCTAGTGTCGCAGAGAGACAAGATACTGGGACCAAATGAACTAAAATAATCAATAACTTTTCTACGTTTACTGGCCTCAGAAATTGAATTGACGTTTGCGGAAATAACTTTTAAGTTCATAAAATCGTTAATATAGAGCTAAAATATGACTGGTAAAATAATTTAGGTAAAACAAAACAAACCTCTGCGAACTGAAAGGAAGGGGCTTTGAAAATGGGGATTGGTGGATAAAATAAAAATAAAAATAAAAAGAACACAACCATTACAACACTAATTGGGAAAAGAAAACGCATTAAATATTTTAAAAAAGGCAAAACAAAAAATAAAACACCGACCGGATTGTGTCTTCATTCCGTTTGTATTCCTAAGAGAGATGTGTTCTTTCCTTGAAGCCTATCCTCTGTCGTGATAAACTCAGGATTCTTCCCATCTGTATAATCCATGCTTTTTCTGTTCGACCTTTTATTTGACTGTTCTTCTGGGCTTTCAGGATATCGTTTTTTCGACTTAGACTCATTATTTTCTTAGTTATTCTTCTTGCTTTTGGTAGTCTTTTTTCTGAAAACTAGTTGCCAGTCTTTCCTTAAAGGGTTCTTCTCAGCTTTTTTCTCCATCTCCTTCTGGGTCTCCAAATTACCAGTCTCCTCAAGGATGTCTTCCTCAGCGTTACATTCATCTACTTCTCGATAGTTGTTCTTCGAGTGGGTCGATTCGTCAGAGCTATCTTGACTTTCCAAAGGGTTGCATCCTTCCTCCTCTAGTTTTTCACGATATGCCGCTTTTTCGGTGGCCAATCTTTCTTCCGCACCACCAACCCTCAACGGAAGATCAAATATTGAACGGAAGTAAGACTCGAATTCTGCATAAGTCATACGTTTCGTTGATTGGCATACAGACTTTGTATGGCTTAATTTTAGGCATTTGAAGCATTGTATTAATTGCATGTCTGACTGTACTTCAAACTTTTTTCCTCTGACTGGAATAAACATGGGTAATCTGCGTTTTGGCATCAGACTAAGACGTAGTTTGCCCGAAATAATTTTATTTAAAATGTTCAAAAATTCCTTTTCATTTTCATTTTCTGGCCTGACTGAATGAGGAACATCCACAAAGTCTCCCATTACTTCTCCAAATTCGGACAATATTTCCTTTAGTCCAGCAAGGTCGACTTCTGAACCATTTTTTATCATCACGTCCATAGGTTTCTGGGCTTTTTTTAGGTTCTCTAAGCAGAACATTATCTTCAACTTTTAACTTTCCATTTACGTCTCCAAATTTTATTAGCATGTTTACAGGCCAAATAAACGTCAAGACTAAATATCTGGCACCACTTTTGCACTCGTTTATCCTTTGAATTTCTCCTTCATTGAGTGACAATAATTCGAAAATTCTTTTCTAGTGCTTAATTTTTGGGTAAAAACCTTTGAGATTTTTTCCTTCAGAACCCTTCCAAGGTGCTGTGTTCATTTACTCCGAGTAAAAAAATAAATTTCAACAGTTCTAAGTGACTTTATCGTGAATTATTAGTATCTAGGGATCGGCAAACATTCAAGGACCCTCCTTGAATAACTATTGTCATCCTTAACTGAAGAGGATTGACGAAAATAGCGAATAACTTTTCAGTTTCTGCGTATATTCCGCATAGATCTATTCTGACTTATTCTCTGACGCATCATTGAAAACATAGAAAAAGGTGAAATATCCACGTTGTCACATGACAAGTCGTGAACTTTGCCCTTTAAATCTCTTTAATTCAAAATAATGATTAGCAATGTAAATCATATGCAATTCGGGCGTGTGATAAAAAAGTGGAGTTGGCTCTTCAAACAGGTCTTTTTGTTTTCCGAAGCTGTTATCATTTTTTTTCCCTTAAGAAGGTAATATCAACTTTACCTCAACATAATGTTTTACAAGAAAAGAACAGTCTGCAAAGATTATATCATGGAAAGGAACAAAGGGAAAATTAAAAAATGGTTATCATTCATTGAGGAGAATGGAGATAATGATATTTGTGGATATAATAATGAATCTGGAGTAACGTATTGTAATGTTTGTGGTTTGATGTTTTCATTTGTATACATATATAAAGGAAAATAGCAGCTTGGAGCTCAGTAAAACGTCATGACAGCTCAAGCTGCTTCCCCCCGCGACATTCATTAAATTGTCAGGGTTGCCAGGTTGACTTTCTCTTCCTTTTTTTATTACAAGCCCGAATTGCATATGATTTACATTCCTAATAATGATCGTACGCCCTCGTGACAAGCCACCTGATGAATGTGAGGGCATAGAAAATGAACGAGCATCCGTCCCGTTGGAAAAAACCCAATAAATTATACCAAAATTAATGAAGTGTGATAAGTTGGTAAACACCTTTCTTTCTGTTCATAATTTCTACGTTATATTAATGCGACTTCTGATGTTGATTTAAATAAAATAAACAATAATTTTTAATTCATTCCAAATATGGAAAAAGAAATGTAAATTTTCGGAACTTTTATTACTTCCCTTTCCATCCACCCTCTTTTTAACTCTCAAGGTTGAATTTAAAAGATTTGCCATCTTAGTTATAAATTATATGAAAAAATTATGAATTCATTTGCTTTAATTTTGAAGTTGTTTTTTAATTCAGTGATATTCAGTAATATAATAAATTACAATAAAATGACATGTACTTAAATAAAACCTATTTAATTTGTATTATTTTCACACACACTAGGCCAAAGTTTCCTTCAAGTTTAACAGAAGTGAACCTGTAATAAAAGAAATACATTCAATATATACCTAAATATTATTCTATGTAACTTTATTTGATGTGTTTACAATGGATTACAAAAGAAATCATCTTTTTAATTTTTAAATCTTAGGTAAGGATTTTGCCTTCTTATTAAATATATTTATACATATATTATATGTATATTTTCTCATGAAAGATCCACGATTATTAGTTAAAAATTTAGAGGGATTTGATCCTTAGACTTTTCTTCCTCACTCATTGTGTTAAACATTTGACAGAAGAACAATATTCAAATTTTCACATGTTCTATATTGTATCTCACTAACAAGAATTTAAAGAAAAAAGGAAATAAAAAAATACTTAGAACACAGCGTTATACGACTAACATTAAAATTTACATTGTATTTTTTTCAAGTCAAATTTTCAACTACAATTGCCCTTTGGTTGTGTTCTGAACGTTGAACATAAATTGGTTAAGCTCTGAACATGGCCTTAGTACATTTTATTTTTATTTTTAACATCTTAGTCCAAGGGGAGGGGGGAATGATTAAAATATTACGAAACTACATTGAAGGAATAAGAATATGTTCGATACAAATCACTGTAACCCAAGAAGGAATTGAAGTGTCTAGAATCAACAGCTGCAACATTGGGCCAAAGGCTGACTAATCACCTAGTCTAGCAGAGCATTATCCCAATAAAATGCAAATTTAACCCTGTCAAACCCCTAAGGAATCATAAAGTACTTTTAATTGGAAGTAATATTTTTTGAAGTGGTCAGAGTGACCCTACTAACCTTTTTTGATTTTATTAAAAAAAATTGTAATTCAATTTATTCTTTATTCTTATATTCTACTTTGCAAGAAACATTGATAAATAAAAAATATATACCAAATATACAAATGTACATTATACAGGTGATACTTTATGAAGCAATTTCGTTAGATTTTTAATAAAAAAAGACTCCCTTTACACCCAGAGGAACACCTGTGAACTTAAACTTGAATAATTTCGAATATATGTATTAAAACTAAAAGATATTTTAAACTAATAATTCTTTAAGTATTTATTAAGAAATAATTTCCTTAAAAAGTGAAAAAGTTATTTTGCTTTCAAAATGGTTTTTTTGCATGTGTCGAAATCGTAACTTTCAGTACCTTGGAAAATATTCAAATAAGAAAAAAATTTTATGACTAACTATGAAAAATGAATAATAGCTAAATTAAAATCATAATTTTTACGTTGTTGTTTCATTTGTATATAAGTATTAGTTCATATTTTATGGATTTTAAATTACCTAATATAGAGGGTACAGTCTCATTGAAAGAGGATACATGCTCCTCTGCCCCTCCTCAAACAGTTCGAGGTATTGCATTTATTTTTTGTTAACTCTCGATTTATTTTACTACTCTTACCCCTTATAAGTGTTCTAAACGATGATTATTTGAACTCAAGTTAGCTTTTGTTCAGCTGTGAACAAATTTATTAGTATTAAATGACTCATCTAAAATGAGTAATAGTCCTAAAACAGTTAGAAAGAATCATTTAACTACTGTCGATTGTTTTTGGTTCCTTTTTTTAGGGGAAAAGTTGGGAGATTCATGATGTGAATAAAAATTACATCATGAGAAGTGAGTGAATATTTTTATATTTCATAGCCTTTTATAGAAACGGTAACCTTAAGTCAATCAAGGTGAACTCGATTCAATCGCTATGATCGTCGTATATGCTGATTGCTGACTCACTCATTCTGTCAGTCAGCAGATGTCTGTTTAGCCTATGTAGACTATCGTGGAAAGGATGGGTTTACTGTTCGAATCGTCATTGACAAAATCAAGTTGAAACTTTTATAATACATTTTTGATACTATGATAAATGCATACCGGTAATTTTTATAATAAAAGTATCCAGGGATAAGACGCACCTGGGTTTTTAGGTCAACTTCTTAAGAAAGAAATGCTTCCTATATGTGGGTATTTATGGTACATATATGGATGTAGCCAACATATTCAAAATTCAGATTTATTTTTTTCCATACAAAATTTGGATTCATCAGCATGATCCTGATTGACGTGTGAGCATTTTTACCACATTAAAACTGTCTTTAAGGGAAGTAAGGCCACGAAAAAAAATCAAATATCAATTAAATATTTGATATTTTATAGATATTCTAATGAAATTCAAAATAAATGCTGGAATATGGTTAGTTTTATTAACATTGTATGTATATAGGTTACTTAGTAGTGGAGCTCCTCACGTCTAATGTTTTTGACAGTCTCGAGTATATTTTCAATTCCGGTTTGAATTGCAAAATGACGTCACTGACTAGCTATCTAATTTGTCATTTTAGAGAAAGAAAACAAGAGGCATTCAAATTATTAATTTGTGACGTGTCTCGATAATAATAATACTTACCCGAATATATTTTATTATAAATCAATAACAAATGATAATATTTGATTTTTCTGCATGAGTGCAACCAAAATATTGCAAAGCTCATGTTATTATTGGATATTGTAAATGCCTTCGCATCTCCCACTGTTATTGAGTGCTATAAAAAAGCAGGTAAGGTTTTGTGATAATTAATGCTTTCTATTACACCTGAAGAGGCACCAGCTAAATCATGCAAACCAATGTGGTAAAGAACATCATTTTTGATGAAAAATTCTTGTTGACAGTCTAATTTGACGTTTGTAATGACATGTGTGTATCCAATCAAAGTTATGTGATGTACAATTCAAAAATACAAACTTTTATGTGATCAAGTCAGTCTCACATATTTTTTCCTTCAAGAGAATTATAGTCAAATAAAATGTTGTAGAGTCAAAACGGTTGCCTTGTTTATTGGTCATAGACCAAGTCTCTATTTATTATACTTATTCATTGATTCATGGTTGACTCATTTCCTGATCCAACTCCTTAGAAACTACTTGTTTGTATTATAAAAGTAGTTATCAAATACAATAAGCTTTTATCTTATTTAAGAGAAATTGGCACACAGATGTACAAATATGACACTTAATCGTAAACAGCGTAATTATTTAATGAAACACATTTACTTTTTAATAGGCATTAACCCACTTTTTTTTACACCTCTTCAAACAAATGCGAATAAAATTTTTAGTCAGAAAACAAATATCTTTTTTTTTTTTGTGTTTTTGGAGATCTTCTTGCAGCGTAAAATTAATGAGTGTCTAGAATAAAGATGAAAGTGACAAATTTCCACTACTGGCACAAATAATTAATTTATTCACAACTATTAATATGACACTGTATGACTACAGTACAAGGATACTCAAAGGCCCCATTGGAAAGTTATCATGTCTAAGACTTAATACAACTTTTGATACATTCAAGAATAGCAATTCATTGCTATTTTAATTTCATTTCATTTCTCTGATGGGATCCTTATTTGATAACTATTTCGTATTAAAACAAATTGAATTATGTAAACATGATATTTGTTTGATCTGTAGAGACATAAATACATATGTTCAATTGATAATTTTATCTTCAAAAACCAAGCTCAGGACATTTTCAAACATCATTCCCTGTTTGGAAAGAGAACAATGAGACTTCTTTTGGTTTTAGTCATTGGATACATTACTTTTAGTGGATCGGAGTCAGGTAACTATTTCATTCAATGTTCCTATTTGCAATTGAAAATCTCATTATAATTTGATCATCAACAGCCATCCGAAACACAAACACACCCTTTTGTAGAACCGTTCGAACAAAGTATGACCGAGCATCAATCTACAATCGAAACTTTCTTAAGCAAAAGTTTAGATGGAAGAACGGCAGAGTCCCTTATGTGATGGCCAGTTACTTTACGGATTGGGAGAAAGATTTTATTCACAAGGCCATCAAGGTCCTCGAATCTAAAACGTGTATTAAATGGGTCCCCAGACAAGGAGATGAAAAGCCCTACGTAAGAATATCTGCAGATCATCCTGGTTGCTTTGCTTCACTCGGAGCCACACCTGGGAAAGGTGAACATCGTTTGAATTTAGCTCGTTTCAATGGATACACGACTTGTTGGGTATAATAAACTTTGAAATCTCTGAATAATGAATCTGAATGTTTCTTTTCTACGTTAGGCGGAATATGTGGCCATCCATGAAATGCTTCACAACCTTGGAATGGATCATGAGCAGAATCGACCGGATCGAGATGATTACATTTCTATCATTTGGGATAATATAATACCTTCTTTCAAGTATAATTTCTTTAAAGATGATTTTGAAGGAAAGAAAACACCTGTTTGTGATCCTTATTCTGGTCAAACAAGATTTGATAACTGTTCCTCAGGTTACATCACTGAAACTTTTGGCTTACCCTATGACACCGAATCAATCATGCAGTATGAGGGAAGGGCGTGAGTATTTCAATTTATAGTATTTAAAATTGTTTGACATTCAAATGTACGCTATTTTAGCTTCTCAAAAAATGGAAAGGCTACAATGATATCAAAAACGGGTCAAAGATTGACAACAAACAAAAGGATGACAGACTTGGATGTCAAAAAGATAAAAACAGCCTACTGCAATGGCAAAAATCCTAATCCTGGTATGTGGTACTTTTTTTTATTTGTAACTTTTTAGACTAAGAATCTTATATTTTCAGGGGGATGCAAGGATAAATATGATTCTTGTTCGCATTATACTATGTATTGTTCCTATCACGAAACAGTTAAAACCTATTGTCCGAAAACATGTAATCTGTGCTAATTTACCTACATATTTTTTTTTTTTAAATATGTGAATATCTCATTTTTGCATAATAAAATAACTGAGATGACATTGTGTCATATCAGGAACGCTTTCATAGAATACTTAAGCATTCATTTATTAGGAGTAAGGAGTAAGACAATGTCATTATGAACCGTCTCGAGACTTATAAAAAATATATTATATAAGTGGATGATAGTTGTATAAAAATGACGTCACACATTCATAATACAACAACAAAAAAAGGATATTCTCTCCTGTTTTTGACAACACGTGGTATTGTGATTAATCAGGATTGTTAATATGTACATACTAAGTACTTTTTTGTGTGAAATTGAAACTTATTTTGAACCTCTTTATTTGAATTGAATTCTTCTAGTTTTTTACTCATATCATCTAAATAGATATTGAATGGAGTTTCTTGGCCAGGCAAGACAATGTGCTAACTGCTTCAGGTTTGGACATTTTAGATCAAAATGTGGAGAAAAAACACGATCAATAAATTTTTACAAGTCTTGGATGATGGCCAGGCTAAAGAAAATTGAAAATAAAGAATTGGAATATTTTACAAAAAATGATTATCCTGTTCAACACGATAAGGCACAAGCTGAAATAATCATTGACATACCCGATAATATACCCCCTGAAGTGAGTACACCCATTGAACCCGTAAATCCTGATAATAGTATCAATAACTCGACTGGGAATGTAATTGCACCTATTGAAAATGATTCAAATGAAAATGATGCTATAGTATCTGATTCGGCTAGTGTAGGAGCTCATGGTTCTTCTGCTTCTCAAACAAAAACTATGGGAAAGCCAAAAAAGCCACTATTAAATGAAAAATTAATTTTGCTGGGGCGCACGAGATCCCAGTCCCTAACCAAAAGAAACAGGGGAGATTCAAATAGTGGGCCTGATATAAATTCTTCTAATAATAAAAAGAAATCCAGAAATGATTCAGAATAATTTTTTACAATATAAAATCACCGACCACTTCCCGTCTTCGATTTCTAAGGATATAGAGACCAGCATGGGAGTTTCAAAAATCCTTTCTTTTAATGTTAGAGGTGGTAGAGATAGAAGGAATAGACATGCCATCATGAAACACCTTCTGTCTCTTAATCCGGATATTATTTGTTTACAAGATATAAAAACCAAGGTCTCGTCGACTTGCAACGAAAATTGTAGGCTTTGCCTGCCAAATTTTTTCCATTACTTTTTCTCGGGCACGGGTAGAAGAGGTGTGATGACTTTTATTACAAGACGAATAGAAAAACCTCTTTTTATAGATGAATTTATCAATGACGGTGAGTGGCACAAAATAATTTTAAACACCTCTGGTTGTTCTTTTTCTATTATGAATGCTTATGGTCCAAATTCCCGATCGTTGTCATTCTTTCAATCAGTTATTGATGCGGAGAGACTGAGCCATCTTCCTTTATTGTTGATTGGTGATCTTAATGTAGACTTACTTAAACTTCAGATCAATTATCCCAACTCAGCTGCCCTCAAAGATCTTATTCATAAACTATGTTTGGTGGACGTCACAAGATTTTTCTGTCCCGAAGATACTGTTTCTTGGAGCTGTGGAAAAAGATCTTCGAGAATCGATTTGGCACTAATTTCCCCATCACTACTGCGTCATATTAAGACAGCTTTCTATAGGCCTGATCCATCCTCCGATCACAAAATTATTGATATTACCATAAAATATATTCCACGCAAGAAAGCTTTTAAAATTCCTAACTGGATTCTCTACAAAGATCGATTCGCGAGATCACTTGGTTTAAATCTTGACAAAAGAGCCAACCTGATAACTCCAAAGGGAGCTTATCCATTGCTTATTAATATTATCAAAAAGACTGTTCGCAAGTTTGTCGCAAGCCACAAAAAGAACTCTTCGAAAATTCAAAACGACATTGAGAGTGCCATGAACTCATCTTCTATTTTTATCAAACAAGTTACTGCTGATCTTGTAAACAATTACAGAATTACCGACATAGCGGAAGCTGAAATGGAAAGGAAGAAGATCAGAGATACAAATCCAAATTTTAGATTTAAGTACCTCCCCCCAAAAAACTTGAGCTCCACGTCAACCATTAAACGTATTGTTGATGGTGGTAAGGTTTTAAAGACTCCAAGTGATATATTGTCATATTTTCATAAACGATTTTCAGAAGTTCTAGGTGGCAATAGACTGAATTTTCCAAAGAAGAAATGTAAACAAATGCCTGAAGTGTTTACAACTGAAAATATCATTAAATATATTAATTGCAATCTCAAGGACAATAAAGCCTCTGGTCCTGATGGTATCTGTGGACGCATCTTCAAACTTGTTCCAAATGAGGTTGCTCCCTATTTATTAAGTATTGGAAAGTACATGGAGAAGTATGGCAAAATGCCCAGTGCCCTCTCAAAAGGGCGCATTGTTCTAATCCCAAAAAAGGGGGACGGTAGTCATTTTAATCATTGGAGGCCCATAACTATTTTAAATTTCACATACAGAATTTTAGCAGGTGTTTTAACAAAACAAATTGAACCTATTTTAAATGATCAAATTCAAATTGAACAGAAGGGCTTTCTTAAGAAACGAAAGATTACGGATATATCCAGAAATATTCTTACTGCAGTTGAGTCTTTAAATAAAAGGGACCGATACGGAGCTTTAATAGCTATCGATTTTAGTAAAGCCTTTGACTCAATTCGGCATGATCATGTTTTAAAGTCTATTAAAAAGCTTCTTCCCCAAAAGTTTTTTAACCCCATCAGGTCATTATTATTTAATGGTACTTCAGTTTTAACGTTAGATGGATTAAATAGTGCCCCCATTTTACTCAAAAGGAGTTGCAGACAGGGTTGCCCCATTGCTCCTTTTCTGTTTGTATCCGCGCTACATGACCTCACAAGAACGTTAATGAGAAAGTATATAGGTTTTGGTGTATCTTTTAATAATGGGAGACATTTGATTGATTTATATGCCGATGATGTAACTCTGATGATCGAAGCCAATTCCGAAGCTCAACTCATCAAGAGAATTGAAATTATATTGTCCTTCTTTAAAAAATTCGAACTGAAGTCCGGTCTTGGAATGAATACTAAAAAAACAGGCATACTGCCATTAGCATCGTGGAATCCAGACCCCTCTGTTACGATCTCTAGTTGTAAAGTTGTACAGTCAGTGAACATTCTTGGTATTGAGTGGATGAAAAATGGTGTGTCGATGTCTAACTGGTTGGAAATGAATTTAAAAATTTATAGATCTTTGAAACACTGGCGCCATCTCTCATTAATGAAAAGGATCGATCTTTATAATACACGTGTGGTGCCTGTTGTTTTGTATAGGGCAACTTCGATTCCTTCACTTGCCGAGTATGCAATCAAAGAAGAAGAGTCTTGGTTGACCTCTCTTTTTCACAAATCTTATCTTCCCGCCCTCAAACGTCCCAAAAAATTTATAGGGGGAGGCTTGTGTCTCTTAAATGATATTCTTCCAACCTACTATCGTAAAATAGTTGAAAAAATGGGCGTGTATCATGAACAAGACTGGAGAAGGTACTTCACTTCCACGGAATTTTATAATTGGATTCACATGGGCACCATTTTAACAAATTCAGAGTTGGAAATGTTTTCTCCCTTTTTAGCATCGATTCAGAGGATATTATGGAGATCCCATCCTGTTTATTTATCGGATACAACAATCGATATTATATACCAAAACAAGGACAAAAAACCGTTTATCAAGAGATTTGGAGATCCTGTTGTTCTCGAGAGAACTGCTCTTAACCAAAATAAATTTACAGCACATGACTTAGATAGGTCAAATTTTAACAGTGGGAGGTTCCGCTTTCCACTTGAACGTTCATTTATTGATTTTAATCCTTCGAAGCCGTGGTTTTTAAAATTTGCACTTAAAAGACCTAGATATGATGGAGCGATTTCAATATCGGAAAGATTTCAAAGTTTGTTGGGCCTCTCGTTGTCCTGGAAGAGAAGAATTCTGAAATCTACGGGTAGTATTGCCGATGGTGCAAAATTTACTGCACAATTACAAATTTCAGGACAAATCCTCAAATTTCTGCTTCCATGCATGAACTGTGGGTTTTTATTAAACAATATCTTCCATGCATTTGTAGACTGTCCAATCCTAAAGGTGTTTAAGCTATTCGTAAAGCTTAACGTTTGTGAGAATGAAGACGATTCCTCAAATATTTTAAAAGCATATGTTCTTTTTGGTGTCTTTAATCTTAAAAACAAATCTCCCCCCAGTCACAAAGCAATTGAATCTGCAATACAAAATGTCAAATCTTTAATTGCACAAAAACTTACTACTAACAAGTACATTTTAGAAAAAGACCTAAGACCTATCCTCATTGGTGCTGCCGCCCGCCACTCTGCTTTTGAGGTCAAAATTCCTGATTTGGGAGCGTCAACATGGAAATGGGCTGGAGATCTCATTAAATTTTATCCAAACAGTTCAAAATTCTATTGGAACGACATCAGAAGGATTTTAAGAATGCATCGCCGTTTTGTATTGAATACAAATTAGTTTTATCAATTGTTGTTTTATATATATGGTTTTTTTATCTGGTCGGTAATTTTGAACTATAATGTTCATTGATGTTTTTATTACGTAACTGTCCAGATTTGATTTTATTTCTTATGTTATCTGTATGTTTTTAGTGTATTTTTCTTGTTACACTGTATTCTTTTTTGCAGTAACAGAATAAAATTATTTTAACCTTATAAAAAAAAAAAAAAAAAAATAGATATTGAATGGAGAAATACATTTGTAAAGGAACAAATGTAAATCGTGTATGTTTTTTTACACACGTTGAAGGGATCAAAAATGGTATTAAAAAAAAAACCAATAAATTATACCAAAATTAATGAAGTGTGATAAGTTGGTAAACACCTTTCTTTCTGTTCATAATTTCTACGTTATATTAATGCGACTTCTGATGTTGATTTAAATAAAATAAACAATAATTTTTAATTCATTCCAAATATGGAAAAAGAAATGTAAATTTTCGGAACTTTTATTACTTCCCTTTCCATCCACCCTCTTTTTAACTCTCAAGGTTGAATTTAAAAGATTTGCCATCTTAGTTATAAATTATATGAAAAAATTATGAATTCATTTGCTTTAATTTTGAAGTTGTTTTTTAATTCAGTGATATTCAGTAATATAATAAATTACAATAAAATGACATGTACTTAAATAAAACCTATTTAATTTGTATTATTTTCACACACACTAGGCCAAAGTTTCCTTCAAGTTTAACAGAAGTGAACCTGTAATAAAAGAAATACATTCAATATATACCTAAATATTATTCTATGTAACTTTATTTGATGTGTTTACAATGGATTACAAAAGAAATCATCTTTTTAATTTTTAAATCTTAGGTAAGGATTTTGCCTTCTTATTAAATATATTTATACATATATTATATGTATATTTTCTCATGAAAGATCCACGATTATTAGTTAAAAATTTAGAGGGATTTGATCCTTAGACTTTTCTTCCTCACTCATTGTGTTAAACATTTGACAGAAGAACAATATTCAAATTTTCACATGTTCTATATTGTATCTCACTAACAAGAATTTAAAGAAAAAAGGAAATAAAAAAATACTTAGAACACAGCGTTATACGACTAACATTAAAATTTACATTGTATTTTTTTCAAGTCAAATTTTCAACTACAATTGCCCTTTGGTTGTGTTCTGAACGTTGAACATAAATTGGTTAAGCTCTGAACATGGCCTTAGTACATTTTATTTTTATTTTTAACATCTTAGTCCAAGGGGAGGGGGGAATGATTAAAATATTACGAAACTACATTGAAGGAATAAGAATATGTTCGATACAAATCACTGTAACCCAAGAAGGAATTGAAGTGTCTAGAATCAACAGCTGCAACATTGGGCCAAAGGCTGACTAATCACCTAGTCTAGCAGAGCATTATCCCAATAAAATGCAAATTTAACCCTGTCAAACCCCTAAGGAATCATAAAGTACTTTTAATTGGAAGTAATATTTTTTGAAGTGGTCAGAGTGACCCTACTAACCTTTTTTGATTTTATTAAAAAAAATTGTAATTCAATTTATTCTTTATTCTTATATTCTACTTTGCAAGAAACATTGATAAATAAAAAATATATACCAAATATACAAATGTACATTATACAGGTGATACTTTATGAAGCAATTTCGTTAGATTTTTAATAAAAAAAGACTCCCTTTACACCCAGAGGAACACCTGTGAACTTAAACTTGAATAATTTCGAATATATGTATTAAAACTAAAAGATATTTTAAACTAATAATTCTTTAAGTATTTATTAAGAAATAATTTCCTTAAAAAGTGAAAAAGTTATTTTGCTTTCAAAATGGTTTTTTTGCATGTGTCGAAATCGTAACTTTCAGTACCTTGGAAAATATTCAAATAAGAAAAAAATTTTATGACTAACTATGAAAAATGAATAATAGCTAAATTAAAATCATAATTTTTACGTTGTTGTTTCATTTGTATATAAGTATTAGTTCATATTTTATGGATTTTAAATTACCTAATATAGAGGGTACAGTCTCATTGAAAGAGGATACATGCTCCTCTGCCCCTCCTCAAACAGTTCGAGGTATTGCATTTATTTTTTGTTAACTCTCGATTTATTTTACTACTCTTACCCCTTATAAGTGTTCTAAACGATGATTATTTGAACTCAAGTTAGCTTTTGTTCAGCTGTGAACAAATTTATTAGTATTAAATGACTCATCTAAAATGAGTAATAGTCCTAAAACAGTTAGAAAGAATCATTTAACTACTGTCGATTGTTTTTGGTTCCTTTTTTTAGGGGAAAAGTTGGGAGATTCATGATGTGAATAAAAATTACATCATGAGAAGTGAGTGAATATTTTTATATTTCATAGCCTTTTATAGAAACGGTAACCTTAAGTCAATCAAGGTGAACTCGATTCAATCGCTATGATCGTCGTATATGCTGATTGCTGACTCACTCATTCTGTCAGTCAGCAGATGTCTGTTTAGCCTATGTAGACTATCGTGGAAAGGATGGGTTTACTGTTCGAATCGTCATTGACAAAATCAAGTTGAAACTTTTATAATACATTTTTGATACTATGATAAATGCATACCGGTAATTTTTATAATAAAAGTATCCAGGGATAAGACGCACCTGGGTTTTTAGGTCAACTTCTTAAGAAAGAAATGCTTCCTATATGTGGGTATTTATGGTACATATATGGATGTAGCCAACATATTCAAAATTCAGATTTATTTTTTTCCATACAAAATTTGGATTCATCAGCATGATCCTGATTGACGTGTGAGCATTTTTACCACATTAAAACTGTCTTTAAGGGAAGTAAGGCCACGAAAAAAAATCAAATATCAATTAAATATTTGATATTTTATAGATATTCTAATGAAATTCAAAATAAATGCTGGAATATGGTTAGTTTTATTAACATTGTATGTATATAGGTTACTTAGTAGTGGAGCTCCTCACGTCTAATGTTTTTGACAGTCTCGAGTATATTTTCAATTCCGGTTTGAATTGCAAAATGACGTCACTGACTAGCTATCTAATTTGTCATTTTAGAGAAAGAAAACAAGAGGCATTCAAATTATTAATTTGTGACGTGTCTCGATAATAATAATACTTACCCGAATATATTTTATTATAAATCAATAACAAATGATAATATTTGATTTTTCTGCATGAGTGCAACCAAAATATTGCAAAGCTCATGTTATTATTGGATATTGTAAATGCCTTCGCATCTCCCACTGTTATTGAGTGCTATAAAAAAGCAGGTAAGGTTTTGTGATAATTAATGCTTTCTATTACACCTGAAGAGGCACCAGCTAAATCATGCAAACCAATGTGGTAAAGAACATCATTTTTGATGAAAAATTCTTGTTGACAGTCTAATTTGACGTTTGTAATGACATGTGTGTATCCAATCAAAGTTATGTGATGTACAATTCAAAAATACAAACTTTTATGTGATCAAGTCAGTCTCACATATTTTTTCCTTCAAGAGAATTATAGTCAAATAAAATGTTGTAGAGTCAAAACGGTTGCCTTGTTTATTGGTCATAGACCAAGTCTCTATTTATTATACTTATTCATTGATTCATGGTTGACTCATTTCCTGATCCAACTCCTTAGAAACTACTTGTTTGTATTATAAAAGTAGTTATCAAATACAATAAGCTTTTATCTTATTTAAGAGAAATTGGCACACAGATGTACAAATATGACACTTAATCGTAAACAGCGTAATTATTTAATGAAACACATTTACTTTTTAATAGGCATTAACCCACTTTTTTTTACACCTCTTCAAACAAATGCGAATAAAATTTTTAGTCAGAAAACAAATATCTTTTTTTTTTTTGTGTTTTTGGAGATCTTCTTGCAGCGTAAAATTAATGAGTGTCTAGAATAAAGATGAAAGTGACAAATTTCCACTACTGGCACAAATAATTAATTTATTCACAACTATTAATATGACACTGTATGACTACAGTACAAGGATACTCAAAGGCCCCATTGGAAAGTTATCATGTCTAAGACTTAATACAACTTTTGATACATTCAAGAATAGCAATTCATTGCTATTTTAATTTCATTTCATTTCTCTGATGGGATCCTTATTTGATAACTATTTCGTATTAAAACAAATTGAATTATGTAAACATGATATTTGTTTGATCTGTAGAGACATAAATACATATGTTCAATTGATAATTTTATCTTCAAAAACCAAGCTCAGGACATTTTCAAACATCATTCCCTGTTTGGAAAGAGAACAATGAGACTTCTTTTGGTTTTAGTCATTGGATACATTACTTTTAGTGGATCGGAGTCAGGTAACTATTTCATTCAATGTTCCTATTTGCAATTGAAAATCTCATTATAATTTGATCATCAACAGCCATCCGAAACACAAACACACCCTTTTGTAGAACCGTTCGAACAAAGTATGACCGAGCATCAATCTACAATCGAAACTTTCTTAAGCAAAAGTTTAGATGGAAGAACGGCAGAGTCCCTTATGTGATGGCCAGTTACTTTACGGATTGGGAGAAAGATTTTATTCACAAGGCCATCAAGGTCCTCGAATCTAAAACGTGTATTAAATGGGTCCCCAGACAAGGAGATGAAAAGCCCTACGTAAGAATATCTGCAGATCATCCTGGTTGCTTTGCTTCACTCGGAGCCACACCTGGGAAAGGTGAACATCGTTTGAATTTAGCTCGTTTCAATGGATACACGACTTGTTGGGTATAATAAACTTTGAAATCTCTGAATAATGAATCTGAATGTTTCTTTTCTACGTTAGGCGGAATATGTGGCCATCCATGAAATGCTTCACAACCTTGGAATGGATCATGAGCAGAATCGACCGGATCGAGATGATTACATTTCTATCATTTGGGATAATATAATACCTTCTTTCAAGTATAATTTCTTTAAAGATGATTTTGAAGGAAAGAAAACACCTGTTTGTGATCCTTATTCTGGTCAAACAAGATTTGATAACTGTTCCTCAGGTTACATCACTGAAACTTTTGGCTTACCCTATGACACCGAATCAATCATGCAGTATGAGGGAAGGGCGTGAGTATTTCAATTTATAGTATTTAAAATTGTTTGACATTCAAATGTACGCTATTTTAGCTTCTCAAAAAATGGAAAGGCTACAATGATATCAAAAACGGGTCAAAGATTGACAACAAACAAAAGGATGACAGACTTGGATGTCAAAAAGATAAAAACAGCCTACTGCAATGGCAAAAATCCTAATCCTGGTATGTGGTACTTTTTTTTATTTGTAACTTTTTAGACTAAGAATCTTATATTTTCAGGGGGATGCAAGGATAAATATGATTCTTGTTCGCATTATACTATGTATTGTTCCTATCACGAAACAGTTAAAACCTATTGTCCGAAAACATGTAATCTGTGCTAATTTACCTACATATTTTTTTTTTTTAAATATGTGAATATCTCATTTTTGCATAATAAAATAACTGAGATGACATTGTGTCATATCAGGAACGCTTTCATAGAATACTTAAGCATTCATTTATTAGGAGTAAGGAGTAAGACAATGTCATTATGAACCGTCTCGAGACTTATAAAAAATATATTATATAAGTGGATGATAGTTGTATAAAAATGACGTCACACATTCATAATACAACAACAAAAAAAGGATATTCTCTCCTGTTTTTGACAACACGTGGTATTGTGATTAATCAGGATTGTTAATATGTACATACTAAGTACTTTTTTGTGTGAAATTGAAACTTATTTTGAACCTCTTTATTTGAATTGAATTCTTCTAGTTTTTTACTCATATCATCTAAATAGATATTGAATGGAGTTTCTTGGCCAGGCAAGACAATGTGCTAACTGCTTCAGGTTTGGACATTTTAGATCAAAATGTGGAGAAAAAACACGATCAATAAATTTTTACAAGTCTTGGATGATGGCCAGGCTAAAGAAAATTGAAAATAAAGAATTGGAATATTTTACAAAAAATGATTATCCTGTTCAACACGATAAGGCACAAGCTGAAATAATCATTGACATACCCGATAATATACCCCCTGAAGTGAGTACACCCATTGAACCCGTAAATCCTGATAATAGTATCAATAACTCGACTGGGAATGTAATTGCACCTATTGAAAATGATTCAAATGAAAATGATGCTATAGTATCTGATTCGGCTAGTGTAGGAGCTCATGGTTCTTCTGCTTCTCAAACAAAAACTATGGGAAAGCCAAAAAAGCCACTATTAAATGAAAAATTAATTTTGCTGGGGCGCACGAGATCCCAGTCCCTAACCAAAAGAAACAGGGGAGATTCAAATAGTGGGCCTGATATAAATTCTTCTAATAATAAAAAGAAATCCAGAAATGATTCAGAATAATTTTTTACAATATAAAATCACCGACCACTTCCCGTCTTCGATTTCTAAGGATATAGAGACCAGCATGGGAGTTTCAAAAATCCTTTCTTTTAATGTTAGAGGTGGTAGAGATAGAAGGAATAGACATGCCATCATGAAACACCTTCTGTCTCTTAATCCGGATATTATTTGTTTACAAGATATAAAAACCAAGGTCTCGTCGACTTGCAACGAAAATTGTAGGCTTTGCCTGCCAAATTTTTTCCATTACTTTTTCTCGGGCACGGGTAGAAGAGGTGTGATGACTTTTATTACAAGACGAATAGAAAAACCTCTTTTTATAGATGAATTTATCAATGACGGTGAGTGGCACAAAATAATTTTAAACACCTCTGGTTGTTCTTTTTCTATTATGAATGCTTATGGTCCAAATTCCCGATCGTTGTCATTCTTTCAATCAGTTATTGATGCGGAGAGACTGAGCCATCTTCCTTTATTGTTGATTGGTGATCTTAATGTAGACTTACTTAAACTTCAGATCAATTATCCCAACTCAGCTGCCCTCAAAGATCTTATTCATAAACTATGTTTGGTGGACGTCACAAGATTTTTCTGTCCCGAAGATACTGTTTCTTGGAGCTGTGGAAAAAGATCTTCGAGAATCGATTTGGCACTAATTTCCCCATCACTACTGCGTCATATTAAGACAGCTTTCTATAGGCCTGATCCATCCTCCGATCACAAAATTATTGATATTACCATAAAATATATTCCACGCAAGAAAGCTTTTAAAATTCCTAACTGGATTCTCTACAAAGATCGATTCGCGAGATCACTTGGTTTAAATCTTGACAAAAGAGCCAACCTGATAACTCCAAAGGGAGCTTATCCATTGCTTATTAATATTATCAAAAAGACTGTTCGCAAGTTTGTCGCAAGCCACAAAAAGAACTCTTCGAAAATTCAAAACGACATTGAGAGTGCCATGAACTCATCTTCTATTTTTATCAAACAAGTTACTGCTGATCTTGTAAACAATTACAGAATTACCGACATAGCGGAAGCTGAAATGGAAAGGAAGAAGATCAGAGATACAAATCCAAATTTTAGATTTAAGTACCTCCCCCCAAAAAACTTGAGCTCCACGTCAACCATTAAACGTATTGTTGATGGTGGTAAGGTTTTAAAGACTCCAAGTGATATATTGTCATATTTTCATAAACGATTTTCAGAAGTTCTAGGTGGCAATAGACTGAATTTTCCAAAGAAGAAATGTAAACAAATGCCTGAAGTGTTTACAACTGAAAATATCATTAAATATATTAATTGCAATCTCAAGGACAATAAAGCCTCTGGTCCTGATGGTATCTGTGGACGCATCTTCAAACTTGTTCCAAATGAGGTTGCTCCCTATTTATTAAGTATTGGAAAGTACATGGAGAAGTATGGCAAAATGCCCAGTGCCCTCTCAAAAGGGCGCATTGTTCTAATCCCAAAAAAGGGGGACGGTAGTCATTTTAATCATTGGAGGCCCATAACTATTTTAAATTTCACATACAGAATTTTAGCAGGTGTTTTAACAAAACAAATTGAACCTATTTTAAATGATCAAATTCAAATTGAACAGAAGGGCTTTCTTAAGAAACGAAAGATTACGGATATATCCAGAAATATTCTTACTGCAGTTGAGTCTTTAAATAAAAGGGACCGATACGGAGCTTTAATAGCTATCGATTTTAGTAAAGCCTTTGACTCAATTCGGCATGATCATGTTTTAAAGTCTATTAAAAAGCTTCTTCCCCAAAAGTTTTTTAACCCCATCAGGTCATTATTATTTAATGGTACTTCAGTTTTAACGTTAGATGGATTAAATAGTGCCCCCATTTTACTCAAAAGGAGTTGCAGACAGGGTTGCCCCATTGCTCCTTTTCTGTTTGTATCCGCGCTACATGACCTCACAAGAACGTTAATGAGAAAGTATATAGGTTTTGGTGTATCTTTTAATAATGGGAGACATTTGATTGATTTATATGCCGATGATGTAACTCTGATGATCGAAGCCAATTCCGAAGCTCAACTCATCAAGAGAATTGAAATTATATTGTCCTTCTTTAAAAAATTCGAACTGAAGTCCGGTCTTGGAATGAATACTAAAAAAACAGGCATACTGCCATTAGCATCGTGGAATCCAGACCCCTCTGTTACGATCTCTAGTTGTAAAGTTGTACAGTCAGTGAACATTCTTGGTATTGAGTGGATGAAAAATGGTGTGTCGATGTCTAACTGGTTGGAAATGAATTTAAAAATTTATAGATCTTTGAAACACTGGCGCCATCTCTCATTAATGAAAAGGATCGATCTTTATAATACACGTGTGGTGCCTGTTGTTTTGTATAGGGCAACTTCGATTCCTTCACTTGCCGAGTATGCAATCAAAGAAGAAGAGTCTTGGTTGACCTCTCTTTTTCACAAATCTTATCTTCCCGCCCTCAAACGTCCCAAAAAATTTATAGGGGGAGGCTTGTGTCTCTTAAATGATATTCTTCCAACCTACTATCGTAAAATAGTTGAAAAAATGGGCGTGTATCATGAACAAGACTGGAGAAGGTACTTCACTTCCACGGAATTTTATAATTGGATTCACATGGGCACCATTTTAACAAATTCAGAGTTGGAAATGTTTTCTCCCTTTTTAGCATCGATTCAGAGGATATTATGGAGATCCCATCCTGTTTATTTATCGGATACAACAATCGATATTATATACCAAAACAAGGACAAAAAACCGTTTATCAAGAGATTTGGAGATCCTGTTGTTCTCGAGAGAACTGCTCTTAACCAAAATAAATTTACAGCACATGACTTAGATAGGTCAAATTTTAACAGTGGGAGGTTCCGCTTTCCACTTGAACGTTCATTTATTGATTTTAATCCTTCGAAGCCGTGGTTTTTAAAATTTGCACTTAAAAGACCTAGATATGATGGAGCGATTTCAATATCGGAAAGATTTCAAAGTTTGTTGGGCCTCTCGTTGTCCTGGAAGAGAAGAATTCTGAAATCTACGGGTAGTATTGCCGATGGTGCAAAATTTACTGCACAATTACAAATTTCAGGACAAATCCTCAAATTTCTGCTTCCATGCATGAACTGTGGGTTTTTATTAAACAATATCTTCCATGCATTTGTAGACTGTCCAATCCTAAAGGTGTTTAAGCTATTCGTAAAGCTTAACGTTTGTGAGAATGAAGACGATTCCTCAAATATTTTAAAAGCATATGTTCTTTTTGGTGTCTTTAATCTTAAAAACAAATCTCCCCCCAGTCACAAAGCAATTGAATCTGCAATACAAAATGTCAAATCTTTAATTGCACAAAAACTTACTACTAACAAGTACATTTTAGAAAAAGACCTAAGACCTATCCTCATTGGTGCTGCCGCCCGCCACTCTGCTTTTGAGGTCAAAATTCCTGATTTGGGAGCGTCAACATGGAAATGGGCTGGAGATCTCATTAAATTTTATCCAAACAGTTCAAAATTCTATTGGAACGACATCAGAAGGATTTTAAGAATGCATCGCCGTTTTGTATTGAATACAAATTAGTTTTATCAATTGTTGTTTTATATATATGGTTTTTTTATCTGGTCGGTAATTTTGAACTATAATGTTCATTGATGTTTTTATTACGTAACTGTCCAGATTTGATTTTATTTCTTATGTTATCTGTATGTTTTTAGTGTATTTTTCTTGTTACACTGTATTCTTTTTTGCAGTAACAGAATAAAATTATTTTAACCTTATAAAAAAAAAAAAAAAAAAATAGATATTGAATGGAGAAATACATTTGTAAAGGAACAAATGTAAATCGTGTATGTTTTTTTACACACGTTGAAGGGATCAAAAATGGTATTAAAAAAAAAACCAATACATTTGAGAGTTAAAAAGAGGGTGGATGGAAAGGGAAGTAATAAAAGTTCCGAAAATTTACATTTCTTTTTCCATATTTGGAATGAATTAAAAATTATTGTTTATTTTATTTAAATCAACATCAGAAGTCGCATTAATATAACGTAGAAATTATGAACAGAAAGAAAGGTGTTTACCAACTTATCACACTTCATTAATTTTGGTATAATTTATTGGTTTTTTTTTTAATACCATTTTTGATCCCTTCAACGTGTGTAAAAAAACATACACGATTTACATTTGTTCCTTTACAAATGTATTTCTCCATTCAATATCTATTTAGATGATATGAGTAAAAAACTAGAAGAATTCAATTCAAATAAAGAGGCACAAAATAGGTTTCAATTTCACACAAAAAAGTACTTAGTATGTAGATATTAACAGTCCTGATTAATCACAATACCACGTGTTGTCAAAAACAGGAGAGAATATCCTTTTTTTGTTGTTGTATTATGAATGTGTGACGTCATTTTTATACAACTATCATCCACTTATATAATATATTTTTTATAAGTCTCGAGACGGTTCATAATGACATTGTCTTACTCCTTACTCCTAATAAATGAATGCTTAAGTATTCTATGAATGCGTTCCTGAGATGACATAGTGTCATCTCAATTATTTTATTATACAAAAATGAGATATTCACATATTTAAAAAAAATTATGTAGGTAAACTAGCACAGATTACAAGTTTTCCGACAAGCGTTTTGAACCGTTTTGTCATTTGAACAGTACGTAATATAATTCTGACACCTATCATAGATATCCTTGCATCCCCCTGAAAATATAAGATTCTAAGTCGAGGAAGTTACAAATAAAAATAAAGTACCACATACCAGGATTAGGATTTTTGCCATTGCAGTAGGCTGTTTTTATCTTTTTGATATCCAAGTCTGTTATCCTTTTGTTTGTTTTCAATTTTTGACCCGTTTTTGATATCATTGTATCCTTTCCATTTTTTGAGAAGCTAAAATAGCGTACATTTGAATGTAAAAAAATTTTAAATACTATAAATTGAAATACTCACGCATTTCCCTCATATTGCATGATTGATTCGTAGTCATAGGGTAAGCCGAAAGTTTCAGTGATGTAACCAGAGGAACAGTCATCAAATCTTGTTTGACCAGTACGAGGATTACAAACAGGTGTTTTCTTTCCTTCAAAATCGTCTTTAAAGAAGTTATACTTTTGTGAAGGCATTATATTATCCCAAATGATAGAAATGTAATCATCTCGATCCGGTCGATTCTGCTCATGATCCATTCCAAGGTTGTGAAGCATTTCATGGATGGCCACATATTCCGCCTAACGTAGAAAAGAAACATTCGGATTCATTATTCAGAGATTTCAAAGTCTATTATACCCAACAAGTCGAGTATCCATTGAAACGAGCTAAATTCAAACGATGTTCACCTTTCCCAGGTGTAGCTCCGAGTGAAGCAAAGCAACCAGCATGATCTGCAGATATTCTTACGTAGGGCTTTTCATCTCCTTCCCTGGGGACCCATTTAATACACGTTTTAGATTCGAGGACCTTGATGGCCTTGTGAATAAAATCTTTCTCCCAATCCGTAAAGTAATTGGCCATCACATAAGGGACTCTGCCGTTCTTCCATCTAAACTTTTCCTTAAGAAAGTTTCGATTGTAGATTGATGCTCGGTCATACTTTGTTCGAACGGTTCTACAAAACGGTGTGTTTGTGCTTCGGATGGCTATTGATGATCAAATTATAATGACATTTTCAATTGCAAATAGGAACATTGAATGAAATAGTTACCTGACTCCGATCCACTAAAAGTAATGTATCCAATGACTAAAACCAAAAGAAGTCTCATTGTTCTCTTTCCAAATTAGGAATGATGTTTGAAAATGTCCTGAGCTTGGTTTTTGAAGATAAAATTATAAATTAAACATATGTATTTATGTCTCTACAGATCAAACAAATATCATGTTTACATAATTCAATTTGTTTTAATACGAAATAGTCATCAAATAAGGATCTTTTAATAACATCTGATCAAATATTATCATTTTGTTATAATATAATACTTAATTTGTTAAATAAAAACTTATGGAAAAGTTGAATGAGTACATCCATATATGTATGATAAATACCCACGTATAGGACGCATTTTTTTCTTAAGAAGTTGATCTAAAAACCTAGGTGCGTCTTATTCATGGATACTTTTATTATAAAAATTACCGGTATGCATTTATCATAATATCAAAAATGTATTATACAAGTTTTAACTTGATTTTGGATAACACGCAATACTGATGATCAATGTCGATTCGAACAGAAAACCCATCCTTTCCACGATAGTATACATAAGCTAGACAGACATTTGCTTAATGACAGGAGGAGTGAGTCAGCAATCAGCACACACGACGATCATAGCGATTGAATGGAGTTCACCTTGATTGACTTAAGGTCACCGTTTCTATAAAATTTAATGGAAATTTAGGACTAAAATTATAATGCGCCTTATTCACAGGTACATAGTTTATCCATCGTTTTTAGGGTCAAATATCCACTACATTCTATAATATAATATAATATAATTAATACTCCATTCAAGATATTTTTGTGGATTAAACCCGCCTTAATATGTATATCAACTATCATGATCGATCCTTCTAATTACATATTTCATATTTTTAAGTTATAAAGTTATAAGTTATACAAGAGCCGTCGTATCTATAGAAGCGATAACATCGGTTTAAATTTTGAGATGAATGTGGAGATTAGTTTCTTCATTATAAACATTGACTCCTCAATGGAGTCTTCATTTCTTTTCCCATTCTTGACTTAACAACGATGTTTATTGTTAATCTGAAATTGTTCTTAGTGTACTCAGAGATGATCCAAATGACAAATATTTTCTCATGAAGATGAATCTCTAATTTTGTAACACGTCGAAACTCCGATCCCGTCTTCTTCAAATTAAGGCGACTGATCCAGCATTCCTCAAAGCAGTTCCGTTCATATCCATGATGATGAAGATGAAGGGTACTGAGACATGACTCATCAAGGAACACTATTCCTTTCATTGGATATCTATGACCCTGCAATCCCACTCTTTCCTTGGAGATACCTTGTAATTAAACAAGAGATCCATGTTTTTGAATTTGGTTTTCTTCAGCTGATGTCAGAGTCTTCTTCTGCACGCTACTACTACAGTCTATAGCACTTGTTTTTTATTTATTCGATCTACCGTGAGTCTTAGATTTCTAGCGCATTTTTACTCAAAATTGGATGAAAATTTACACACTTTGATGGACGATTTCTTCAAAGTTAAAGGCTCTTATCGGGCGCTTGACATCTTGTTTGAAAGTTGTGGATCTAATCTCTTTCATGTATTCCTTATTAATTCATTTCATGCAATATTCAAGGAGTTATTTAAGTACAAAGGATTTCATCGACTTTTGGGCCTACTCCGGCACCCTACGCCCTTAGGAGTCCTTTTAGGTCAAAACAAAGACTAGAAATGAGATCTCCATAAAAAACACTAGCCAATCATGATTTTTTAATGTCCAAAATGTGTATCCTTCTAGGCTTAAATTGAAGTTGAATTTGGAAAATGGGCCAAAAAAGCTAAAAAAGTAGGGACCGATTTCTCAAAAACCCTCCGACTCTCGAAAAAAAGAATTACAGATTTGAAATCAATGAGCAAAACTGAATAACTTGTATTATACTTATACCCCAGAAGTTTTTTGAAAGCTCAAATTTGTTGACCTATGTAATTATCGTTTAGAACACTTATAAGGGGTAAGAGTAGTAAAAAAAATCGAGAGTTAACAAAAAATAAATGCAATACCTCGAACTGTTTGAGGAGGGGCGGAAATACCAGGGGCAGAGGATTTTTTTTGAATTACAATTATTTTAATAAGATCCAAAAAGGTTAGTAGGGTCACTCTGACCACCTCAAAAACTATAACTTCCAATTAAAAGTACTTTATGATTCCTTACTGGTTTGACAGGGTTAAATTTGCATTTTATTGGGATATTGCTCTGCTAGAATGGGTGATTAGTCGGCCTTTGGCCCAATGTTGTAGCTGTTGATTCGAGAAACTTCAATTCCTTCTTGGGTTACAGTGTTTTGTATCGAACATATTCTTATTCATTCAATGGAGTTTCGTAATATTTTATTCATTCCCCCTCCTGAACTAAGATGATAAAAATAAACAATTATTAAATTATGTAGTTTGGTAATCCTGCTGTGTTATACATCGAATACATAAGGAACTTTGCAAACAAATCAGAATAAACTATGATCTAAGGCAGAGGTGTCAAACATACGGCCCGTAGGCAAAAATCGGCTCAAAAGGAGGTTCAATCAGGCCCACAGGATAATTTGAAAATGGACAAAAATAATTAAAAGACATGGATTACATTTTTTTAATTCAATGTAATTCATGAATTAACCGCTAGGGGCGCATGTGAGTCATTTTTTATAAGTCTCATGTAATCTTATGTAAAGTTCATTATTTTAATTTTCGATTTTCTAGATACTTAAAGTTTGTGCAACTTTGTGAAATGTTTTGTAAAAGTGTTGTTTAATAAATTTTTTGAAATTTATGAAAGGGAAGAAATGATGATATTTTGGTTATTTATAGCTAAGTGTACTATAATTTTAATGGTTCATCACACGACTTCTGCCTAGGGGTCATATGTGCCCCACGATGTGAAGTGAAATGTGTTTGACACATTTACTACCGGTACTAAGGCCATGGCCTCAGAGCTTAACAAGAGCTCATATGAGTTTACCCAATTTATGTTCAACGTTCAGAACACAACCAAAGGGCAATTGTAGTTGAAAATTTGACTTGAAAAAAATACAATGTAAATTTTAATGTTAGTCGTATAACGCTGTGTTCTAAGTATTTTTTTATTTCCTTTTTTCTTTAAATTTTTGTTAGTGAGATACAATATAGAACATGTGAAAATTTGAATATTGTTCTTCTGTCGAATGTTTAACACAATGAGTGAGGAAGAAAAGTTTTAGGATCAAATCCTTCTAAATTTTTAACTAATAATCGTGGATCTTTCATGAGAAAATATACATATAATATATGTATAAATATATTTAATAAGAAGGAAAAATCCTTACCTAAGATCTACAAATTAAAAAGATGATTTCTTTTGTAATCCATGGATGTATAATTTGATTACAGCATTTCCTTTATTCATTATTTCAAAGTTTAATAATTTAACGTATATAGGACTGATAAGTAGGGATGGGAATTTTGTTGAGGTAAGGGAGCATGCCCACAACTACTATCTTCTACCTTTGAACTTGATCGGCTCAATCTTACATGACAATATTAAATACTACACCATAACAGATAGACACTAAGAAGTAGGAGACGGAACACACTCTTTTCATCAAGATAGTTGTTGATAGCTGATGTATTTCTTTAACTCAATATTATCTTAATAATTTACCCATGTTTACTAATAAAGGGACCTGAGTTGACCAAAAATCAAAGACTGAGGAAACAAAAGAAACAAAAAACTTAAGTGCTTTTGATATTTTGAGAATAAAAAGAAAAGAAAGTTTTCATGTAACGTCAACATTTTGAAAGTCTTGAAGGAGATAACAACAATGTAAGCTTTATAAGTTTAAAAATCCGTGCTCCATCAAATTAAATGAACATTATTTAGGTTTTTTTTTTTTTGGCTTTCTTTTTAATTTGCTCATTTTCTTTAATAATGATATATACCATGTGATGACGTCACAATTTTATATTGCCTTAGAATGTGGGATGCCTTAAGTATTAATTTTATTTCACTAATCATGTTAATTAATTTGAGCATTAGAGGTTTGGAAACGAGGTTATATAAACTAATACATCTATCAATTGGATTAGAAACCTGAAGAAATTTTACATAAATAAAAAGGGAGTATTAGATAGACATTGGTTGTTATGAACTCGTTGTTAAGGGCTTTCAATTTTTTTAAGACAGGATATATAACATAAATATTGTATGTATGATATGTCACAACTTTCTTACAAACTCACGAAAAAAATAGTTTCTTCTTTGTAGTAACGTTTTATAGCATCTATAAACTTTATTCATTTTACGAAACATTAATTTAATGAGTAAAAAAATAAAAAATAATTTTTTTTTTACATATATGTAAAGAACAACTTTTTTTCATAAAATAAAATTTTATTTATTTATTTATTTAAAGTTTTTCAAAAAGTGCTCATACCTATGACAGACATCAAAGCTATAAATTTAAAAACATTCGTATATGTTGTATCTATCTATCCATATACATATATTATATCACTAGAGGGCGCTGTTACAGCGGGGCAAGGGAATGTTGCCCCCTCCTCCCCCCTACTTCTTCAAAAATAAAAGCAAGGTAAAGCTTTGGTTTATGAGTTATGGCGTCATCAATATTTGATGTCATTTTGGTAAAACTATGAATGTTTTTTAATGTTATCTCTCTGCTCTTGTCTCATATTCACGACGAGCTTTTTTGTGCACTCTCAACCTCGACTCTCAAAAGGGAAAGGAAAAATTCAAAAAAAAAGGGCGCGAAATCCTTGATTTAATATATTTGTAAAATAATAATACCCTTTTTGAGTTCATAACACGTAGAGTCAGCCGCATTAAATCAAGAGAGTCAACTGTTGAAAAACAGCTGAAGGGAGAACTCATAGTATTTTTGTTATTCTCAAAAAGCTCATCGTGATGAGTCCAATGATCTATACTTATTCTTCCACCACAAACATGAAAATGTACTCTCTCGATTTATCTACTACTCTTGCCCTTTCTTCGTGTTCTGAGCGTTGATTGGTTGAACTCTAACTATTCAATGAGAAATAACCATCAGGTTGAAAAGGATTGGCAAAAATCCACGAAAAAGGATTTTGGGACTTTTCCTTTTCTTTCTTTCCGAATTTATTAGAGGAAAGGTTGAGAGAGTCAATATGAATACTGAACTTGAATTCAACATTTTCTGTTTATCTATTAATAACACCCTACTCTTCACGCAGTGATATCCCCCAAAAGGTCAGTTTTTGTATCAACTCTCGATCCCTCACCTACTTTTGTCCCTTCTTAGTGTTCTAAAGGTTAGTTTTTATTGATCAAGACTATAAATATTTATATTATACTAAAGAGAGAGTAGAGTCTAATCGTAGGGGGGGGGGGGGATGATGTAATTGCTTAATCAACTACCAACTCATTTCGAGATCTTTTTTCTTTACTCTTATTGAAGGAAGGAAGGTGTAGAGAGTAGTGAGTCAATGAAGAATATTACTTTGTGAGCTTCATAACATGTATTTTTTTTTTTTTTTTAGATTCTAAATTCCAAGAAAAAAAAAGAGAAAGCCCTTTTATATAGACTATTCACACACTTGTAAGAATAACAAAGAATCCCTCTGAAAAAGACATGAAGTTGCATGAAAGTTAATATCATGTATAAAAAGGATAACTTTCTACAAAGGAACAAATCTCTCGAGAGTAGGAAATGAAATGAAAACGAACTCCTTTGATTCTTCCTTTACAACACATTTAACATTTCTTTTTATAGGAAATTTACAAGAGAGCTGTTGGCATTTAATTAAAAGATAAACAAATGTAAAATTTCTTATTCTTATAATAAATTTGTATAAACATACATACATGTGTGTACAAATAACAATTTATGGGTCTCTCTCTGTGTCTCAACAAATTTGAATGTCACTCAAGGGATATGAAATGAATAGATCAATGGAAATATAGCTACATAGTATGTATAAGTTGATTAAAAGCTTTTGGTACCTTTTTAGAGATAATGTGTGAAAGGTGAGGAGGGACGCAAAAAGAATTAGCTTTTACCTTTGAAAAATATATATATAGGTATATAAAATTATTTTCCATGCTTGAGTATGTACTTATATTAATAACAAGTTAGTCAACCTGTATAAACAAATCAACAACATATATTAGAAAAGGTAATGGATACTTGATAGCATAGTGTCAATATATAACTGTTAAGTCAATAAGAAAGCAAATTTGTTTTCAAATATTGAAAAAGAGAAAATCCACTTTTAAGTTTTTTTTTACCTTCATATATATAACGGCCAAATAATTCGAAGTCATTTTAAGACCTATACCGTACATTTTTTTTGTTAAAATGTCACTTATAATTGAGAAACAACCAGGGATTGTAGTCTATCCAGTAGAACAATCGGACAAATGTTACGACTGTACATGGAGGAACCGAGTTGGTCCCACAAAGAACGTCTATCTTTTTCATAGCCCCAGTTATTTATTTTGTTCCAGTTGGCTAAAATCATTAAGAATCAATCTAATCCGCTATCATGATCACCATCAATTATAGTAATAGTTACAATATAGTCATAAATCCAATGTTTTTTATTCTTGATTGTGCCCGGGTTTTTCCCCCTATAATACAGTTACAATTATTGGAGTCATTATTGAATGAATCAAAATAACCTATTAATACAAACGAAAGAGAATATTCTTCAAGAATACGAGTGCAGTTCACACTCATTTTTGAAATATTTCAAATAAACTTGGTTTCTTGTTAACTTGACATATACAATATACGTATGAATAAAACCCCTGTGCAATGGCTAAATACTTTGTTTGTGGATTCATTATTCTAAGTATGTAGTGTTGCGTCCAGGATTGATATTAATAATATCAGATTATTATGAACCAGCTTAAATAATCTATATCTCCTTAGAGCAATAAAAGTTTTACTCACATAGACCTAACTTTTTAAATCCTCAAACAATGCAACATGTAGCGTTTGAGCAGGGGGGGAAATGAGTGTATTAGACGTTTGAGACTTGATATCCCTGTATTGAAATCAGGGATGAGCTAAATAGGAAAATAAAGTCTTAGACGGGTTAAAAATAAAGTAAACTTGACTTCCTTATTTTGGGAAAAAATAAAGTAATTGAGAAGATACAGAGAACTACTAGTCAACTTTTTTGTTCCATAATTATTATGCTCTCATAAAAAGATACATCATAGTTAGTTTCACAATTGGACGTGGATTCCATTTATGACCATGGTCTATGATATCTGTCTTGCTATATATGTACATACTATGTTCATAAGTAAATATATTCATATATTTTATTCAGTCTGTTTATCTTCTCTGTCTTTTCAGACACTTGAAAAGAGGCTATTTTTTTTTTTTTTTTTTTTTGTAGCTATAACAAGTCTTATGGAACAAAGGAAATAAATGGAAAATTTACGAGGCGTGTAATGAATTTTTGCTCATTTTTTTTTTAATCTATGTAATGTAATTCTGAATCTTACATAGATGGGTATTTGTAAACACAAATCAACATTCATATTTTGTATGTACATATATAAGACTACTTTGAATTATCTATGCCTTGATATGACTCACATACTACACTCGTAAGATATTTTGCTTCTTTTTGTAGAAGTAACTTCATTAGGTAGTAATTCAAATTGATTATGATCTAGGGCCACTCTCCTTACTTCAGTTTTTTGCGTATGAACATAACCCCATTTAGAGAAGAATTTGTAATCAAATATGTTATTATCAATTTTGGTAGTCACAAGATGCTAAATGATTCTCATATCACCACCCTCTTCCAAATTGTTATGAGCGGTTGTCTCCTTTTTTGAAGTAAATAGAAGGCAAAGAAAATTTTACCCATTCACTCGCTTTTAATATTACTCACAAATCGATGAATTTCTCAGATTTGTGACAATGTCACATCTCTGCAAATGTCGAGTCGTTAAAGCTCAAATTTCAAATCAATATTTCACAAGGGGAGAAATCAAATCAAGTCACAAATTATAAAGGCTCTTCATTATCTAAAATCATGTCTATATGACTTCTAAATAGTTCACTTATTGTCACCTAGATTGTTTGTAACATAATCAAGTGACAATATTGAATTAAACCAGAAGGAACACTTTTTATTTATTTATTACAATGATTGTTTAAGGGAAGTTATCAAATTAACGACTCGATTCCACACCTCTGTATTAAATATGTACATACATCTATATATATCTAATGGATATTAAACAAACAAAATAATTAAATGACACTCTGTATATACAATTTAATAGTCATCCAGGCATATAAGTACATGGATTCATACATCTCTTAATGAATGTAACTATATGTATTAACCCCAATTCACGAATCAACCTGAATGTTTGAGCTCCTTTTTCATTGATCCTATTTCCTGTCATTTCAAGCCGGAAATTAATATGAATGAGATTAATATTTTTTTTATTTTTTTTCAAAAATACTTCCTACCCGAAAAAAAAATAAAAAAAAATCAATGGACGGGAAAAGGGAAAATACTGAGGGACAACAAAACATAAGAACTGCTTTGATTCATAGGCACTAAGCACATTCATTCATTTATTTATGTATTCTATCATTTTTTTTTTCGTTCAGCATCATGATTCGTTGCCTTTGTGGTAATTATATATACCTCCTGAATGAATAGTTTTATTTTGTTCTCTTTTTCTGAAAGAGATGGATGAATGAGGTAGAAATGGTTCTTTATATATATATATATAGTGACTGTTTATCAAGATCTATGTAATCCACAGTTTCTCGTAAATATATTCATATATAATATATTGATATATGTTGTATAGAAACCAATACAAGATGATTGTAGAAGTTGCTACAACAAAACTAAGGTCCAGGGATTTAAATGTATGTATAGAACAACTTACAATGGTAAAGATAGTAAATAAAAGGATTCAAATTCAATTGCATATAGTCAATGGTGACATTTAACATATGTGTCAAGTCAACAAGAAATCAAGTTTATGTGTGAAATACTTTAAAAATGAGTGTGAACTGCACTCGTATTCTTAAAGACATTCTCTTTCGTTTGTATTAATAGGTTATTTCGATCAATTTATTAAATAATAATTTATAATAATTGTAACTGTATTACAGGGGGAAAAAACCCGGCCACAATCAAGAATAAAAAACATCTGGTAATTCTGATTATGTAGTTACTATTACTATAATTGATGGTGATCATGATAGCGGATTAGATTGATTCTTAATAGTTCTACAACAGATGATGAAATGGTTTTAGCCAACTGGAACTAAATAAATTTCTGGGCTATGAAAAAGATGGACGTTCTTTCAGAGGCCATATTGGCTCCTTGTACAGTCGTAACATTTATCCGATTGCTCTATTGGATAGACAACAATCTTTGGTTGTTTCTCGATTAAAAGTGAAATTTTAGCAAAAACCGTGCACGATATGTCTTAAAATTGACTCTGAAATATTTGGCCGTTATATTATTTATGAAGTAAAAAAACTTAAGAGTGGGTTTTTTTTCTTTTCAATATTTGAAAACAAACTTGCTTTCTTGTTGACTTGACACATATTATGTATAAAAATGGCTAATTATGACGTTTAACTTATTTGTTTGTTTACATTAACCAGGTAAATCTACGCCATCTTGCTGCAATGAATGTTTTGTAATTTTCCTCATTCCCTATTGGCTATTAGATTATAATGTCATAAGCGTTGTTTACTTAGTTGTTTGGGTATAATATTTTGGTTGTTTTGTTCATGCTCAAATTCCTTGGCAATAATAATAACATTATCCGGGCCTAGGGAATACGTGTGTGTATATTTAATGGCTTATAATATATCCATCAGTTACAACTTAAATAATACAAATTGATCATTTAGTCCAATGACCAATTATGTATGGAATGCTTTTGACACTTCAAAAAGTGTGATTTCAGAAGTTGAATACATGCCTTACTCTGGACAGCCAAAAAAATTCAAAAACATAGAATTGGAGACAATACTCCATAAAGATACAAGTCAAACGCAAGAGAATATTACAAAATCATTGGGAGTTTTAACGCAACAAGGCGTTTCCGTATGATTGAAATCCATATGTATAATTTACAATAAAAAAACCACAAAAAACGAACCGAATTAATTGATATTTTCCATATCATTTATTAATATCAATAATGTAAATTCCCATTCGTTAGGAATTATTCGTGTAGAAGGGATGAGCTTAAATATAATTTGCTGTTGGGCTTTTAGTAATTATATACATATACATATATATGTATATAATTAAATAGCAATGAATAAGTTTATATAATTTCCTACATTATTCAAGAGCACTTTAATAGATAAATGTACTGCGTATGGCCATTATAGGCTTATATTTCTCATGAAACTGTCGTTGAAAAATGTTTCTCACAACCAACAACAACAACAACATTTTTCTCCATTATCTCAAATCCCATCTCTACACATTTCCTCATTTATTTTTAAATGGTCTACATACGTACATACACAATAAAGCTTACAAGCATCTCTTACTGCCTATTTTGGCAATTTCTAAGCCTATATATATATATATGCTATTACAATTCCCTTGGGAAATGGACATGAGAATAGATAGCTCAATAAGGAAGTCCTTCTCAATATATATATATATATATAGCTAACTTGTCTTCAAAGATATGTACATACTCAAAAAGTTTAGCATAGAGTACTAACATCATAAAAAGTTATATATGTACATATATAAGAAGAAAATGTCACATTCAAGACTTGTTACAAGGGGAAAAAAAGATGATATATTATATAAATGCATTTGTCTGAGAGAAAAAAAAAAAAACAAAAAAAAACATCCTCTAACTCATATCAAGTAATATGATGATGACTGGCTCTAACCATCACAACATTGAATAACGTTATGAGAAATTATAATACTGAATACATAAGTATGTATGCTACAAATTTATTCTGGTCATATAGAGAATAAATTAATAAATTATTTTTCGATCTTAGTGGAGGGGATAAGAGAACATATAACATAGTACGTCTATGCTTGTGCTTATTTTTGTACGCATTTGGTAGCATATACATATTTAAGTATGAATAAGTACCTCATAATTAATTAATAACAAAGTAGATAAGAGAGGTTTTGAGATATTAACAAAATATTCCGAAAAAATATATGTATGTAATATATGTAGCCAAATAATCTATTTACATACATAATTTTTGGAGCATACCCATGTACTACAAATAGTCTTGATATGAATGGAGCTAATACTTTTTACATCAAATCATGGGCCAAAGATTTTATTATCATTATTACATTTATTTTGCTTTTAACGTTTCAATATCCGAGAATCGTTCTATATGGCCATAAATAACTACGTATTATATTATATTACTTAATGCTATCACTAAAAAAAAAAATCCCCACGTAATTTATAGTTCTAATGAAAATGCTTTATACATAGTATTATATTTATGTACCATAATTTTTTTAATGACTTTTCGTCCTATTATGGCATTATTAATTATGATTTGGGGATATTATTAATGCTAGCATAGAATTTATTGAGAGTGTAAATCTAAGGATCTATTAAAAATTAATTAATAAATACTTTTTAAAGGATTTTCATACAGGAACAGAGAATGAGTTTAATTCAAGGAAATTACGGATAATTTGTACTTGTGAATATATGTTCATAATGCAAAAAATAGCACTTTGAGCCTGAGTTGAGGGATCCGACTCCATAGTAGAGGGAATAATTATTAATTGTTCAATATTTGATTTTTAAAGTCCGCAAGGTAAGACGGGATTTCTTTTAAAGAACGACTGTCTGTTTTGTAGTATTTGTTTCTCTTTCACTTCGTCGACCTGAGACTCTATTTGGAATGGAGTGCATTCTTTGATTATAATCTTCCAAATAAATTTCCGGGATGGAAAGCTCCTTCTTTGGTACGTACTGAGAGCCAAGCTCTGTTCCCATGATGGTTGAATTTAATTCTTCATCTAGGACATGCTCGGTGAGATATCCATTTATATCTGTTTCGTTCATTAAACTACTATCTAAGTCCAGCTTCTCATTGTTAATGGTTGCTTCAAAGTTATTGAGAAAGGAAGGGAGGGCTTCATTGTCCTGTGGATACTTGGCTATCTCCTCTTCAATGCCTATCATGGATGGACTCACTGCGCTCTATAAGTAGATGAATGATACATGAATTCATTTATAATTATCCCGGGTTATAATATAATCAAAGCCTACTTGATAACTGTTGCTTTCGGATTTAGGAGCATATCTGGATGAAGCTTTGGACCTGGGTCGATTGGAGGAGGCATGAGAGCCAAACTCTGATCCAAAGAATGAAGTATTTGTATAACGGCACTTTAAGTACTGTCGTCTCTTAAAAAACATGAAGATAAAAAGTCCAGTCCATAGAACGAAAAGGATCCAGGATACTTGAAATGAAAATATGTGTGTAATTCATGGACAGTAGGTAAATGTAAAAATAGAGGATTTACCAGCAATAGACATTTCAAGTGTAGTGTTCCCTCGATAGGTATCGGAGCTTAAACTTCCACGATCCGTATACTCATCACTTCCATGATAAACGCCGTAGATTCTACATTGAATAAAGAGACATCATTAATTTTAAATAAAAAAAATGGACAGGACAAGTCATTTCTCACATCCTTTGAGAGGAATCCTGATTTCTTTTGATTTTCAAATGATTGATGGGATCCATTAAAACTCTACGACATGAAATTTGTTGTGTGTAGTAGTCGCCACCATAGTCATCTCTTAGTCCATTAGTATATTTCCGATAGCTCGACTCGTCTTCAAATCTCTCAACTTTATCCCTTTTATCCTGATAGCCGTACTGAGTAATGTCATAGCGCTTCTGAACAAAGAATCTAAAAGAGACAAACAGTACATAGATAATATAAGTCCCCATGATGACTTTGGGAAGGGCTTCTCGTACCTCACTTCACGAAGGAGATGCTGACACGTAGTGGCAAAACCAATTGTAATTACAGCCACAACCACTAGAATGAGTGCGTTCCCGACTAGATGAACTTTCATCTGATAAACACATAGAGTTGATATTTAATTCAAATTCATTAAGACAATTAATTATATGACTCACGAGATGTGAAAAAAACGTAACGACATTTTCTATAAAATCCTTGGAGCGTAAGTGACGAGCCTGTTTTTTTCGCTTTTTGAATTTGGACAACTGTGTAATAAAGCCAACCAAAAGGACTAGATTAATGATACCAACCACAAGGGCTACATAGCCGATGAGATGACACACTAAAGATATGTATGTACTTATATAATTAAGTATTCGAAGGATTAGGTATATGGATATTACCTGCGTTGGGGCCATACTCCATACGAGGTGTAATGAAGAGCCAGCACTCATCATTGGAATGCACATGAATCAGCATGGGAATGATAAGGAGCCAACTCAGGCAAAACATTAAAATGTATAGGCTTACATACACCTTCAGATCCGCCTCTAATTTTGTGGAAAATAACTTCATTTTAATATATTATGTATATTGTATATTTTTCTTAATTAGTGAATCACTCAAGTTTTTGGTGGTAATAGGTGTGCTGTTGTGTTTTGATATTTTGATTAGAGTACTTATATACCTGCCTCAAAATTTCCTTGTTTACAATTATAACTAAGGAGTTGTATTATACGGCCGTACTTTTATACCTGTCCCTGTATGACATGAGTAAAATAGCAGTATCTAGGCTATTGTCCTGTATGAGCGTAGTTTGTGCAAGCACTCACAAAGAAAAAATAGTTAAATACATAGACATACACATATGTTTTGTCAATGGAGAGAGACAAAATATATCTATGGCCTGCTCATTCAATTAATATTTTTTAAATTATACATGTAGCTAGGTGGAGTAATCATCTCGAAGGAAGATTGCATTGATTTGATAGCTAGCTTAAAGACCAAAGGATGAGGAGGCTTCTTCAATGAGAAGAGTCGTTGTAACATACTAATATAAAAAGTATTGAAAATGTTGATCAAAGTATGTAGAAATACTTGCTATGTTCTAATTGATCCTTTATTTGAATCCTTTCTAAATGTGACAAAGTTACAAGTCAAAAGAGTTGGGAAATAAAAAAACAACAACAAAAAACATAAGAATTTTATATGTAATATATTTGTAATTTAATGACTGACTCAAGAGTTTCTTTGTACAAGTTTTTAAATATATATATATATACGTAAAACTCTATCCAAATTTATTGCCCTTGTAATAAGAATTCATAGTATTATATATATTTCTTTGCTACACCCCATAATGATGTAAGTACAAAGAAAAGTTTTATTGTAATTAATAAAAATAATGATGTGTAATTATTCTTTTCTTAATGAGATATTGTTCTGTATTTCATTCATTTGTTTAAATCAGGATTCAATCGTTCTAATTACATTCATATGATTATACGTATGTATTCTAAATTCCCAGAAAACAACTATAGATTATTTTCACCTACTTTACAGATCTCAAAAATAAGACCTTAAAGGCACGTTGACCTTTTTTGTCTACTCACAACCTAGATTCTCAAAAGGGAAAGGAAAAATTAAGAAAAACAACAACTGGTAGCTACCCTTCTGTACTTTCCTTGTTGCCAACTTTTTAATATGTTGACAAAGTTATTATTTAAATATACTAGTCTTTGATAAATTCTACCAATATACAAATAGTCAATAATTGTATAATATTCAAAAACTCAAAAAAAAGGGCGTGCAATCCTTAATTTAATATATTTTGTGAGTTCATATCACGTAGAGTCAGCTGCTTTAAATCAAAAGAGTCAACAGATGAAAAACAGCTGAAGGGAGTATACATAGTGTTTTTGTTCATCCCAAAAAGCTCGTCCTAAGGAAGGCCATACTTAGAGTACTGGTTAAAGACACGATTGAAAAAGAACTGGGATGGGGAAATGACTAAAGGCCCTAAATATTTAAATTGAATTAGATATATATTTTAGTTTGTGGACATTCTCTTGTCAGCTGTCACGACTTCAACAAATTTCGATTGCTATTGCACAGATTCATCACTCTATGTTTTACTCTCTCCAAATTGGAGACACACTCCTCGTTGTTGCTACTTGAATAATGTCAGACTTTCAGAATAATGACGTCATATAAAAAGGCCATTCAATTTGGTCCTTTTTCAAGGTGGATTTTGAGATTGATGGTACAAATAATATTCCTTAATTTTGTCAGACCTATTATGAAATGACAACGCTAATTCACTCATTATTACTCCCATAACAATTTGACTGCGTTTGCCTCAAACAAAGATGTCCGACTTACAGAATGATGACGTCACTTGAAAATCCCCCCATAAAAGAGCAACAACTATTCTTTTCATCGTGTATTTTAAGATATGACAAAGGCATTTGTTTTCGTGTGTTTGAACCTAAGGACCAGGTTTGGAACTTTTAAGTTCATTTCAATTTAGAATTGATCTCTTCTCTGGTCCATCCAAGCCCCTTGGCAAATGAATCTCTTAATATAAAGAGACTCACACTTTTAATATTAGTAGGTAAAGAATTGATCTTTTTTATAGCTATTATTATAGGGGTATCGTTTTTATCTATATTTTATTGCTGCTAATAAAGACTTCCGTCCATGTTTACATTTACCTTACATTACATAGGATGAACGTGTATTTCTTTGCTCCATTCAATGCACCTATATATGTATATGTAAGTATATCCCCCATTGAAATTGTACAAACATTAGTATAAAAATACATTTTCTCGTCCTTTTATTTACATAAGTACATAGTACATACATTAAGCAAACTCCTTGTCCATTCACCCATTGAAGGAAATAAAAATATACAAATAAATAGGTTAAATCCGGCGGAAGGAACTTGGGGACGCAGCAGACATCTTTTCTCATTTTACTTAGAAAATGAATCAATCCTTGCTTTCATATTCACTATAAAATAAAAAAAACTCTCTCTTTGCGCTGATTATGTCATACAAAATAATTCATATCCATTGACCGTATTCATAGTTTGTTCATCAACCACAAGAGGTCGTTGTTGAGCTCCTGAAATTTTCTCTTCTTTTCTTTGTAAAAAAAAAAGCAACACACGTTTTTAGATGCAAGGCTGGATCGTGAAATCAATCATGAAGAAAAGTCTTACTAAAATAATCTACGTAAATATGTAATTACTTAATTAATCATCATCGAATCTTATCTTTGAATTGTCTTAATTACAATACTACTATGGCAAAAAATATCAAAAAAATATTTATTCAATCATAAAAACTCATTTCATTCACCTCAAACGTTGAATCAATAACTACATAATAATTACTCCTGAGTTTAGATATGCTATTAAAATTAAAAATCGGAGGATCGGTTGTTTTGAGTAATGGGCTATGTATCTCAAGATATAAATCAGGGATTTTCAAAATTTCAAAGGAAACCAGTCTGGAATATTCATTTAAACTTTTTGATTTAAAAAAAACATTTTTCTAAATTGTATTTGAGTCATGATCTTTCAGACATTTTAAGAAAACGATAATTTTTATTTTATCTGTTCACAAAAGGACGATACATATCTCAAACACCAATGAATATTTTGACGTGTAATTTGGTACAGATGTTAGGCACAGTAGTAACAACTTAATAACAAAAACATTCATCCCCATCCCAAAATATTAAATTCAAACTTCCCGGTATTTTTTTATCATAGTAGTAAATCAAATTATCTTCTTTAATCCCAACTATTATACCGTCTAACTTTTTTCAAATCTCAAAGGGAAAAATCATCATTAATCAATTATTATTATTAATGAATTAATATTAATTTTCATTATTATCAAATCCTTTCTAAATTTTGATCTATGACTGGATATATCATTTAACATCACACATATAGTACAAATGATCTGTATTGTATCTCTCTCAACCTGCACTTAAATAAATAAATAAAAAAACCGCAGCTGACAAAATAATTCAGTGTAGATTTTTATGTTTATGGAATATTACCTTGTATACTCGCAACCTCGACTCAAAAAGGGAAAGGAAAAATTTGGAAAAACAACTGGTAGCTACTCTTCTGTCTTTTCCTTGTTGCCGACTTTTTAATATTATGCAGAATTTATTATTCAGATATACTAGTCATTGATAAATTCTGCCAATATACAAATCAATTGTTGATACTTGTATATCAAAAATTCAAAAAAAGGGCGCGCAATTTAATATATTTTTTATATATCAAAATCATAAATAATAATAAAACCCTCTGTGAGTTCATAACACGTAGAGTCAGCTGCTTTAAATCAAAAGAGTCAAATGATGAAAATCAGCTGAATCGAGAATACAGTGTGTTTGTGATTATCCCAAAAAGCTCATCACGTATACGTCACATCATTATTATGATTGTATCTCGCAACCTTCTTATCCTAAAGAAAGAGAAAAAAGGAATATAACTCAATTGGTGGCTAGGTCAGTCTTTCCAACTGTAGAATTGTTTATGGAACAAAAATTTCTTATAAGAAGAGAGCAAAATACATGGTAATTTTTTTTATAATAATGGGATAAGACTCTGATGTTTTTTCATTTCTAAATAAGCAATTTCTCAAGAATATGTTTGATGAAAGTTGTAGTCTTTTACAAAACAACCATCAGATACCAATCTCTCTCAATTGGGTTTTTGCTTCATTTTATTTATATATAAAGATATAAACTACTGTTTCTTTATTTTTATCCCAACCCAATAAGAAAGATAAGAATTGGAGGGTCTATCTACCCTTTTATGATTGCTGAATCAACAAAGAATTTTACTTTCAAAAATAATCAAGCTAATGGCTATTACAGACAAAGCAGTTTAGTAAAAAGTTATGTAGAAAAGTTATTTATATAGACGTATTTAACATACATCAATTGATTGAATGGATACTACAGGCTTTCATCTCTACATACTTATATATCTATTTGTTTTTCTGAATATATATTGAATATTTAGATTTTAATATGAGTATTCTTCACATCAGCAATTTTTCTTCCCTTGGATATAAGTATGCTTAATTTGCATCTATTCTATGTAAATAAAATTTAAAAGAAACTTATTTTCGTCCCTTCCTATTCAATTCCCTTTGTCAATATTCATTTATATTTTTTTTTGCAGAGGCAACAAATTTATTTTCTACCTCTATTAAAAAGAAAATTTTGGCATAAATATGTACAAATGTATATGTAAAATATAAATAAAAATAAAAATCGCAAACTCATGAGAATCATCACTTTTCATATATTAAATTTACAATAAAATTGAACTACAGGGAGGGTTTTGCGATGAAGAATGAGTAAATACAAAGGGATTGTTGACAAGGAGATCCTTTTTTGCTCTGCAAAAAAGAATCAGAGCTAATATATCGGCAAGAACTTCTAATTCAAAAATCTAGATACAAATTCGTGAATGAATTGTGTATAAAAAGAAATGTTACTACGACGTTCGTGAAATGTTCAGTGAAAATATGCAATTAACCTTCTATGTAAAAAAATGGAAGGTGTAAATAATTTTTATAGAAATAAAATTTTTCAAAGGAAAGAAAAATAGAGCCAAGAGATGGCTTCTTTAATTTTATCAGATTCATGAAAAATAGATAAATTAGAAGCATACAAGTTACAATGTTTTTCCTAAAACACAATTTCACAGGCAAATATTGTTTTTTTTTTGTTTTTTTGCAAGGAGAAAAGGGAACTTCAAAAAACATTTTGGGTATGAATGTAGTGGGACATTCATACCCATATATCGGCCCCCATCATGAAGAAATAAACTAGACCTTACATTGCTACAAATATAAGTGAGTGGGGTCTTGGATCGACTAATATTGAAACTATGTGGAAAATGTTGAGCTTTTCGTAGTTTACAAGATTAAGAGAAAACAATGATTTCTGGCATATGATGATCAAGAGCATGTTTAAAAGGGATTAAGGACACTATTTTACAAACAGATTATTTATGGGATCTTCTGAATTAATTGGGGGTAGGGAATTAATATAGCTACTTCTGGCAACAGATGAGCAGATCATGGAAGTCAATTTTGAATAAAATACTTCAAACCATGAGCTACTATAAATCCTCTTAACTACAATCCAAGGCTAAATAGCTCGGAGGAATTCGTAAGGAGAGGAATAACTTCTGCAAGGCAATATCAATTGCACCAGGTTACAGGGATGGATAATTTCATTTTGTCATATAGAGCCAAAAGATTATTACCAGACGACCGTTTAAAAAACAATGTTCTTGAGCCATCAACGCCTTTCTACATAGCAATAGAAGCACTCTCCCATAGTGGGATGAGACTCACAATAAATGGTGCCACCGACGGAGGGCCGTCTATTATTGTGCAGAAAATATTGGACAGACTGGACCTTAAAGAAAATATAGATTAACTAGATTCTAAAATAATACTTAGGAGCAAGTTCAAAGATCTCCATTAAAAATGGCTAAGATACCGATTGGCCACCTCTTCTCTTTTTATTAACAAATCTAAGCAAATTGCTGGGTCAAGACTTTGCTACTTCTGTAATTATAACATTGAGACCTCGTTTCACTTGTTCTACTTCTGTCCTAAAGATATTTCCATCTTAAAAATGGGGGAAAATTTGGTTCAGGAGACCTGGAGCTAAGACCCTCGGATTGGCTAGTAGCAGCGTCTTCTTCTAACCAAAAATGCCTTAAAATTGAATTTATTATATTAAAATTAATTCAAAGGATAATAAAATCTTACATATCCCACCAGGGATCAAGTAATAGGTACTCGATACCAATGGATACCCTATAGGCCATTTCAGAATCTCTGACCAGTTGGGGGCTCGATTATACGGAGGGACAAAGGATTTATGCTTTGGGATGTTGCTAGAAGCATTCTGATTAATGTTTGTTATCCAGGCGCTGGATCTCGAAAAAGACTGTTTTTGTTTTTTTTATCTTTACTTTTGGCGAGGGACATACATTAGTGTGAGGCTGTGAATGGCAATTTTCCTGTAATTTTTATATAGGTATGTATTTTAGTTACTTAACTACAATTACCTTTATGTGCTCCTATCTGAAAATATAATTGAAATTGTTGACAATTTTTTTAAGGAGATCATATTTATATCTCCAAAGTGTTAAGAGGGTTTTTTCTGGCTGTTATATATATATATTATTTCCCATATAATTTATTTGTTCTTTTCATATATTTTTGTTATTCTTAAAGTTTGAAAATCAATTATTTTTTGATATTTCATTTAAAAAATGAAAAGATGTAGATTTAAAGAAAGTTGTAATACCTTGGTACAAAAGAAAAAGAAAAGAATGAGAGACTGAGTTAGTGAGTTAGTTAGTGAATAGATGTTCTGAAGGATTCAACTGACTACTTCACAATTAATCCATATTAACTCCAGACCATAGATCCAGTACATTCCACTTACCTGAAAATATGATCAGTAAACTTTTTTTTACAGATCTTCCCCTTATTCGTATTGTGTACACAGTTAATTGGTTGAAATCAAAATGTTCTTGTTTAGCAATATTAAGTGAAGAATAATTCCATAGTGGGGACAGAATTGATTAAAACTATATATTAACTGATTTTTGGGGGCTTTTCTCTCTCTCTTTCTTATAGGAGGAAAGGTTGGGAGGTAGAATAAAGATAAGGTCGGTTAGAGTAAAAATTTGCCAATCAAAAATAAGGAAATAAATAAATTATATACATTGGTTATTACAAAGAAATTGAATTAACTAATTGCACATCTTTTTTATTTCTATTTAAGTAAGAACAGATTAAGGGACTCGCTCCCTTTGGGAGCCCTTCATAAAATAAGTAACAAAAAGAAAATATAGGAATTGTAATCTGTTATCATTCAAGTGAACTAGATTTTAAATGTTATTTCTATTTCTGGAATGTTTCAAAAGGATGATAGCTCAGGGAAATTTATAAAAAAATGTAAATGTAAGGAGAGACGATAATTTTAGTCTGAAAACTAGACTGAGCAGCCATGTTACTTTGTGCTTTTTAAGTGATATAAAGAGATATTCAGTTGATGAAAGAGAACGCTAACTAAATAATTAATTAATATTTTTGATGTAGCGTGAACATCCAGGATATATATATATATACATATATTCAATGAAACTTACAGAAGGACTAGTGTACGCATAAATTTTGCACATCCTATTCATTTATAACTGTTTCCAACTAAACATACACAGCACCAAAAGTTGCTTCATATTTTAGATAAAACGTATATTTAGATGACTCAAACACATCTATTATTTCATTAGTCCATTTGTTTAAAGGCTATAATATAAATTAAAATATTCTTCTTCAAAGAAACGAAAAACAAAATAACGATCATCGGATATGACTTTTTTATTTGATACTACATATACGTCATAAATATACAAAAAAAAAAGGATAATAGTCCTATTTTAGGATTAAAATTGAGGTTTTTATGTAACTATAGGTCAAACCGTTTTATGTTTGAGTGTTTCTTTATTCATCATTTTGTTTCGATTTAGTCGTGAGTTGAAAAAAATCATTTATAATTGCATACAATAATATATATAATCAAAAGAAAGTAAAATCATTTGACAAATTGCATCATCAATACCTGAATTGACAACCATTATGAACATTTAATATCATGGCAAGATGGTATTGCTTAGATATAATAAGCAATCATGGAGATTTAACAGGAGCTGGTTCAAAGAGTATTTGATTAAAAAATCGCAGTCGGTTAGGGTAATGCCCCATTGTTGCTCTTCAGGAGAGTTTCTTTTTACTTAAAAAACTTGTCACCAGAATGATTTTATTTTAGACAAAACCTTTTATTATTCAGCTAGTGCCTAAGGTCGAGAGGAGCAATGAAATCAAATTATGAACAACTAAATCAAAGTTGTTCAGTTACATTTTTCCATATTTTGTTCAATTTTTTTTTTTTTTTTTCAATTCAGATGTTCAAAAATGATTGTACAGAGTGAGCAGACCTCATTTTCCATTCCAACTCAGAGACTGAATATAAGGGATTTTGCCGTTTTTGAAACTTAAACGCTGACCTGAGCCCTTTACACAGTAAATATAATTCGTTTTATTCTGAAGGGAAATGCTAAAACCCTATTAAACATCAATAAGCACTTTACTCCAACTTTCTACCATAAAATCATTAGAAAATAACTCAGATTTGTTGCCTTACTCACTCTCTCCCTCCCCCCTAAATACAAACAAACAAACAAATAGACCCCCTCATATATGTATTTGAAGCAAACCAAACATAAGAGAGATGAAAAAAATAAATAGGAAATATTAGCTTTATATATATATATATATATTTATATTTTCCAACTCTCAATGCATGGTCATTAAGCAATAATCCTCGTTAAGTGGTTCTCTTTTGTTTGATCCCCCATTTTCATGCTCTGTGCTGTTCTCCAAGTACATCTCAACTCTTATAACTTCTTATTTATGAAAAACTCAGAATATTTCTTTGAACAGAATATATATTTGTACCTTACATATTGATTTTGAATGATATTATACATAAGTAAATACTAATACTTAGAATAGTGGGAATGCTAAAAATACCTTCTCCCAATACTATCTTCCTTTCCTCCTTGTTAATACTATTGATGAAAGTTAGCATGAATTAAATATACTGTAGCTGGGAAGGAAATACCTACCCTATATACGTCAAAGTCGAAACAAAGAAATGGAATTATCTTTGTAATAAATAATAAAAAACCTGCCAAATTTCTGTCATCATTATTATGATTTTTAATACGTTATTTGTGGATAGATCATAATAATTTCATATATAATATCAAGTAACTACTCTATAAATATTTGTGTGTAGTTGAAAAGTTGAAATCCCTTCTCAAACATCCTAAAAGTCATAATAAAACCATATACATATTTTTATCAACTGACTCGGAAGAGGAAAATAAGTCATTTTTAAATTGTATTACTTTTGTAATAAGGGTGTTCATTTTCCATTATTTTTAGGATTTAGGATTATTAGCAGAGTAAAATATTATTTGCTCTAACTTCCTTATTTTTTGACTGATTTTTTTTTTAACAGTTGCAACATTTGACAAATTGCATTTAAATGTAATTTCTGCAGAAGAACAAACTACACACTGCGGTAGAGTCTACATATAAATAGAACTGCAACTATGCCCTTCTACTTGTTAAATAACTATTTAAATATTTTGCATATCATTTCGTGAATTTGCAAAGGCATTTGCTCACTCATTCTCTGAAGTACGTATATGTATAACACAAATTTATTGACTAAAATTATCATACAAAAATATTTATACAGAAATATGCATGCACTACATATATGTATATAAATTTAAAAACAACCCTTCAATGAGATTAATATCTTCTTTCTATATTTACAAATGTAAATCTCTACTAATATAATTAAATCTAAAAAAAGAAAAAAAAACAATTTCCCTTCTCTTCACGGATGTCTTCTTCCAAGATTCCCTGGACCAAAGTTTTGATAGATGAAGAGCACAAGGATAGCGATGGCTGTTGAGGCAATGAGAACTCCGGTAAAGAGCTTGTCCGGAGTGGATGTTTTATCTGGAAGAATGTATAGACTCGGAGTTTTCTTTAGAATTGAGTCGTTGAGTTTCTCCAAATCCTCGTCCACATACTCATGAGCTCCTGGATGGAGATAGCATGTGAGATCCTCGAGAGAAATGTCATCCTCATATTCATCTTTTGGAGATTTGGAGCAGGAGCAGAAATGAGGGATCAGGGAAGTGAAGAAATATGTGGCTCTTGTTCCTGAATGATATTTAGAGCAATGAATGATTAATTAATTATTATTATTTGTAATGCAGTAAATATAATTATTATTATTAATGGGTGTAGGGTCTTACTTAGTATGGACTCATCTGAGGCACTATTTATCATCGAATCCTCATCCGCATCCTCCTCCTCTGATGGACCACTATAATTGTTTTGTACAATGACGATATCCATTGATTCCACATTACTGAAGCGCACATTTCTGAAGTTGAATAATAAAATAGGTATAACACAAATTATTATTATTAAGGACTAGCCTTGAAATGGCCATCTGCGGCACACTGTTTTAGTATAAACTATTATTTATACATAACATATATTGTCCTACTATTCTTTCGTTTGTTTGACCAAGCATCAGAGTCAGTGATCTTAAATGAGCTCAGTGGAAGTCATTTGATCTCATCCAAGACCCTATATCAACCATTTACTGATGCGTTTGACTTAATAGACAACCTCAAGTTCGTCCTTCTAAGCCTTCTGATCTAATTTTGACCCCGAAATCAGCCTCCAGAGCCATTGAGCAACTATAAAGGCCGACTAGACTTAGCTTATGCTCTATTCTAGATAATATTATCCTTAATTATCTTGGCTGACTCTAATGCTCGGTCAAAGAAACAAAAGTACTTGCGCTATAATGTATGTATGGATGAAAAAATATTTTGAGCGATTTTTGTAGATAATTTTTATAAGTGAGAGAGCAAACATGTAAAATTCAGGCCTCACAACCTCTATTTTAATTAAAGCAGTTTAAGAAATTTCCACCATTACCCATTCTAATTGAATCTATATAAATTTTTTACATATTCAAAGATTTCGTGAGATAATAAATGCAAATTTAATTTCGTGAAAGTATATTTGTTGATTTCTTAGAGTATCCCAATAACAACATGAAAATTAAAACTTTGTATATTTATATATGAGCGTTGTTTATATATATTTACTTAAAACTTCTGTTTTGATTGTTGGTCCACTGAACTCGAATCAGTAGGGCCTTATTCCCTCCTCTCTCCTTATTTACTGAAGATTTTTAATGTTTTGAAAATCTGTAGTCTATGGGTGATACTATGACCTCTCCTGTGAAAGTCGAGCCAGATCCCCTCCTACTCGAATTAAATCTTTTTATACAGGTAATAAATGATTAATTAGTTCAAGTGCTTAGAAAAATGACGCTAATGGATAACTATCAAAGCACTTTTAAGTGAATAATTTCAGTTAAGGATCTGCTTTTCTTATATTTCAACGTGCCTTGAAACTTGACCACTCCTATTTGTTCACGAATTGTGGTTGAGAACCTAAAATGCCTGATGAGGAGCAAGATTTTAGACACAAAAAATGTGCAAAGTACAAATTATTTGAGTAATACAATTTAGTCCTGGATCGAGTAGCATATTGTTCGTCTTATGAGTCGTTAGAGAGCCAAGATACCATTGGGAATGAATACCGATTTTTTAATTTATTTTTTTTAATTGGGATATTACATGTTAATAGGCATTAAGTTTTCAAAGTATTTAACCATCTTGTATAAGATATATATATATATATATACAACAATACCTCAAATTATATGGTTAACTGATTTTTTTTGCAGATATTCCACAATGTTAAAATCGCGACTATTCCAAACAATCAGTCCTTTCAAAGATATATTTTACACTTTTTGTATGATAATTTTTATTAAAAGGCTCTTCAAATGAAGAAAAAATAAACTATAAAGGAACCCGGACTTAACAGAGAATTGCTGTATATCCATATATTAAAATGAAACAATATCAAAAGATATTTTTTCACTATTTTTGAGTTATTTTAATGATTTGAGACTCAACTGTCCATCAAATATTGAGAGATTTGAGCTCAATAAGAAGTGAATAAAATCCTACTTTTAAATGCTTTAATTAACATACTTTTTATTTATTTTTTGAAATCCTAAAAGTAATTATACATGTATATATTTCATTTTCTTATCAAAAATAAATCATTTCAAGGGATTTCTTTATTAATAGTATGTTCCATTTGCACAAAACTTATGTAATTGCAAAATTATGATAGTTTCTATATTTCTTAAATCCAGGTATTGATAATAATATAAACACAGCTAACCCTTCCGACACAGCCAATCCAATTTACAAGTGTCTTGATATACAAGTCTTTATTATGTTAGGTTTTTTGCCTAAAAATGATGAGCCAGGAATTGAACATAATTATTTATTTAAGTTACTGAACAGTATATGTAACTTCTTTATGTACATATAAAAAGTAATTATAAAAATTAATTAATTTCATAACTATTAGTAACTCTCAAATTATACTTTACTTTTGCAGCTCTTATACAAACCTTACTTCCGAACTAAAATATTTTCCAATTTACCCTGGGAGAATATGTATACAATATCTCATAAAATAAAAAAATACAAACAGATATGTTTCTATAAAAATTATGTAGACTACAATAGCAAATATCCATAATGCCTAGAATGGCTTGTATATATATACATTTAAAGATACTTAGATCGATCCTTAAGCTTTTTCTGATAACTCTTTAAAAGATAACTCAACGGAAAGAAAGAAATACATTTACGATTTTATGGCTCAATAAAAGAAATTGTTGCTTTAAAATATTAATATTTAGATTTTACTAATTAACCAAGGCTGTCGGAAGTAACAAGGCAGGGGGGTAATTTAATAGTTCATTGCAACATAATAAAAAGAAAGTTTTATACGCCCCTTTTTTTCTTTTATGTATGAAGAATACTTTTAAAAAACCTGTTGTGCCACCCAAATCAAAGTGCCTAAAGGCACTTGTTAAGTTGGAAATAATTTTTTGTCTACGAAGCAACTTCCTCCTCCGCAAGATGGCGTTTTTGAGATACATAAATTTATAGCCTATTGATATATTTAAACTTTTTTTTTTCCTTCGCAGAATATATTTTGTTTTAATTGAATCAATAAGGTGAGTTCAATGAGGTACGGTGTTTGTTTTAAAGTCATTCCTGACTCCAGCTTTTACCACAATAGTCAGTTGGTCAAATTTATAAATAGAAATGTATCCCGACTATCATCGAATTGAATGATTTTTGGTACATGGGCGCTTAATATTAAGGATATATTATGTATCAAATTTAGGTTTGTAAATATCAGCACATGGGTACAGCACTCCTTCAGCTATTAGCAATGTAACCAACTCCACTATAATTTTCAGACCTTTGAAGGTAGAGTATTGAAGAAAAAAATCCAAGCCATTTGACAGAGTAAGAAACACAAAAGTCAAGTCACAAAATGAAAAAAAAAAAATATTTTTGTTTATTATAAAAAAACAATTTAAAACAATGCAATATTTTTTATTTTTTTTTGATTGAGAATGCAGTCACTAGATCAGCTATGTAAGAAAAACTGCCAAACTCTTACAACCTTGAAAATAAAAAGTAAAATAATTTCCATATATAGTGTAGGATATATTTTAGTTTTCAAAAAAAGTTCTAATTATATTAGCTTGCCAAGAAAAGTAGAAAAGAAGCTTTACCTTTTAACTAAAGTTTGAGTTTGTTTGTTGTAGAGTTTTTTAAAGAGGAGGGGGGGGGGGCGTGTAAAAAAACGGAAATATGTATAGGAAATTGCTACATAATTTGACTAAAATCTATAATAATTTACTGTGCATAATGGGATTTTATTATGTAAAGTAAATTAATTTAGATTTTAATCAATTTATATAGCAACTTAATATAGATTTGCATTATTTACTCTTTTTGAAATTATGTTTGTTGTAAAAAAAATAATGACTATTATGTTTCATCGATCAAAAATGGGCTTCCAAAGTTGGACAATTTATTATTATTATTAAAATTTCATATTATTCTTTCATTATTATCTAAATACACTGAGATATAATGTTTATTATTTTATAACTTTTTTTCGATAAATAAATGTTCTTTAAAAACTATTTAATCTAATTTTCTGTCAAATTTATTTTTAGCAACATAAAGGAAAGAGCAACGAAGGATAAAAAATAAATTCACTCCGTAGAACCCACATTCTTCTTCAAATTTCATATTTTATTAATGCTGAATTTATTATTTCAAATAAAAGGAAAAAGAAGAGAAGGTTCTACGCGGTACATTTATTTATTCTGTATATCTCCTTCCTTTAAGTCACTATAAATACATTTTTGGAAGATTTTATTTCATTTTTTCGTTGATTTAACATGGAATTCTACTTATACGAATATAGATTCTGTCCAAGTTATAATTTGTACAAGTATTAAAAGGAAAAAAAAGGAGAGGAATAATTTTGAGTATACAGCGTGCAGTACTTTTTGTTGAGGATATAAAAAAAATGTAATTGAAATCCAATTACATGATTAATAAATAAAGCGTGTAATTTTTAATTTCTTATATTGATATATGGTATAAAATAAAGAAGCTCTAAAGGTTTGTTCACTCCAAACAATATGATACATATGTAAGTTTAATTAATTAAATAAAATGAAAGCTGCATTATTTATTTAAAAGTTGTCAACTAACTGGTGTTATAATTAAATGTGACGTTATGCAATTTGCAAATTGTAGAATTTGCTTCTATGCAACATATGTTTGTAAAAATATATAAAATATAGTTCTAAGATAATTAATTCCCGCATGAAAATTAGTTTGTTTAATATCTTATGTACATATTGACCTTAGAGCAGTTCCAAAATCAAAGGAACGCCTTTATTTGTAGATATTAGCCAGTGGACGTAAACATCTATACATAGCAATGTAAATCATATGCAATTCGGGCATGTAATAAAAAAGTGGAGTTGGCTCTTCAAACAGGTCTTTTTGTTTTCCGAAGCTGTTATCACTTTTTTTTTCCCTTTAGAAGGTAACATCAAATTTACCTCAACATAAGGTTTTATAAGAAAAGAACAGTCTGCAAAGATTATATCATGGTGAGGAACAAAGGAAAAATTAAAAAATGGATATCATTCATTGAGGAGAATGGAGTTAATGATATTTGTGAATATAATAATGAATCTGGAGTAACGTATTGTAATGTTTGTGGTTTGATGTTTTCATTTGTATACATACTTATATAAAGGAAAATAGCAGCTTGTAGCTCAGTAAAACGTCATGACAGCTCAAGCTGCTTCCCCCCTCGACAATCATTAAATTGTCAGGGTTGCCAAGTTGATTTTTTCTTTCTTTTTTTATTACAAGCCCGAATTGCATATGATTTACATTCCTATCTATACATCTTGGCTATACATATACGATGATCTTTTTTGTACACTCGCAACCTCGACTCACAAAAGGGAAAAGAAAAATTTTAAAAAAAGGCGCACACAATCATTCATTTAATATATTGTATTGTATGTGTCAAGTCAGCAAGAAAACAATAATTGTAACTGTATTATAGGAAAAAAAACATGGCCAGAATCAAGAATAAAAAACATCTGGTATGTATGACTATGTAGTTACTATTACTATGATTCATGGTGAGCATGATAGCGGATTAGATTGATTCTTAATAGTTCTACAACAGATGAACAGATGATTTTAGCCAACTGGAACTAAATAAATCTCTGGGGCTATGAAAAAGATGGACGTTCTTTCAGGGGCCATATCGGCTCCATGTGAAGTCGACACATTTATCCGATTGCTTTATTGGATCTATTGGATACAATAATCCTTGGTTTCTCAATATAAAGTGACATTTTAGCAAAAACCGTGTGCGTTAGGTCTTAAAATGACTCCGAAATATTTGGCCGTTTTATTATTTATGAAGTAAAAAAACTTAAAAGTGGGTTTTTTTCCTTTTCAATATTTGAAAACAAACTTACTTTATTGTTGACTTGATACATTTATCAAAATTATAAAGAATAATAATACCATTTTTGAGTTCATAACACGTAGAGTCAGTTCCTTTAAATCAGAAGAGTCAAAGTAGGAAAAAGAGCTGAAATGGAGAATGGAAACTCGTTGTGATATTAGAGGTATAAATACCCAATGTTAATGAATATAATGAAACCCTTTAATTATGTCTTAATTAAGCCTAAATTAAGGGAAAGTATTTTTCGTTCATGAAAGGTACTCAAAGTTTTATTCAGCAATTTTATTTTATTTTTACTTTGTACACGCCATCTTGCAATTGTGAATGTTTAGTGAGTTTACAATTGCCTCCTTGGCTAAAATTAGTTTATTACGGCATGAGAGTTGTTAAGTAGTAATTTATTTACAAAGACTCAATATTTGTATAGGATCCCCTGTACATAATGAATGTTAACTCTAATATTTGCAGTGGCTTTCGAAGGAACGATATAAATGACGAGCTTTTTGGGATAAACAAAAACACTATGACTTCTCCCTTCAGCTGTTTTGTTTTAAAGCAGCTGGCTCTACATGCTATGAACTCAAAAAGAGTGTTATCATTAGTATTTATGATTTTGATATATGTATATAAAATATATTAATTCAAGGATTGCGCGCCCTTTTTTTTTGAATTTTTCCTTTCCCTTTTGTGAGTCGAGGTTGCGAGTGGACGAAAAAGCTTGTCGTGAGGAGGAGTGGATTTTAATATCCACATTAATAACATACTATTTATACAAGTCATCGATTAAAAAACTTTGTACTTACTTGACTCCAGATGGCACCATCTTGTTTGGGGATGGTATGGACCTCTTTGTCTGTAATTATAAATACATCAATGTCTAAGGAGTTTATACGTCCTATTGCTGAGGAAATCAACAATAGGTACTTATGTATGTAAAAACATACATGCAAATATGAATAAATAAATAAATAAATATTTAGTATTTGACATTACCAAAAGTATATTTTCTTTTTTCTTTTGTGTAAGTATATATATATATATATTTGTTGTAATAAAACATGAATAGGAATTTACTAACTTAAATGTACTTGCACAATAAAAAAATACTATTTATTTACTCTCAATAGAAATGAATATTTGACGAGTTTCATATAACTTTTCTTAAGGAAAAATAAATAAATAAATAACTTTTAATGTATTTTTTTTAATATTTATCTGATGATATTTTGACAATCTTTCATTCTACATATTATAAAAAATAAACATATATTCACAATAAGAAATACATTCCAGGGTATTTTTGATTTTTTGATGACGAGGAAATAAGTAGTTGAGTTGTTGTTGTTGTTTTTTTAAATCAAATATTTTAAAAAAAATATTAACATAATATATTATTAATTGAATAACTATTTTTATTTTTAAAGTTTCTTTAAAAAGTTTCACGAAGAAGTAACAAAATGTACATACAAGTTTGGTATTTTTTAATTGGAAATATTTGTCAAAGGATCCTTTGCATAAGTTAGTTGAGTAAACATTGAATGGTTTTTATGGAGGAAAAAGAATCACAAAAAAAAATTATTTTTTTTTTGCCTGATTAGTAAATAACGAAAAAAGTTTCTCAACGGATCGTAATGCAACTTGAAATTTCTTATTTATGGCACTTTAAAAAAAACTTGTGAGTGGACAATTTGCTGAGGACAAAAATTTATTTATGAGTAGATATGTGCATAATTTAGTGCAATTTAAAATAATACTGTTAAGAACACTTTTTTATTTTATTTTTTAAGGAGAAATATAATATTTTTATTCTTTTATCGTTAAATTAATGAGTGCTCGTTTCTAGAGATATTTTTTCATTATATTATTAGAAGATAGTGAACAATCACGTAATCAAAAGTACATCCCCAAAATATTTTTCTACAAACTGTTTGCTCAGAAAAATTCCCAAAACCGTAACAAAGTGAAGCATACAATCAACTTGGACCTAAGGGGAGTTGAAACCTGTTTATGAAAGTTTGGAATTGCTATTATATATACAGGGGTATTCAACAGTTTTAAAGGTCTCAAAATTGGCTGCAATATTTTAGCACGCTTAATCCATTGATCTGGAAATTGATTGGCTGTAACTCAGTCCCAAATCAACCCGAAGAACAAAGGATATAATAAAATAGTGAACAAATAAGCTCATATCCAGTCATTATAGACCAATTGAGTAAGGCGAGAGGTAAGCACTTTACAATGAAGGAAATACGCATTCACAAATTGGTCGAAACCTAGGTAGCTCGATTAGCCTTAAGTACAATTGAATAAACATATACAATCCGGAAGATTTGTGAGACCGGTAGCTGTAATGATAACTATTTATCGAAACCATAGAAGATGGATGTCTAAAATGGCGTCATAAATCGAAATTTACCAGCTATCTATGGTATAAAACAGGAAGACTACATTACGAAAAATTTAAAGCCTCTTATTTTCCCTTGGCTTAAGGAGCATAAAGAAAAAAATAACTCATTTTCCAGCGAGATTGAGCTCCACTTCTTTATCTGAACAAAATACTTTCATTTTGGAAAAAATCAATATGCCCTCCTCCTTCGAGTTCAAATCTACACACCCTCAACTATTTTGCTATAGATTAATCTGCATTCAAAGGTTTAAGGTTCATTCCGAATTGAAGAAGCGGTTGTGGAACTTCCGATAAGATATGTACATCCGTACAGCATGCAACACATGCCGATCTTGCACACTAAATGTCTGATCACCCTTGAACCTTATAAATATCTTAAAAGTTGACTTTTTGAACTCAAAAGTAACAAAATCTGTTTATTTTGAGATAATGAAGAACATTTGGAAAGACTGAGGTAAAAGGGGAATTACTCACTTATTTTGGGGCTTTTTTAGTTCTTTATCTTCTTCTTAAAGGATTGGTTGATAATTTCTATGTGATATATAGACGCAAATTATTATCTTTCTTTTAAGATGTTTTATTTCTCTAATTATGTTATTTTCTCTTTAAGGTATTAAGAATGAGTATAGAAGCATAGCTTAGGTAATGAGTCATTTAACTGATTGCTATTTGATGTCTTTCCACTCAATATATGAATTTTATAACGATGTGAAAAGAAAATGTAATTTTTTTATGTTTTTTTCAAAAAAAAAATTTTTTTGAAATGAATCTGAATCTTTATGTAGATATATATATATATATATATACATGGTAGAGGTGTACAAAAAGCCATTTCATTTGCCAGATTCATTTTTAACATTTGGGCTTACTCCAAAGAAGTCGTTTCCTTCTCTGCTTTTGATCGTTCTTTAAAAATTGTGAAAGACTTTGAGGTGATAAACTATCTTAAGACTACAATACTTATATATATATGTATATAAACAAAACGTCACACTTATATAAGAAAGTAGTAAATTCAGAAGAGTCACATCTGGAATCTTATGTTTATATAACTTTCTTTTTTTAATTTATTTAAAATAGAATATTTGAAAGGGTAAATGAGCGTATTTCCCCATCTGAAGGCATCAAAAAAAAAAGCTTTTGATGGCAAGTAAAAAGTCAATTTGTGGGGATTCCATTGATTTGATGTAAGACTTTACCTTGTTTTTTTAAAGAATGTCAAAAGCAGCTACATATAAATTGCTTTATATATATATATATATATATATATACATCGTGATTAAGTAACAACTGAAGGAACCAAATGGAAATTTCTCCCGCCTAAAGCTTTCTACTACTAAGTAAAAGCATTCCAAAAAATAAGACATTTTGATAGAAAATGTTTTTTTTATTATTATTATTGTAGACAAATTCATGTTCTGAGTTGAAACTTCCAAATAGTTTTCGTCATTTTGTCATGGGCAATTAACTTTTGAGTTTATGCAAAAATAAAAGCCTACATTTAAGTTGATTTGTCTACTAAATCACTCTTTGTACTTCGTTAAAATGATTTCCGTTCTATATAACTTTTTTTTTACTTAATAAGCATAAACTTTCCACTTCATTGAGCAAATATATCATATCAATATAGTCTTAAAATTTGAAGTCGTTTGATTTATTCCCTCTAAGTAAAAATAACAAATCAAAATAATGACTGAAGGACTTAACTTTTTTATATGTAACTAATTATTTACTTGTCTTTTACTCTCAAAGTTACTGAAAAAAGAAACTTTTTAATTTTTATAGCAGTAGCAAAAATAGAATATTACAGCCCCCCCCCCCCAAAAAAAAAAAAAAAAATCAGTTTTTTATATATGAATAAGTTGTTAAAAATTTAACCTTTACTCAATTCTAAAAAAAAAAAAGTATCTTATGTCGTGTCTCAAGAAAATGAAAAATCCTCAAACTGCTTTATTATTTCATAAATAATTACAAACTTAATTACAATGAACAGAGACGTATTTTGGTCAGTTATGGTCTTTATATTCAGATTGATGGTAAATAACTATATAACTATTCAAGAATGTTGAATTTAGTTTCGTATTTTAATTTGATTTATGATACTTTATCATAATGACATTTCAAAATGAAAACTAACTATGTAGCCCTAATTGTGACTCGGCAACCTTTGAGTGAGCATTGAAATGTCTTCAAAGGATTAAACAAAATAATTCAATGATTAATAGTTTTGATATGTTTAAAAAAGAGTATTCCATATCGTTCAACAAATGGTCTTTATCATTAATAACACTGGTCAACAAATTTAAACTTTAAAAATCATAAGGGGTATAAGTGCAATAGAAGATATTTAGTTTTGCACGCTGATTTCAAAAATCTGTAAATTTACTTTTTCAAGAGTCCACGGTTTTCGAGAAATCGAATTCTACTTTTTGAGTTTTTTTTGGCTCATTTTCCAATTTCAACTTCAATTTAAGCCTAGAAGGATACTCATTTTGTGCATTAGAAAATAATGATCCGCTGGTGTATTTAATGCAAATTCCATTTCTAATCTTTGTTTTGACCTAAAGGGACTCATGGGGCGTAGGGTGCCGGAGTAGGCCCAAAATCGGTCAAATCCTTTGTACTTAAATAACTCCTTGAATATTACATGAAATGGATTAATAAGGATTGCAATCAAGAGTTGAGACCCACAGCTTTCAAACGAGATGTCAAGCGCCCGATAATAATCCTTAACCAAGGATAAGTCGTTCATCTAAATGTGTAGTTTTTTATCCAATTTCGAGCAAAAGTTCACCAGTAATTAATGACTCACGATAGAGCTACGTAAGTAGTAGCGCACAGAAGAATTAAGAAAACTAACTGAAATCCTTCTAGGCTTAAATTGAAGTTGAAGTAGGAAAATGGGCCAAAAAAACTCAAAAAGTAGAATTCGATTTCTCAAAAACCATCAGACTCTCGAAAAAAAAATTACAGATTTGAAATCAGCGCGCAAAGTTGAATAACTTTTATTATACTTATGCACTTTAGGTTTTTTGACTGTGGTTGTTGACCAGTCTAATGTTTATGTAGAGACTTCTTTGATTTTGTTCAAAACCAAGTTCAGAAAGAAAAAAAAAACTATAGAAGGATTCAGATAGATATAAAAGAAAATCTAAATACTCTACTCAACCCATTTTTATATAAAATTTATCTGGGAAGAGCCAGTGGTTGTTATGAACGTTTTCTATTGGAAAGTTTTCTTTTTCTGTTATTTTTTATTTTATTTTAAGAAGTAGTCTGCTTTCTAAACTCTCTAATAATAAGACACCAAGGAGAAATATGTATTGAAGCAAGTTTCTTGAATAAGTATAATTGCACGTTTTCACATTATGATATTATTATAAACAGAGATCCTCTCCTTTTGAATTAATGGTATATACGTATATATTATATACAAATAAATAAAGACCATTATGGATATTAGAATTCAAGATTCAAATCAGCTGTGCTATAAGTATATGTATGTCATTTTACATATGGTATATACATACATATATACATATATAGGTATATATGCAAATTTGAATGTAAAAATCTTCTCACATAAAAAGAAATCCCTTAAAACTGTTAAATTTTGTTACACATACATATGATTACCGTACGGAAATAAAGTTATATCACATATATCTAAAAATATCATTCACGGATTTAAATATTATAATAGGAACATAATAATAATAATAATAATATCTACATATAACTCTAAAAGTGGTGCTTTATTTATGGTTTTAAACAATAGCAGAAATAGCAGAAGGACCAATTGCCATCTATATACCTTTTCAAGCTCAATATGGGAGGAATAAGCAAGTTCAAAGTGGGAATAAATAATAAAAAATAATATTCAGGAAATTTGACATAATAATAAAATAAAAAATTGGATTGAGCATAGTAAGACTCTAAGGCCCAAGTCTGTAAATTTTGTGAATGTAAAACTCTTCTTCATTCAAAAAACATATTCAATCCTGGAGTGAACTGGAGCATATCCAAACACAAGATCTACTAGCCCTCCAATTACATACATCCTTTGCCTTTCTGAAGCATTCACTCCATTGCTGTATCCTTTCGTGAAACTTCCTCCTTTCACCTCAACTGAAACGAAGGCTCACGGGACCAATACATCACATAACAACATCATAAGCATTGGCCCCTTTAGGGGCTGCTGCAAATGTAGAGCATCTGCTTCTTCCACGTGGTGAACGATCCATTGATCTTGAAATATGGGGATTAAAGTTAGTCTCGTCCAAGATTGGTAAATTTTGAGACTGGCTTTCAACAAAATCTGGTCGTTCTTTCCCATATTGAACTTGAAAAGACATAGTTATCCACATTCGGGATAATGGAAGAAGATCAAGTCCATTTAAGCACTCTGTAAGGTCTTGACCCTCTGATTTTCTTGGCTACTCCTCAAGCCAAATAAGTATCGATCATACTTAAATTCATTTTTTTATAATTAATTTTGGTAGGCTCAATTTTGCAAATTTAAGAAAGGAGTTGAGTCAAACAAGAGTATTCTTTCTGTCACAGTCTACGCCTGTAGAACTGACATTGTAAAAACTGTGAATATTTATATTATTTGATATTTGAAAATGTTATTATTTTCTTGGCACTCTCTAAGTATATGGAACGATAATTTACAAATTTTCAAAGGAAATGAATACTTATTGATGTTTTTGTTTTTGTGCGTGTGTGTGTGTGTGTATATATTTTGGGTTTTTTTTTGTATTAATTAATGTCTTAGGCCTGCCTATAGTTTGAAAAGAAATTTTGATAGAGATATAATGTATGAAGCCCACAATATTTGTGAGCTAGAAACACATGGAACAAAGTCAATTTATCAAATCCTTTCTTGATTAGAATGTGAATACTTACAAATCAACAAGCATCATTTTTATGTTTGATGTTTGTAAACATTTGATTAGTTTGTTGTTGAATATAGTTAGGAAGAAGGAAAACTCAAAAGGGGGGAAATACAAGACAAGAAGATCTTAATTACGCACAATTCTATACATTTCTTTCAAGAATCTATCTATTCATATATATATATATATATATATATACTTAAAGGGCCCATAAATCAGTTGGCTGTTCTACATATATAATATTATTCCTATTTGATGGGCTATTATTTATACCAAAGTAGGGACGTTGACAGCTGAGTTTGGTTTTTTTAGATTTAATGTCTAGAAGTCTTCTAAGTAAAATGGAAGACACAAAGTGATCTTTATACTAAAGATACAAAAAAAGGTCACTTCAGATATTCAAATCTATGATCATCCAAAGAGTGAAAGAAAAAATGATTCAAAATATTCAGCTGTTGCTGTAGTTGTTCATCTGCACTCATATTCTTCAAACAATTCTCTTTCGTTTATATTCATAGTATATTTCGATTAATTTATTAAATAATGACTCCAATAATTGCAACTGTATTATAGGAAAAAAACCCGGCCACAATGAAGAATACAAAACATCTGGTATGTATGACTATGTAGTTACTATTACTATGATTCGTGGTGAGCATGATAGCCGATGTAGTTGATTCTTAATAGTTCTACAACAGTCAACTGCAACTATATAAATCTCTGGGTCTATGAAAAAGATGGAAGTTCTTTCAGGGATCATATCGGCTCCAGGTGCAGTCGTAACATTTATTTGATTGCTCCATTGGATAGAACACAACAATCCTTGCTTTCTTGATTAAAAGCGATATTTTAGTAAAAACCGAGCGCAATAGGTCTTAAAATGACTCTGAAATAGTTGGCCGTTATATTTATGAAGTAAAATAATTTAAAAGTGAATGTTCACCTTTTCAATATTTGAAAACAAACTTGCTTTCTTGTTGACTTGACACATATTTGGTATAATTAGGGACGGGACACCTTGTTGACACCAACTGCTTGTTGATTTAGGATGGAGAAAAATGTTTTACTGCTCTTGGGAAGAGAGTCTTTCCCGATTGAAATGATACTTGTGCGAGAAAAGTGTTTTAATTATGTGTATATCATAATTTTTTAAGACATTTTTACATCAAATAAGTTGTGTCCACTACAAGGAACTTTTATTGAATGAACATATATATATATATATATATATTTAACAAAAAAGAACAATTATACTAACCGTTTTCTTTACAAAAGTTCCATCCCCTCGTATAATTAATTTTGATATAGTGTGCCTACATTTATTTAGAAGGCAGATTTATTCCAATAATCTCATTGAGGATCTTGAAGTAGCAGCTACGAAGCCCTTAAGATGTATCAAATTTGAGTCAAAGATTAATTAAGGCAATAATGTATTTATATACTCGAGTAGGTACATTCATAAATATCCCTTCTCTATGTACGTGATACAAGTTTATAATTAACAACAAACTTTCAGTAGGCTTTTTGATGTGTTTTGTATTTCGTCATAAATACAAAAACAAATCAGTCATTGCAACTACTTTAATCGAAAGGTGTCAGTCCTTTTATGATTATTATTATTATTACTATTATAGGAAATGCTTATTAGATATAAACTTTCTCGATAGTTTCCCAGAAAATATAAATATATATATATATATATATATATAGCCAGTATAAAATGAGATCAAATATTGGTTTTGATGGTCAAAGATATATACATACTTGGTTGAGTAAACAAGGAATGGATTCTATTTATGGGTATTGTGTGTGTGTGTGGTTTTAAGTACGGTTGAGTATCCATTTTATAGATTAGTTTCTGAATGGTACTCACAGATTATTATCGGAAAATACATTTATATAAGGTTTAATCATTGAACGTAAGAAAAAAATTTGTGATTGAAAATAAGACCCCTGCATGATGATTCAAGATCAATCTACAAGGAAATAAAGGAAAGGAAAGTATGAGCTTGGAAACTGCTTGAATCTAGGTAGATACTATAAATGTAAATTTGTAATGATTTTGTAATATTTGTGAGTCAAAATGATGTTTTTTCTAGTTTTTTTAAAACAAAAAAGTTCAAAAATACACTTAAAATGTAATATTCACATCATGAGACATTGACAAGTGTCAAATGATTTGGATTTAAATAGCTTATTTGATCACTCATGACTAATTTTGTCAAAGGATTTGTTAAGAGATTGCTTTACGACTCCATTTATGGTATATTTGATTTTGATTTGAACATTGCAAATGTTCACACAAATTGCTATGAGGTAAATTTTTGATCAAAATAAATAATTACGAATATTTATTTCTTTAGTTTGAATATTCGGCTGATTCTTCCTTCATCTCCAAAATAGTTTACTGTATAAATACTTATTAATTTTCTTTCTGCTTTATTTATAGAAGGCTATTGTCATCTTTGTTATTTATAAGAAAAAGCATCCATGCTTAATGTAACATTAAAGAGGCTTGGAATATTTTCTTTGATTGCTTTGACAAAGATTAATATTAATATACATAATGATGTGATATTAAAAATATGGAAGAGGTTCTCATTATTTGGGATGAGTCAAATTGAATGTGATTTGTACATTATAGGAACTACAAATGAGTTCGGTTTGTTTTCAAAAGATGGCTCTGACTCTTATAAATGTTTCATTATGATAGATGATTTCGGTGGTTAAAGAGAGTTTAAATACTTAGTAATAATATTAAGCGCATAGCGCTATGAGTTTCAAACAAAAAACACTATTTTTTTTTTTTTTTTTTTTTTTTTATGTCAAATTGTGTGGTAAGGAAGCAACAATTGCAGGAGGTTTCTGCTTTAACCCTCGTATTATCCTCAAATATTACTAACACATTTTACCCTTGGGGTCAATTTGACCCCAGGTATATTTGCTCCAGAAAATGATTTACAGAAAATTGTTGACCAAGTTTTTGTGTCAGGCACTTTGTTTATTTGTTGAATACATAAATAACCCCTTGATAATGAAACCTATCAGTGAGCTTACCTGCCCTCTAGCGTCACCATCAGGCAAAACTTTTAAATTAGAATTAATTTATCTTGAAAATATTACTAACACATTTTACCCTTGAGGTCAATTTGACCCCAGGTATATTTGCCTCCAGAGAATGATTTACAGAAAATTGTTTCCCCCCATTATGTATCAACTCAAAAGTATCAACTCTGCACCTGCAGGTGTGGGAATGTTAGGTCACACACACACAGACAGACAATTTTTACACGGCTAAAACAACTTGGGGTCAAATTGACCCCAGAGGAACACCGATGCGTGGAATATGCGTTCAGCACATTGAAAAAATATTATCATGATAATTTTACTCTTAATCAGTTGTCCCCGTCAAATTAGGAAAAGTCATGAAATATGGAGCACAAAAAAAAAAGCCAACTATTATTTTTTGAATGATATACATTGATTGGGGTCAAATTGACCCCAAGGATAATAGGAGGGTTAATTGAAAGAAAAGTGCAACTGATTCAAATCGAATGCTCCAAATAATAAATTATATAAAAATGCTTTTGATGTTTTAAGAATGATGATTTCAGCGTTGACGCCAAATAAATTCGAAGATTTTAAGCAAAAAAAACTCACAAAAAACGAACCGAACTAATTTGTACACCTAATAACTTAGGGCGAATTCGCACATCTGATGGCCGTGAACAGAACTCGACACTTACTCAAATATAGATATAAAATCTGCCAATCTCAAGAAATGTGATGTTTCAATTATTTTTTAATCAGTCATTTTAAGGGTTTAATTTTTTTTTTTAATTATTTAAAGGACTAATATAATTAATTATTGACTCGATTTTCTTCTTTTTATGGGGTAAAAGGAATTCATTCGATACATAGATTAGATATCCCTTATTTTTATACTTTTTTAAAAGTATGCAGGTAGATAAAATGATCTGTAGCCCCTAGTTTATTATTACCAGTACATATATATTTATTTGATTAAAAATGGGTAAAAAGTACAAAAAAAAACAAATAAAAAATTTTAAATTTTTTATTGTTTTGTACACTTAAAGAAGAACTTACTTCGATGGATCCCGTGTTGCTGGTTTCATCAACATATTCAACTGTTGTGGTCTTGACCTCCAAATGCGACATTCTCCATTACTCAAGCCTCATCCTGGGCACTCTTTTCTGATGTTGTTCTTGTGGGGTTTGTTTTTCAATTTTCCTTCAAGTCTTCTAATTATTTTGAAGGGCTGTTTTTTTTAAAAAATAAAGAAAATAAAATGTACTTAGATTATATTAATTAATTTTTTATTTCTTTTTTTTTCTGTAAAAATAGTTTCCTACGTTCTAAAAAATGGCATTTACAATAATGGGAACAATTAATTTCATCTGATATCATAGTTTGTAGGGGGGATTTTTTTTTAATTATAGGGAGATGCATAAGAAGAGGAGAAACCGACAAAAAAATTTTAAAAAATAAAACAATTTGATTAAATTAGACTGTCCATTATTACTCGAGTGAGGCATAAGTAATATATGTGCATATCAGTGCCAGTAGTTTGATATCTCATATGTATGTACAACAGGGCTTTATTTGATATCTTGTACATATGTGTCAAGTCAGCAAAAAACCAATTTTATCTGAAATATTTCAAAAATGAGTGTGAACTGTTATCAGTTTTTTTGAAGACATTCTCTTTCTCGTTTGTATTAATAGTATATTTCAATTAATGTATTAAATAATGACTCCAATAATTGCAACTGTATTATAGGAAAAAAACCCGGCCACAATGAAGAATACAAAACATCTGGTATGTATGACTATGTAGTTACTATTACTATGATTCGTGGTGAGCATGATAGCCGATGTAGTTGATTCTTAATAGTTCTACAAGAAATGAACAGATGGTTTTAGCCAACTGCAACTAAATATATCTCTGGGGCTTTGAAAAAGATGGGACCATATCGGCTCCAGGTGCAGTCGTAACATTTATTCAATTGCTCTATTGGATAGACAACATTCCTTGCTTTTTTGATTAAAAATGATATTTTAGCAAAAACCCTGCGCGATAGGTCTTAAAATGACTCCGAAATATTTGGCCGTTATACTATTTATGAAGTAAAAAACTTGAAAGTGGATTTTCTCCTTTTCAATATTTGAAAGTAATCTTGCTTTATTGTTGAGTTGACACATATATTATGTATGAGTGAAATACAGCTGTATAAATATGCTATATTAGTTCATATTTAAACTTTTCATTTTACAATATGTTTTGAGTGATTGTTGGAAAGTTTCTTGGCTCTAACATCTTCAAAAATGACATTTTAAGTCAATTCATTTTTTTCAAAAATCTAAAAAAAAATTCCATGGGTTATATTTTTACTCTCTTGACAGTAGATTTTTGGAAGCAGTAGGGAGTTAAAGGAAAATATTTTTGAGTGAATGTTTCAATATTCATATTTTCAATGTATATAACGATTGGAATTTTGGTATAAGCTGTAACTTATACGTACAGTCAAACCTGTATTAAGCGGCCATGCAAGGAGGAACTGGAAAAGCGACCGCATAGCACAGGTAACCACTTAATCCAAATGTGCTTGTTTTTAACTTTGACGTGGTAAGTAGGACATCAAAGAGTGCGTGAACTGCAAAATATACTGATTCAAATAATGTACATGTAGGTACTTATAATTTTCTTATAAAATATAACCATAAATAGAATTAAATTAACTTTAATTATAAGTGTATGATACATTCATACATACATTTAACAAAATGAAAAATTACTTTCAGCAACACTCCTTGAAAAATTCTGAAAATTCTGTTAGTTCAAACTTATTAGCCAAGTAAATATCTATGTGTCATCTGTGATTCTAATTAAATTATTTAGGAAACTAATTTTTCTACCATCGATTACAAACTCTTTAAATTTTAATAATGCATCGTTTTCTTTGTTGAAATTATCATATTCATTATCAGAAATATGTATTCAAATTGTACACCCTCATATTTCTATAAAAATATGAATATTAAGTACTCATCAGACCATTTCCGAGTGACCGGGATTAGAATTCATTACCTGAAATTATTAATTTATCTATTTCAATTGACCAGATTCTGATGTTTTGTATTTAACAATCAGTAAACGCTAAAAAAAAAATTCACCGTTGAAGCAGGTTCATCTCAGTATTGGTATGCATTATTTTGGGTGACTGGTGACCGGGGATTGCAGGGGCTGGCTTAATAGAGTGCATTTTTGTTATAAATTTCCTGCGTCGGATCTGCTTATAACCGCATATGACCGCCTAAAGCAAATGACCGTTAGACCAAGTTTGACTGTATATGCCTATGTAAGTAAATTACCCTGAATCACCCTGGAATTGTCTAGTGCGTCATTTAGCACTTATTAAGCAAATATTGTCATAGGAAAAGTCTACTTTATTTACCCACAAATACATGTATATACATATATTGAACATTTGATTGAATCGCAATCTTCAAACTATTCTCATTACAAAAACTCTAACCTTTTAAATGAACACACTTTCTCTAATTAAGTTACAATTTATTTATAGAATAAAATAAATATTTAAACTCAATAACAATAATAATAACTATTATTATCTGGCTTCTTCTCATTCCTTCAATTTGATGACCTCTGTCTTTTTTTTTTTTTTTTCCATGATTAATCAGATAAAAATAAAATAAAAAATATCTTCAAACTATCAAAACTGCTCACACAAACAACTTTTTAATATTTGAATATGTGTTATATTTCCTTGAGAATAAAAGGAATTAATTTTATTTTAATAATAGTGCTTTTAGCAAGAAATATTTATATTTAATATACATATACCTAGAATTCATTTGCAGCATCCGTATTTTTTTGTAGATATTAAATAGATAGCAAACTCAACAAAGTAAATGGTATTCAATGCATCTCTATGACTACATTCATAAGTAGTGCATATGTACATACTTCAACCATCATTCATTCAACCCTTCTACCCAACAACAATGGTTTCAAACTTCATTTTGTTTATTTAAGCAGAACTTGAGTTTTAATGACTACAAACATACGTACATATATTATTTGTATTTCTCTTATAGTTGAGCATCATATTCAATCGCCATATTTGTAGTAGTCACAATTAAATTGTACATATTTTTCTTTATTTGCTTTTTTATCTATATAATTAAACCTTTTTAAGAAAAGTCAAGCTTTTTAATGAGGTATGCATTTCAAGTCTCTTGCTTTAGAATATCCATTTATTATATGTATACTTTAATAAATAGATACCCTTCATTGATTCATTTGAAATAAGGGATACGGCATCTTCTTGTCCTGACATACTTGATTAACTAAATGAAATATAATACCCTTATACATATGTAGAATGGTACATATTAAACAGGCATTCATTTATAAATAATATATATGTTAGCATCAAGGAGGAAAGAAAAACAAGATTTATTATAGACTCAGTAAATCAATGATCGATCTTGACATTAACTAAAGATTTAACTGATTTTCTTTGTTTCAATATATATATATATTTATATATATAATTAGAATAAATAGTACTTTGTAAGCAAAGGGACGACATCACTTGGTTTGAAGGATAGTGAGTCCCCTCCCCCACTCCCCCCCCTCTCTCTCTCTCCAAGGGGATTTATTTTTCATTATACTTGAGTCTAAAGGGACGGATTATTTATGGATTCGAAAAGCTGAGGGGTTTAATCAATTTAAAATAATGGTTAATATATCTACTCAATAATAAGTCCATTATTTTGACATGAAGTTAAAGGCTTCATTGTATCCAGGCTTAGTCAAGTTGTTGTTCCAAATGTTTTTTTTTAGCTCATAGGCAATTAAAACAGTGCTTACATGAGGTCCAACTTCACGATATCCATTATTTTATGAACATTTTCAACAAATCAATAATGGATTTTGTTATTACTACACCTAATATTTAAAGGGGGAAAAAATGGGTTTTTTTTTTATCAAGACACATAGTACATTGACTGTGTTTCTCAGATATCTATTCGCACAACAGACAGCCCTGTACACGATCCGTTTAGGAAAAGCATAATCATTTATTTATTTATTTTTAAATTAACATATTATTATGAACTTCAAACCTCAAGAGTTTTTTTGTTTTTAAACTCTTAATAAAGGAGTTCATTGGGAGTTTTGTGGGAGGAGGGAAAATGCCAGAAATCATTTTTCATTCCCAGAATATATATTTGGTTTGTGGCAAAGAAACTTGAATAATTCTACATTAACCATGGTTTTCGAACCATATTTATATATATATATCTAAATGACTTTGAGAGAGACTGCATAGTATATGTACTTATGTAGAATAAGTGTCTGAGAGGATTTGTCTCTTTGAAAATCATTTGATTTTTTGCATATGGATAGAAAACTAAAGGAAGTTAAGAGGGGGGGGGGGGGGAGAGGGAAGAGATTTGAGCTTATTTCAAAATAGGAGCAAGTTTCAGAGCATTTTTATCAATGTATTGTCTCATTAATAAATTAGAAAAAGGATCATATTGTTGACTACAATTGATACTTTTTGAACGTCTTCTTCATATACATATGTACCAAAACATTTTGATTACTTATTTTGATTGCACAAAAAAAAAAAAAATTGACCCTACAAAATGAGGCATTCTAAATGTAATATGTATATATATATATATATATATATATATATTCCATTGAAAATAAATAGGTAAATTTGTACAATGTGTAAAAACAAGAGGCAATAGACTATAAATAAAGTCTTTTGAACAATTATTATTTTTTTATTTTTTTTTTTAATAAAAAAGGTTGTCAGGGAGAAGTTTTATTATTGTGTTTGATACGCATATTTGTATGTGTATTAAAATATTTCATAATCTTTTCCCTCACATTTATATATATATATATATTAAACAGCTGTTTTGACAAACGACGATTCACTTATATGTATATTAATATAAGTCTGTTTAGAAATGGGTTCAAATATTAATTTTTTTTCTACATAGAAGCCATGAGCAAATATCTAACAAAATGAAACATATAAAATAATACAGAGCTTCAAGTCAATAATTTGTCCCAAAATGAGATTCCCCCCCCCCTCACATATTAGTTACTATGACATACAAACTACTTTTATAAATGACGAAAATATTCAATGTCTCCCTCATTTGAAGAATATAAAAAAATAAATTATTACAAAATATAAATATACATTAAGTCATGAATTTCTTGTTTTTGAAAACTTTCATTAAAAAAAAAAAAAAAAAACATTTACAAATTTTAGGCACCTTCACTCTGAGTCCACGATGACCTTAGATATATAATATTTGGAACGGACTCCTAGACAACCATGATTTGTTGTTACATGGACTGAAGGAATGTAAAATGTACATAAATAAATATTTTTAAATACCTCAAAGTTTTAATTGTGACTTCTTACCTCTCTTGTTTTCTTTGGGAATTTAGGAAGGAGGAAGGAGTTTTGTTGACTGCACCAGTTTTGATTAATTTGTAGCCTTGATTACTGCCTTTATTTACTTTATTCTACGTTGGTCTAACTAGACCTTATATGTATATACACCCAGGTCTGTATGGGTAGTGGATATTATTTGCATCTTTAAATAACTCACACGATGTGACCATCATCTACTCTATGTACATTAAACACATGATCAAGTTGATGATGACTCCTTCTACGACCCCTCTGTACTACTCTCTTACCAACTGATTCTCAAAGTAAATATGTGTGTATGTATGTATGTGTTTTGATACGAAACAAAACTCTCTCTATTTCTTTCTCTTCCCCTCTCCACGACTTGCACGTTGGCTTATGGTATTTTTTTTTTTTGTTAAATGAAATTTCTATCTTTTCTCTCCATAGATGGTAAAATGTGTATTTGTTTACTAAGCCTTTATGACAAATATATATATATATATAAGGAACTCGTCAAATCCATTCATTAAGAGACACATTAAACCTTCTGTGTAACTAACACACACCACTCTAACCCGTTCCATCAACATCAAGGGATCTTTTTGTAACAAGAACAAAATGAAACAAACTCATTATTGTTACTATTATTATCAACGACTGTCATGCATTTGTTATGTTGTTAAGTCAACACATATTATGTACATATTAAAATACTCTGCGTCTCCTACTCCCTGTAAGCGTTATTTAATATTCAAGACGTGGACTTTCATTTTCTTTTAATAGGAATTTATTATTTTTACTGCAACCAGCGGAAAGGGCTTATGTTTAGTATGAGTCAGAAACGGCAAAAAATACAAACTATTCACGAAATTACTGAAGGAGAATTCAAGTGAGCTAGACGACCATACACATATTATGCCAAGTGATCATTTGAGTCTTCTCTGGGTATACAACACATAGGATAGGAGAGAGTGAACAGAGAGGAAATAAAAACAGAAGGCCTGGAAATTAAATAGTTAAGGTTTAGTATATGTTTTCCAGACATTTATTCATCAAAGGAGAACAATATTCCTCTGATATCAATGGCTTAATTTTGTACCTTTGTATTCCATGGAGGAGTCACGGCTTTTTTAAGATAAATATGCTGTTTTGTCTCTGGTCCCTATGAACATACATATATAAGCTTGCAAATTTGGTACCTTTGCCGCAAACTATTTATAAATTCATCAAAGGATCCAATCAACTTTCTGCCATTTCATTGTGGAACGTCTACAAAAGAGCTAGGCATGAGGATATTCGAAGAAAAAAAAAAATACTTGGTAAATTTTCGATCATCAACGTGAGACCCAATTTCTGAAAAATAATCGAATGCTCTTTCATTTTGATTTGTTGTTCTTCAGTGCATAAGTATTATAATTTGCTGGCATAATTCAAGCAGACAACAGTTGGCTTTTTATATCTCCTTCTCTTTAAATTATTTATTTTTGTATCCTGACAATCACTGCAAATTAAGGTATGAGACATCCTTGCTTCAATTCCATAATTATTATCATGACTTAAATTGAGACTTCATTCATCATTTATTTTACATATTGTCATAGAATTAAAAAAAAAAACTTGGATATAATACTAAACATATATGAACATGGCCAGTCCATCTATTATTAAAATAAAACGGTTTTGTCTTCTATGCAACAATGAATCAACAATTTAAAACGAGGAAGGGACAGTTTCAAGAGATGTTTCAAAATGTTGGCGGATGGGTTACTATATTAAGAATATCGGTTGTTGATTTATTTTCTACCCAAACAATTGCTCGATCGACCTACAAAAAAAATCATATCGGTAAAGGCTTAGTACTCTATTGGAATACAACTTTGTGATGATTAGCATATGAGACTCTGTAGTTTGACGTCATAAAAAAATAAGAAGAAAAGGAATTTAGCAATTCTTATTTCATAAACAAGATTGAACCTCTACATATAGGTTTCTCCACCAATGTTCTAGTCAAAAAATTAACATCTCTATTGTCCACGATTTATACTAAAAGGCTATCCTTTTTTTTAAAAAAAAAGATATTTTTAGTCATGGGATTTTCAATTCATATTCAAGTCCTCGAATCTGTTATTGGTAAGGTCATCAAAATGTCGTTCCAGTAATTATTTAAGTATTCTGTAGCGTCAGCCATTAAAATGAGTCCCACAACACCGTATATTGAAATCGATAGTTAAGACAATTTTGAAAGTCACTATGTAGTTTTGAGGATAAATAACGACTCCTATGAGAACTGTGGCACTTCCTACATTTAGATCATAGAAAAACAAACAAATAGGGAGCTTAAAGTCAAAGAGGCTTTCATTAGCAGCTGAGTACAATTGGTATGAACATGAATAGATCTAAAATCTTGTGTCTAAGTCATTAATTCAGCTGGGGAAAGGGGTAATAAATAGATTACGTCACTCACTTGATCATTTAGGGTTGCATGGATGTAATTAACAATTTTAATACAAAGTTTTTGAAAAAATTTCTTCTTTTTCCTGACAAAAACCCAGACAACTGTTGAGTAAAGGCCTTAAATATAAATTACAGTAACTAAACAGCATTCAAAAAAATGTGCCGTCAAACATTGAGTATCCCAACGTAAATATATATATATATATATATATATTAGCACTAAACATTAAAATTACAATGGTTAAAAAGATTTGATACATCAAATAAAGATACATTGAATGTCAAGATAAGTATTTTTTTTTATTTTTTTTGATAAAAACCTTCATGAAGTAACTTAAACCTCTTTAAAAAAACGATAAATTTATTTTTATGAACACATTAAAAAATTGTTTTGAAATGAGATAAAAAATATATATTAAAAAAAGATATTTTAAAAGAAATAATGAAGAAAAGTATCAGGAACTTCTTTTTTTTTTAATCGTTTCCACAATGACACATCTGTATGTGAACGAAATATAATAAACAATACTTTTCAGCTTGTAAATGATAGCTTTTATTCCCATCTTTGATAAATAAAAAAAACTCGTGTACATAGGCCACACTTTCTTCGCGAGATCACATTTAAATTCATCAGAGATGAATCTCTCTACCTCAAATAGCATAGAAGCTACATACAAGAGAAGAATGCTGACGCACTGGAAGGAGACCAAAAAGAAGTAGCGCGTCTAACTACTCAGTCTCCCTCATAATAAGGTTTTACGGGTAGGAATAAGAAGTCTTAAGGCTTATATTGCCTTGAAATTCATCGAAAATACCTCTATTAACATTGGGGATCTGTGAGAAGTACTATGATCGCGTCAGGAGTGAGACATGCTGCACTGTCTAGAAGGAAAAGCTTCTGAATCATTCTGGGACTCTGATTCAACTATAATTAAATTATTTCCATCGACCCGATAACTTGAGTTTTTAACTTTTATTACAAAGCAATTTAGAAAGCTCATATAGTAGAAGAGGAAGGCAGATATTTATTTGATGTTATTTCATGTTATTTTTAGCTTTTATTTAATTAATTGTGTATTTTATAGGGTTTTTTTTTTAAATCAATTGTGAGGTCCTTAGTTGGAAAAAATAACTTCATTTATATTTTTTTTAAGACGTAATTTTATTGTATGTATCATTTACGATAAATAAAGACCTCATTTGTAAAAGAAAGGGGCTAACTAGAGGGGGGAAAAGCAATGTAGGAGGCTTAATATTTATATACATAGCATTATGATAATTCTCTTCACTCCATGTCTAATCCATTTTTCCGCCCTCGTGGTCAGTAGATTTCTATAAAAGATATTGGGATGGATATACATATTTAGATACAATTGGAACTTTTAGTTTAACACATCCTTTTTCTATTATTTTTGTTAGTGAGCTCTTGAGTTTGAGTATACTGAATTTTTTTCTAAGAACATTGGCACTTACTCCTAAGCAAAAGGGGATGGAACGTGAAACTAATTGATGGACTTAGCTTATACTATATTCGTACCATTCCCGAAGTGAAGAAATGGAATGGGTAACATTCCTAAAGAAATGATTCACCACAGCCAATTTGTGGGCTATAATTAAGTTGTTCATTTTACACAAGGAGGGGAAATAGAATAATTTCAAGACAAATAAAAAGTTCCTATGATTTTGACCTATCAATCCAATAAATGTCTTCTTTTCAATATACCTAAATGAGTTATGTTACAAAGCTATACTTCTTTGTAACGAGTAAAAGACTGCCTAAAGACACAGCTGCCACTGTTATATAGGAGGGTTATTTTAACCAATTCCATAGTGACACAGTTGATCTTAGTCATCAAGTTTTTGTTCCAATTAATTGCTATTCTATAGTACAAGATACATCTTCGTTTATCAACCCATTTAAAGGGAACCTCTCATAGTTTTAACTTAGTATTATTTACTTTTTTGTCAAATGATGATAATTATCATAGATAGTGGATTACACTTAGAAGGGCACAATCTAATCTTTGATTCATAAAATTCAATTCTAAGTTTAGACATTTTGTTAAACTTTGTATGTATTTGAATTGATTTTATTGTAAAGATATAATTAATTACTATTAAAAATAAGGAAGGATTAATCATTCTATTAATGATAATAATAATATAAATGGCCCTACTTGGGCTACTTGATACTGGTTGGTTGACCCGTAGTGTTCTAATGTGACCTCCTTAAGCACATATATGGCATAAATCTTTATTTTGTTATCTTTAGCATTAGGAAGATCATACTGACCTGACACATTGGATAAATCAGCTATGATTAATTTATCTTTCTTTACAAAGACCTGATCAAGTTTCAAGTGAGATTCGTGATAGGGGATACGATTTTTTTAAATGAACTTTCTGCCACTAAGCAGAAGGCCTCTCTACATCAATGATTGCATGGCGCTTTTTGAATATGTGTAATAAGGAGTATATAACCTTTCCCCAACAAGATTCAGACAGATTACTTCTTGGAAGTCTGCTAAACCATGCTTTTTGCTGACACTGAGGCAGCCATTATTGGGAATACAGAATAAAAGGAAGGGAAGATGCACTTGAAAGAGAGAATCTACGGGGAAAACTGAATGCTCTAAGAGGAGCCTCCATTATTTGAATATTTATTCTTAAAAAGAGTGGGTCGATTTGGTATAATTTGAGTTCATGGAAACCCTCATGAGAAGTAAAACTTTACTCATTGATACCAACATAATGAGAAAACTTCCCTTTAAATTACTAGAGCAGTCTCATCCAAGCAAGAAGGGAAATTTCATCTCTCAGACATTTCATGGGAGAAGTTACGTTAGATCCGCAGGTCCTTGCAAGAGAGGCCGCCTCCTTCCACACCACCCTCATTAAATGCACCGACATCAAGAATAAAAACCAATTTTTTTCTTGTGCGTATTGAAGTCATCTAAAAAAGAAACACGGTTGACCCGTGACCTTTGTCGATCTCCCTATTACCGAAAATGAAATTTTAACCTTTCATTAAAAGTTTAAACAAGACATTTAAAACACTATATATGTATTTTTGTAGAGGCCCTTGAAATCAGAGTTTCAGAAAGTGTAATTTTTTCCTCGATCCAGACTTTTCTTAAATAAAAAAGGTTCCTCAAAATGGTGGCTGATTCCCCCCTTGAATAAAGTAAATTATCATTCATATCAATTAACAAGTTATTTATATATATTTCAACAAGTTGTCTCATGAAATGGCTATTTAAAGGATTAATTACCTAGGGGCATAGGCGTATGGAAAGAAAAAATGACTGGTCAAAATTTGCCCAAATATGTAAGAGATAATTTAGGTTTATCGATGTTCTTTAAAATTACCGCCCACCATGGTTGGGCGGGAAAGAAAATTTTCATTTCTAGACTCCATACAACCTTCAGTTTCGGGTTGATGATAAAACTTCCTCGGACAAGAAAAATTCCTCAATTTCGATAAGTTTGGAAAAGTAACGAAAGTTCCTCGCGATCCAGGATCACAGGATCGAAGTTTTCTAAAACTCTGCTTGAAATGGGCTCTATGTACATATTCCAAACTTTATGAACAGAGGAATAATTTATTCTTACTCCGGCTTAAGGAATAAGATAGTCTGTCGTTTTTAATTCCTAGCAAAATCACTTATGCACTTCCTAGCATAATAACATCTTCATAAAGAATAGAGAAAATTCATCAATCGTTCAGGGATTCAAATTAAAAAGTTAAATAATTAATTAATTCGACAAAGACTTTGCAACGACCTCGATTGACTTTATTAAAGCCTCATTGTCTCCTCTGTTTTTTAAATTGTTTCCATCATTTGAGTCCCTACACATGTACGTATGCAGAGCCCACAAACCCAATATGTGAGTCAAGCTCCCATGAAGTCTCTAAATAAGTACATACATATCTACACATTGGAGACTAAAGAGAAAAAATGTGTCCTCGTCATTAATTTTGATAGTCAATTAATCAAATGTTGCAATCAAACATTTCCCAAGCAGTGAGACCTCTTCCTATGTACATAAAATTTGCAATACATATGTATATAGAATCCATGAAGGATGATTGTACGTAAGAGGCGAGTTATTACTAGTAGTCTAGGTACAAAAATACTTATATATGTATTTATCGATTAGCATATTTGTATATATTTGTATAACCATTACTAAGTAGGAGGCTATAAAGGAAAAAAATAAATTAGGATTAAGAGAGAGTATTGTTTAGAAAAAAAGCACAAGTATCTTGTCGTACAGTTCCAAGGGACTTACTTTTGGGAAAATGAGCATTTAGTTCCTATATGTATAATTTTCTAAAGTAAATTTTCTACTATATTTCTTTCTTTCTTTATTTCTTAAAAGAAATTGGGGCTCTCTCAAAATTGTTTTAAGAGGTTTTTGTGTTTGTATCTATTCTGTGTTGTATATTTTGTGTTCCCATTAGTAATTAGTAATTTATGTAAATACATAAAAACATTTAGAGAAGGACTTAACAACAGAAAGAAAGAAACTGCAGGGATGAACATTGAACCAAGAAATGGAAGATCAAATCCCTTAGCAGTGTACTTCTTAACACATACAATTTACATCATACAGAGAGTCCGTTTGGTCGTGGTTTTGCAGTGCTATGATGATGCTTTGTTATTTTCAAAATATTTTTAGTTGTAAAAGCCTTTTATATAATCACATGGGAAAATAATGAAATGTAAGGCCCTAGTATTAGACACAATGCTCTCAATTATCTAAAAACAGTCTGGGTTATATGAATTCGAATTGTATTCTGTTAAACTGCAAGCAATTTATTATTATTCAATAATAATAATGATAATATATCAATGAGTTGGATATTTTGAATCTTGTTTCTTTCTTTTTTGAGGAAAGAAAGGTAGAGAGAAATAATTGTCAGGGCATTCATTTTATTCATTCAATTAGATACTATCTACATACATATTATATCAGACCTTGGAAAGTTTTTGAATGAAAATAAGCGTAGTGTAACACACATGGAACAATGTCACAGAAATGTTTATTTACCGCGGTAGATACTTTGTGATTCCAAGAAATATACAAACTTTATGGAGGGACTGCAATATGTACAATTGATTATTATTTGCGTAAAAAAAATAAACTTAGAGGAGCCCTACATACATAACACAAGAGTCTTTCAAAATGATTTAGTAGTCGAGTCAAATAAATTATGAATGTCTATACATATGTACATTACATATGTAGATATGAGTTGAAAGTCAGTTCATGTTGAAAGGATTCGAAAATGTATTTGACTATAAATTATTACCATGTACATATACATATATATATGTATGTCACAGAAGCCCTCAGTTCTCTGGTGATAAATGAGTATCATAAATAAATGTCTTATAGGTGGTAGAAAACGTGATCTAGAATATAAGACGTACATAGAGTCATGATGGAGACAGGAAATTGAACTCCAAATTTGCACATTCATAGATTATTATAACAGATGTTTTAAGGAATGGAAAATGAATGTAAGGAAATTGCTCTTTAAACATTCAGCACAAAAAAATAATAATAAACATTTAAAAGGCTTTAACCAGGGGTCTTTTAATTTATGCATAAAATATATTATATTCGTAGAATAATACATATTACAAGCAATAATTGGATGGAATTAAAAATAAAATTTATTTAAGCCTGTGATATAACAATGAATATTTACAGATAATTATAATTATTCATTATCAACCTATAAAAACTAAAGGCATGAGTACTGTTTTTTTTTTGTTTTTTTTGAATTTGTGTTTACGGCATTACTTGCTCGTAAATTCTACTTTAACGTTTTTCCATTTGGAGCCAGAAGAACGAAACTCCAAAGATTTACATATAATTCTATCATGTTTGAAGTTGTATTCTAAATAATATGAAATTCAGTTTATGCTTATCAAAGTTCAAGAAGGTCTTCTGACATATAATTATAATTTGAGAAACGGGGAAACAAATCCATTCCTGAAGATGACATATATAAAAAAAAGATGTTGTAAGCCCCCCAAGGGACAGCATATCAATGGATAACTTTCTCGTCTCAAAGATAGAGAGGGAATATAATGTATATATAATATACGTAGAAGAAGCTGATATTTGTATTTTGCTACTTTATCTCAGAGCACATCAACCGAAAAGAAATGAAGAAGTCATTTACTATAACTTGTGTATTTGCTGACATTTTTTTTTTTTTCTTATCGGAAAGGATACAATATTATTTTTAAAAAGCATTTCACTTCATTTGAACTGTCAAAACATAGCCCGTTTTGAGATATAATTCTCTATGAGAATTATGATAGAATGATTAAATTATAACTGGACAAGTGTCATGATTTTCAAGTGCTCGAATCTCATTCAGAAGAGCTCTTTTCACATCTCTATAGAAAAGTTTACTTTCATTCCATTTAATTATGGAACTCCCTTAAATTCTCTTCCACGAGGCTGTTGGACTAGCTCTGGCTGATTAAAAAATCGATTATTAATTCAAATTAATTTTTGTCAAATCATTTACAGAAATGTTCTAGAGTTAGAACAAGAATAGACACAAAACCTCTTATTAGATTAATAATTTATTATTTCAATCACAAATTAATTATTAATGGTTTCATTAAGTTTTCCTTTCATTTTTCATTTTGTTTATGGACATTCATGGTCCTTTATGCAAAATTTCGACTCTTTAGAAGCAGGAAGTTTGGAGCTTAGACAGAAACAAATAATGTTTGATGAACTAACTAACAATCTATTTAACTTAGGTACAGACAAAAATCCTCTAAATTCATTAAAGAAATTCAAAGAGGTTTTGTGGTGATCCTCAAATTATTCCGTAATTTATACATTCAAGGTTTTCTCCTATATGTATATTTCTCTGATCCCACAATGCACATACAAATATTCGCTAAGTCTTTGAGACTTTGTTCACAGCTTACCAATTACGGCATTCAACTCAACTGCCACTCGACTATTCTTTTTTCAAAAGTAGAGATATTAACTCATATAACAAGAGTGTATTTGAGCTCATTCAATCAACTTGAAGAACGATAATGAGGGAGATGAATATACAAATCGACAGCTGATTCAAAAATAAATCATTAAGAGTTGTTGAAGTTTTTAAGTTAGACATGTGAATGGTATTCCCTTCACTGCATTACAAATTACAGCTCTTGATATCTCCTTTCCAGGAGTTTTTAAACTTGTTTGAGCCAGAGTACATTTTACAAAATATGTCAATTTGGACATTTCTCTATTTAAGAGTAGGATTATTCACAAATAAGAAAGATTTACTTAATTCAAATTATGTAGAATATAAATTCTGGAACTAGAGTTATAAGCTAGAACATAAATGTGAACAGTATATTTATATAATATTTTGGATATATCAATGTGTATAATATCCCTTTTGAGTCTTTACAAAGTATATAAATTTTCTGTTTGTTTGTTTTTTCAATCTTAGCTACTGATAGAGGCAATAACAAACATTGCAAGATTGTAAATAATTAAGTCGAGAGAGTTAAAACTCCTACAATGACGTTGCAAAGTCAACGTTGCATTCATAATATACTTTATTCTACTTACTGTATATTCACAGTTCAGATATTGACGCTCATTTCATATCAATAACGCAAAGGTAAATTGCAATTTACCTATTCCTCCGTTTCCACGACGAGTTTTTTGATATAAGCACAAATACTATGTATTCTCATTTAAGCTGTTTCTCATTCGTTGACTCTTTCGATTTAAAGCAGCTGACTCTACGTGCTATCAACTCAAAAAGGGTATTATTATTATTTATGATTTTGATACATAAAAGATATGTTAAATCAAAGATTGCGCGCCCTTTCTTTGAATTTTTGAATATTATACAGGTATTAAGGATTGATTTGTATATTGATAGAATTTATCAATGACCCGTACATCTAAATAATACATTTTTTATAATATTTAAAAGTTGGTAACAAGGAAAATACAGAAGGATAGCAACTACCAGTTGTTGTTTTTTTCAAACTTTTCCTTTCCATTTTGAGAGTTGAGGTTACAAGTGTGCAGAATAGCTTAAAGTGTTTATGGTTCATGGATTATCTATTTTTTATTACGTTCATAGATTTGTAAGTCCAAAAACTGTTCAAATCAAAGATTCGACAACTCATGTATCAATTACACGGTGCACATATGTACCAAAATGTATATTTTGGCCATCAACGATGGTTAGATAGCCGTCATTTTTTTTTTACTCTTCTTTTCCCCTAGTTCCTTCATGGGGTCGCTCAATTGGTTCAAAATATTTATTTCTCACAACTGCTGTTTAAATCTGGCGAAATTTAAAATGAATAAAACTCACTTCATTCTAAAATGTTATATATTCTTATCTATATTTAAATAAAATTAAGATCCTTTACGTATTCAATAGTGTACGGCTTTCTTATTCTAGGTCTGAACAAGGCCGTTAAAAATGGATATAGAGATCATGACCGATCTCAAGAACCAAATCACTAACAAATTCCTTAGATTTAAAACTCCAATGATTAAATCCCATTGATGACTATAATGAGCATTCTTTCTACAGGAACTTTTCACGAATAAATGGAACACTATTAAAGTTTATTTATCAATGTTTATAATTGGTTTGGAAATGAAAAATCATAATTTACTGAGGGGAAAAAAAAAGAAGGCTCCCTCCTAGGTCTAGGAAATAGGATGTGATTATACTAATATACATATACCTCACAGTATATTATTCTAATCAATGACATCACCCAGTATTTTCTAATTCTCTTTTCTTCATTTATAGAAAAGTATTGTCATTGGGATTTAGAGCTCAACTCAGTTCTAATGGAATATATGTATTTATGTAGCTTTTGGTAGATCCATTGACTAGTATTCATTTACTTGGAATACTTTTCTTTTCTTTTTTTTTTTTGCAAAAATAGTTGACAGTTTCATTGGATATGTGTTTAAAACACATTTTGAAAAGAAGACTTTGGTTAGTATATATAACAATAAGTACGTACATTTATTTTATTTTTTGTTTCAAAAAGAAGCATTTTGATTCAGAGAGGGGTATTATTTTGGTTGGAGAGTTATAGAAACATGCAAAGTGTAAAAAAAAAAAAAAAAAAAAAATTCCCAGTAATCATTTTTACCCAAAAAGAAAAAGAAACCCAAATGAAAATAAAGTACTACGAGAAAATTGATTTCCATTTCTAAAAGATATATATTTGTACTCATTTCATGAGTAATTTACTATGTGGTTATCTCCTCTGGGTCCATTAGTTCCCATACATACAAAAAATAACTCATTTGGATATGCTCTATTAATAACGAAATGTATGTATGATGTGTTCATGATTTACATACCCAGGACCTACACACTAGACAGACTTTGAAAATTGATACCAAGGCACAAAAAGACAAGATTTGGAGGAGGACATAAATTTCTCGATTCCTCACGTTGGAGTCTATTATTAGGAATGTAAATAATATGCAAAATGCCACGTGCGAGATTTTGTGGAGTTGGCACTTAAAACAGTCGTTTTTGTACTCCAAAGCTGTTGTCATTTTTACTTTATTACTGAGGGGAGAACATCTATAAGTGATAGTAAAGATCTCGCATGTAGGAATACATGTATTAAGGTTAATAAAGCAAATAAAATGTAAAGAAAAAGGGCTCAAGTCCTCATATAATTAATTATTAGTTAAAAATATACATATAATTTCCTGACATTAATTTCAATTAATTTTCTGCCTCTCATCTATGGTAAACATACATAATGTTATTATTCATTACTGATGTCTTCATTTGTATACATATATAAAGGAGAATAGCAGCTTGTAGCTGAGTAAAACGTCATGACAGTTCAAGCTGCTTCCCTCACAACATTCATCAAATTGTCAGGGTTACCAGGTTGTTGACCATGAATAAAAATATAATTTAAAAAATTAAAATCTAGTCAAGACCGTATCAACTGAATACAGTAAATATCTAATATTACTGTGTTTTACATACTACATAGATAAACTATATTGTCACAATAATTAATTATTTGAGCTCTAATCCAATCAAACAATGAGTTGAAAAAAATAGTTCGTCTTTTGATTGGACAATTTTTGATTGTTAGTTTGAAATATGTATGATACAACCTTTTGAGAGTCGAGTGTGATCAGGTTTGAGTTATTATTATTTTTTTTTTGTTTTGTTTTGTTTTCATTAGATAGTTCTAGAGGCCTCATCTTAAACCAATTATTAAAAATAATAAGAGGAAGCGTAAATAGTCAACAGTCAAAAATCCTAAGAGATATAAGTATGATACAAGTTATTCAGTTTTTGATCGAAATTGAATGAAAGTTTACATATTTAGATGAATGATTTCTTGTTAATCAAGGATTATTATCAAGTTCTTGACATCTTCTTTGAAAGCGGTGGGTCTCAGCTTTTGAATGTAGTCCATATTAATCCATTTCATGTAATATTCAAGAAATTATTTAAATACAAAGGATTTTTGTCGACTTCTGGGCTTACTCCGGCACCCTACACCCCTAGGAGTCCTTTTAGGTCAAAACAAAGACTGAAATTGAAATTTGCATTAAATATACTAGCGAATCAACTTTTTTTAACGCACAAAATGAGTATTCTTCTAGGCTCAAATTGAAATGGAAGTTGGGAAATGGACCAAAAAAGCTAAAAAAGTAGGAACCGATTTCTCTAAAATCTTCGGACTCTTGAAAAAAAAAAAATTACAGATTTGAAATTAGTGTGGAAAACTGAATAATTTTTGTTAAACTTATACCCCGTAGGATTTTTAGCATTTCAAATTTGTTGACGAGTGTAATTAATTGAAAATAAAGGTGATTGTGTCTGAGTTTGAAGTCTCATTTAAGTTTTAATCTTTGAACTCTGAGTCTGGATTGAATATGAAGCCAAAGTTGTATGAGCTTTTTATGGAGTTTTTTAGTTGGGAAAGCATTTCTGAGAGAAGCTTCTTTCAAAGTTCTACAGGAATGTACACATTTTTAAAAGCAGTTGTCTCATCATATACATATAATATATAATATTGATACCACAATAAATCATTAATTGATAATATTTATTATACATATTTCATTGGATTTGAAATAGATTAAAAAATGATTACGTATGATACTTTACATATGGAAATGAACTCGGAGAGAGTTTGATATTACCACACACTCCTAAGTTAGTATGCAAGTAGAGACTTTCTTGGAAAGATAAAATGCGATCAACATTTGAATATTAGTGGCCTCTTGAAAAGGTTATATATACGTGTATATGTACATACATAAGATTCCCTGTTGTAGCATAAATTATTACATAAGAATTCTTGAAAGTAACGAAGCCTTTTCTTGAAATCCCTTTTCCATAGACTTATTCAAATCCTATTCAATACTAGTGCAATACACAACTCTTTTTATATTTATGTAAATGACGTGTGTTTTTCCTTAAATTAGTGTCTGATTATATATCAAAAGTGATGGATATGAGTAGTAAGTCTGGGTTCTCCCCAGGTCAATCCTGTCCTTCATCATGATGACTCCTTTATTTCAGATAATCGCCTCTATCTGCGGAACTTCTCTATCTATCAAAATGATCGTATCCTTTTTAACGACACTACGACCCTCGAGGATCTATCCTCATCTAATCGTCCCATTTTCATCGGATCCTTCAATCAACCCTTTATCAACTCTCTCGTTCCTTTCCTTGTTACGTTTTACTTATTTGTCATCGTAACTTGCTTCAATACAATCTACAGATATCTCATCACTGAGCAAGAAGAGGTAACTAAATCCATTTTTTTTTGTAACTCATATTTAACTCTTTTCCTTGTCAGAATAATCAAAACACAGACTCTCCCGTCGTTCGAAATCGAGGAATGAATAACCCGGTTGGAAACATTACGCCACCTCCTTCCTATTCCATATTCATTAGCTCAGGGGAATCCATACTCATTCCCCCTCCGTATAAAATGGTTTTGCCTTATCTGTATGCCCAGAATGGAAACCCATCTTCCATTTCTCCTTCCAACTCCATTGCGTCCATGAACGAAGCCAATGGTAAGTCGTCAAATAACTCAATCTTATATCAATAGAGCGTTCTCACTGATGTCACAAAACTATATTGAGTTTAGTCAATACAAAGAAACAATGTTAAATTAAATTGAGAGGAGAGTCTATTCCAAAGTCCCCATGAAATAGCTAGATTTGTAGTTTTTATTTTGATCTGGGTTGATTTTGTAAATGTATATATAATGACATTGTTTGAATACTGATTATTGGGGTCTGGGAAACATGAGTTTTATACATAAATGGTGTTATTTTTGCTATCTCAAAGATGGCCGACTTCTATAATCAGTACGTCACGTGAAAATGCTCTATCGATGATACCTTCATTCATATTCTGCATATATATATATAAGTATATACATAAATCATAATTGTTCATAGATGCGCCACCTACCTACTGTATCACATGTCATACGATACAATCTGAGCCTCTAACAATTCTTGCTCCTCCAACAATTGAAGAGGAGTCAGATAAAATGGATCAAAATGAAGATGATGATGATGATGCTGGATTCTCATCAACTTAGTTGCTGATTTTAAACTACCTTACTAAGTATTTATTGCAAGGATGATACCATTCAAGTATTGATTATGTATCTATTATGATCCTTAAATACATAGTTACGAATTAATTGTATAACTGTATGTCAGAGGACTGGAGCAATGAGCGAAGGGAGAACTTTTCATATAATAAGGACAACTTAGAACAGCGTTTGTATTTCATGACATACGTTTTATTATATGGACAATCTAGCGTTAGTAAAAGAAGTGATATCGAAAAATAGTAGTCCTCTTTTCAGACTAAAATTGACATCTCTATGATTAATTTGTCCATCATATTTGATACCTCTAAAAAGTATATTTTGAAAACATACCTATATTGCAGTTGAACTTCCTTTCTTATCAATACTTGCTCTGGACTCGCAATCAATGGCCTACACTCACTTAAAATAAATTAATTTATTGAGCATACTACTTACATTTTTGAGTATTTAATGATAGTTTAGTCTAATTGAATTCAGGGATTAAAGTATATGTATCTATGTAAATTTGGGGACGTAGTTCTGAAAAGGCAAAAGAAACATACTTGGCAGTGTACACACGTAGAAGAAAATGAGGGCTTTCTGTTCATTTTTGAGTGACTGAAAGGGGAGAACGTCGTTCATGTAGCCGTTCATTCTTTCTTCTTTCCTTTTTTTTCCTTTGAAGGTTGCATTGTTACTTTTTTTTTAAATCATGGCATCCCCTAGTGGACAAAAAAGACATCTTGTAGCCGACTTAATAGTTTCGTCCTTTTATTTTATATATAGCTTTAGGCTAATTAGGTGCAGTAAGTGAAAGATTTTTCTCAATTAACGAACTTGATTTTCACTAAGACAGGGACTTAACTTCAGATAAATATTTTTAAGATCCAATTCCAACTATATGACGATCCTTGCTTATAAGTCGATCCCAAAAAGGAACAAATTCAGGAGGGAAAAATAAGGTTGAGCAGACTAATATATTTAGACAAAATAAGACTGTTAAATTGTCTGACATTGAAAGGATTTATAACTACCTACATAGCAATTCAAATTTAAAAAAATTGTAAAACTCTCCATATTTTGTTTTGAAAAACAAACAACCCTTTTTTTGTTGTCAGAGATAACACTGGCAAGCTTTTTTTTCCTTTTTAATCTGGTTGTTGCTTTTTTTTTTTTAACATATTCTATTACATTTTGAAATAAAAAGTTTCAAATCTGTCTTAGTTTTTTTTTTGTATAAACTTTAGTTCTTTCAGTATTTGCTTCTTCTTTTTTTTAATTTCAAATTGATTGGAAGTATTTAACTTCATCGTAATTTTTTTCTCTTTCAAAAAACAAAATAAATTGAAAAATCCATGGAATTACTTTTTTCAAGAATTGATGATTTTTAAATTTCTCTAAAATGTAAAAAATGCCTAACTTCTTTAACATAAAATAAAATATATCGGTGAACCAATATTTTGTTTCTTTCTTGCATGTTCAAGTTCTTTAGATATTAGCATTTTTTTTTTAATTGAAAATTCACCTAAACTCTCTGGTTCAATCGTTACTCATTTTCATACTTGAAGTCATTGATTCAAGAGATTTTGTTCATTCAAAAAAAAAAAAAAAAAAAAAATTAAAGGAAAGGTGGCGTGATATTGAAGTAATACCTAGTAAATTGCATTTTTTGTGAACACTATTTTATTGCAGTATATTTGCATTGTATTCTCAAAAAAAATCACGCAACCTTTCACATAACTTCTATGGGATTTTTTTTCTTTCCTTTAAGTCATTTATTTCAAGAAATATTTTCATTTATAAAAAAAAAAAAGTCAACAGAAATTATGTGAAATGAATTACAGTAAATTATTCGTACAAAAAATTCCAATTTACAAAGTTTAAAGATTTGTACCCTGGAATAAAATAACTTATTTATTTAAATCTATACAACTTTTTAAGTATCTTTGATTCAATTGTTATGATTGAAAAAAGTTTTTTATATTTCATTTTCTTCATTTTTTTAAAAAGCAATGAACATAACACAAGTCCACTGCTTTTCTTGTCCTTCTTAGAGCCCCAGGGTTTCAAATGGATTACTATAAAGAGTCAAGGTTTCTTATAGATAAAAGTTCTAATTTAAAAATTAGACAATATATGAGCAGAATCCAGGAATTGATGACTATATTTGATTCATGAATATTAACTTATATGGATTTTTGGAATATGAATATAATTCAGATGAACTAAGAACGTATGAGGAAAAAAATACTAAAAAATTTGAATTTAATTGTTTTGGAATTCCAATAGGGACAAACTTTTTTTTTTAAATTGATACTCCTGTCACTGATATCTGTGCCAAAATTATACGTCAAAATATTTATCGAAACTCTCGTTTTTTAAAAAGTCTTATTAAAAATGTCAAATATTAATTATAGCGAAAAATTGATTGAAATAAAAGTTGTAGATATTATATCACTGAGTAATATTGCAAAAAAAAAATAAAGTTTTTAAATACTATTTGGGGGCTCATGGTTAGAGGATCGAAGGCGATTAAATATCATTTAGTTCTAACCATGAACCACCGAATGGATTAGAAGACTTTTTTCTTCTTTTTTTTTGCATTATTACTCAAGATGTAGACTGTTTTGAAAATTGGGAAAAACTTGGGCACATGTGCATTGCGTCTGGGGGGGGGGGGTAATAATTTGAGGGGAATGAAATGAATTTTGATGATTAAATAATGATTTTTTGATTCATCAACAGATTTCCGATATTTTTTGCTCATACTAATAACTAATAACAATTGTTGATCTCTAGCGTTTATTTACCAAATATGAATGTAGCAAATCATGTCTCGGCATAGCCTTAATCGATTTAACTCTTCAAATTCATAGAGCAGCTGTTGTTGTTCTAGTTTATCTAATAAATAAACTACAAGGTTTAAATTGTCGACTAAATAATCTCCCTTCTAGATAGATAGATTCTATTCTCACCCTGAGAAAATCTTTTTTATGAATTGAGACATTGGATTTATTTATTTGCAGATATAAGTAAATTAGTTACTTCAGTTTATCTGCAATCGTCGTCAGGGTAAATAATTTGATTTATACCATTAAACCTACATACAAACAAACATATGTATATAAAGTCATATTTATAGAAACCGTTCCCATGACTTGATACTTGCTCAAATATTCAATAATGATTCAATCAACGTTTTAAGTCTACAAAGAAATGTAGATATTCTATTGATAGATCGAATAGATTAATAGATCGGAGGCTGTCTACATGTGCCTTGCTTCTCACTCAAACTAGAAAGGACGTCAAAGCTAAGTATATTTCAGTAGGTATTTTCTTTATTTAACAGGTATTTGTGTAAACGTTGTAAGTAACTTGTAAGTTCCATCGGATCCACTTCCTACAATTGCAGAACTGGTCATGTAAGTTATAAAAAAATTAGGATCAATTTTGAGTATAAAATGGAACGGAAAAGAATTTGACGTAAATACTTGGAAGGTTTTAGGTTACTTTGAAGATGATGGAGAAGATTCAATCTCCAATAGAGTATCAATCTGTGGGATAGTCAGTCTGTTTCCATGATTTTATACAGGGCAACTTCAATTCCAGTAATTGCTGAGACATCAGATTTTTACAGAAACAAAGTGGCTTTGCACTTTGTTTCTCTACAATTATAAACAAGGAATTAAAATACTGAAGACTCTTCAAAGGGGGAGAGAATTACTCAACCCTTCATAATGATTCCAGAATGTACATAAATTTTTTTATTAATATAAGAAGTTAAAAATAAGCAAAAATAATTCTAATTCCTTGAATGTTGTAAATGAGAGTGTAAATGACGTAGTCAGGTCTTACAATCTTAATATGGATGAATATATATATAAAAAGTAATGAAGTTGAGACAACTTTCACTCTAGTTAAAGTTTAATAACTTATATTGGATCTATATCTACGAAATGAAACTTTTCAGTATTTTTATACCATCCCAAGGGTCTTACTTTTTTCGTCTGTCATCTGCCAACAATATTCAGTTCATTGTCTGTTAAGTTTCAACCAACAACGCATTTTTGTTTGTTCTTAAAAATGTCGAATTTTGTATCTTCAAACTACGATTTGAGTACTTTCCTGATTTTCTGCGTTCATTTGAAGAAAAATGCTTCTGAAGCTCAGCTAACGGTGGACATGCTCTAAGCAGAGCACAGTATGGTCTGCTCAGGCCAAAAACCTCGGTCAAACCAGATAGCTTCGGCCACAAGGCAATGCTGTGTGTTTTCTGGAATCAACGTGGATTGATTTGGTACGAGCTGTTAAAACCCAGTGAAACAATTGGCCGATTTGAACAGCGCTATACGCCAAAAACGTCCAGAATATTCCAATCGGCGTTATCAAGTAAATTTTCTTGATGACAATGCACCGCCACATTGAACAAAAGCAACCCAGGAATTGGTGGAGACGTACAATTGGGAACTATTGGTGCATGTGGCTTAATCACCAGACTTGGCGCCATCAAATTATCCCTTCTTCGCATCGATGGGTTATGAATTAAAAAAAACATCACTTCAATTCTCACGTAGGAGCCAAATAATGGCTCGATGATTGATTTGCGGCCACCGACGGCCAATTTTTTTGGGGTGCGCCAACCATAAATTGCCTGGAGAGAGGGAAAAAATATGGCATTTATTTTGAAGATTAGATTTGTCATCATTGCTTCACAATAAACGTGTAAAATTGAAAAATAAAGACTGATTTCATAAATATAGATTTGGTATATATTTAGACTGAGTGCAGTAAATGTTGCTGTGGTGACTTGAGTCTTTAAAGATAGAGTAATGAAGATAAATTAGTCACACTTGTTCAACGCCATTTTAATAATTTGAAAACAATATACATATTTTGTGTGTCACCTTCATCTCAAATATATACATAGGAATTAGATATGTTTTGATAGAATGACACATACTATTTTAGATAATTACACTTTCCTCAGAGTCTTTTCGTGTATTAGGCACTCTTCTACACTATGACTACAACAAGTGAAAATCAGTTTTGGAGCATTTCATGATGTATAAAATTTTGATGCTATGATGCCAAAGCATTAATAATAATTAAATATTCACAACTTTAACAAATAAATAAGGTCCGTTCATAAAAATAAATGATTATATGAAAGGATCAGAAAAGAAAAAAGTGATTGGATTTTGAAGCAAAAAGTCTTAAAATAATGTATGTATAATGAGTCAATTTTATAACTTGTTAAGGTTGAGCGATATATGTATAGTATGGCCGACTAATAAAAATATTGCATCGAGGACAGCGTTTTTAAATGGTAGACTCGTGAATTTCAATCTGAATATGTTCGCTTAGGTACTTGGACGACAAGGAGTGAAAATTGATTTTTCCTCAATTTCAGAATTCACTGGCGGAATTGTGTTACAAAAATGTGTATGAAAAACTCTAACCCAATGGTTCTCAACCACCAATAAATACTGGAATCCCACGAAGAGATGACAATAGGTGGAAGACATTTAATTTCTTAATCATGATGACAGGTCAAAATTGGTAAATTTCTGGAATCTAAAGTTAAAATATTAATCTGGAACCTTAATATTAAAATGAAACGGAATCAAAAATCTGCAAATTCCAGCGAAAACTTAACAAAAAGTCACTAGTTACTGAATACAGAATATGTTGTGTCTATCTAAATAAAAATAAATCCTTATGTGATCTTCTTTGTTTGTTTTTTAATTACATTTTAGCAAAAAAATCTCTATGAATATAAAATATAATTATTTATTTTTTTTGTGATAGTTGTGCCGCGAAAATTGAAAGAGCTCAATAGTGTGCCGCAATTTAAAAAAGGTTGGAAACCACTCTGCTCTAAATATTGTAAAGATAAAATATAAAAATATATATTATAAAATATTTTCTATCAAATAAGTTCTATAATAAGGCAATTTCCTCAATAATGCCATTGTGACAGTCAACTCTGTCCCATCCCTAACTAAAGGTTACTCACATTTTATGGAGGGTTTTTTCTTAAATGTAACTCTACATAACTAGGATGTAGAATTTGTTCAGATAAATAAAACATGAGAGTATGACGAAGATTCAGATTGCCACATAAACTAATTATAAGCAGTATTCTCATCATTGCAAATATATATATATTATACATATATCCACGCAAAATGAATAATGTATGTATGTATGTATGTTCATACATAAATATAGGGTCTGTCAATCTCCCCTCTGTATTTATATATAATTTAAATTATGAAGAAGAAGAAGAACACATGTATGTACATGACATGATATATCCTTTGATTTTAAGATTGAATGAAATCCCTTTATTAATGTCGAATCAATTGATGATAATGCTCTGATATCTACACCTACATACATAAAAGATATAAGAAGACACAAATTGTGTCTTCTTAGTTGTAAAAAGTTAGATAATCATGGGGATATTATAGCCTGAATCCCTTCATGATGAGGATATCTACTTTTCCTTGGATATTTGTAGAGTGTCCATGCTCGCATCATTGATTGTTTGTATATGTTTAGAACCTTGCAATTTCAATTATCCAAAGAAAATAATTTTTTTTTGACAAAAACAACTGGTAGCCTTGTATAATTTCTGTCATGCATTCCTTGGTACCCTTGTGAAAATAAAGAAGGACTATTTATCATTAAATAAATCAGTCAATCAATTCATTGGTGATCTGATTATATCAAATTATCACGAAGTAACATTAAACTTTTTTGTATTTGAATTTTAAAGGCTTTTTTTTGGTGCCTTTTGCTGCCTTTAAAGGTCATCTGTGTCTAAGACTCCCAAGATGTGCACCCTAAAAATAGAATTTTTTTTTTTTTAAATCAAGAAAGTTCCCTATTTATCTTTTTATTTTTTGAAAATAACAATAGAAATGGAAATTAATTCATTAATTATTTAGAGGCGTGTATATTGAATTGTTCGTAAGCTATGATTTCTAATACAACCATGGTTAACATAGGTAGGTATTAGACAATGATTTGAAAGTCAGTGCTTACCAACATTATTTTACTACAACATCTTCATCAATTGATAAGTGTGATGACTAATAAAATAAAATTCATGGCACTGAGACAAAACTAGGTAGGTGTTGTCGATTCATTATCGCTTAAGTGAGAGAAAATGACGCCAATAATAATTAATCAATAAGAAATTTAAAATCGGCTCTGTTTTGTTTGTATTATCAGTCTATGAATTATTACGCGAGCATTGAGTATTTATTTTCTTTTAACCTATGACCAAATAAATCTGGATCATCTTCCCGCTATGAAGGTTTTTTTAGTTGTCTCATGCCCAGTGATGTATAAAAAGGGTCCAGCTGATACGCACGCCCGAGATGATGTCATAAATAAATATGGTACCCTTGAAGTAAGGCAGAATTTCAGCCGATCACATTTGAAGTGGCGGAATATAACTTATTATTTTGATGTTTTACATAGGAATAGATTATTATTATCATTGAGGATAGAACATTAAATTTGTAGCAATTAATGGCATAGCATGAGACATGAGTCATTTTGAAATGGACTCGGACTTGACTCGAATATTAATTATTATTATTTAAGCAATACTAATATAGTATAAACCTCAATATGTCTTTGTCGGAATTGCACCTCAAAATTACTACACTTTTACACATAAGTAAATCCTATAATTCATATTACATATTTAAGAATCACATACAATTAAATGAAATGATTTTATTTAACCATCTAGTGGCTACTTTTTTTTTATTCAACAATTTAATTATCATTTAAAACTATTATAATAACTTCAAACAGTCAAAAGTAGCACAATTTGTAATCACTTAAATTTTTCCATAAAAAAAATAAAATGGGATGAAATTTCATAATGATTATCTCAAAAATATATAAATAGTTATATAAGAAAAACTGAACATTGATTCGGAAAACCGATGTGACTCTAATTTAAGTTTTCATAAATAAACACAAAAAAATAGATTAAATTGATAATACGATGAAAATGTACGACATAATTACAATTTTAAAGTTTTCAAATATAACTTAAAAGAAAAAAGTAACAATAGTCAGTGAATTAATTACATTTAAATCGACTACTATAACAAGTCATTGAATCGATTCCATATGTTCTAAAAAAACTAGAAACATCAAAAACAAATAAATGAAAAAATATTCCATAAAAATGGAATAATAAAGTTCATGAAGATCAATATACACAAGAAGAGAGAATTTTAATTATGACATTAGATAAAAGCACATCCCCTCATCATACAAATGCCCCTCTCAAAATCACAATTGACGATCGGAGCCTTTTAGTACAAGCAAAAGTTCTTCAAGTCAATGCTTATCACGGCAACAATATTCTTGAACTGGATGTATCCGGTATTCTTTATACTATCCACTTGAATGTTTCAAGTGGAATATCTTTTCGACTATTGTCACACTTGAAGTCCTTAGTCTCGTCCATTGTTATAAATGTCTACTTTTCGTAAATTTCCAGTTTTATTTTGAAAATTCTGACTGGACTTAAGAGCTCCAATGAATGGGTTACGAGAAAACAAGAAGAGACGGATTTACCGGCGTATTTTTCCATAAATTTTGATGTCCTCGGACTGAAAGTGGGATAATACATGAAGCAATGAGTTATGATTGGTCAGATGTGAAATCAAATGTACCTGAATCTTTACTAATACCATGTTTATTGAATGGATCCGGATATCTCTTGTGACATCAGGGATTTGAAAGTCTCATGATCGGAAATTTCTTCAAGAAGAAGTCGAGAAATAGCATAGCCGGAATGCCATCACACTCGTATCCTGGACAAATTTTTAAGCGTTGCTACCTCCATTGTCGGCGACCCAAGTTCCTGAATCAAATCCTCAGGCATTTTTCAACTTAATTTAAAAATGACACTTGTTGTTTTTGAATGGAATAGAACTGAGTCATAAAAGAAGAAGAAGAAGTTTGAAAAGACAAATGTTGCCAACAACCGTCCTTTTTTTGCATGTCAGCTGGACCCTTTTTATACATCACTGCTCATGCCCTATTGAATTTGTTCAATACAACTTTAAATATATATCGTTTTCTATGTATTATTATTATTATTTCCACTTAGGAACTAGATGTTCAAAATTTTGGGACCGCAACATCCCTGGAGCCTACATTTGTAATCTATGTGGATACTTCATGACTCTGACGGGTTCATATGAAATAAAAGAACCCGTCAACATGAAAATGTACTTTGTGTGTATTTTTTGTCGGCTCTTGATATGCTGTTAGTGTTCTGAGCTTTGATTTGTTGAGTTTTTCCAAACACATATACATATATTTCATTTGTGTTCCTGAGACGTGTCTCACGTCCTAACTAACAACCCATGAATTTACACTCTTTTTTTTTTTTTTGACGGAAAGGTTGAGAGACTCAATAAAGATCATCAAATGGTGTTCAATACATAGAAAAAGAATGATATATTTGCATCTACGGTGAATAACCATACAAAATATATTGTTTTAACATTCAACAAAGCTTTAATTTAATGACTCTTTTTCACTTGATCCCATTCTTTGGGTTGAACATTCTCCAGCGTTTCTTGAGCGCCAGTTAAAAGTCCAAATAAGTCTTCCTTCGTGGCAAAAGTATCTCATACATCGTCTTGCTGTTCCATAACCTCCACTAGGTATCACTCCTTTATATCTGTATGGATCTCTGCAGCAATTGCATGTGTTTCCATATCTGTTGATCCTATAAACAAATTTGCAAAATTACATTATAATAATTTGAGGGTAGGTATTTGGATTTATTCTTACTGAAGTAATCCCCTAGAGTTACATTCCATTTGGGAGCAACATCTATAAAAGGACCTAATCAAGGTTCCAGGATTATAGAAATGTTGATTGAAATGACATTTCTTCTTCTTCAGTCCAAGGGTATCATTCACTGCCAAAACGGAGAGAACAAGGAGGAATAAGGCCAGTTTCATCTACATATAGGTAAATAAACAATTATGTATTTATACATATGTGTATGTATGTACTTAATAAATATTGAAGAACAAACCTTTAATCTCTTTTTAGAATGTAAGTAGTCCTACTAAGAGGTTGAGGATGATGTTCTCTAGAGAGGAACTATCCTACATATATATACTCTGAATGCTAGAAGCACAAATGTTTTTTTAAGTCTATCTACATTTTTGAAGATGTATTCATAAAATAAAATGATACACGTCTTACAAAATGACAAAAGGTAGGTACAATTTCGTCATACAATCAATAAAATCAATATTAACTCAGAGGCTGTTAGAGGTAAGGATTAAATTATGAGTAGAGATTGGAATTTTGTACATACTTTTGCTCCTTTTTTGAAATTATGTTCATTCTGTGTCAGACATTGACTTCCAAAGGAAGAATTTCAAAGATTTTTGTCAATAGTAGCTGTTGATTTTATTAAAAGTTTATACGGTTGAGTTTTTGCTCAGAGTTTCAATTGTAAGTGGAGTAATTCCACTTTTTCCAAGACAATGAATAGATCACCTCTTCCGGACATTACTATTGGTGGCACTTCCATCGATCCTTCAAGTCTTTTCATGGCTTCGAAAAGTCAAAGAAAAGAAAGGGAAGAGAATTAAATCAGCGGATTTTGACTGATTTCAATAATAAACGCTACAATTGTAAATTCGAAAATAATCATTTTGAATGAATGAATAGAAATTCATAATTCACATACATCGTGAAGGCAGTATAATGACATATTAATATTATTAAACAGAATTTTTGAGGGCCTCTTAGTTTATCATCGGGATTGCAAAATACATAATGTGTACCTTTGTTACTATGCATCAATTGATATTTGATTTTCTCATTCAACTTTTGAAAGACGTGTACGTCTTAGAAGGAAGAAAAAACATTTGTGTTCTTAGCATTCAGAGTATATATATGTAGGATAGTTCCTCTCTAGAGAACATCATCCTCAACCTCTTAGTAGGACTACTTACATTCTAAAAAGAGATTAAAGGTTTGTTCTTCAATATTTCTTAAGTACATACATACACATATGTATAAATACATAATTGTTTATTTACCTATATATAGATGAAACTGGCCTTAATCTTCCTTGTTCTCTCCGTTTTGGCAGTGAGTAACGCTGCTAAGAAAAAACCAAAACTATGTTACATGAACAATAAGGGTTACCGTCCTGGCTCCACCGGTTTAACCCTAACCTACTGTTGTTTGAAAATGGTTTGTACAAGCAATGGTTACTTTAAGTGAGTATTTTCATTTCCTGGCTCACTTTCATGGGATAAGTATTGTCCTCTGTTTTTCTTTTTAGATACGTCAATGCTGGAAGAGGTCAGACATGCGGTTGCTGTTATGATCCCTTCAATTCAAGGACTTTGATTCCAAATGGAAGTTATGGACGAATGAAAGGTTGTTTAAGATATTTTTGTAGCCATGGAAAGCTCGTTTTGACGACTTATTTCAAGCGATAACTTTATATCCATATCAAGCTATCTCACCTTTGTAATAAATACATAATATCTAATATAAAAAAACACTTAGTCTCTCTTTTTCTCTAAAATAAACTCTCGCTTCATCCAATGTCTTTACAGTTGGTTTATCTAGCTATTATCTGGCTATGTCACTTGAATAACTTTCCAATGTTTGAGAAATATGATACTGGACAGAGCCTTAGGGCCTCTTCCTTTTGTATTTTTCTTTTTATTGATTAATTAATTGATTATTTTTCCTTAATTTTTGTCACTGCATTGGAAGATTTAATGTCTTTTGAATAACCAATGACGAGCTTTTTGAGATAAACAAAAATACTACTCCCTTCAGCTGTGCTTCATATGTTGACTCTTTTGATTTAAAGCAGCTAACTCCACGTGTTATGAACATAAAAAGAGTATTAGTGTTATTTTTGATTTTGATATACATATTTAAATCAAGGATTGCAAGTTCAAAATTATACAAATATTAACTATTGATTTGTAGATTGGTAAAAATTTTCAATAACTAGTATATATGTATATCTAAATAATAACTCTGTCCAAGTTGGCAACAAAAAAATAGAAGGGTAGCTACCATATGTTTTGTTTTTTCTTCAAATTTTTCCTTTCCTTTTTGAGAGTGGAGGTTAGGAGTGTACAAAAAACGATCGACGTGTCTGTTCAATATAAAATTCTATGTCTGAATATTGTGATATTTTATAAAACTATTGAAGGGCATTTGCAGATGAAATTTTGTCACTCTCGATACTGTTGCATTTGTAGTCATCAAAGTACTCTATTTTCGTTATATTTTTATCAAGAAAACACCTTACGAAATCCTTCAAAACACTAGATGCATCGTTTAAATCTTAAATCCAAAGGGTATCATTGAATTTTACGTTACCATATACTTTTGTAACAAGTTTTTCAATGTTAATTTTAGCAAATCAATTGAAGACATCTTCTACAAATCCAAAACATTCTCATTTTCAATTCAATACTTCTCACCATCCGATAAGTAGTTAAATAGTAGTGATATTTCAGAGCGTTTAATTGAGTTGCAAGTTTTGTTTGGATAAAATGTTGACAAGTTATATCTATAACATTCGCTGGATTCTCAACTATCTGTAAAAGGTTCTGGATGATCATTTGACTTCATGACTTCAATAGTTGAAAAAATGGATGGTTTCGTTTTCAATCTATGACACAAAGACTGCTTGATTTGTTAAGCACTTTTTGCCTATGGTATGTCTGCTAAAACAATGATGTTATAGCAGAATAACTCAGCCTCTGATATAAATTTGTGTACAAATTTGAAATCGATATTTAAGAGTTTCTGAAGCATAGGATATATCGAAACAAAAATTATTTTATGCCAACCAAAACCCTCAGATAGAAATATTCATTTTTTTAACTAAGGATCGTCTTAATATCTATAAACTATAGATAGTATTTTGAACATTTGACTTATTGTGGGTATGTTCTGTATGATTTTCATTGCCTCTCTCTCTACTTTTTCTCTCCCTCCTCTTCCAAAAAAAAGACAAGAATCGACTTAGATAATACATTTTTGTCATTCTCCCTAACTGTTTGAGATTAGCAAATTACTCATCATAGCACACATATTGTGTAATAAATCAAGGGTCAGAAGAGAACACATTGTCAATTTTCAAATGAGAACCGGCAGTACTCGTACATGCAGTTTCTCACGTGCGAGATTTTGGGTGGTTGCCAATTTGAACTGCATTTTTCATTTTCCAAAGCTATTTTTGTTTTTCCTTCATTTTTGACAGGGGAACATGTAGCACTGTCCACGAGTAATGGAGTAATACGAGCTATCTACAAATAATAATGATAATTAATGAATAAAATGCCTTATGGAGTAAACTTAGAATCCTTGATATAATATACTTTTCTGTTAGGTATGAATTTGGATTAATTTTCTCTCAAAGACCGTCAATGTCTTTTCCTGTAAAAGGGTAAGAATTTAACTAATTTAGTAAAACGTCATGACAGCTGACACTGCTTTCTTCTTCTTTTTTTTTTTACATACCGGTAGAGTTAAGTATTTATGGCTCTACACGTCGAGCTTTTTGTCCACTCTCAACCTCAATTCACAAAAGTGAAAGGAAAAATTTGGAAAAGCAACTGGTAGCTAGTCTTCTATATTTTCCTTGTTGCCAGCTTTTTAATATTGGGCAGAGTTATTATTTAGATATACTATTTATTGATAAAATCTATCAATATACAAATCAATCGTTAATACTTGTATATCAAAAATTCAAAAAAGGGCGCGCAATCCTTGATTTAATATATTTTTTATACATCAAAATCATAAATAGTAGTAATACCCTTTGTGAGTTCATAAAACGTAGTGTCAGCTGCTTTAAATCAAAAGAGTCATCATATGAAAAACAGCAAAAGGGAGAATACAGAGTATTTTTGTTCATCCCAAAAAGCTCGTCGTGCTATTAATACGGATCTCATATATGTATAACACGTGTGTAATGAAATACATTATAGTTCATAATAATTATTTCAATAATATGTCTGATGAAATGAACTTAAAATCCTTGATCATACACAATGGGGTGAAACTTTTTAGAGCTACGATGAGGATTTTTAATAATTGTCTGTTTATCAAAGACTTTGCCTTAATTGCCTATATGGATTTCTCAAAATCTATCGTCCAAGGAAGAGTTGACAAATGCTCAATTGGTCAACCTAAGCTATATATAAAAATTATCAATAGTTAAAGGAATGATCTCAAAATTGACATTACTTATATATATTAACTCTAGGATTTAAGATTTTTGAGATATTTCCCTGGATTCTTCCACTTATGGGATCATTTCATTACGGTCTCCAATTTTAATTGAGCACAAGTTCCATATGATGATCATCAAGATCCCTGATGAGACCTTTCGTGAGGTTTGATATTTTTGAGAAATTGGATCTTCACCGTATTAAAGCGTCACAGGTTATAATAGGAGTGTTTCTCTATTTAAAGAACTTGCTATCGTGGAGTTTTGATTTTGATGGCATTTCACTCAGTTGTATGAATCTCTTGTTTTTTTCAATAACATACAGTCATTGAATTTTGAGCGGCTCAAGACGTTACGATATGACGTTACATAGATGGTGAAAATATCCGTTCCCTAGGTGATGACGTTGTAAGAATTGGCGAATTTTTGAGTATAGAGTTTCATTAACTTAACAAAATGTGAATAAATATGGATATTGACGAGGACATTGGAGGGAACAAACTTATTGGTTTTACTAGTAATTAAAGTGAAAATATCAGGATTGTTATGAATATGTTTCTCAAATGATCTAAATTGAAAAATGAAGCACTCTGTTTTGCCCAAAATCTTCTACCATACTTTTCCCTGAGCCCCGATTAAGAAATTAAGAATTATTGTAAAAATGTATGATTCATGATTAATTCTTTTCATATTTTTGAAGTTGATAGGGGACTATGACATCAAATAATTATTCATCCTCTACGCATTTTGTAGTTATACATATAAAGAGTACAACATGAAACTTATTCAAAAACTTCATTTTACAAAATGTATAATGTATTCAGTATTTCCTTTAGAGAATACATACTATTTCTCCAATATAGAGAACTATATCAAATATGAGTGTAATATTTGTGTCCCGAAAAAAACACCCCTCATTTTTGACTAAAAGTGATGTATGGTACTTTTACTCTGAGTCCACCCATGGTTAAGTTAGTTGGATAGAAGACTGGAGTCAGCAATTTGGTGAGAGGTTTATGTCGGAACTTTAATTCCTTTGCGGTCGTTTAAATGAAGAATACTAAAATATAGGAAGTACAAATGAGTTCGACCCGTTTTCAAAAGATGGTTCTAACTGTCATGAATGTGCTGCAGTGGCACATTTGATTTCGGTGGTTTCAAGAAGGTTAAACCTTTGTCAATATTGTTTCGAGTTTCAAACAAAAAACCTCTTTTATACTTTGTTGAATATGTCAGATTTTGTCGTAGCTAAGCAGCATATGCAGAAGGTTGTATGTTTCTTTCTCAATTGGAAGAAAAGAGCAGCTGAATTGCATCAAATGCTTGAACAAGTTTGTAATGACAGTGTTTCAACTGATAAATCATGTAGCAAATGGTTTTGACGTTTTAACAATGGGGATTTCAGCGTTGAAGTCAAGCCTCGCTAAGAAAAAACCAAAAAAACAAAATCTAAGACAAATAATTGAAAGCGTTACTCGATGAAAATCCGAGTTAAACGCACGCAAAAGGAGCTTGCAAAGCCATTGGGAATTCCAGAACAAGCTCCTTTTGTACGATTGAAGTCCATGGGTATATTTCACAAAAATTAAACAAACAACAGTAAAACAACGATATATGTAAGTGTGATAATCAGTAGGGCGCGATGTGGGTCTTAGGCCTCAAATATATTTATATAATCAAATCGGTAAAAGGTGCAATCAGATACAGCACGGTCGAATTTTTTGGGTCCCAACTAGCGCTTTATATCCATGCTTTACTCTAATTTATACTCTCAATTTTGAACCTGATTGAGAAGGATATAATATCATGAATTCAACTTCAACATCAAGGTTTTACTTTCCTATATATATATATGTAATTTGCATACAAAAGTAGTATTGAAATAAGGAAGTAGGTAAAACGTTGATTCTTGTTTCACCTTTGTTTGGCCCACGACCTTTTGATTCCAACACCTTTCTTTACATGCAATAACCCAAGGAGCTTCTATATATGTGCATTTACATACATATGTACATACATAAATACAACCTTAAATATTTTGCCAAGGGCAGTGTTGCAGCATGTATGTATACCATTGTAGGCAGTATGCTAGGCATATTTACATATGTACTTATATAGTTGCTGTGCATAAATACATACATATACATATAAGATCCTATAAATATTGATTGATTTATGTAAATTACCTCTTGAAAAGAGGTGAATGATGTGTAAATTCTAATTAGAATTTAATTGCAATAAAGAGAGTTTAAAAGTGAGGGTTAAACTCATTAAAATAAATAAATGGATTTTTTTGTATTAAAACAAAAAAAAAAAACATGGGAAAATGTAGTAGAAATTTTAAAAAATGTTCACTTTTTCCATGTATCTATGTAAATACATGGAATAGCTTGTTGAAATCGTGAGAAATTTCCCTTATCCTTGAAAAAAATTGTCCATTCCTCTTTTATTAATTTCTCATTTTTCTTCATATTTTGTACAGAATATCTTCTTCATTTTATTCTTTAAAAGAAGACAAAATACGGGCCAAAATCAGTTGGATGTTGTCGAATTACATCAGTCTCCTTCATTTGTTGAAGATATATTTATAGTCCTTATTTAAAAGAGGGGATACCGAATACTTCATATATGTACATAATTTGAGTTCAGGGGTTCAAGACATTTAATACCAAGTGTTATCATTTACATGATATCACTCGTATACTCATTTCCTTTCAGCTCTTAATTTCTTTAGTCTTGTCATCAAAGTTGATAAGTATTTTTGAAGCTGTTGAATTCCCTACTCCGTGTCTTTATGAGTGTTCTACTGATCGTTCATTGACTGAACTTAAATCCAATTTTGTTAAGTACGGAACATATTCTTAAATACTATTGTTTAATAAAGAAAAGTCCACCAGATGATTTCGAGCCTTTTTCCCTTCACTTTTTAAAGAAAGACAATATTATACAATACAATGTATGTGAGGGCAACTGGAAAAACAACAAACCCTGACATAAAATACTGAGTTATACAATTCTAATGTATGTAAACTGGGATATCATTATTGTCTATTAGAGTAAGATGAGATAAATTTGTATGACTCCAATGATGTGACTATGATACTTGACTGACGTTGATTACTCATAATTTTGTATACAATACAATATACACATGAATTATACTCTCATCGAAGGCGGCATATAATCAAATGGATTTTAAAGGGATCAATGAGGATTCTGGAAGTTCCGTCGTTAGCATATGTACATATGTGGATGTACATACATATTTTGCGACTTAAAACAAATCCCAAAAACCATCAATCCATGGGATTAATGTGTATGAAATCCGTATTTATCATTCTATTCCAATTTGCATGATTATTTTACCTAATGTACAATTGTAGACACGACTTGGATTGCTAAGGTCCCTTAGGCAGAACTGAAGGTGAATGAAAATCAAATCATGCATACAGTATAAAGAGTTGGAATTAGGTCAAGTTCAAAGATACGTTAAATCAGAAGATTTTCAAGGTCTTTTCATCAAGAGTCCTGTCACGGGCTCCTGCGGAAGGAAGAAGGAAGGACAAGCATACTATCATCAAAGAACATGGAAGTAATTCTCTGCTCCTTCATCTCAATTCAATCATTTATCGAAGGCATCCCGGGGATTTTGGTATTTTTTGTACAACTCATTTGTAATAAAATTCACGCTTGACATTCATGCAAAAAGAATTAAATGTTAGTTCGAAACATTGACATGCATACAGTTGCCTTGTGAATGCCGAACTGTCCCGTATATTTACAGAGTCAATTGTATGGACCTAGTTATAGCCAGTAATGCCCTTGTCATGGTGTGTGTATGTATCTATGCGTGTTGCCACTCCTTTCATCACTTTTAAGATCAAGGTTTGAATGAATTTGCATGTACGACACCCTTCAAGTCTTCTTACTCTATCCTCCTTCAAAAAAGATGGACTCGAGATCAAAAGTATGATCTCGATACTGAATAATGTGACCTACCAAATATGTAACATGAGAGTAACCATTATAAAATAGGAATAAATATTTGTGGGTGTTTGTACTTTAGTTCATGGTCATTCTTCTTAGAATGAACACCTTGCAGTATACCCATTATGTTTTTTATTTCGTTGCAGGTATGAAAATGGTGTTGAACCAAGGAACAAGTTTGACTGGATAGTTGAAGGAGAGTCCCTTATCCCTTTTTAATAGATGATCATAGATTCGTGATCAAACACTTGTAGTATTCATTCAAAAATATGGAGCCAAAAAGATGATGTAAAGACATTTTAGGAACTAAACAATGAAATATAAATAAATTCTATGAATTTATTTTTTTGTCAATTAATGATTTGCCTACCTCCACCAGCCCATATCAATAGGTGCCTGAGTATTGATTTCTTCATCGTAAATTACTCTTTGTTAATATTCCTACCATTCATTAAAGAAGAAGAATTTAGCAAGATGGGCAAAACGAGCTTTTTGGGATAAATTAAAATACACTGTATTCTCTCTTCAGCTGTTGTCATCAGTTGACTTTTCTGATTTAATGCGGCGGACTCCATGTGTTAGGAATTCAAAAAGGGTATTCTTATTATTATTAATGATTTTGATGTATAAAAAATATATTCAATCAAGGATTGTGAGTCCTTTTTTTGAATTTTCGAATACTATACTATACAAGTATTAACAATTGATTTGTATAAGTGTATAGTATATCTAAATAATAATTCTGCCCAATATTCAAAAGTTGGCTAGAAGGAAAATAGGGAAGGGATGCAACCAGTTGTTCAAACTCAAATTTTCCCTTTTGAGAGTCGAGGTTGTGAGTGCACAAAAAAGCTCGTCGTGGGAGAGCGCACCAGTTAATTTCATGTCTTTTTTCTCTCTCTCTTTCTCTCCTTTTGAAGTAGGAGAGGTTGCGAGATAACATGAGGGCACCACTTTTTAAAAGTTAGTTGGTTATATATGACTAAGTTATATGCAATTGTCCTCTCATCAAAGCCCACAGTACTTCCTACTTGGAAGCTTCACAAAAGGAAACTGCGTTGGTGGTATATGTAAAAACAATGTATTTGAGGAGGATTTGCCTTCATTCATAAATAACTCATTAGTAGTACATGGAGCAATAAATTCCTCCCCCCCCCCTCCTCTTCGATCGTATAATTATATATTATGTACAATTACCTTTATACACTCCTCTGGCGATATACATACATACATACCTACATATGTACTTTTCTCCTAGCTATAAACATGATTGCAATAATGAAACACACGCTTATATAAATGACTATGTATGTATTTATATATGTATGTGGAATTCAATTGCAAAAATTACTTTTATATGTATGTATGTACATATATGTAAGTTGGAAAATCAAATGCATTTCACCCAATTGCAAAATCAGCTGTTGCTCCCCAATACAAGAAGAAGAAGAAGAAAAAATCATTTCTTTCTAAAAAAAAACGAGAAGCATGCAACTTGGGCCAGTCACTTCCATTGTATAAAGAGTCTTTCCCAGTTTTTTCCTCCTAGTAGAATAAAAAACCCCGACTCGAATGGAATCCCCATAATAGAGCTACATCACGTGTGGAGGTTCCTCTAGATTCTGCAGAAGGGAATGATGAATGGGCCACCGGTTAGGGGATAGGGGAAATATGTACATACTTTGTTCCAAAATGGGGATTTGAGGAGGGGGGGGGGGTATTCTTAGAAATGCTCGAGGTGTGTCACTGCATTATTATTATTATTGTATTTTTTGTGTGCCCATGCCTTGTAAAGGACTTGGGCATTTGCCCGTATGAACCCCGCTAGTAGTGAGAGTGTTAGAGGAATCTTAGCAATTCTAGCATTTTGCTCCATCCACTTTTTTATTAGAAAGTGAAATCATTGCAAAAAATGATTGTATGTATGTATGTATGTTGTAGGTATGTAGGGAACTCCTCTGACCATCATCTAATATTATTATTTATTACATGGCATACAACTACAACAATTCCTAGTAACCTGATTTCAAGTATGTTCAATGTATGTACATACTACAAGAGAGTAGAAAAGTATTTTCCAAAAGAGAAAAAACAAAACAAAAAAAAACTACTACTACTGCATAAATAGTTTCCAGTTTTGCCAGGAATATTATACGTACCTACTAAGTCTATAGCATGGAAGAAGAAAAAATAACTCATTAGTTCGGGGACCAGAGAAGGATTTGCTCATTGTATCATCATCATCATCAGTATTCATAGATAGGAGATAATAATATGTATGTACATATATAAGTAGAGAAGAGAAGAAAAGAGGAAGAAGGCCTTGATTTCTGAGAAATGAACAATGGCCAAAGGCCAGGAGGAGTACATATTAAAAAACATTTAATGATTTTTTTTTAACTTCTATGTAACTTCAAAAATACATATTTATGTACATAGGTAGATAAATACTTTGACTTGAGTGGATCATCATGGTTCTATATATTATGCAGTCAGCCTGCCTCTAAGTACCTGCCTCATAAAAGGATCCTTTTTCAAGAAATATGATTCTTTTATATATATATATATATATAATATAATTATAGGTAGCTGGGAGATGGAAAAAGCTCTCATTTGGAGATTCATGGACGGTTAATCAATGTATTTTTAAAGTAAATACAATCTTTGACTCATTGTAACGAATTGCTTTGATATTCCCTTCTATTTGTCCATTTTGAAGAACTGATTATTCTTCTTATTGAAGGTCTTTAATGCCCTGGGGTCTAATGAATAATAATTAATTAATTATAATAATAATAATAATAATAATGAATTGGGCTCCTATATTTTCAAGAGATTACTGCCATTTTGAATAATAAATAAATAAAATAATTGATGGGCACCTTCTTAGTTATTCTTCAGAAACTCCCAGTGCCGAGCCTGTTGTGCCCCTTGCTAAAGAGAGAGGGAAAATTGAAAGTGTGCGCGCGTTTTTTATTTCTGGTTAATTCATCCACTTTTCTCTCTCTCTCCCTCTTTTACTGTTTGGACTACTAACTATTATGTACATACTTGCTACCTGTGGTGCTGGTGGTCGTAGTCGTCGTTGTACTGGTGCTATTGCCTACCTTCTTCGTCGTCGTCGTCGTTTGAAGGTGGTATGCGGAGTGGAGCAGAGTGAGTGGTATTATTATTATTATTATTAGTATTCGTATTTCTTCAGGTAAAAGACTACAGTCGAATTCATTCTTGTTCTTATTATTATTTTTATTATTTTTGAATAATATTTCAAATACCTTTTTTTTTCTTCTCTCTACTTCTTTAGTAGTGGAGGATTTGACGATCAGTGAAGAAGAGGAGGAGTGTGAGTGAATGTATTAGAGGCTATGAAATCATCGTTAATCAAGTGTTGAATTCTATATTTGAAAAAATAAATATATAAAACGAATGATAAGTGATAAGTGAGCCCCAAAAATTGTTTGGACCCTCTTGTTTCCAGTGATCGTTTCTCATCCTTCGTCCTTACTTTCCATCTCTGCTCTTTATTCTGCACCAACTACTATCCAGACAAAATGTCTTTTTGTAGTGCAGTGACTCTGTGTTTTGCCTCCGTTTTTGCTCTTGTGGCAGCTGGACTTTTAGCACTCACTTTCTCCACGGACAATTGGCAAGTCATCAAAGTGGATAGGGATGCGATCTGGGTAAGGACTTGATGCTACTACGTAGCCACTCTCCTTCTTTTTAAATATACAAATAAACATTTATATAATATGTGATGTTCCTCGATTGAAACATTCACCACCACTCAATCATCCCATGAGTATGTACCTACGTACCTAAATATGTGATATTAATTGCTCATGAATGGATAAATTCAATCATGTGAGCAGTAATGAATTAATGAGACTCTTTCTTTCTTCCTAATAACTCAAGAAGAAAATGCAATTGATTCAGAGGCGACTGGCTACTTTGGACAAAGTAGACTGTTTCTTTCCTTCTTCTTTTTTCTTTTCTTTTTGTACAAGTCCAATTTGATGAGCCTCATCATATTTATTTAACTTGACATGAACGTCGTTCATTTGTACAGAAACAAAAAAAAAATCCTACATTTCTTATGAAAGAAGAAGAAGAAGGTAGCATGACGACTGCTGCTGTGGCAATGTATCTCTTAAGAGAGGGGCTGGGAGGTAGGTAGGGATGAAATGAAAGAAAGACATAGAGGAGTGTAAGAGAGGCACGTTACATACCTTTGAAACCGGTTTTTTTTTTTTTTTTTTTTTTTACTTTTTTTTCTCCCTTACCATTTGTTTTCTTATAAAAAAGATACGATATAAATAATACTTATTTATACAGTTATGTAGCCTAATAAAGTTTGACCCTTATTCATGCTCTATTTCAGGAATACAATCAGCAAAATCCTTTAGAAGATATTACAAATAAATTTAATAATAGCCCTCTGTTTTACACAAGATCTCGTGGACTCTTCCGTGAATGCTTTGATAAGAAAGAAGAGGCTCCTGTCATTGGTAAGTGAGAGACTCGCAAATGAATGCTATTGATTAGGGTCCATCATTTAATCTTTTGCTAAATGACGTCATCATCATTCTCAATCTATATCTTGATCGAGATTTTTATCCGCATTCCATGTTTAAAAAGAGTAATTTAAATAATAATAATAAAGCATTAATTATGTAAAAATAATGGCAAACACTGCTCCTGATCGTGATTCTGATATAATTAAAGTTTAACTGATAACGAGTTCAATAGGCCATGAGTCTACATACATAGTCGCAAGATGGCGCAAAGATACTAAGACTCCCTAGTAAACACAAACAATTATGTAAACAAAAAATACACTAATTGGGCCATGGATAAATTTAAGTACTTATCTATATATAACGTTAGTGGTATAATACCTTCCAGAGGGCACTTTAAAATTCCGGACTTTTCAAAGACCGATAGTAAATGTTTATGTCCTCTATGAAGGACCGAATCAGCCGATATTATAATCCTTCAAATCCCAATTATTATATATGTATAGAAAATCATCATTTCTAGGGGGGTTGCATAAGAGTGGAACATATGCTTGGCCTTCAAGTATTGATACACTTTATTTTCTTTTTAAATGCTATCATCATTGATTAATATTATGTATCGTTATTGTTTTCAGAGCTCTACAGTTCTCCTGTAGAGACTTGGTGCCACAACATCAACTACTATTTCCCTGATGAAAAAGGAGAGACCAAGGACTTCACTTGGGATAACATGACACGGATTCGTAAGTACAAATATACTCATATTGCTGTCTTTATAAATACATAGTGCCTCATTAAGCAGCAATTATACCAATAAGAAGAACAATAATAATCACCTCTTTAATAAAAGGACCAAACTTACCTAGAAACATTACTGTATACTTTGATTTTTGATTTTACAGAAAAGTATATTAAATAACTATAAAAATTTCCTTTACAATTTCTTTCTTTCTTTTGATACGTTTATAAAGATCCTTGGGAAATTAGTTTCTTTTTGTAAAGAAATATTAAAAATACTTTGTCAAAACAGATGTGATGATAAATTTGTACAAAGTTGAACATGCTTCATAGACCATGTTTCATCATTATGTATTATCATAAGTATTAAGTATATATGTATGAAGAATAATGATCCATAAGAAGACAAACTTTTTCCACATTTTGTCCTTGTACTATCAAAAATCACATTTTACGTCTGCCTATTTAAATCCTAATACTAAGAGCGTTGTTCTTTTTAACTCCATATCCAGATATGGGAAGAGCCATGATTGCCCTATTCATCGTCTCATTTTTCTTCATTGGAGTATCCTCCACAACGGGGATCGTGGGTTGTTGGCGTGCATCTCCTTCAAACATCACAGCCTCTGCTGTTATGATGTTAGTAGCATGTAAGAAACATCATCCTCATCTATCAAAGGCCCTGTTTTTTTTAATATTTTCATAAATATCCTTTCAGGCTTGTTCGCAGCAGGCGGAATGGGTCTTTGGCACTCTGTGGAACACTATGAAAAGATGAAAATAACGGATCGATCTGATACAGAGCTCTTTGTCAAGACCTGGCCACAAATCCTCATCGACAACACGGAATTCAAATATGACTGGTCTTATATCCTTTGTTGGATCGGTATTGGATTGGCTCTCGTCTCCTCCATTCTCTTTTCCCTAGCGGCTGTATGTCTTAAGAACGATAAGGAACGAGAGGATGCCATGAACATGCAGTATTTGATGCCGGGTACGTGTGAAGAAGGAACAATCTTTAATTGTGTCATAATTAATGCATATGCATTTTTCTCTTTCTTTCTCCTTTAGTGTACCCACAAAAGCAACAACCCTATGGACCCTACGGCTATGCTGCCTATCCTGGCCCAGCTGCTCAATACTACGGATCCCAGTACGGTCTGGCATACAATCAATACTAAAGCAAAAATACTTTCCCTTGCATCAACATATTTTTCTGAAAGAAAAAGTATTATACTTTGTATCATAGAATGCTCAATTTTTTACATTTTATTTTATTTTTTTAGTTGAAAAGTTTCCTATAGATATTCAATCATTAATAATAAGTCTGTTTCAATCTATGTACATAGAATGTATGAATCTTTTTGTTTCTTTGATTATTTTTTTTTTCTTATCCCCCTTTCCTTACATAACTACAAACAAACAAAAAATCATAATTAATGTGTCGTCGTCTTATAGGTCAATAATTTTTTCTATTACTACTTTTTCAAGAGGTGCTTGTTAATTAAAGTAAAATTACTTTCTATTCTTCCATTCCCTACTTCCTTCGTATATAATATGTTATGTATATATATATCTATCTATACAAAACTTATTTTGTTGTAATTGAAAAAAATAATTGTTAAAAGAAATTTTATCATATTTAAACCAAAAAAAAAAAAAAAAAAAATTAAATACATTTAGTAGAAATGTTAAATAGTAAATAATTACTTATTACACCTTCCGGGTAGGACTTTACATATGTAATATTATGTTTTTTAATATGTACCTATGTAAATGCTAGGCATAAAATATGTAGATCGTCGTATAAGGTCAGCTCAAATAACATGTCATTATATTCATTAATTAATTATTTAGGGAGTCTCTTATTTAGAGAATAACTTTTTTTTTCTCTCTCTCTCTCTCATTCTGAGGATCCTTTTATGTTACGTGTACGTGTTGCTAGAACTTGGTACCATGGTTGATTGATCAACTATAAAGTTCAAAGCGGAGTCTGCTTGTTTTTTGTTTTTTTAGTTGTACTTATAATTAAAAAGGAAGTCGTTTGAATGAAGTAACGGAGGATTTTGTTGTTTTCTTCAAAGTGATGAAAGAGGAGCCCCCATGGAATACAAATTACATAAATGGCATGTATTCAGAGATAAGTACTCTCATACGTACTAAACATGGCTAACCGCAGATGCTGTTATTGTATGTATGTATTTTATGTATTAGTAATGACTTCCTGGATTGAATGTTGGCCAAGGAAAAACAACGAGAGCACCATGCCAATAATGTTGTTAATGTGATGGAATCTGAGACGATTTCTCTTAGTACATAATATATAGATATATGTACTTACAAATAGTAAAATGAGGTACTATATGTTATGTACATTATTGTAGCATATCCAATTACGAAAGGGAGTTTTCAAACAATTAATATAAAATACAAATATATATATATGTACAAAAGAGAAAACCCCGACGTCACGTCTGATATCCATTTCCATTGTGTCCTCCCTCAATCAAAGAGAAAAAAAGGGCTAAATGAACTAGTAGGACTGACTAATTATTTATTTATACTACATTCTTGCTTTAATAGCAGGAATCTCGTTCCCGTGGAGTAAGAGATAATTTAAGTTCGGACAGTCAATGACGTTGACAATAATCTTTTTTGCCTCTTCCTTCAAAAAGAGAGGAGGAACAGCTCCAAATATTATGGTAGCTAGCCAATTACGAGCCTTTCTCTTTGGCCAACTTCTGCTCATTTCCCGAGTTAAAACATTGATATGTACTTTTTGACCCCGAATCAGCTGCTCTTACAAGTCTCTCTACTATTAGAGTAAGAATGGTTCAAAAATTGGCCAACTGTGCAAGATTTAATTCGAGCTCAGGTTGTGGTTGTAGTCAATATTCCGAATGCTATTGGAGCCTTTTGACATGACGTCATGTTTTTTTATAAGTTGGGGATTTTGGAGAAGGAATGCAATTTTACATGAATAACAAAACCCTCATTCTTAAAAGACAGTTTATTTTTGTTATTTTTATGTCATTAGATAAAAATTTCCTCAAGGTCTTTTCGAAGAATTGTACATACTTTATTTATAAACTACATAACTCATAAGTATTAATACCTAGATCTTGGGTATGTATATGAACAGCTAACAACAACATGGCATGGCTTTTGGTTTATTAGGCAGTCTGTGACATGAGTGAAATCACTCAGTAGTCTACATGTATTGGTATAAGGTCCAAGAGATGAAAAGTCAACAACTAACAAAGGAAAAATATACCCACAATAGTAGTATTTGTGAATGGAAGTCGTACCTGTTCCATTTTTCTTTCATATTTTCAAGTGCAAATGAGTATGAACAAATACAAAACATACTCGTAAATACATACATACATACATACCTATAAGTTCATTTGCAATTATCCTTGACCTCCTACAAGATGAAAGAGACTTCATGGGAAATTCAACTTTTTATAGAGGGGTTTATTTAAGTATTAATGTGAATATTTTTAGAAGGTGGTGTGTCATGTTTTATGTACATTATATTTGATAGTAGGAGTGTTTTAAAAAGGTTCAAAGGCATATACCTGCCTATGAGGACTCTACACAACCGGAGTCGGATGTGATTGTAACCCATTCATTCAATAGAAAAATCGCAAATATATAAATATAAATGTAATATCAAAAATATTTGATATTTCTTCCGTGATTTGACTCTCTCTCTCGATGATAAGGATTGGTGTGCCTTTTGATATTTAAATCACTTGACATCCACATGCATAATAAAGCCTTGGGTATACCTAGGGGGGGGGGGGTAGCAGTATATACGGCTGTATATCTCAATTATCATGCAATGCTATAGGTTAATCTATAAGGCTCTTGGCTCTGATGAGTGGCTTTTATTTAGGTATGTTGACTCCTCATGAGGCAAATACCACCTCCAGCTTCTCTTGAGAAAGTAGAAAGTAAAGCGTTGGAGAGTTGAATAGAAGCTTTGAGGAGTAGGAAATGAAGAGATTAGATTATAAAGTTGTTAGAGGGAGGTTTGAAGATTATTTTAGTAAAAAAAACAACTTTATCTTTAAATCAAAAAACAGCATACATGTTCTGGTCTGCTGACAAAAGAGACGCAAAAACACGGGAGATTTTTATCCACAGATTAGGCAAATGTCTTCTAACTGTATATTTGGTTCTGATGTGAAGTGACAGTTACAAGACAGGGTGATTTTTTCGATACTGGAGTTACAAGAGGATTATAAAAACGCTCGACTGATTTAAGGCAGAACTAATCCTGGAGATTCTGTTTGAGGAAGGTGCAGCTTCATGAGAGAACTAAGGAAGAACTCAGGTCAATGAGAAGTATTTTCTAAGAAGTAGACTGTTACTACAGAAGATGGTGAAAAGTTCCGATGAATGAAGAGAAAATGAGAACTCAGAAGTTTGATCAAAGTGGTATAAGAATATAGAGCTTCAGAAGGAAATTATAGAGGGAGCTCCAAAGCTTGGAGAGGTCGACATCCCACTGCAACATTTTCTGGGTATTATGGAGGATCAGGTCTCAGGATTCTTGAACAATGTCACCATCTTGGCTAATAGATATGAAATGGACTGGATTGGATTAGTAATGTGGTATTCTCCAGCTCTAATGAGTACATGATGGAATAAATCCATGGGAAAATTTGTGTATCATTGAAAGAATCATTCATTTAATAATACAAGTCTATCGGAAAAAATTCAGTATTTTGGCTGGAAATGAATAAGCAGAATGAATAGGACATGTTGTTATAGATCAATACTGCTGATTCATTGAAAAATAGAAAAATTACTATGATAGGGAAGGTGAAAGAAACTTATGCATAGTAGAGAGTTTGATAATATTTTTTTTTTTTTTTTTTTTTGAATCTATAACGACCAAATCAAAATTGACTGGATAGCAGAAAGGAGAGACCGTAAAAAATATACTCCGAAAAAGTCATCTTAAGAACAGGATATCAGTTGCAAAATTATGATGCAACGGATATGTCTCTACGTTAGTTTACAAAATAGTTAAGAGTCCGATGGATAATAAGGGATGGGATCATGGGAATCAGTGGTAAAAGAAATGTTCATGGCGGCCATCAGAATGTAAGATCATTCATCATGCTTCATCACCCCTAGCACCAATGCTGATATTATGTACATAGTTGGGGACGTGTGTATCAGTGAATAGTACATAGTATGTATATAACGGCACGGTTTAGTGTCCTAAACGTTATCAAATATGTATATTATGTGTATTGGGAAAACCCGTTCTAGCATCCCTCAAAATTTGTTCAATGTGACGTAATTCTGCATCTAAATATCATTTGGTAGTAGGGACTCGATAAATGAGCATGTATTTATTATGTAAATTGAGTTGCTTAGTTCATGCAGATTATTTATTGAGGTCTTCTTATCTTTTTGGAACACATAATATGAGTATACTGCATGGAATACTCAATATCATATCGTTCATGAAATTAGAATTTTATTTACATACATATTTTTTATGTGTGTTCATATTATATTGATTTACACTGGCCTGCCTTATTTTCAAGGTCGCTATTAGAATAGATCACATTTTAATAGTCATTGATTGTAGTATCCACCACAGCCCACTCCTTATTTTGAGGATCCAAGGGTACAATAACTGGAAAGGATACGCTATGAGTCTCGTGAACTTGTTGCAAAACAATAATCTTAGAGGGATACAAATATGTAACAATTTTCTTATGGATTTTTAGTAACTTCCTTGATTTACATCATCCCACGAGTCAAGGAAAAGAGTGTGCTCCTACCTGCAGAAAGTAAGTATAACAAGCAACTATAATTGTGAACCCGTATTCGAAATACGACATTAGATTCGACTTGAACTTGAGGAGCAGAAAGACTCAGGACTTAACTCGGACACTTAATAAATGACTCATTGCGAACAGCAAAGAGAAGTTGAAATAAAATAAGACTCGAGATGGATTCGGACTAGTAAACAACTATGCCAGCATCCATTGATTCCATACACTCTTTTAGAAGTACAAAAGGAACACTCACAAATGCTGTTACATGGTGTTAGATTAGAAGAGGTGCAATTGAATGCAATGACTAGGTATGGGCATTTTGTTGATGTAATTGAGTGTGCCTACAATTACATTCTGGGTCCTCTGCATTTTATCTGTTTATTCTTATAATTGTTGCAAGTTCTTACCTCAACGATACGGAGAAGACTGAATTCAAATGGATTATTGTGGTCGGAGTACCAACTGATATTTTTCTTTCCTTCCTTCCTTTAACTCAACACCATCTCAACATTTTGACCATGTCTAGCAATGACCAACACAATTAGGACAATGTTATCCAATTATAACATGGAGCATTGTCTATTATGTTAACCATTGGCAGTCTAGCTGCAGGGGCCACGCTCTTTCCTGCACTGAATAATTTCAAAGGGGCCAGGAATTGAAAAACAAAAATATGTTTCTTAAAAAAAGAAAAAAAAAGATTGATTATGTAATTATTTATCTATTTTTAAAAAAAATGTTCTAAATCTGTAGTCTAGGTGTATTTGGTAATAATATTTACACGTCCTCTGTGAAAATGGAGCCAGGCTGCCTCTACTGTTGATTAACCTTTTGTAAAACTGTTTTGTTATTTGTTGGATTTAAAGAATTTTGAGATCCGTAGAGGTCTACAGGTATCTACATAAATATATGTATGTATGTAACATGGAGACTGTCGATCCTATTATCTTTGAATTTCTCAGGAGTGAACTATTATAGAACCTATATAAACTATGAAAAAATACAGTTTTACTATTTGTTTTTTCAAATTTTTCTTTTTCCATCTTGAGAGTCGAGGTTGCGAGTGAGCAAAAAAGCTTGTTCCTACTTAAAAGCAAGAGCAAAACGTGTTTCAACCTATGGATAGGAATGCTCATTCAAAAAAATATAATTAAATTATGAGGCATGGCAGTAAACTCCTGAGTCATTGTACAGTGCTATGACCTCACATTAACGGCATTTCTATTATTTAGTATTATTAGAGAAAGTATGGTAGTCCAAGATGTCATTTGTAGTGTGACTCTCTCAACCTTTCTCCGAAAGAGAGAAAGTAAAAAAAATAAAGCTCCAAATCTGTTGATAACTTAAGTTATATATTTATGTAATAGGTTGAAGTCATTCAACGCTTAACTATAGAGTTAATTAGATTGAAGTACACTAGTAATAAAGTAGGGGAAAACATGGAACGCTGACAAAGAAAATACAATGTAAATTTGTATGTTAGTGGGATGGCGCATTGAGTCATACTCTTAGTTTTCAAATTCAAATAAAAGCCGCTTTTTTTTTAACTGAAAAATAATTTGAAATTTGATACGTGTTGAATCCTTTGTTGACGAAGGAGTTTACAAACATTAAATCAATTAGTTACTATTATATTTTATATTATGTAGTCCAAAAGCAATCAAAGATGCGTATTGAGTAATAATGTGTCTTCGGCATTCAATATTAATCATGGTTGATAACAACCTAAATGGGTTAGAAAATAAATTAGAATTGTAGATGGAATTTGATAAACAAAAATCAATTGAATGGCCTACATTTAGAGAAAGGAAATAAGGAGGTTTGTTGGTAATACATAAATTTTTTTTGCAGAGATGCTATAAATATTGTTTAGAAACAACTTTTCCTCATCAAAGTTTAGTGAGGCAATTCTAAATTCTATGTATGCTATTAAATGTATCATTTATTTATTTTCTTCCATCCCTTTTTTTTTTAAATTATTGAACAGCTGAATTTCTTTTGTTTGCAGAATGGGTGAACTGCTCTTTTATGAGAACGTAATTTCAAATAATATCATGTATAGACGAAAGAAATTTTTTTTTTCATCGTCTCATTCTTTTTATTTCATCATATTTTTATTACTGCACCAATCTATGGATTATATTACAATTGGCGACATCTGGCAACAATGAAAAAAAAAACATCCCTTGTGACTCTTTCTCTATACCAAGCGTCTGGAAAGGTACATCCCTTGAACAAGGATTCCAAATTGGAATTATGTACATATATACATGAAATATTAGAAGTTCATATCCCTCATCCCCCATGATCTTTATCTCAACCTTTCAATGGCTCAAAAATCAGTTGGTTAACATACATATTATGTCATTATCTTCAACTGTGGGTAAACAATATTTTGTTCATTTAATATATAAGGGATATTGATTACATCTCTCAACCTTTCATACAAAAAGAGGAAGAAAAAAAGATCCAAAATTGAATACACGTATATTATATTACCTTGTAGTTGGTCAACTATTTTCAGCTATTGAACAGTTACTCCTCATTTATCAGTAGAGAATATTTTATAACAGAATAATTATTATTACTAATTTGAGTGAAGTATACAAGGAAAGGTGAGGATATCCAAGGATGACTCCTGTCTGAGATGTAGAAACATAAAGTCTTTTGTTTTGAGCCTCAAAAAACAAACAAAAATAACACATTTATGTAATTATTATTATATATTTGTTGACAAACCCAACGACTCATTTTCAGTCTAATAACAAAGATAATAATAATTATTATTGTATTTAAAATCAAATAACAAATAGACAATATTCCTGGTTAGGTTTGGTAGAGTAGACCCGTTAGATACGTGACAATCTGATTTGTGGTACTCACTAATAAGGGAGAATATCTAATTATAATTCTATTAAGATTGGGTGTAGAAAAAAGTTTCTACACAGATCTAAGCTGCAGCCCAAAATTGGGTCATGGATCTCTTAGTGGTGGGTCACAGGGGACTAGATTGAAAATAAGGGATTTTATCACTGGTAGAGTAATGAAGGACCCTCTCAATCTTGATTAAAGAGCAAGAATAAAATGTGTAAAATAGAAATTCAGGACATTCATGATTTCACAATGATAGTGTGTGATATCGATGGATATAAAAATTCGAAATGTATCCTTGGATTGAACGATAATACAAATTAGATGTCTCAGTGCAAATTCCATGCGTGGATAATCCCTTCTTTAGGATAATTATATCTTAGTCCTAAAAATGAAATGCTGCTGATTTAGACTCTCTTAAAACAAATACTCTATACTCACACTTCAAATGAGCTCCTTTTAACTCTGAAACAGCACCAAAAACGAGCCTTGATCCCTCTCTCTCCCCCCCCCCCCCTCCCCTCCTAAAACAAGGATTTGATCATTTCCTATATTTTTTACTATGTAGCATAGAACTCATTGTTGAAATCCTCATCAAATTTTGCGAGAAAGAGTTAATATGTTGAATGGACTTTGGATTTTCTTTTTCAACTCAAAAATAAGCTCAAACCTACTACAGAGTTGTAAGACTTTTAAAACTGTACATAAACAGAATATATTTTTTTTAAAAATCAAATTCAAAATGCGCGAAAACCAGATTTGAAGTGTATAAACGAATTATAGATTCCTAATTTCCGCGTCAATGACTCTTAAGTATGGAACATAAAAGCTTTTCAAAAGAGTACAAGTCTATCGACATGTGTAGTCTCTTCCTTCATAAATATATTTTTTCATTTATATTATGTCCTGATGAATACAAGTTGAAAGATTTCACTCTTACATATATTAATTTTAATATATATTTTTAAATAGAATAGAATCGTACATTCTAGAGTCATGTCCTGAATTCGTAATAATAAATTCTGATGAATCAAAGTATTTGTTATTTTCCCCTACTCATCCACAATGTTTAATTTGGTTACATGCATGCCATGTGTGAATTTGTACCCGGAATTTTGAGCAAAAAAAAAACAAGTTTTTATAAGCTTTTTGCACGAGGATATTCCAAGGAAATAACGAGAGTTAGTCAGAATAGAGTATGAGGCACAAATGGATTATATTTTAAGTATCCTTAGAGACTGGAAGCCTTTTTCGTAGATCCCTACACTTAGCAAACCCCTTATATAATATTCCAGTCAATCATGCAATGTGACTCGATTGCAAAGGGAAATCATAAATATTTGATCCTTAGGGATGACCTTGAAGTTTGATTCCTCAAATTACATATTACACAAAAAAACCTTATAAGGACTTGTATATTTTTTTTTTTTTTTATCAAAACAATCCAGGTCATAATATTGATAATAATGCCTTATTATTATTATATAAATTTCCAATGGTTGTATGTAAACAATTTTGTTTTTTGATGAGGGAGCAACAGGTAGTGAGGAATAGAATACAATAATACGTATGATATAAATATAAATAATATATTAACATGTTGTGGGAGGAGGACATTGTTCGGGGATTTTCACCGCCAATCAATCCATATTTAAATAGAAATTAACTACGACGCAGACACACAAAATAATACTCCATATAAATATGAAACCCTAGAGTGACATTCTCCTCAATTCTTAGGAAATAGAGTGTGTACGCGAATCTCGTCTATAAAGTACTGCAACACAGAGTTAGAACAGAGATAACTAGCTGAGTCAAATCTTAACTCAACATTCTCAATAAAAACATTACATATAAATAATTTCACTCGCATCTACGTGACTAAAGAAGAAACCATGGGACGAACAAATGGATTCTTGAACTTCAATAGCTCCCAGTTTCTCATCCTTCTTTTCGTTCTTCTCTCCATGTGTAGGGAGGGTAAGCTATCCGTGGTTGTCTCACTCTCTCTCTCTCTCTCTCTCTTCTCCTGCATAAAGGTCATTATCTAATTCATTAATTATATTATAGGCCTATCCACGAATTTAAAAAGAGTCAAACGGAATGATCTCGTTCGATGTGGATTGACAGAGTCTGTTTGCAAGTGGACTTGTCGTCTCGGAGGACACTCTGGTGGATTCTGTTCACCTGATGCAGATGGTGGAAACTCCTGTATTTGCTCCGAAGAGGATTTGGAGAAGTATGTTTGTGGTGGAGATGTTGGTCCAGATATTGCAGGATATTCATGTGCTGGATTTTGTCAGGCCAAGGGAAGGCAGTCGGGTAAGATATGAGTATAATAAATAGTCTGTAAACCTTTTAAGTGAGGATCCCTTGTTTAAATATCATTATTTCCTCGTAAGAGTCTCGTTAATTTAATCATATATTTACATCATTCTATTTGCTATAGATGATTTCATCATCATTTAAAGTGTCGAAAAACGATGATGATGAGGGAAAGGGCATAGCTAAATAGACGGGATTTAATGGTTAAAAGCACACACAAAAACATAGTTGTACTATAAACTTCTTAAAAATTAAGTCACTTGTATGATTATTATTAATAACTGTTATTAGAATCCATTCTTTTTATATAGATATCATAAGCAATCTCCAAAAATGTAAGGAGGGGTGAGGAACAAGTGTCTTGAGCGAATCTCTCTCTCTCTCTCTCTCTCTCTCTATATATATATATATATATATATATATATATATAAAGTGGTTACAAAATAATGATACGTTCACATACTCTAATAATTATGTGTAAATGTCAACTAGTCCGCAAATAACTATTTAATTTGTATCTAAATAAGGTTATATAACTTTCCATTTAATGAATGATTTAATGATTATACATATATGCACATACATATATTTATAGGTAAGTATCTAATGGTTAGTTGTAGATTATCCTTCTCCAAGGTCGTTAGATTTGTACACTCTGTATCGGCCATTACGCACACAACATTTGTCCATTTCAAGCTTGAATTAAATGCTCTTTGTTATTTGATTCCATAAATCCCTCTCGACAAAAATAATAAAAAGGTCCATTAAAAGCTCTTATCTTGGAGCATAACACTTGCCACATTGTTTTTAACATTCACAAGAATATTATGATCTTTGAAGGTGGTAGATATATGTACAGCACTTCTTCTTCTTAATAAAGGAATGACAGTGTAGAAATGCACATTTATACTCAAATATCGATTAGATTTTTGTGAAATAATGATGCCATTTTCTGCGAGTCCAATTAGTTTAAGTCTCTAGGATTTTAACTCCGAGTCGGGTCTGAAGTCGGTGTTTTATGAAACTCAAGTATGACTCAATTACGAGACAAGAGTTTAAGTCCCTAGCCCTAGTTGTATGAACACTTTTTGTTCTATAATATATGAGTTGATTGATAATAATAATTAATTAGTTCTATAATTTGATATTTAATTTATTGTACGAGGGGATCTAATTGCAACTCTCTTTAAATACATCATCTTTTCAAAACAATTTCAATATTAAATAACTATCCTTGAATTAATTATATATCATAGGACTATGTATATATTTTTTTAAAAGTATTTTTTGCTGTTTTTCTATTTTTACTTCCGTCATCATTGACTTAATTGTATTATTAATGGATCCTTGATAATGTTTTATCCCTTTCTTCTTCTTCTTATTTTTTTTTTTTTAAATAGGAGATTGTGATCTGAGTAAGAACGAATGTCTTTGTACAAAAGAATATCTCCAATTAAGTCACATCAAATGTATCAATGATGAAGTTTGCTCCGTTTTCTGTCAGTACAAGGAAAGAAAAGCAAATGGAAGATGTGAAGGTCCAAATAAATGGGACTGCAAATGTTATTCACTCAATGAGTTAAATCTAATTTAAACATACGTCATTAATATATATTATTTCCTTTATATATTTCCTATATACTTCCGACCATTTACCCTTAGTGTATTAACTTATTATATATTATTCTATTTAAAGTAAGAAAATGTATTATTATATTCTCTAGGGTCTTAAATATTGAACCTATATTTTTTAAATATACAAGCATTGTATCTTTATACACGTAACTTTATTTATTTCTTAGTCTTGGCAACCTCGTAGGTAGCTTTTGAGTTGTTTGCTTTTCGTGTTTAAGATTTTTGATAATATTTTTTTCATGTGCAACACAATTATACCCATGTATCAAAGCAATATGCAAAATAGGTAGACAAATCTACCTGTGTTTTTGAAATAAGCTTCCTCCACAGTATATATATTTATCCGTATTATTTAACTCCATAAAATAACGTTTGATTTGGAGGGTCACTTTGAGTAATGAGTGTGCCTTGGATGTACGTCATAAAACTACACCAATTCCTTGAACCTGTTGTAGGTATATTTTAGTACGTAATAGGACTGTAGCCATAATGGACTTAAAGGGGGGAGTTGTGGAGACTATAAGGATAAAAAATGAGTGCATATCTTGAATTATTCAATGCTCTACTATTGAGGCATCTAGAAAATATCAACTCCTCAGAGTCATTAGATTGAAAGATATATTATGTAGTTAGTTCCCTATTTGTATACCCATGCTTTGAAAGAAATGAATTTCAATTACGCAACAGTTCTAAGTTGCTCATACAAACTTTATGAGAGACTTAATTTGTATTTTTCAATGTTTCTAGGGCCTGAGGTACAGGAACCTGTTGTGTGTTTCTACTCATTCTTATTACAAACAGGCATTTATACAATGAATGCAAAAATAAGTAATATTTAAGTCTCAGATCTTTCTTTGGAATATGAAACTTATATGGACAGCAAATACTAAATACACACTGCACGTAGAAGGTGTGGGGCCCAGTTCTTGCACTCCTTGAGTGACTAGTTCATTATTGTTCATATAATGTTATATAGTATTTATTTACTTGTGTTACATAAGATGCAAGCAATACCTTGTTGCTCTGTATAAGTACATAATTTAAATGATACGAGTAGGTACTTGATAGTGCTGAGTCATTTTAGAATTCAAAACAACTTGAATAAAGCATGTGTGAGAATCCATATTATTCCTCTTAAATGAATATCTCTTTTCTCTTAAATATCTCTTTAAAAGAAATGTCTTCATCTATCACTAAAATAGACTTACGAAGGTACGCTTAATTTTTTTTTTTTATTATTATTATTTCTTTAAAAGTATGGATGACAATGATCATCGGTCAATCAACTTTTGCTTCTTTCATTGTCTAGTCAGTTCACTTTTAAAAAGGACCGTTAATTTTTTGAAAGTGTTAGAGAAAATGACTATGCTAAACATGGAAGCAATTTAATGCTTCAAACATCCATGCGATGACCGCTTATTAGAGAAAGAAAATAATCCCAATTTTTGAGTCCATTGAAAAGTTACTACGTAAACCTTTAATGAAATATAATGTGGACTTGAGAAAGAAACAATATGAATACCAAGCCTCTTTTTGAAAATCAAAACTGATACTATGTGCACATATATAAATGTATGTTTTGACGTACTAATTCGTAGCTACCTTTAGACATTGGCACGTCGAGCTTTTTTGGCCACTCGCAACCTCGACTCTCAAAAGGGAAAGGAAAAATTTGGAAAAACAACTGGTAGCTACTCTTCTGTATTTTCCTCGTTGCCAACTTTTTAATATTATTTAGATATACTATACATTTATAAATTCTTATCAATATTATTCTATTATCAATATACAAATCAATCGTTAATACTTATATATCAAAAATTCAAAAAAAGGGCGCGCAATTTAATATATTTTTTATATATCAAAATCATAAATAATAATAATACCCTTTTTGAGCTCATAATACGAAGAGTTAGCTGCTTTAAATCAAAAGAGTCAAATGATAAAAATCAGCTGAAGGGAGAATACAGTGTGTTTTTGTTTATCCCAAAAAGATTGTCGTGTGGCATGATACATGATAGACATCCAAAGATTTTATCTATGTATGTATCTAAATATGTATATAGATAAGTCATTTATAATGGTAAATATACCATAAAAGCTTGATTTCGTAAGGTTTAGACAAGGGTTCGGCGAGGATATTAAATCGGCCAATTATATTATTATATTAACCTTCTTCTTCTTTTTTTTAAAGATAAATTTTAAAGAGACAAAACAGGATCAAAAGTTTTAAGGTAACTTAACCCTTCTAATCCCAGGCATGGCCAGAGGTACTCTTTTTGAAAGTTATCTCTTACCCTTAATTAATTATAATTATTCATCTTTTGGATCCTGATAATCTAAGCACATACTAATCCAAAACATTTTCTTATTTTTTGAAGAGTATTTGATTATTGAACTTCATAAAACCAAAGACTTCTTTAAAATCCCTGACATGGCCAAACTGGCCGTGAGTAAAATAAAACGTCTTGTTGCTCTATACAGCCTGAATCAACGATTTAAAAATTATTAATTATTATGGGAGACATTAAGGGAGAATACATTCTTAAAATTATGACAGATGGAACTGACTTTCTGTAGTCATGAGTAAAATTATACAGGAGCCGTAGAAGCATTTCTTGGGCTTTTCTATGATAATTATTTTAAATGGGTGTGCAATGAAGAGTTAATTGAAAAATAATAGTAATCTATATAGGCCTCAAGGGATTCAAATCGGTTGAAGCACTCTATTTTAGACACTCGTATTTCCTCAATTGGGATATTTGAATCCTTGGTAAACTTATCAAATTAATCAAAAATTGATCTTCTAGGAGTGGACTCTTAAAGAAACTATTATAGTATATATATATATATATATATATATATATATATATATACACTGTATAACACAAGACACATGGCGTAACTAGTCATGGTGTACCTACTTATGTAAGTAAAATATGATTTTACAGCATTTCCCATATTGAATGAAGATCTGGAGTTGTCTGCGCACAGTTATTATATGATGATTTGCATATTATATTGGTATATATGTACACTGGTCAATTGGGCCTTCTTTATGCCTAATAGTATAATAATCAGAGTATATTTAACAAACCTACCTAGTAAGTATATTTAATATTTTTTATATACTATTTTTGTAGAAACATGCAATTAAAAGGAAGGGGGCAAAATATACATACAATACGAATATGTATAAAACTTGTTGTAAAATATTGAATAACAATGATTACATAAGAAATGGTTTGAAGCAAATATATATATATATGTATATATGCTTTTATATCTAAGGTATATAAGAAAGAGAAATTGAACGTGTGAAATAAGAATAGAAACAATTGTTAATAGAAGAGTTGTACATATCTACGCAAAAGATGAGAAGATCATGGGTGCTAAGATGATTATTTCAGACTTGTTCATTATTATGTTATGGGAATTTGATCTCAGAAAGTATAGGCTTGCCTTTAGTTGCCTCTGTACTTTCAAATATTGAGCAAGAGATGATTGTTGCCAATGGGATATACATTTATATTAAAAGAGTTGGTCAATATGAGGAAATAGTTGGCTAGATGATAATACCTTGGAAGCTGAGCTAATATTATGGCTCATTTCTGAGCAACATCACTAATCCCATCACATGACGTCCAGCGTGCCTTATTTCGAAAAAAGAAAACAAAAAAGAAGATTTACCTTTGTACTAACATTGGATATATTATAAAAAGCATTCAATCTGAGGTGCCCAGTTAAAGTAACAACCTTATCTATATACTACATACATCGCTATCAAAATGGGTAATTCTATTTGGATGTCCATCATTCTTGTACTCCTTGGAATCTCTGTTCATAGCGGTAAATATTTTTTAAATATGCTAAATATCAAAGCTCTACCTCAATACTTATATACTTACTTATCCATCCATAGGAGTTTCTCTTCCCCAGAAGAGTGAGAATCCGGAGGAAAGCACGAATCATCATATCCGTTGTCAAATATCAGAGAGTATCTGCTCATTCTCATGTCTTTTAGGAGGACATCAATCAGGGGTTTGTGTTCCAAATAAAAATGGAGGAAAGGCTTGTGTTTGCATCGAGGGAGCAGTGAGTGAGTCCATTTGTCTTTCAAATAATGAAAAAAATCTTGCGGGATATACTTGTGCTGGCTACTGTCAAGTCATTGGAAGGCAAACGGGTTTGTTCATTGACTTAAATGACATACATAGGTTTTATAACAAATATTTTTATTTTTTTAGGTGAATGTATAAATGAAGCTTGTGAATGCTCAAGAGAGAGGTTTCATTTGAGTCGGGATTATCTTTGTGTGGCTAATGAAGTTTGCTCCATGCATTGTCAAATCATTCGAGGAGCACGAAATGGAAAATGCTCTGGTCCAAATGATTGGGATTGTCATTGTGAATATGGACTCCCTGAGGAGGAGTCTCTGGGTTTTAACTCTACTGAAAGCCGTTGAAAATGAGCATCCATCATTTTTGTATCCTAAATTCCAAATCAAAATATATAAAACATAATATTATGTATGCCATCAATGAAAAAAAAAAAAAGAAGAACATTATATTAATAAATAAAGTCCATGACTGAATCTCTAGAGATCAAATTGAAGGAAAAAAAGGTGTACTTCATGGTTATATCTATTCTTTAATTAAAATATATTTTTTTGAACTTGTTATAAAGACTTGTTACGTAATGCCATTTTTCCATCTATTTTTTTTTAAATTACTTTGTTATATGATTCTTTTAAAGTCTAGATGAATTCCTACATCTTTCGACCGTCAAACGTTTTTGAACAATGGATATTTTTTTTTTTTTAAATTAGCCATTTTATTTTCTTGTAGACTCAATGACTCTATACTTTTCAAAATGTAGTGTTACTACGACTTGAAACGTTTTTCCATGAATGCCAGAAAATGCCACAAAAAATTTGTAATTCCCGCGATTTTTGGGACCATATCATGGTATTCACAAACATGAAACGTATCTATGGTTGCTCACGGAACCTCTTCTTTTTGAAAAAAGGGAATAATCATTATTGATATTTGAAGATGATAATACTATCCAAAGTTCGCAGAAGTAAATATTACATTGCTCAAACATTTCCTACAGACGTCGTTTATTCACTATGTAAACTTTGCTAAAATAATTGCTAAATGTTGGCATTTGAGGCCCCCCCCCTCAGGAGTGATTGACTTTTTAAATCTTATTTATGGGCTAGAGCTTTTAATTGGCATTTAATTGTTATTATGGGATTAATTTAAGGATATTGTTGCATCATCATAATTGTATCCAAGAAGTAGAGATCATCAAATAGCTCTTAAAAATATATTTTGCTCCCCCTTATCTAGATGAACCAAGGAACAACGTAGGTAAACATGACGTAATAAGGGATTTTTTTAGATACACTCAACAAAAAGATAGGTGCATTGTTTGAGGTTACATATATCAATGAACGTAGGTATGAACTATTTAAATGTTTGTTCATCTGATAAATCAGAGTTTTTCTCGGATTAGGAATAGATATTTAGATACCATAAGTATATATTAGAATAATACAAAAATTACAAAATTACTATCTTATGCATCCCTTGGATTCTTAATTTGATTGTAGAATGAGGGATATTCGAAAGGAAATGTTTATTACGGATTTATTTTTTGACAATTTTCGATCTTTCGGCACTCTACTCGTTGATGGGCTCCATAATTTTGAATAAAAAAAAAGGTATGTCCTTTCATAGAGAGAGCAACGAGCACTCCAGGAATAAGATAAAAAGAGAAACATCCCTCAGAGGGGAGATGGGAAAATAAGTCCAGGGATTTTCTTCGTTGCTTCCAACTCCGGCTCTGGAAGGAATATGATGTAATCAGTGCCGTTGTTGATAACACCATGGATTCTTCCAATATTAGATTTGTGATCCTGAGATCCTGTCTCTGGATTCTAACCCAAGACAAGGGATCTTTTGGAGTCTCTTTGAGTTTATTGGTGCTCAAACTCATCGTGTCGGGGAATCAACAGCTATCCAAAGATGTGCCTCTATTAAAAGGCGTACCTTTTTTTATATTCGAAATCATGGGACCCATTAACTACTAAAGTGGCGATTTCTCTATCATGTACTCATGCCCTTTATTATTGTTTTGAACTTTGTTCATTGATTGAATCTCCTCTTAATCTGCAAACAATTCCCTACTATGTATTTATTAAATGAAAAATTGTCAGCTCATGGTTTTTGAGAAGAATTGGCTAGCTAACAGTTAGCAGTTAATTTCGCTATTGACTCTCTCAACCTTTCCTTCTTCAAGAAGGAAAAATGGGCATTTGACAAGGAAATATATGTAGTGTAAATTTTGTCTTTTATCTAAGATAGAACTGTGCTGCTCTTTATTTGAGTTCAGGACGTGGATGGATTAATCAATTATGATAATAATTAATTAGCTCTTGCTAAGCTGCATGTAAGCAATTCCTATAATTATCATGTTGTTATCTTTATTGTATCTTGCAACATTTGCTCCCAAGATAAAGAAAAAAAATAAGGCTCAAAGTCATTAAATAGTAGGGCAGTTCTACTCAACCGTGGAATTGTTCTTCATTTGATAGTAGGACTGAATAAGATGTGGTTTGAGATGAACCAATCAACCCTGTTCAAAAGATTAATAAAGGGAAGAAAATATTGTGTAGAAAAATCAGCAGAACACATCGTGTTACTACGATGTAATTCATTTCATGTAATATTCAAGGAGTTTTTTAAGTACAAAGGATTTGACCTACTTTTGGGCCTACTCCCATCATCTATGCTCCCAGGCGTCCCTTTAGATCAAAATAAAGACTGAAAATAGAATTTGCATTAAAAACAATCGTGGATCAACATTTTTGAATGCACAAAATGAGTATCCTTCTAGGCCAAATTAGCTGGAAGAGTAGTGTTCGATTTCTCTAAAACCGCCAGACTCTTTATAAAAAAAAGAGTTTACAGATTTGAAATCAGCGTGCAAAACTAAATAACTTTTATTATACTTATACCCCTTAGGATTTTTCACTGTTGACCAGTGTAATTGCAGGACATTTTTTTACAAATTCATACCTACGGATGGTACTTTAGTAAAACTAAAAAAATATAGTTTTGTCATTAGAAAAGGAAAAGAAGAATTTATAAAAAATATATGATAATTTAGTATAAAAATATAATTATGATACTCTTCCTTAAATTATAATGTGATATATCTTCATTTTATCAGTAATACAAGTAATATATTACTAAAAACATAATATAAACACAGAGAAGTTGATATTAACAAGGGTATTAATTCAATTGTACTCATCGGGCACTTTTAAAAAAGGTTCATCCCTATAAATTGGGAGATAAATCCTCATTTTTCAAGTTCAAATATTTTCTCAATTGGCAACACATTTAATTTAATATGTATATTAAATAAAATATTTATTTTGCTTAATTACATATATGGTGATTCAAGGCCATTGGATGAGGATACAAACGGTTTTGAATGCTATAGAATCAGAAAGAAGAAAAAAAGAACTGGACAAAGATGAATATGGCAACTGCAAAATTAGAAATTATTGTTGTGTTTTTAGAGATGTTATTAGATAATAATAATCAACAGCACGGAACAAAGGAAAATCTTTGGGCAGGTATAATAAGAAAATGGACTGGAAACTACGTCGTTTCATCTATAATAGTTTACATAATAATATTTATATATATATATATATATATATATATATAAGTATCAATTTAAGTTGGTAAAAATAGTACAGGTATTCCTCTCAGAAACCAGCAAAGTATTTCCTATAAAAAAGGGGTTTTTTCACTATCATCCTATTTAGTTTTAAAGATAATGTATTCTAAGACAACCGCTCTTCTCTCATTTGCCACCATTCTTTCTTTCTTCTTCGAGGGAAGTAAGTACAAAAGATAATAATATATAATATCGATCCTTTTCAATAATATGTAGCAACTTCCTCTGTATGTTGTAATCATGTTGCAACTTCCTTCAAATAAACTACACGCAACCTAGGATCTTATTATATCTAATAAACCACAAAATCTAATTATTCCAACTGACCCTGACTCTCTCTCTCTCTCTCTGTGTTATTTATAGCTCTTTGTAATCCCAACAATCGACGTATAAGTTGTGATCAATCACCGGTCATATGCGAATGGTCATGTTCTTACGGATCCAATACGGGTGGAACTTGTCTTAAAGTAGAGTCTGGAAGAAGAGAATGTTTCTGCTATGAGGGTAATAAACAAGCAACCATTTGTGACGGATATTTCCATCCTAAAAATGCTGGACGAGCTTGTAAAACATTTTGTCAATCCATTGGTCGCATTGGAGGTAAGCGATAAACGAATTAGTGCTTGTGATATAGATAGATATATATGTATACATATATCCTTAATATTTTACAGGTGAATGCAAGGCTGATAGTCATGACTGTATTTGCTCCAAATCCCGAATCCCTTATTTTGGTTCCTCATTATGTGTGACAGATGAGGTTTGTTCAGTTTTTTGTAAAACGTATCGAGGATTGCCTGGAGGACAATGTACTGGAACTGGAAGTACAAAGGAATGTCAATGCTTTAATCGTCAATCCCTATTATCGAATCCCTCTACTCCGTAGATTATATTTTGACTCAATATTTAGTTATTAGAATCTTAATTAGAGACATTTTTTTTAAAAATATTTGTGAATTATTTTAAAGCAACAATACATTTTGGTTTATTTACTTGTGAATACATATATTGTGTAGGCCAGGTAACTCTTATGCAACTGCCTACTTCCAAAAGATTAATACACGTTGTTTATGCATAATAAAACCATTCAAAAAGGATAAAATGCCTTAATTCAATTACACACTGTGGTTTGTTCATATCTTTGGAGTTTAACCATTTTTAACAATATAATTAACAAATATAATTAATTAACTCTTTATCGATGAATATGATAATCAATTATTATTATTATTATTATTATGGACTCACTCAGTGTCTCAAATAATATTAACTTTATATTATCAAATTCATGGCCTGATATATTTGAGCCTATATTGTTTTATTACGATAATTAGCTATTAGTCTATAAACTCCAAAGCAGAGCAGGGAGACATCAAATTTGACTTGAAGTTGAAGTAAAAAAACTCGTAACTCGACTTGAGCTCGTTAAAATTGACTCGTCAACAGCTTGGCTCTTTACAAATAAGAATATATAAATTTTTTATTCATTTTATTAATTAATTATTATTAGTGAAGGAATATTGAACTGCTCTGTTATTTTTATTTTAAATGTCAAACGGATAATCATTATTATTATTATTATTATACAGTATCTGGTAATTGAAATTACTCTTCACTGCAATAAATTATGAAACATACAAAATATAAAGGGTATGGTACATAATAAAACTAGACGTACTACACAAAAAGTCAACAAACTTGAGGCACAAGTTGCAAAACATCTGGTTTTCTGTTTCTTATGTATACATATATATAAAAATATATATATATCCTGAAAACATTGTGCATAATTTACTAAATATTACGTATACATATATCATGCAGATAACATTTTTAAACATTATACGTCTAAAAAGAAATCTCACGGCCCAAAAGCTTATAGATATAGACATTTACTTTGGCAAATATTCAAGGAGAGCGTAAACTTACAACTAACATAAACAACTTTAAGGATCAGTGTTATTAAATATACTAAATTGAAGGACTGCAGTACATCTATTATAATAAGTAACTATGCAACAATTACTTTATATGCAATCAATACAAGGAAGAGTTCCATTCCATCTTGTTAGGGAAAAAGGTTGCGTGGGAAAACAATGTTCCGACAGGTTTTTTTTTCATGACTATACAAGTACTTGCATTGAAAATGACATAAGAGAATTAATAAATTAGAGTTATCTATCGAGTTTGATTTGAACTCATTGAAATGACTCCTCATAAATAATTATTCGCTCCCTTATTATTTTTGACATAGGAAAACCTTTCCATTCAACAAAAAAAAAAAATCCTTCTTCATTCAAATGAATTGCTAAAAAAAATCAAAAATCCTTCATGGTAAAATGACAATTAAAAAATGCAAATCACACTTTGTAATTACCATGAATACAAATATACATAAATAATACACCAAATAATATCTACCTAAATATACATTTTTATACTTGGATATTAATTAATTATAGAGTTGTTGCCTTTTTCACGAGCTAAGCATTTTTGATATTTTACAGTATTAGTATTAAAAAAAAAACTATGAAGATTGATTTATAGTCTTTATACATATTATACAGTTTATTTGAATTCATACTTTTTATAGAATATGATAATGAGTGTAGTTTTTTAAAGCTCCGAAGTGCATGTATTTGTTTTAATCCACATTCTTGCTTTGGCCTCATGCATTATCGATTTGTATTTACGTCAAACCTTTCCCTACCCGCAGTTATTGTCTTTCTTTGTGTGTAATATTATATGATATAATTCTAATTATTCTATTTTCAAATCCTTTATATCATATATAAAAAGACAAGCTTTAAGTTTAGGGATCACTTTACATATAATGATGACTCTTAACTACAAGTACAGTATATGTACAAATCCCACCCACTTAAAATATGTCTTTTTGCGAACAAAGAAATGAGAATTTATTACATATTATTAGAATGTAAATATAATAATCATCATTTGTGTTCTACCCAATGACAGCATTTTACTAATGTAGAATTACTACGCAGAATTACTCACAGGATTTCCTGTGGAGTGAATGTGAATTCCCCTTACTTTCACCGAGTTTTCTAGAGTAGTTATGGATTACTCGTTGAATTGGTTTTCTTTATACTATGCTGTACTTCTTCCTTTCTAATCTTATTTTACTCAAGGTAACTCAGCTCTTATAAGAGGGAAAGCCTTGAGAGTAGTAATATTGTTTCTTCTCTAGATTTTCAGGAAGAGCTAGAGAGAAGGATCAATAGCTCTTCTACACATTATCTTTCTTATCACTAGTAGAGCCAGGCTCTATTATAAATAAATTGAACCTTTTGTGTCGAATTCAGAATCCTGCCCTTTATTGAGAACAGAGAAAACACTCATTTAACTACCCTTTTCCCCCCCCCCCCATGAAAATGAGATTATGCAATAATTTTTAGTGGGTATATTAAATGATTAATAGCTAAGGGATCTGCTTTGACTTAAGCCATTGTTTACGTGGGTGAAGAGCTCAGTGTCAAATTGGACAAGGGCTATTTATTACTACATTCATAAGTCATACTCATAACATTATATTATGTGAGCGAGTGACAGTAGGCAACTGCATTGTTTTTAAAAAGCAATAGCGAGCGCGAGTACTCCTGTCAAAAAACACGGCCTCAAATCGACTGTTCATAATAATAATAATAATAATTTCTGCCTGTTACACTAATTTTAAAAAAATAATAAAAAATGTAGGCAAGATGGAAGAACTAGCATATTTTGGAGCGTAGGAGAGAAGTTTCTAGATTGGAAATGAAAACAACATACATTGCAGTGTTGTCAACAGGCATGTTGCAAATGAATAAGAAACATGCTTTCCAAGCATTTCCTGCATTTCCACACATGGAGAGACGATGATCCATCCAATGTTTATATAACATTCATATAACAAATGTATAGATTGCGTATGCAAGGAATAAAAATTGAGAGTATGAATTCTTCACGTGTATATTTATCACAGTTATTCCATTAATCGAAAGAATCGTATCTATTATTTTTTTTTACAGTAGTAAATACATAGTATGTTGTAGTAATAAGTGTAGTAGCAGGAACAATTGATCGAGATGGGATAAAATATTAAGATATAAATATATATGTATAGATAAATAGAATTTCACAATAATGTTGTACAGGAAACAGAAAATATCATTTTTACAAAATAATTATAATAAGAACATCAACTAAGTGAACTAATACACAACACAACTAACTAAACTTGAAGTGTGTATTTGTTTAGAACATCATAGAGGATGTCCCTGGAATCCTTTTCTAATCGATCTGGGAAGACGATATCAAATTGTACAACTAAATCCCCTCTTTTGCTCGGATCTTTGATATGAGGAAGACCGTAGCCACTACACCTCTGAGTATGTCCGGGTTTAATGATGGTATTCAACAAATTAAGTCCTATTTTTTGACCTGACAGCGTTGGAACTTGAATGACAGATCCACAGAGTGCGTCTCTGAGTGATAATCTACATTTATAAATAATATCTTCACCGTCCCTAGTAAAAACGGGGTGAGGGGCATCTTTGATAATAAAAGTAATGTCTGCCGGGATCTTCCCGGGGTATTTGTCCCCTTCCCCTGAGAAAGTGATTTTGGTTCCGGCTTTCCAGCCGGCTTTGACATTGATTGTGACGACTTTGTTTTCCATGCGATAGGACCCGTCTTGTAGAAAGACACGACGCGAGATTTTCATCTTTTTCTGCGTTCCAGAGGCTATGTCCTCGAGTGCTATCGGTATGTGTCTCTCGATCGGGGGCTCCTTTTTGGGCGGATGTGCACGGCCCCCAAAAAGTCCGGAAATATCGATATCCATATCCTCTACAGAGACTCCATAGCCACCAGAGCCAATGAGATTACTGAATGGATCATGTGTTCCGAAGAATTGGGCAAAGATGTCCCGAGGATCGACTCCTTGATATCCACCGTTGGATTTAACTCCAGCCTCCCCATATTGGTCATAGATACGACGTTTATCAGGATTAGAGAGGACTTCGTAGGCCTCACCAATCTCCTTGAATCGCTCCTCTGCCCCTGGAGACTTGTTCTTGTCCGGATGGAATTTCATCGCCAAGCGGCGATACGCTTTTTTGAGCTCCTCATCGCTTGAGCCACGAGGCACTCCCAGTACTTGATAATAGTCCTTGCTTGTCATTATTATCTCGAATTCCTAAACTAAAATGCTCCAGTCCACTCAGTGACAGCTCATAATATGACGTGTTGGAATCCGCTAGAGTCTCCTGGAAATTTCTAGAATAAAAATCTCCGCCATCATTCCCAATAATAATAATAATAATAACAATAAAAAATCCTTCCTTCACTCTCTCTTTTTGACTTGAGGCAGGGTTGGAGGAGCGCAAAATTAAGAGAGCACGCTCTCTCTCTCTCCCGTCTTCTGTCTCTACTTCTTACTGCCTAGTTAGTTAGTTAGTTAGTTAGCTCCAGTTACAACTCGCATGCCGTGTTTGACGTACGTACGTACACACTTGGAATTTAGAGTTTCACCTTCCACGGTGGAGGATGATTTTTTCCCTCCTTCCCTTTTTCCTTTTAACAATTTTTTTTATCTTTGTATGTAGGGCAAAAAATTTAAAATCTTAATCATTAGAACAACTTTATTTATATTAATATTGTATAAACAATACATAGAGACTACTTCAAATAAGGTAAAGACAAGTAGCCCTCTAAGACGCAATGTCAGCTTGCTCTCAAAACCACCACCACCTCGACCTTGACTTTATTAAAACTACTTGACTCGCAAAAGCGTTTCATTGTTTTGAAAGAGACAAGGAACATTATTATATTATGACGTGGATCTCCTTATATTATTATTTATTATGTAGTTTTGTTGTAGGATCATTGAAGAGCAAATTATCCTTAGGGGGGAATTTCGTTCCTTTAAGGTCATATTTGAATCATGTCAAATGCTTTTTATATTTAATCAAAAGTCCTGAAGGACTTCCGAAACCCTTGCAATGATGACTTGTCTTGAAGGAGTTTGTTCATGATATTTATCCTCAACTACTGAGTTTGGCTAGAGTAGTGTGGTCCGAATACAAATTTGAGCATTGGTATCGGTGTTCTTGGAGAGCCATTGTTCTGACTGTACGATGAGACATACACAAATATACATATATTTTGTCCCTTCCTCCACGTAATCATTTCATTTCTATATGTAAACGCTCTATCCTTTAGTCCAAAGGTCAAAATATCAGTTCATGTACTCAATGTTTTTACATTCTCTAGGAGTCTTGGAGTCCATGTGTGGACAATGGTGTTCACAAACAATAATAATAATACATACTACAGGGAGAGACTAACTCAGTCAATGAATAAAATCTATAAATATGGAGGATTGTCTCAATTTTGAATTTTGTAATTAATTAGTTACATCTTGAAAATATCCTACTAAATAATTAGTTATTAATTCAAATTCTATATGTAGATATATGCAATTCGTCACTTTGTTTAAATTTGTCGAGGCTTTTACCTCAAATATATACTGTATTTTAAACTTAATTTGGTTCCTGTTTTGTGTTTTGTTTTTTTAGAAAATAAATATTTTGGATCCTGTTTCATTTTTTATTGAAGAAGTAGGACATCTTTTAATGAATTTACATATATTAATTTACATGGACAAAAGATTAAAAAAAAAAGATGACATATCTGAGCAAAAGATGACAATAGTTGGTCATACTCATAATAACTAGGAAAGGAAAATACCTGACTTTAGATTATGAAATTTAAATTTGTTTGAAAAGATTTAATGAAGAGCCATACGTCATTTTGTTGAGGAAATCGTTGTAATATTGGCAAAGGTTGCGTGACTATAATTGAATATTTTGAAATTAATATATATTTTTTATAAATTTTGTTTTCTTGGTCAACCTACAATCATGATTCATGATTCATGACGAGCTTTTTGGGATAAACAAAAATACTCTGTATTCTCCATTCAGCTGATTTTCATCATTTGATTCTTTTGATTTAAAGCAACTGACTCTACGTTTTATGAGCTCAAAAGGGTAGTTGTATTATTTATGATTTTGATGCATAAAAAATATATTAAATCAAGGATTGCACGCCCTTTTTTTTGAATTTTGAATATATTATAAGTATTAACGATTGGTTTGTGATCGGTAGAATTTATAAATATATAGTATATCTAAATAATAAATTCTGCCAAATATTGACAAGTTGTCAACAAGGAAAAAACAGAAGGGTAGCTACCATATGTTTTTCCAAATTTTTCCTATCCC